>JAVRKA010000008.1:417500-1617500 GCA_034508555.1 Venustoraphidia nigricollis
AATCGGGCTATTTAAAGGGTAGTTTTTAGGGGTTGAAAAATGTTTTTGGGCCCTAAAATACCGAAAAAATTCTCCGAATCGTTTCAAAATTGAAATTTAACCCTCTGGCAGTAATTAAAATGTGTCCCTAAAATTTTAATAAAATCGACCTTACAGGACCGGATTTAAAAATTTTATGAAAACACTAGTTTGCAGATAGTGAATTATTTACTGAAAGGTGTATATAACTTGGTATAGAAGCTCGATTGATAATAATATTGCAATTAAGAAAAAAAATGTCATGTTAAGGGGTGTATTAAGGAGTCAAATTTTTTATTTTGCCCAAAAACCAAGTTTAGTTCGCATAATAAAGCCACACTGCCTGTATTAGCAAATACACTATATTGTCGGCAGGGTTTTGGCACTGCGACCCGGTTTTTATTATTATTATTATTTCACCTAAGTTTTTTTTTTTTAATTTGCAATGACTGAATCTTTAATTTTGTTCAATATATCGCGTTTAAAGGTTCTCAGATGTGTCGCCCTAAAAGGAAATAGCCTTCAGCAATTGCGTTTAAATATATTCTTTCAAGTTTATTTGTAGCATAAATATACATTTCTATATCAATCAAAAATGTGTGTTTTTTGTTTCAGAACAGAAGCCGACAAAAACGTTAATGTAAGTTCATGAATTTTCTCCTTTTTGTTATATTTTCTTTTCCGGGAATGTTTTTGATAGCTCTTTTTCTTCTTTAGTATATCTGTCTTAAAATGTCAACATCATTGGAAACTACATTTTTACATGGTTGAATGCATTTCTATGTCTACATATACCTACTAGGGGTGTGCTAAAATAAATGAATTACCATTTTCGGTTAGAGTTAATAGATATTGAAGTTTCAGGTCAAGTACAGTCGCTTAACGCTGCTCTGCTTAACGCTGCTCTGCTTAACGCTGTTTCAGTATTACGTAGTTGCTAAAAAAAAAACTTTAGCGACTATAACGTAAAAACCCGAATCACAGTGCTCAAACCCTGCCGACAATATAGTGTATTTGCTAATACAGGCAGTCTGGTTTTATTACATGAACTTAAGTTTGTTTTTGGTCAAAATAAAAAATTTAACCCCTTAATACACCCCTTAAAAGAACATTTATTTTCTTAATTGCAACATTACTATCATCGAACATCTACACCAAATTAAATACATCTTTCAGTAAATAACTCATTATCTGCAAACTAGTGTTTTCATAAAATTTGTAAATCCGGTCCTGGCGGGCTGATTTTTTTCAAATTTCGGGAGCACATTTTAATTGCTACTAAAAGAGTTTTGAAACGATTCTGAGAATTTTTTCGGTATTTTTGAGCCCAAAAACTTTTTTCAACCCCTAAAAGCTACCCTTAAAATGATCCGATTGGGTTCATTTTAAATAGGCTTCGTGCGGCGATGGATTCCAACATGCGTGCCAAATTTCGTTAAAATAAATATATAATTTTTCCAAAAATGGTGCCAAAGTGCTTAGAAGGTTATGAAACGTCGAGAAATTTTGGTTCGACCCCTAGGTCCCGCCATCCGACCGACGCCAATAGTGTATGTTGCCAAATGGCAAATACACTAATAAGCATATTTTATAAAGAGCATTAGGGGTTTGTTTTTTTTTATAATTAAGTAAGTTGCATAATTTCATTTTAAAATGCTAAATATGTTTAATGCAAAATTACAACCTAATTTGATTTGCAAAATTTGTAGCAGACAGAAAGATAAAGCATGTTAAATGCAAAAACTTTTAGTTTGAAATACTGACAAATCCGTCCACCATATTGAATCTCGCATCTTGAATTGCTAAAGTTTGATCAACAGTTTGACACTTCGAATATCAATCGATATGTGATTTGAGTTGGATCGGAACATAAGTATTGACAAATTTTTCTGTTATATTGAAGCCCACACTTTAAATTTCTAAAGTTTGATCAACAATTTGAAAATCTTGAAAACCGAACGATATCGAATTTGAATTGAATCGAAATTTTCAAATTATTGATCAAACTTTAGAAATTTAAAGTACAGGCTTAAATATAACAGAAAAAATTGTCAATACTTATGTTCCGGTTCAACTTAAATTAGATATCGATTGATATTCGAAGTGAAGGATTTCAACCTGTTAATCAAACTTTAGCAATTCAAGATGCGAGCTTCAATATGGTGGACGGATTTGTCATTGTTTCAAACTAAAAGTTTTTGCATTTAACATGCTGCTACAAATTTTGCAATTTAAACCGAACGATATCGAATTTGAATTGAATCGAAATATAATTTAGAAATATAAATTATAATTATATACTATATAATAATTATAATTTATTGTAAAAACTTATTAATTTTTTTCTCTTAGTAAGGAAATAAATTTTTGAATTTGAATTATGATGTGTTGTTTACTATTTATTATAGCTGCCCGGTCCGGATTCGCCCGGATTACCTACTATAGATAGACATACTATATAAATATGTCCATCTTTAGTAGGTAATCCGGGCGAATCCGGACCAGGCAGCTAATCTATAATAATTCAATAACACAATGTTGCGTAAACTTAACCTCGAAATTTATGAACAGCTTTAGCAGTATTATTGTACAATATCGATGTAATAAATTGGAAAACTAGAAACGTAAGAAGTAATATTTTACGTGTTTCGCAATAATAAACTCATTAGCATTCATGTACGCTTAGCTCGCGCCCACGCGGAAGCGACGTAAGTGGAGTAGAATTCAACGACGGAAATGTGTTTAATCAGAAGAATGACTGGATTCTGAAACCCGCCGTTTCGAACCCAACGACTGTTATTCTAAATCTAAATTTTCTTTTATTTATCATCTAATAAAGGGTCCAAGCAGGGCCGAATTTACCCTAAATGCCGCCCTGGGGCTCCGTGAAAAATGCCGCCCCATTACCTAAAGCGGTATACAATTTTCAAATAAATAAAATGATTCTTTTATAGTCGAACATCTTTTTATTATAAAAAAAATATTGTTTTTCGTATTAAAAATCATAAATTGCCAAACAAACCGATTACTCATAAGTTGTGACATATTTATACATCTTTTTAAAGGCAAACGCGTCTGACTTTTTGATTTGCAAACTGGACAATTTGTGCATTTTGCAGCGTGGAATTTAAACTAAAATAATGATCATATCAAACAAACTGTTATCGACCCAAAAACTTTAAAAAAATTATGAATAACACGATAGTTATTCTCTTTACTAAAAATGTGTGTAAAATTCTAGACACTAATTTTCTATAACGTGATTTTTTTCCCCCTCATGTTCCAAATTTTGCCGCCCCTAGAAATTTGCCACCCTGGGCATTAGCGCCTAGTGCCCCTAGTGTAAATCCAGCGCCACGTCCAAGAATCGAGATGCGTTTAAAGGCATGACAAGAAATCTCTGGCGCCTGAAGTCAAATAATAATATGCAGTCAGATGCATCAGATATTTCCATTTTATTTTTGCAGCTACTACATGTATGCCTCCGACTGCATATTATCATTTGATCTTATTTCTATCTTTGCTGTTCTCTTTTTACGCAGTCGGGTTTCTTGATTTTTTAAATTCACTTTTGTTACTGACATCTTTTTAGTGTTAGATTTTTTTGTTTGGTCGATTAGCATCTCCGGAAAACAATTTGCATCTGTTAGTAGCTGATATATGAATAAATTTAAGTAAATATGTGAAAAATTACATTTAAACATATAAGTTGTATATATTTTTGTAATCATCTCTAATATTCTTCATTTTGATACCCTATTGGATTCATTATGGCACCTAAAATCCGCTATCATGATTTTTTATGACGTCACATAACTAGAACACTTGAGTTGCCGAGACAAATCCAACGATACCTTAATTTCAGAAATCCGTCCAGCCGTTTGGATGATACGATAAAGAATATTACATACATAGATATAATAATAATAATAATGCGTTTAACGTCCATTTCTCGACTTTATGTCATAACAGACGCCATTCGCACCATTACTATTTTTTCATCTACCACTTCCCGTTATTTTCTACATTTTTTTCAACTTCAACTTATGTAATAGCAATGGGCGAATGAAGGAATTATAGGAAATTAGGATAAGGTAGGTAATTTTTGAACTAGGAGTTTGATAGGTAATCGCCCATGGCCTCAAATAAGGAACCATCTCGATATTTATCTGGAATTAACTGAGGGAAACCATGGAAAACCTCAATCAAGATGGCCGGTACAGGAATTACCGTTTCTCAGCGAGAGGCAGTAGGAAAAAGTCCCAGCCACATCTGCCCCCGCCGGGATTCGAACCCGGTACCTCCCATATGCTGGTCTAGTGCTGTCACCACTACTCTACACAGCTCGGTTATTACATATAGATATGCGCAAAGAACATAACCCTTCTTGGCAGTCCGGTAATTAAGGCCAAACACAAACCTTCTTAATGTTAGAGTCATTTTGATATTAGCCATTATAATAAATTTAAAAATTAAAATATTTAGTTCTCAACACCATTATAACGTTGCAGTGTCTTAACTTGTGAATTGTGAAGCAAATTTAGATTATAGGAACATGAATTGCTTGTATTGGGTATAATGTTGAAGTCGTTGAGTAAATATATCGTCTAATAGTTATTTATTGTTTCACGTACAGTTCTCTTTGTCTCCTTGTTCTCTTTGTCTCTTAATTTATATTTATTGTTTGTTGTCATACATAATTATTGCGGCTTTCTCTCCTGTAGTTTCTGATATGATGCACGTATTTACAAATTCTATTATATAATAATAAACTTTATTCATTTAAAATCATCAACCAAATCTGTATGCATATAACAAATTACAGACATATATAGAAAAATAACAAAACGAGTGGTGCGTGTCTTTATGTACGGGTGGCAGAAGTTATACTTCTTTGGCGTGATGGCGATAATCAATATTCACATTTTCGTTTAAGATAAAATAAAATAGGATGTTTAAGGCTGTCGGAACGCGCTGAATTTTGTTTGTGCTGAGACCCAGCTGTAAGGGGCGAGGTAGGCAAAAGACATATTGTGGGTGTGACCTTCTTTAGCTCTGTCTCGCTCAAATCATCCGCACGTTTCAATTTCTGGCTGGTGCCACACTGCGAGGCTAAAAAATTTTTTTGCAGGGGTGCCGCTGTCAATTGATTACTCTAATTTTTGGAAATGTTTTGAAGATTTAAAAAACTTTTCCGAAAAAGGAAGAGTCACGTTAGGTTTGTGATGGAACAGTTTTGTGAAATAAGTACGAATAAGGTCATAGTGCGACATTGAAAACGTGCGTTTGTTTAGCACAATTAATGCCAAATTTTTTCTAGTAAATCATACATAAATTACGAAAGTAGGCTAGTAGAGACCTAGATTTGTCTTTTATCTTCCTTACAGAGAAAGAATTTTTGCAGAATGTTGACGAATAAGTCTACAATCAGTTGACAGCCGAAGCTCTATTTTTGGCTTAAATTCAGAGCGTTCCGACAACCTTAAGGAGATGATTAATATAGTTAAAAGTTAGCCTGTTCATTTTGAGTACTACTGGATAAGTGGACGACTCCATCAGCACATTGTAACAGAGAAATGAAACGCAAGTAGCCCCAAATATTTCCGAGATAAAAATTTGGCTAAAATAATCTCTGAAAATTTCTTTATCAGTAAATGAAAACCTCGTCAAAATCGGTTTAGCCGTTTCCGAGATCAGTTCGTACAAACTGACAGACAGAGAGACAAAAATTGCAAATTTAGGTTTTGGTAGTTTATGAGTAACCATATGAACTTGTTTTACTCACACGTCAATTTTATTTATGTATAAGGCATTAATTTTGGAAAGCACAATAGAAAATTATAAAAAAAAAATTTTTCTATCTTTAGTCTTTAGAATGAGATAAAGCTATATTAATTTAACACTAGCGGTACCTGTGCGAATAATTCGCACTAAAATTCGTTTCTAATTTCTCACACTCTCTATAGCTTTCTTCTTTTTGTTGTATTACATTACGAAGCTCAGTGACGGTTCAATAAAATATTTTTCTAAAACTGTCATATAGAGGCGCAAGTATCGAAAACGTTGAGCTGAAGCGCCGCCATACAAAAAGTATTTATACGTGAATTTTGATTAAAAATTAAACACAACAAATTTACCGACCGTCAATCATGTTGACGTTGTTTCAAAGTTAGAACCATCAGATGGCAGCATTGCTGCATATACTGAATAAATGTATAATTGTTTTAATTAATAATTTTGCAAAAACAAAAGCAATCGTAGATTTTTTAGATGTTGATGTCGGTAGAGCAAGCAATTATCTATAAAATGATATAAAATTTATGTGGAGCAATTGTGTGGTTTTTTCGAAAAAGGGAGGCAAACATATTAACCTTATAACGTATTAATATATATAATGTAAAACCGTATACAATCAGTGCAGTTGTTGAATTCTGAGCAAACATATATTTTCCATAACTGTTAAATTAAAATATATAAATTATAATCAATTTAGTGTTTTTACTACGCCAACATAAAAAAACCCGGGTCGCAGTGCCAAAACCCTGCCGACAATATAGTGTATTTGCTTGTATAGGGCCGTGTGGTTTTTATACTTTTATTATGTGAAATTAAGTTTGTTTTTGGGCAAAATAAAAAATTTAACCCCTTAATACACCCCTTAAAATAACATTTTTTTCTTAATTGTAATATTATTATCAATCTAACGTCTACACCGAATTAAATACACCCTTCAATAAATAAGTCACTATCTGCAAACTAGTGTTTTCATAAAATTTGTAAATCCGGTCCTGTCGGGCCGATTTTATTAAAATTTTAATAACTACCAGAGGGTTAAATTTCAATTTTGAAACGATTCGGAGATTTTTTTCGGTATTTTGGGGCCCTAAAAACTACCCTTAAAATAGCCCGATTAGGCCCATTTTAAACAGGCTTCTTGCGGTGATGGGTTTCAACACGTGGCCCAAATTTCGTTAAAATCAATTAACTCTTTCGAAAGTTATCGCGCGTACACATATATATATATATATATATATATATATATATATATATATATATATATATATATATATATATAAATATATATATATATATAAATATATATATATATATAAATATATATATACATATATATATAAACATTTTTAAAAATAGTGCCAAAGTGTTTAGGAGGTTATGAAACGTCGAGAAATTTTGGTCCGACCACTAGGTCCCGCCATCCGACCGACGCCAATAGTGTATGTTGCCATATGGCAAATACACTAAAAAACTGAATACTGTCGACGAGAAAACAATTGAATAGAGGGTGGCAACCTGTATTCTTTTGATTTATCCATAATATAAAATTTTGCGTTAGAGCAAATAAATTATCAATTTAGATAGGTCGGTCTTTGTTTGAACTGTTTTTTTTTACAACACATATTTTCATCCAGTTTATGAATATTTAAATTAACATTTTAATAGAGTACCTTAAAAAATACATTGTATGTAGAACAAACTCGGAGCGTAGTGTAGACTGTATTTGGTAACTTGATACTCTTGTCAGATATAACAAAATATGTATGAAATATTAGTCTGTTCTGCAGCGTTTAGTTATTTAAAATGAAATGCTTTTTGTAATAATTTAAAATGTAAGAACGAAATTACGCATACCTTCACTCAAGAAGAAATAATGACTTTTCTTCCTTGAATATTGTTCCGCACTAGTCATAATTTTTAACTTACTACGAGGCTAAAAAATGCTGTTGCAAGGGTGCCGTTGTCAGTTAATTACTCTAAATTTTGGAAATATTTTGAAGATTTAAAAAACTTTTCCGAAAAAGGAAGAGTCACTTTAGGTTTGTGATGGAACAATTTTGTGAAATAAGTACGAATAAGGTCGTAGTGTGACATTGAAAACGTGTGTTTTTTTTGGCACAATTAATGCCAACTTTTTTCTAGTAAACCGTACATGAATTACAAAAGTGGTCCATTAGAGACCTAGATCTGTCCTTCATCTTTCTTATAGAAAAAGAATTTTTGCAAAATGTTGACGAATAAGGCTGCAATCAGCTATCAGCCGAAGCCTTATTTTTGGCTTAAATTCAGAGCGTTCCGATGCTTGATGCTTTAAAGCACTTTAGTATGCTTTTAAGAACTTTTTGTAAAATGAAAGTGCTTGTTGTTTGATGCTTTGAGCACTAGTAAGTGCTCGATGCTTCCAGTACTTAGGTTCGGTGCTTTGCTCGGCTCTGATTCAAATAAGTACATCATCCAAAACAAGAAGTAGTGTCGGTGCGTCGGATCAAATATAGTAGAAATAATTTCCTGCTTTTTAAAGGTTTGCCTTTTTGTGCGCGGTTCTTTTATAATTTAATGTGCCAATAAGTGTTTCAAAGTTGGATTACTGAACCTTCGTGTCTAATATAGAAATATTCATGATACGTTAGTAATTCTTTATGCATAAATTATTCTTTGTTATCCTCTTTGTGGTTATTAGCATAATTGTGTATTTGTATTTTTTGATATCATCGTTAACAATTCAAATTTATTCTGTGGCATTTACGTGTTCATATGTTTCTTTAATATTTCTGTGGACTTAAGGAGAAAGTGCGTATGTTGAACTTTTGATATACCTTCTATACAAATAAATAAAATGTTTGTAATGTCAAAATAACAGCCTTTTACTAAAGGCATATACTTATATCAAAACACCAATTTTTAAATTTTTTGTCTGTCTAAAATGTTTCTTCAGTTCGCTGGTAGCGAGTAGTAAAAAAAAAAATTGAAACTGAATAAGGGTTGATCAATAAGTACCCGTGCTTGATGACAAATGGCGTTGACGGGTTAAATTGACTTTACCGTCGTGTACTGCATACTTTTAAACGACCTCGTACTGAGTTGTAGATAAATTCATAGGTTAGGTTATTTTTGACAGCCAGTTGTATCATTTGTGTTTTGTATTTTTCGACAAAATGGAAAAAGCTCAATATCGATCAGTAATTCGTTTTTTTTTTTAATGCGAAGAAATAAAAATGAAGTTGGATGCTATCTATGGGAACCCTTCAACATCTATGACCATGGTGAGATACTCGTATAAAAAACGAATTACGGATCGATATGGCTTTTTTTCCATTTTGTCGAAAAATACAAAACATGGATGATACAACTGGCTATCAAAAATAACCTAACCTATGAATTTATCTACAACTCAGTACGAGGTCGTTTAAAAGTCTGCAGTACACCATGATGGTAAAGTCAATTTCACTCATCAATGCCATTTGTCGTCAAAGACGAGTACTTATTGATCAACCTTCTATAATACTAAAAACCAATATTCAATTCATCTTTAATGTTCAATTCCAGATATATGTTATAATAGAAAACAGTATCACGGGTAATTGGAATAAAAATAAATCAATTTAAACACTCATTGATTGCAACGTTTCGTCTTTATTTAATTAAATAAAGACGAAACGTTGCAATCAATGAGTGTTTAAATTGATTTATTTTTATTCCAATTACCCATGATACTGTTTTCTATTATAACCAATATTCAATGTCCTCGAATCGTGCCAAAAAAATTTTCCTTCGATTCTATGTTCAGTTGCATAGATTCAACAAAATTGAACAATGAAGTCAAATAATGAGAATCCACCTTTAGCTACCCATTTACCTTAGTCACATTTTTATTGGAGTCTTTCCTTTTGTGTTGCAAGAAACAAATATTTAGGTTATAACAAGGGTCACATTAAGATTCTTAATAGGTACTCCGTCATATTAACTTCTTTTGTTACATCAAGCGAAATAGCGTGTTGAGACAAAATTACTTTAAAATATGGTGTTTATTCATGTGAAAAGTACTTTTAAAATTGAACAAATTAATTGTATATTCAGTAGCTTGCTATGTTATTAAGTTTTATGTTCAGCAGACATTTACATAATTTGAAGACTAAATTAACCCTATCTTTACCATTTGTTTGGAAGAACAACAAGTTGTTATCTTTTCTTGGAATGGATATTAAAATAATATCTGAAAGATAATATTCAATAATTCTGACATAAATACGAATAACACAGTATTAAGATATATACGGGCGTTTTAAAATGAATTTCCCTTACACAAGCTTTTATTATATTTATAGAAGGGTTATGTTTTTTGCGCGTATCTATGTATGTAATATTATTTATTACTTCGTATCATCCAAACGGCTGGATGAATTTCTAAAATAAAGGTATCGTTGGATTTGTTTTGGCAACCTAAGTGCCATTTTGATTTTTTTAAGTCACCTATTGACGTAAAAAAAATCAAAATGGCGGATTTTAGATGTCATAATGTGTGGCTCGAGATTTTTTTTTCTCCAAATCAATTAAAAAGTGTATCAAAATGAAGAATATTAAAAACTGATTACAAAATAGATACAACTTAAATGTTAATATGTATTTTGAAAAGGCAAATTGCAAAATGAAACTATTAATCGAACCATTCTATGATACTTCTACCTCGAAAGTGGCAAGACTCAAATTATTGGGCATATACAAAAGAGAATAATCTTATAAAACCAAATTATTTAAAAACCAAAAAATCCGACTGCAAAAAAATGTCTGAAAAAAATAGAAACAAGACTAAAAAAATAAAATAATAAAGTCAATTAAAAAAATCAAAAAAACCCGACTGCGTTAAAAACAAACTAAAAAGATGGAAACCGGATCATGCAGCCCACGCTTTTATAATTATAGCTCTGAATTTTTAAGAATTACTTTTCCTTTTTAGTATATTTTAATAAAAGATTGTCTAAAAAATAAAAAAATGATTTTTCGGGAAAAAGGACTTTTTAAGTAAACACTTATTTGTTATTTATAGCGACGTTTCGTCCCTTGCTTGGGACTTTTTCAAGCTTTATAACTGTAATTGAATTATTAAAATACAATTTATAAATTTACAATTTAAATATAAAATATCAGACATTAATTATTACTAACCGTCAATAAAATAAAATAGTTTGAACATCAACCGTAAAAATATTTTTTAAAAAACGGAATTATTACAAACTTTTTAATGAACAATTGTTTAACTCAAATTTATATTTACATGTGTATTTTAACTTTTATATCTACTTGATCTAAACATTTAATAGGTGTGTATAATTAATATCTGATATTTTATATTTCAATTGTAAATTTATAAATTGTATTTTAATAATTCAATTACAGTTATAAAGCTTGAAAAAGTCCCAAGCAAGGGACGAAACGTCGCTATAAATAACAAATAAGTGTTTATTTAAAAAGCCCTTTTTCCCGACAAATCATTTTTATATTAATTACCAAGGACAAAAAAGAAAAAAAGTCAATTGTCTAAAAAAATTTACTAATATTTTTTCAAAAAACACAACCTATTAAGTGTGCTATAAGATTAAGAAATAAATTACAGTTTGATCAATACAACATTTTTTTTTGTGATCGCTGAGTAGAATATTTCGTATCCGTATCTATTTAAAAACTTATTTATTGATGTAAACTTTTATGCTGAATCTCTATCCATTAAATTTGTTACCGATTTTTGGTTACATTGTGTAAAATTGTTCAGAACTGAACCATATGTCGGGAGAGTTATAAATTCGTCAAGTTTGCAAATCGATGTAACGTTGAAACGTTAAAGTTGTCTTTTTGTTCTGAGATGTTATCAAATCTAGGAAATCAGGTTGGAAACTAGCTGGTATCAAAACGATTCAATAGATCGCAGTTGATAGATGTTCGAACACATACGATTGCCTTTTTCACATTGAGATCAGAGAACGTATTTCATGGCGCATCATCTTGTTATACACAGCTATTGTTCTTCTGGCTTGTAGCAATCCATTTTCATACATCAGGGATGGGAAAATCACATTTTATCAACCCCAAGTTCGTTTTTACTAGCGGACCCCTGTTCATGTCATCCAGAAATCTCACGGAGAGTTCCGCAAGGATCGATACTTGGACCATAGCGTATTTAATTGACATAAATGATTTTCCAAATTGTGTGCAAGGCAATGTAATATTATTTGCTGATGATGTGGCAGCCAATTGTGGAGCCTAAAAGCCAAGGGGTATAAGTGACAAATGGAAAAAAAGTGTCAAGTACCTACAATCTGTCTTTTGTCTTTTTAAAATTTCAATAATTTTGTATAAAAAATAAAAGAGAAATGTATGAATGACTATTCAAAAAAATTGAAAATGTTTTACACAATTTCGTTCAATTACTGTTGGCGATCAACTTTGATCTCATTTATCTCAAAATAAATTTTCCTGCACTTGTATCCCTTGGCTTTTAGACTCCTCAATTAGAACAACGAAAGCAACGCTGATCTTTTATATAACATCGACTCTTCAGTTTCTTCTATTAAAAACTGGTTTGAAGAAACTTAATCTTAGCAAGTCTAAATTTATCAAATTAGGTGAATATGGCGATAGCGACAAAGCTTTGACTCTTTCTGATAACGGTAATGTTCAATTAGATGATACAGTAAAGTTTCTTGGCCTTCTTATAGTTAATAAATTATTATTATTATGCTTCGCACTGTTCGTGGTCAGTTACGTAATATACGAGAGTTGATCAGTAAGTACCCGTGTTTGACGACAGATCGCGTTGACGAGTGAAATCGTGTACTGCATACTTTTGAACGACTTCGTGCTGAGTTGTAGATAAATTCATAGGTTAGGTTATTTTTGACAGCCAGTTGTATCATTCGTGTTTTGTATTTTTCAACAAAATGGAAAAAGAGCAATATTGATCCGTAAATCGTTTTTTATACGAGTATCTCACCGTGGTCATAGAGGGAGAAGGGTCCCCATAGACAGAATTCAACTTCAGTTTTATTTCTTCCCATGTTTTTTAAAAAACGAATTACGGATCGATTTTTCCGTTTTTGTTCAATAACCGATAATTAATTTTTTTACATCATTAGATTGAATCTGTTTTAGTGAAAACTTTTCGTTGCTATTAAAAGTTGCCTCGTCCTTTTAATTCTATTCAGTGGCGTAGCCGATGGACCGCAAGCGCTCGCGGCGCAGTGGGAGAGCGTGTATTAGGGTGTGCCACTCATCCTAAAAAAATCTTTAAAATTCAATTAATAAAAAAAACGGTGACACGTTTTAGGGGTGAACAATTACATGCCAACCCGCCCACGTTTTAGGGGGAATAATTACATACTAATCCGCTCACGTTTTAGGGACGAAAAATTACATTACAACCCGCTGACGTTTTAGGGGCGAAAAATTACATTACAACCCGCTGACGTTTTAGGGGCGAAAAATTACATTACAACCCACTCACGTTTTAGGGGCGAAAAATTACATTACAACCCGCCCACGTTTAAGGTGAAGAATGATTTAAGATATAGTAATTCTAATTGCAAAATCCTATTATTACACATTGAAATATATATAAATTAACTTATTAAGCAAAAAAGGTATGTTTAAGATGTATTGATATTTGAATGGCTCAGCCAAATGTCCTCAAAGCACTGCCAATGATTACCAAATGTCCTCAAAGCACTATCAATGATTGCCAAATGTCTTCACAGCACTGCCAATGATTGCCGAATGCCCTCAAAACACTGTTAATGATTGCCAAATGCCCTGAAACTTGGAAGCACTGCCACTGATTTCCAAATGTCCTCAAACCACTTCCATTGACTGCCAAATGCCTTCAGATCACTGGCATTGACTGCCAAATACCCTCAAACCTCTGCCAACAACTGCCAAATGCCCTAAAACCACTCCCAACCACTGTCAATGACTGCCAAATGCCCTCAAACCACTGACAACGACTGCCACATACCCTCAAACCACTGTCAACCACTGGTAACGACTTATAAATGCCCTCAAACTACTGCCAACGACTGCCAAAGGCCCTTTAAACCGCTGCCAAAAACCTTTAAAATTCAATTAACCAATCACAATCCATTTAACACAGGGTGGTTAGTTAAACGTCGATATTATGATTAATGTACGTCAATTTCATTATTGTTTGAAATACATTATATTGATAAATTGAAAAGAAGGGTCCCACTGAATTTTTAAGGGGGAAGGCCTCTGAGTTCTCAGCTACGCCACTGATTCTATTGTCTTGTATAGACAGGTATCGTAATGGCTTCTAGCAGCCATTAAAGGTCCTTTGAGTCACATGAAACTGATGTTGTGTATAATATATTGTACCTAAGGTTAATAACCACTAAATCGATAGGCATTCACCCGTTACTAACTGTGGCCATTTTAACACGAACATTCTAGAAAGGACGCTACTATTTCTGCATTCCACTCTGATTGAAATGTGATTACTATTAGTGTATTTATCTGTACATAGTATATAGGCAGATAAACTATTGACTTTAGTCGGATGTCGAGGCTGGAAAATTTCGAAGTTT
The DNA here is from genome assembly GCA_034508555.1 of Venustoraphidia nigricollis. Taxonomy (NCBI): domain Eukaryota; kingdom Metazoa; phylum Arthropoda; class Insecta; order Raphidioptera; family Raphidiidae; genus Venustoraphidia; species Venustoraphidia nigricollis. The sequence goes on from JAVRKA010000008.1 coordinate 431,903, forward strand.
CTTTAAATTTATGTGGAGCACAGCTGGGCAATGGTGAGAACTTAGTGCTTGTAATAATGTTGTAAGCACTTATAATGCCTAAAGCAATTTTTTTGAAGCATTTTGTAAAAGAGATGCTCGATGCTTAGAAACACTTGCTAGTTAATTTTTAAGCACGTAAGCATTATAAGTTGCGTAATAAGCATTCAGCAAGTCTATTCAGCTTTAGGTATGCTTACTAAGCATTTTATGCTTAATAAGCCCTTTCAAAGTTTAACAAAACATATTCCGCCTATCTTTTATAAATCCGAAAAAAATATCAGAATAGTTTCAAAACTGAAATTGGACCTTTTAGTATCAATTAAAATATCCTCCTAAAATGTTAATATAATCGGCTCGACAGGACTGAACTTACAAATTTTATGAGAACACTAGTTTGAGTATACGAAAATATTTACTGAATTAAGGTGTATTTAATTTGATGCAGATGTTGAAGTGATAACAATATTTTAACTGAGAAAAAAATATTATTTTAAGGGGTTAATTTTTTCATATTGGCCAAAAACAAACTTAAGTTCAAGCCAAAATACCTGTAGTAGTAATAATAATAATAAAATAATAATAATGCGTTTAACGTCCGTTTCTCGACTTTATGTCATAACAGACGCCATTCACACCATTACTATTTACCATCTACCACACTTCCCGTTATTTTTCTACATTTTTAAAACTTCAACTTATGTAATAGCAATGGGCGAATGAAGGAATTATAGGAAATTAGTATATGGTAGGTAATTTTTGAACTAGGAATTTGATAGGTAATCGGCCATGGCCTCAAATAAGGAACCATCTCGATATTTATCTGGAATTAATTGAGGGAAACCATGAAAAACCTCAATCAAGATCCCCGGTACAGGAATTACCGTTTCTCGGCAAGAGGCATTAGGAAAAAGTCCCAAGCCACGTCTGCCCCCTCCGGGATTCGAACCCGGACCTCCCGAATGCGAGTCTAGTGCTGTCACCACTACTCTACCCAGCTCGGCAAGTTCACATAATAAAGTCAAAATACCTGTAGTAGCAAATACACTATATTGTCGGTATGGTTTTGGCACCGCGATCCGAGTTTTTTTGTTTTAAGTTCACAGAAATATAAAGAGAAAAATATTACAAATTCTTTAGAATAATGATATTCTTCAGTGATGCAATTTATAACAAAGTACAATATGACAGAACATTTTGTCTGAAACTTAGCGTTTGCCCAAAGGCAAACGAAGTTTTATGAAGTTACTAAGTTTTCATGTTCACATTTAGAAATATCTACAGTTGATAAAATCAGTCAAACATTGAATGAACCGATTTATGACTATTTTAAGTGACCTTCGGTGAAACAAAAATACTTCTTTGGCGTGATCGCGATAATTGACATTCACATTTTCGTTAAAGATGTACATTGATAAAATAAAATAGGAAAAAACAAGTATAGGCGTTATTTAACTGTCAAAACGACTATAAACTAATTTATTTGAGTTGTTATCGTCCATGTTGTTATAGATTTATGGATAGTGGGTAATTGGACACAAATAAATTATTTTTTAAATGAATGACAATATGATCTCATTGCAAACATATCAACAAAGATTCTAAACTATAAACTTGCCTGAAGAAGTAGGAAACTAACCTACGAAACGTAGCAAATTTAGAAAACTTAGAATCTTTATTTATTTGTGTCCAATTACCCACTATCCATAAATATCTATAAACTAATAGCTTTTAGGAAGTTTCGTCCGATGTCGCTAGTAAAACCTACTTTGTTGCTTTATGAAATAGCTATTTTGACGTTATCAGTAACAACTTCTGCAATTTTCGTAACAGAGAAAATTTTACTCTCAGTGCGTCAAAACAATTTCAAAAAAATCGACTATTGTTCAGAAACCACTGTTTTATGTACACTATGTAACTAAACAAAGAGGACGCTTTTAATTGAACGACGAACCTGGCAGCTTCATTAACCGATGTAGTTCAGAATTGAAACTTAACTATCCCCGAGGTAAATGTCATGCTGGATTTAACTCAACATCGTTCCAGATGCATCACTTTGCTGGCTCCTGACTGAGTTACAATTAGTTTTCTGTTACTTAACACTTTTCCCAATATTGTGTTGCCTAAAGCTTTAGCTTTACAACTCGAAGAGAAACATTCTGACAGCTTATCAGTAAACAAAGTGCTTTATTTTTACCCAATTACGGCAAAGCTAAAAGAAAGGGTCATGGATTTAAGCAGTGCGTATTTTTGTTCCCTCTTAGATACTAAATTAGTGGACCGATTATGACGAATGAGGGTGTTACCAGATTCGTCTCAATTTATTTATTGTAGATTATAGACGCTAGACAGCTTAGGTCATTAGCGTCTTAAGGTAGTTGTCGTGATTAAGGCACACCATCAGAAAATTCTTATTAAGGACATGATAATACAATTACTCTGAAAGTTTGAAGTCGATCGACCGTATATAATCCGAGATAAATTCAATAAAAAATTGGATAATTAACATTGATTGTATACGATCTCTGTAGTTCTGAACCAGTTTCTTATTTATAAAAAAAGAACTAACTGTCAGAAACTTTCCAAAAACTGACTGTCTTTCAATGCATTTGTTATGAGTTTAAAAAAAAATAAGAAATTTTTTTTAACCGTCTAATTATTTATAAATAAGGGTTTAAAGTTCAACAATTCATAGAAAAGTATACATGCATATGAATATTGTATGGGTTACGTTTCCACGTGTACAGTCTTGCGTACAAATTATGGATCAATTAGAAACAAGCTAGTATACTTTTGTGGCGCGTATAATCTATAACTTTTTGACAATATTGTACCACGACAACTACCTTAACATAATCACGTAAAACACAAAACATCCATGAGCAGAAAGAGGATTCGAACCCACGGCAGCCCGGTCAACAAGCTAGCACGCTACCCACTAGACCACACTGTCTCAATGCCAAGTGTATTATAAGCTAAAATATTCCAACCAATTGGGCGACAGAACCATTCAAAATTTGAAAATATTCACATTTGGGAAAAATAAATAAATCGATATTTGTAAATCCTTAGTAGCCCGGTCAATACAGACAAAAATGTAGTGGTAAGTTTACAATAATTTTCATAGAGCTAAATATTGGTACAGATCTTAGATATACTATCACAAATAAAATATCAAAAATTTTTATGTAAGGTCTACGGTCAAAAATATCGGTTTTCTGCATTTTTTTCGTAAACGGTAAGTGTCATCATAAAAATAGGTCAGACAAAAGTTTTAAGTTATACAATTATCTACAAAAAATGTTCTTATACTTTTTTTTCTACGAATCCCCATTCTTGAGATATCGTGATTCTAAAAGTTGACGAAGTCGTATTCCGCATAATATGCATACATTGCCTGTAAGGCAATGTATGCATTTTTTAACGTGATTTCCCCACTAGGCATACTCCACGATTAGTTGTGATTTAGTTTTATTAAGGCTGTTGGAACGCTCTGAATTTAAGCCAAAAGGAGGGCTTCGGCTGATAGCTGATTGTAGACTTATTCGTCAACATAAGGAAGATAAAGAACAAATCTAGGTCTTTATAATGGACTACTTTTGTAATTTATGTACGATTTACTAGAAAAAGCTGTGCCAAAAAACACACGTTTTCAATGTCACACTACGACCTTATTCGTAGTTTTTTCACAAAACTGTTCCATCACAAACCTAAATTGACTCTTACTTTTTCGAAAAAGTTTTTTAAATCTACAAAAAATTTCCAAAATTGAGAGTAATCAACTGACAGCATTTTTTAACCTCGTAGTGTGGCTTAAATTCAGAGCCTATTGACAAAAAATAGTACTATTGGAAATGATTAAAGTGGCACAAATTATTGTTGACTTTGGAAGAATTTTAGTCTGAAATCTTGAAATACTACTTCAACAGTAATGTTCAATTTAATTAGTTTTTTAATTTGGTCATTAAATACAAACGTTGGATATTATTTTGTATTACTTATTTACTTAAATAAACTGGGGCAGGATTGGTGGCAGTGCCGGATTAAGCCAGCGCGGGGCCTGTAGCAAATTCTGTCAAGGGGCCCTTGGTTTGCTTTAGGGTCTCAAGTTTAGGGTATTAAATAAAACAAAACTGTTACAAATAAACTTTTCTGGATTTAATATGGGCAAATTTAGAGATACCACTTTCAATATCGACTTCTTTAAGCAAATCATGCTCCATATTCAACAAAGTGAGGTGATTAAGACGTTCTCGGCCCATCGTGTTCCTTAATTCATTTTTAATAGGTTTTAATGTTGAAAAAGAACGTTCGCCACTGCAGTTAGTGATCATGAGAGACAAATAAATACGCAAGGCAATTTCTAAGTTTGGAAACACGATTCTAAAGAATTATTTAATAAAAGTCTATAAAATTGCTGTTCCAGAGGCTCCTGTTTCTTGCTGTCAATAACAGTAGCCACATCTGTTTTCAGCAGCTCTGCGAACTGCACTAATTCGCCGCCTAGGCTGTTCTCCAAATCATCTTCGTAAGCACTGACCATACTTGAAGATTTTTCCAAAATATTTTCTGTTGTAACAAATTTTAGCTGTCGAAATACTTCAAAAACACTAGTAATCTTATGATATGCCTAAGCGCTTCGCGTTTAAGGCATGCAAGATATTTTACGCTCCTATCTAAATTAATATTTTTTTATTACGGTCAGACAGGCGTTGGAGCGCGGTGCCCGTAGCATTTGCTACTCTTGCTACGTGGCTAATCCGGCACTGATTGGTGGTCCTTGCGGGTTGCAGTTTGGAGACCCCTGACTTAGATGAACATCTTAGGAAATACAGTCAAAGCCCTCTAAGTGCACAGCTCGGAACCGAGCCCATCCTTTAAGTGCACACTTCCCCTACGATCTTTTTCATCCCCACTCTTCTAGCTCCTATAGCTATCTTTATTCAATCAGATGCTATAAACAATATCTCTAAAACTCTATGAATATGATGGAAATGGAAAGTTTGAAAATAGCGCGCTTACGGTCGCACGTGATTGGTCGCAGATTATTCGAAGTGGGGGCTGGGGAACGTGCACTTAGAGGGCGAGTTCGTGTGCAGTAAGAGAGCGTGTGCATTTCGAGAGCGTGCACTTAGAGGGCTTTGACTGTATCACAGAATATAGAACTGCTTTTTTTTTTTTTTTTTTTTTGCGGAGGTGAGGAAATCCATCATGGACACCCGTTGGTGCTCCAACGGGTAGTGCCAGACTCCTACTGGCTAAAACCTCACCCCCTTATCGTCTCGCCTTTCATGCCGGAACCACTTTCGCATTACTTCAACATGAGGCAGTCTTAAATTCATCTGCGATCTTTACTTTCTATTATTTTTCTGATAGCATTATAAGCCGCTCTCCAGCTCATCTCATGTCCCACTAGGTCTTCTGCTAAGTTTGCTTTGTTGAATGTTCTCCCTGTGTCTCGATGGTAAATGCTTCGAGCATTCTCCCATCTGGGACACATAAACAAAGTGTGTTCAACATTATCAACTTCTCCGCAGTATGGACATTTGTCCGACTCCGCCCTGTTTTTCTCGTAGAGATATGTATCTGGGCGAAGCGGGGTCGGACAGCTAGTAATTAATAAACGAAAATGTGCAAGAAAAGGCACTAAATTTGTCTTCTTCACAGCTCTGAACATCAGTAACTCAAATATAGCAATACATTAGAGTTCAAAGTAAGATTAATGTCTCAGCGATTTGTTGTGAGCTGACTGTTGAAAGAGTAGATGTAGGTATATTTATGCAAACAAATCCATTTACCGTACGACTAACCTTGTAAACGACAAGCACATCCGAACGATCTCGCATTGTACTATTCACCAATACATGCAAACATGCAGTAAGTTGATTTCGGTCGGGAGTCGAACTAAATCTACTGTGAATGTGAAAGATCAGGAGTCTATTAATTCAGAGATTCCGACGGGAATTGTGGCTCAAGAGAGATAACCGAATGGTGCGAAAGTCTCTCTTTGCACAAGACTGTTTGAAGTTGCTTAACAGGAGCGCGCCATAGCCACGAGTTTCATGCGTACAGTAAGATCCCACTTAACGCTGGAGATACGTTTCAATAAGTTTCTGCGCTATACGAAACACTGCTAAACAAGGTTATCTTAATACGTAGATAATAGGCATACGTGAAAGAGAACCGAGAATATGAATTTTTTTTTTGTTTAATATTGTAACATTTATTATTAAATACTTTTTTGCCACATTGATTATAGATTTATTAATTGCTAATATCAATTTTTGTTCATAAAACATTTATGAAAATCAAATAAAAGTTCGAGTAAGAAGTTATGTTTATGATGAGAAAAGTTCCTTATTTCGCCTATTTTGTTTTCTTTTGTGAAAAAGTCATCTAATGTCGTTTCTGTTTCGTTCAGCAAGTTGTTGTCGATAGCAAGATATTGCAGTAATTAATAGTTAGTTTTTTTGTTTAATTTTGTAACACTTATTTTTAAATACAATTTATAAATACATTAATTATAGATTTATTTATAGCTAATGTCGATTTTTGTTCATAAAACATTTAAGAAAATCCAATAAAACTTCGAGTAAGAAGTTATATTTGTGATGAGAAAGGTTCCTTATTTGGTATATTTTGTTTTTTGTGAAGTAGTCATCTAATGCCGTTTGACTTTTCTGTTTCGTTCAGCAAACTGTTGTCGATAGCAAAATATTGCATCAAAGACACTTCGTCTTGTCTTTGAACTTCTATCAACATTTGAATCATTTGTAAAAATTGATCCAGAATTTACGTTACAGTGACTAAACTTTTTTTTAGAAACCGCGGTTTTCTTCGCTTTTTGAGCATTCACAATCAAAAGCGATTGAATTCGAGCAAATTCAATACACGTTGAGAATTGTATGATAATGATTCTCATCTTTTATGACTATATATAATTAGATAATTACTGCTACCCGTGCGAAGCCGGACACGGCCGCTATAGATTATCTTAGGAAATATTACAGAATAAACCAAGGGCGTACCCAGCGAAGGGCAGGGGGGGGGCAGCTGCCCCCCCCCCTGGAAGCAAAAAATAAGTCGTTATTAAATTTTGTTGCTGGAATTTTTACAATTCTTGAAATAACTTTACTTCTACAAATCCAAGAAAAATGATACTAGTATATGTAACAAGAATAATTTTTTTTCAAGCAAATAATTGTAATAACTTAGTTGATAAAGCACTGCTATAATTATACATAATTTTCTTAATATTTTGGTTTCATTCACCTTTTCCGTGATAAAATGTTACAACCTGAACGACCATGGCTTGCCCCCCCCCCTAGTTTTGATCCTGGGTACGCCCTTGGAATAAAGTACTTATTTATATATTATTTAGTTGCATCCCGGCGAAGTGGGACCGGGCCGCTAGTTCTGCATATTCGTCAAAATTTATTGCGTGTACAAAATAGCTTTTGAAGGTTTGAATTCAAACTTACTCTCTAAATTATTACTTGCGCGGTTATTGATTCTAAAATGAATTTATACATTATGAAGTTCCGTTTCAGTAATGTATTATACGTACAATATGTTGTAACACAATCGACAAAATTAATTACTAAAATTTGCTTTGAAGCACATCCCAAGTTATCATTAACATCATCTTTCACGATGTAGTTCTCCGATTTAAAGTGACTGTTTACCAGCTGTTCAATATGTTCTCTTTTTCACCTGCATCTGCTATTTGAACATTGTGTGACCTGAGAGCTCTCTCGAAAAAAAAAGTAAAACTTCTGTGTGGTGGTTTAAATCTGATTTATTTTCAACACACGAAATAAATACAAAACAAATTACTAAAAAGTATTTCTTTTACAACAATGAAATAAATTAAACGTATTTCTCGTCTAATGAAATAAACTAAACAATGAAACACAAACTGATTCTTATAAATAATAACGCAGCAATAACTATTTACACAATACACTGTTTTACACACGCACCGAAATTTATGTAATAATGCTATTTATGTCTGCTGTCCGCCGCGTGACCGCTTCTACTGAATGACTATGCTCTGACTGTAGCAAGCAAGCAGCTGACTGACTGCCTGTCGCGCTCCACACGCGCTGTATTTATAGGCGCGTCCATTCCGTTCTCGATCATTCCAGAAACTTCTGTTCAAGTTCGAGAAGCCTCTGTCATTTCCAGTGGCGTAACAATTGGGGGCGCCCTACAATATCATGCAGTTGGAAGCATACATGTATTGGGTGTTTTTTTTACAGTGATAGAACTGATTGAAATAAAACACATTTTAATTAAGATTGAAGGCTAATTTTTTTTTATTTGAAAGATAATTTTATGGCATTTAAGTTTTAAAAATAATTTTCGACATATGCCCACCACGACTAGCTGTGAGAGACCGTATTCGATCAGACCAATTTTGGACCACTTTTTCGAGTAATTCAGGCCTTATTTCATCAATAACACGAGTTATGTTGGCTTCCAAAGCATCTATTGTTTCTGGTTTATCAGCATAAACTAATGACTTCACATAACTCCGAAGAAAATAATCCAGTGGCGTTATGTCGCATGATCTTGGAGGCCAATTAATTGGACCATTTCTCGAAATAATGTTATCACCAAATCTTTCTTTTAATAAATCAATTGTTACGTTAGCAGTGTGAGGTGTAGCTCCATCTTGTTGGAACCAAAATACTTCCGGGTCGATAAATTTTTTTTTTTAATTTTGAAAATCATTGATCATCGATCTGTAACGAGCACCATTCACTGTAACATTAGCTCCAGCATCGTTTTTAAGGAAAGATGGACCGATGATGCCTCCAGCGTGTAAACCACACCATACGGTGCATTTTTCAGGATGCAATAGAACCTGCAGAACTCCTTCAGGATTGTTTTCGCTTCATATACGGCAATTTTGCTTATTTACGTAGCCATTCAACCAGAAATGAGCTTCATCACTAAACACAATTTCTCGAGAAAAACTTTGGCAAATAGAACCCTGTTTTTGAAAATAAATTTCAACAATTTCTAAGGGTTGCTGCGGCGTGAGTCTTTCCATGATAATTTGTCAATGCTTACTGAACAGAAATGTCAAAACAAAATGACTTCTTCCTTTTGTCAAAGCACAGCTATCCCTATCGAAAGTTCTATCACTCTAAAAAAAACAGTAATGTAGTAACAAAAATACCGGATGCATCCAACTGCATGTTATCATTTAAACATGTTCAATATTTTGAGCTTCGCAGTTGGTTTATTAATTTGAGGTGAAAATATTTCCATACACCAGGTAAACGTAATTTACAACGCATGGAGCCGTTATTCTATATAAATAAATTACGTATGCCAATTTAATATAATAATATTATCGTGACAGCTCACTGTATTTACTATTCTGGCTGTCTTCCAACTCATAATTATATATTTCCAATAGTGTCTGCATATAGTAATAAACTTAAGTGTTTTATTTATTCAGAAGTACTACGTAAATAAAATATAATAATTCATGTTCGATATCTATAAAATTTCTTCTTTAATTTGCTTGATTGAAATCGTTTTTGATTGATTGATATTATTAATCACTAACTTCTCATTATAAACCAGGGTCGATAATTTTTGAGACCAAAAAAAATTATAGTAGGATGAAACCCATTGGAAAAGGTAGAGAATATAACAAAAATGAAAGGAAAAATAAATTACAGTCGATCTGTGGTCGGGAAGGGAAGGGGGTGAGTTTTTAAGGGTAAAAAACGGTTTATCTCGATTTCCGGCAAAACTACAAGTCCTATGAAAAAAGTTAAATAGCAAAGTTGTAGGTAATAAAAATATTTACAACTTTTGTTTTTACACTTTAAAACGCAAATAAGTTGTCTTAAAATAGCAATAAATAGGCATCTACATATATAATCTTATAAATTATATGCGTAGATGCCTATTTTAAGATAACTTATTTGCGTTTTCTGAGAACATTTACCGTAGTAATGTATATTTTTTTTCATACCATCAGAAAGTAGAGATTTCAAGGAACAAAAAGCCCACCGATTTTTTTAAAAAAGCGGATATTTTGACGTGAGAATTTTCGATTGAAAATTAGGGTGCTTTTTCGATATTAAGTCAAAATAAGGTGAAAAAATGAATATTTTAAATCAAAAAAAATACTGTATGTTTGGGACATAAGAAGGTAAGTTTTCACCAAATTTCGTGAAAAAATAAACTTTTTTGCAAAAGATAAAAATAAAAAACCAAAAACTTGGTTATTTGAATTTTTCACATAAATTTTGAGGTTATGTGGAAAAAGTGTAAAAACAAAAGTTGTACATATTTTTATTACCTACAACTTTGCCATTTAACTTTTTTTCATAGGACTTGTAGTTTTGCCGGAAATCGAGATAAATCGTTTTTTACCCTTAAAAACTCACCCCCTTCCCTTCCCGACCTCAGATCGACCGTAATTTATTTTTCCTTTCATTTTTGTTATATTCTCTACCTCTTCCAATGGGTTTCATCCTACTATATTTTTTTTTGGTCTCAAAAATTATCGACCCTAATCTACTTGTAGTTCCCGAGATATTTAAGTTTTAGTGAAGCAATTTAGAAATATTCGGCGCAAAAACATCCTAGAGGTGTCTGAAGTCAGTTGTCAAAATTCGCAGTACTATTGGTAAAAAGCCCAGTGACTCGATCACTTGATACCTGCTTTGCTAGGATTGGTTGAGCGGTTCGTGAGATAGCGGTATACCGAAAGTACATTTGAAACATAACGGTCGATTTTCGTGAAATGTGCCTATGAATTCCATGTCAAAATATATGTTGGGTCTAATTAATTGTTGAATACCTACATACTTAATATTCAGTATAGATCATACTACGTACTACAATCAACATACATATTTTATAAATTTGAATTGTAGGTATACCAAGAATAGAGCACATTACGCCATATTTCATTAAATATTATTGTTTTGCTTTTAAATGTTAGGCTATGAAAGACTTTCTTTTGAAAGTGATAACAAAATGAAGATATCGTTGATGAAATTATCAAGGACATTACATTCTTCTCAAAACTTTCTTTAATTCCTTCATTACTGCGTATCAAGTTTGTTTAATATTTTTTTAAAGTAAACTCGTCAATTACGTAGATTAAAATCTTATAAAAGTCTGTGAACTTTTGCCACAGATTAAAACGAAGAAGCTTGCGTGTCTTCTTTTAACGTGTTTTGTATCGAAGTCTATTGTTATCTTTTTTTTAATTTTTTAAATTGGATATTATCTACACTAATGCTGGGTTGCAAAAAGCATTGTCAAAAAAATTGATTTTGAGAATGACCTTAGATTGTGATCTAATAGTTAGAATTTGTATATATGCAGAGTCTAATGTTGTCAAACTCTCTATCATTAGATTGTTTTCACACAACAACAAATCGCTGATTATAGAGAAAGATCGCTTTTCAAGGTATATTTTGATAAAAAAGCGAAGAAAAATGTTGTTTCGAAGTGGAAATTGTACAAAAAAGTACGTTAAATACATTTATTTTAACATAATAACTTAGTTTTTGTTATTAGAGAGAAAACTAATTTGTAAAATGGTGTATCAAATATTAATGTTGATACAGTATTAAGGGAGATATTTCATACCGACAAAAAACACCTTTCAGATTAAAATAGTACTTAGGTAGCTAAGAAGCGAATTAAATTCCGGTTCTAAGGTGTAAAAAATATTAATTTAATTTCAAAGAAAAATAATTTTAACTTCAAAGGGCAAATGCCGAGAAGTTCTGTCCGTCATTTAATATCCCGCTTGAAACTTTATACGACTTCGTAATAATATATGAATACATTTCATTCATATTATATTACGAAGTAGAGTTTGCCACACAGGGTTTTTTCATACATTTGTTACGTTCATTATATGTAACGTAATTATTTTTGAAGTTTAACTTCTTTAGCGACGTATCTGTTTGAAAAAAGTAAGAAATCGAGGGGATGTATAACTACCAAATAAAGGGGAAGTCAGTTTGTCTCCTAAATTACATGAAAGTGACAAGGACAGAAGTGTATAGTGTGCTGCATTTCGTTTTTCTGTAGATTATAGTATGTAAATAAAACTATGGTATAAATTCTCACATGGACAGGTGAGAATTTCCACATGACATAAACATCAAAGTATTCCCTTAAAATGACCGAGCTGGGTAGAGTAGTGGTGACAGCACCAGACTCGCATTCGGGAGGTACCAGGTTCGAATCCCGGCGGGGTCAGATGTGGCTGGGATTTTTTCCTACTGTCTCTCGCCGAGAAACGGTAATTCCTTTACCGGCCATCTTGATTGAGTTAATTCCAGATAAATATCGAGATGGTTCCTTATTTGGGGCCATGGCCGATTACCTATCAAACTCCTAGTTCAAAAATTACCTACCTTATCCTAATTTCCTATAATTCCTTCATTCGCCCATTGCTATTACATAAGTTGCAGTTGTAAAAAATGTAGAAAATAACGGGAAAAATAGTAATGGTGCGAATGGTGTCTGTTATGACACAAAGTCGAGAAACGGACGTTAAATGCATTATTATTATTATTATTATTATTCCCTTAAAATGCCTAGTAATTTCACCATAATTATAATATTAAAAACTAAAGAAAAAAGTTAAACTTCTAATGTGAGCTTATAAGGGTGAGGTTCATTATAATTTTTTTTGCATGACTCTATAAAATAACTGCTTTTCATGCCTGTATATCGGTAGTTAAATGATCCATTTCGCACGAGCGCGTAATTGCAAAACAAAAGAAATGCGAAACGTAGTCGTATAATATGATGATGATGATGATAATGATATTTATTTAATCAGTTGAAACATTACATCTATTTGACACGTCAACGAGAAAATACAAAAATGAAATTATAGAGTTATCGGGAACATAAATATTCATCAACAGAATAAAAGGCCCGTTCTAATAAGAAGTTTTTAATATTTGTCTTAAAAATTAAGCAAGTATTATTTTTTAACCTTTCAGGTAATTTGCTATAAATGTAGGCTGAAAAATTTTCTGGGCAATACTTATAAATGCCTATTTTTGCCAACGGTAGTTTTATTGCGAGTATCATTACCATGTTCATCCTCTGCTAAGGCATAGCATAATAACAAATGGCCGCGGTTATTGAAAATAAATTACCGTGGTTATTCAACCGGACTTTTAACAGGTTAATTAACCGGTATTTTACTCTTTTACATCATAATGTAGGGTTAAAGTCGTCTCTTTTGTCATTATTCTCTTGTTCATTTTCTAACCGCGACAATTCTTACGAAATTATCTCAATTGCTGTCTATCCAACAGTACAGAAAATGAATATTGACAAGAGCTACATGCAATCTATATTGGCTTTTGACAGTTTTGTTTCTTTTTCCAATCATGCTGAACGAAAACGTAATAGTTTTGTGACAATTGAATAAAATCTCTCAATCGCAAGTCTGCTAACACATTCAGTGCTAATGTACTTTCTTGTGTACATCAGGATTGGCCAGAATTTTGTGCTACATCATTTGTTTTTGCCTGCTTTTATTTTTTACAAGCTTCACATGTTTGTAAATCACACGGCAGAAGTGACTACTAAATTCATACCCAAACATTCATAGTAGAGAGTAGAGTTGGGTAACTCAGATCTGAACCGGTTCAAAGAGTTGACTCCGACAGAAGATCCGTGAGAGCCGACTCACTTTTTTTTGAGCCGACGGATCAACGGATCCGCATAACTCAGTGAAACACTTAACACACAGAAGCACATTTTACACTTACGTATCAGTTCTTGCTTTGATGCATCTGTCAGTTCAAATGACTCATGCATCACATGTTTGGCTATGCATTCTTGATTCTGTACAGGTCGTGATATGATTGACTTAACTAGGTCACTCAGTGGCAGACTGCAGTAACATATTCAGAACTCGGCTCAGTGAGCCGGCTCACATACGGGATCCAGATGCAAAGATGCAGATCACTAAAAAGACTCGTTTTTCCCATCTCTATTATTGATGCAATATTTTGCTATCGACAACAGCTGGCTGGACGAAATAGAAAAAGGCAAACGACATTAGATGACTTTTTCACACAAAACAAAATAATTCAAATGAGAAACCTTCCTCATCACAAACAGAACTTCTTACTCGAACTTTTATTTGATTTATATAAATTTTTATATATCGATATTAGCAATAAATAAATCTAGAATTAATGTGTTAAAAACGTTTAACTATAAATGTTACATGATGAAACAAAAAAAAAAAAAAACTAACAAGAACTCGGCTCTTTTTGAACCAGTTCAGTGAGCCGGCCGGCTCACATACGGGATCCAGATGCAAAGATGCAGATCACTAAAACGACCCGTTTTTCCCATCTCTAGTAGAGAGACTATAGGTCAAGAGTTATTAAGCATTTTTGGGTCGGTATTTGGGGCACTGTGAAAATTTGTACAATAACTCTTTAGTAATATCCGAATACAAAAACACAGGCTTGGCTAAAGGGTAGCGGGGCTTAACCGACCCTCGATTTTTTAATCGCCTAACACGTAGAATATCTCACCGAAACGACCTATTTTTTTAGAATACAGTCAAAACCGTTTACGACGACATTGCTAAGAACAACATACCGGTTATATTGACCAAAATCATAGGTCCCGGCTGAATGCTATATGACCGCCTTATAAAAAACACTGCTTTTTACGACATACCGCATTAATAAGCAACTACATTTAATGTAATATCTGCATATCTTCGGAAAATTGTATCTGTTAGAACGACCAGCTGTATTGTGAACAAAATTCGTACGCACAGAAGTGTTCCAAACAGACTAAAATTACAGATTTTGTGAATAGAGAAATCAAATATCAAACATATTGATCGCAGGTAAAATGTCCTACCGAAACGACCTTCATTGACATACAGGGGAAGCTAAAAAAGCGTGTTAAAAATGTATGGTTCTAGCAATTTCATTACAGAACAGAAATATAAGATTCACAAAAATATACTCATTTTAAAAAGCTTAAAAATTTACTTACTTTGTATGAGTTTAAAATAAATTAAACTTGATCCATTTCATTTCGGATCACGGAAGGTACGTGCGTAGTTATTATTCTTTAAAAGATAAACACTAATCTGTTCAACCCTGCCCTAAGTATATATTTTCGCAGTATATAACAAGGCGTGGATTTTCTTTCGGCTCGCTGAGA
The DNA here is from genome assembly GCA_034508555.1 of Venustoraphidia nigricollis. Classification (NCBI taxonomy): domain Eukaryota; kingdom Metazoa; phylum Arthropoda; class Insecta; order Raphidioptera; family Raphidiidae; genus Venustoraphidia; species Venustoraphidia nigricollis. The sequence continues at coordinate 447,134 of JAVRKA010000008.1, forward strand.
TGCTAAGAAAACCAAAATGGTATTACAGCTAACGCAGATGGCAACCAATAAGTGTGCGCTATATTATAGAGAATCCTGTGACTATAGAAGTCACCGTTTTATTCGAAAGCTTTTACAGTCGACTTGTTTCACATGGAGCAACCTTGAATGTACATAGTTGAAGTTAATCGACAGAGTTCTACTATTATTAGTGTGTTTGCCATATGGCACATACACTATTGGTGTCGGTCGAATGGAGCATCTTTTCATAATTTATTTTGAGAAAAATGTAAAATTAAAATTTTTGACTTTTTGGAAAATCCAAATTTAATATCTAGGCAGTAACTGCATTTTTATATTATTTTTCATACCAACATGTTTTTTGAGGTACAGAACAAACAAGATTTTACAAATGAATTTAGAACATAACCTCATTCAGAGTGATATTTTTTAACGATTTTTTTTCGCTAATCGATCAAACTATATATAATTTGGAAGCGTGAATTTTATTTCTTAAAACGATATATAATTTGTCATATAATAATAAAAAATAAAACTAGAAATCATAAAAAATCTTACCTTCAAATGTCATCTGGTCACAAATTTCGGCACGTTATATTAAAACATTTAAAAAGTTAAAATAACAGTTAATCAATATGATATTTGCACCAAAATAACCACAAGAATTTATTTAAACAGATTATTGTAACACTTAACTTGAAAACATAAATGTAACCAGTTAATTTTCAGTTTTTGTTACGCAGGAAACGCTCAATTGCGAAGGATCCTTCTAGAATGAAACAAAACACTCTGATGGTCGACGCTAGTCATTGATATGACCTACGTAGCTTAAGTTGACTAACTGTGTATAGAGTTGGACAATTATTAGGTATTAACGTGATGTAACAAATCAAACCTATATTTAAATTTAATATTATTAAATTCTCGCTATTGAAAAATTAAAAAAAACGGGAAGACATTGCTTTTAGTATCACGCGTTTTTTTCTTAAAACAAGTTTAGACACTATAACGTAAGTAAATTATGGATCTGACGAAGTGTTATTGATGCAATATTTTGCTATCGACAACAGCTTGCTGAACGAAACAGAAAAAGGAAAACGACATTAGATGACTTCTTCACAAAAAACAAAATACTTCAAATGAGGAACCTTCCTCATCACAAACATAACTTCTTACTCGAACTTTTATTTGATTTTTATAAATTTTTGTAAATCGATATTAGCAATAAATAAATCTAGAATTAATGTATTCAAAAAAAGTATTTAACAATAAATGTTAAACAATTAAACAAAAAAAAGTTAACAAATTTTCTTATTGTCGATTCTGTTTCACTTATGCCTATTATCTACGTATTAAGATTGCCTCGTTTAATGCTGTTTTATATAGCGCAGGAAACGTATATTCGCGTTAAGCAGGGTCTTACTGTACCTATGTCAAATTACAATACATATTTTTTAGTTGGGATGGTTTTGTCGCCAAATTGGCTGGATTTATTTATTTATTTATTTATTTTTTATATAGAAGTTTCAGTGATTTTAGTGACACTGTTAAAATGTTACCAAAATACCATTTTTAAAGAGAAATGTGTTTTATTCAGCGTCGGACTAGCCATATAGTCAAGATGCTGATTGCCAGTCGGGCCCCAGCCCTGCGCGGGCCCCACACGGAGCATTACGTTCCGTGGTGCGAGTGCGTAATTTTGTCTATGACTTAACACCAACCAATTTCTATCTTAAAGAAGATGTGTTTAAGAGGCGAATTGATTTGTCCAGATCGATAGGAAAAGTTAATTTTTTATACCCTAAGCACAAAGTTAAGTAGTTTCGGAATTTGTTTTCTACGTAACGTATTTTCAAACCTCTCTGCGTTTTCGGCACGGGTTAAACTGTATAAATTGTGCTGAAATTTTAAGCTAATCATTTTTTCAATATATAGAACCATTTCAGGGGGTAGCAACTCAAAAAATTAAAAAAAAATGGGTCTAATAAAGTGGCCCTTATTTTGACAACTTGGAAATTGTCATATGCTAACCTTTAAAATGGTTCTTTACATTGAAAAAGATGATTCTTTGAAAATTTTAGCTTGAATAATTAAAATCAACCCGTGCCGAAAACTCCGTAACGGTTATAGGTTTACGGGGCTTGCCGCAAGCCAGGCGGTAGGTGGGATAGGGGGCCTATGCAGGCTAGGTCCCAGCTCTTGTGACCGAAATGTAAACTAGATCAAATAGTTCGTTCATACATTAGAGAGTAATGAAATAGAAAAATATCCCATCTACCATTATCCAGTCTCGGGCCCCAGGCTTGTGGGGAGCCACCCGGGCCCTTCCGGCCCAGTCCGACCCTGGTTATATTGACAGCAAGGATGACAAGACATGACATAACATATATATTTTTGGAAAACCTATTTTTTCCCGATTTTCTGAAGTCAAAGCCAACTATGGTTTCTATTTGAAATAACAAAGTTGACTTTGATATCAAACAATTGGCCAGCAAATATATCTTATTCTACGTCGAAAAGTGCCTGTGCCTGTAGAAAGTTTTTACTGTTTGAAAAAATATTTACAAATAAAAAAGTTATGACACTTTTTCGAAATCAGTCAAATGTCAATTTTTGCCGATATCTCAGAAACGGTTAGAGATGTCGAAATGCGGTTTTCATCAATCGACGTTTCATAAAAATCGTGCTCTAGACTCTTCGGGCAGTTTTTCTTTATCTGGTCTGGAGACAGGGAAAACTACCAAAATCGAGCAAGTTGGGGCACCCTGTATACCTCAGCAGAAATAAGTGTAGGTTAATTTTATATATCGAACACATATTGTACGTTGCATAATATTACGAGCGAACATATCCTTTGCAGTAACAGATGTTGCAAGTTTGAGCAGATTGTGCATCCGTTAACTGGACATTAGTACACTATTTTATCGTCACATTTTTCCTTTATGGGAACTTCAAACTTTTGAAATAAAAATACATTATTATTTTATTAGTGTATTTGCCATAAGGCAACATACACTATTGGCGTTGGTCGGATGGCGGGACCTAGGGGTCGGACCAAAATTTCTCGACGTTTCATAACCTCCTAAACACTTTGGCACCATTTTTGAAAATGTTTATATATATATATGTATATATATATATATATATATATATGTATATATATATATATATATATATACGTATATATATATATGTGTGCGGGCAATAACTTTCGAAAGAGTTAATTGATTTTAATGAAATTTGGTCCACGTGTTGAAATCCATCACTGCAAGAAGCCTATTTAAAATGGGCGTAATTGGGGCATTTTAAGGGTAATTTTTAGGGGTTGAAAAATGTTTTTGGGCCCCAATATACCGAAAAAATTCTCAGAATCGTTTCAAAATTGACATTTAACCCTTTAGTAGTAATTAAAAGGTGTCCCTGAAATTTAAATAAAATCGGCCCGACAGGACCGGACTTACAAATTTTATGAAAACACTAGTTTACAAATAGTGAATTATTTACTGAAAGTTGTATGTAATTTGGTATAGAGGTTCAATTTATAATAATATTGCAATTAAGAAAAAAAATGTTATTTTAAGGGGTGTATTAAGGAGTAAAATTTTTTATTTTGCCCAAAAACCAACTTAAGCTCGCAAAATAAAGCCACACTGCCTGTATAAGCAAATACACTATATTGTCGGCAGGGTTTTGGCACTGCGACCCGGGTTTTTTTTTTATATAAAAATAGTAGGTTAGTTTTGTTTTGCAACTATTTAAATAGTTCAGACGGAATCGTCGCAATCATATGAATAATTACCACTTGGCAAAATTTTTTGTTACGAGACCACAATTTTGCAAAAACAGAAATATTAATGTGAATATTTTTTTCGACTGCGACAATTCGCTGATGACCTTAGGTATCGAGCGTCTATAATGTACAATCTCTCTCTCTCCTCGTGTGCTGCGATTCATTCTGGACTTTAAAAAAAAGTCCTTTGGAAGGAAAAATGTAATTTGACCTTGAACAAAGAAGTTTTAGTCTAGTTAAATTTTAATCGATCTAACACTAAAATTGACAGCAGGACCGTAGATAGAGATGAATTTACGGTAGGACACCGGTGGTTTAATAAGTAGGGCAGCAGTAAAAATTTTACTTGATCTGATCTGGTCAATCGATTTTCGTCGTACTTGAATTGTGAGTGTGAGTGAGTGAGGTAGTACTTAATTGTTGGGAGGGGGTGAAAGATAGGTAATAGAAAAAAAATCATTTATTCAGGTTTATATTATTTCTTCAAACATTATTTAAAAAATAGTCCTTCCTAAAAACAGCTGAAATTCGCTGAATCGCATATTATTAAAAAATTAAAAATGCGAAGAAGTTCGTTCAGGTCAACTGACTTCTAACTATGGTATTTTTTAAGGTAGGGCATTACCCCTTATCTACGGCCCTGGGGTACAGCAATACTACAGTCAAAGCCCTCTAAGTGCACAGCTCGGAACCGAGTCCATCCTTTAAGTGCACACTTCCCCTACGATCTTTTTCATCCCCACTCTTCTAACTCCTATAGCTATCTTTATTCAATCAGATGCTATAAACAATATCTCTAAAACTCTATGAATATGATGGAAATGGAAAGTTTGAAAATAGCGCGCTTACGGTCGCACGTGATTGGTCGTAGATTATTCGAAGTGGGGGCTGGGGAATGTGCACTTAGAGGGCGAGTTCGTGTGCAGTAAGAGAGCGTGTGCATTTAGAGAGCGTGCACTTAGAGGGCTTTGACTGTATAATCTTTTACGCTTACACAAGACATAGCAATTTTCTCTATTGTTGAAAGTTTACTCACATTCCGTTTTCTTTGTCAGTAGTACGTGAGTAGCAAAGCGTTTACTACTTAATTGCTGGAGTCGATAATGACAGTAGAAAGAAATTAAATATTTTTAGTACGTAGCGTTGCAGTCTTTTTCTTGTCGTCCAAGTTTTTGCTTTATTAACATCCCAGTAGATTGGGAATAATTATTAGTGTATTTGCCATATGGCAACATACACTATTGGCGTCGGTTGGATGGCGGGACCTAGGGATCGGACCAAAATTTCTCGACACAACACTTAATTCAAAGAAGATATAAATTATAAAACTAGTAACTTAAATATTACACTTCACAGTCCTTATAATACAATAGTTAAAATATGTAATAAATTACCATCTAATATTTTAAATCTAAATGTAACTAAATTAAAAAAGACTTTAAAAAATATTCTTCTTAAAAAAGTACAGCTTAAGTGAATACTTATACGACATAAATTTTAATGAATTATTTTAAAGTAAATGTATTATTATATAACTATTTTTGACGCATTCTATGCCATTTTCATTGGTAAAATCGAATAAAGTTATATTATTATTATTATTATTATTATTGAGAAGGAAATATTCCTTAAAAAAATTTGCATCCACAAGCACCCAAACTTCAGGTTCGTCACCGTCATACTAGGGATACTTGTGGAGCAAGTTGTAACTGTAACCGCGTCTCAAACCATGAAATGGGCGATTACAGTGAGTTTGGGTCATGCGCACGGAGTACACGGAGCGAGCCAATAAGCACGGCCTTTTGCATACGGCAAATTAGTGACTCAGCAATACGCTGACATGCCGGAATAGTTTTCATACTTGCCAACAGTGACGGTTTTGCCCCTCCAAGAACACCAATTATAAGGACAATTAATTTAACAGTATACTCTGGGTACTGCTTTCTGATCTCAAAAAGAATATCCTGATATTTTGTCCGCTTCTCAGTCTCCTTTGCGGCTATGTTCGTTTCAGCAGGGGCTGAAAACTCGATAACATACATAGTTCGCGCAGGTTTATCAAGGAGAACTATGTCAGGCTTTGTAGCTGAAAGTTGCCTGGTAGTATTAAATGAGTAGTTCCAGAAAATCTTGCATGACTCATTTTCGACAACGGACTCAATATCATTTGGAACATAAGGTAGAACAGGAGTTTTATCAACACCATAATGATGTCTTAGGTGGTAGTATAAAACTCTTAGAGCAGCGTTGTGGCGGTGAATGTAAGCACAACTCGCATAGTGACTACATGCCGACAAGAGATGCATGAGCGTCTCTGGATGCGATCGACATGCTCTGCAAGAGGTATCTGTTACTTCTGCACCTATAACTATGCGACGGTACACAAGAGTGTTGATAACTCCATCTTGACACGCCAAAACAAATCCCTCAGTTTCAGACTTCAGTCCAGCTGATCTCAGAAAGGCAAACGTCAGATCCTTGGATAAACCGCAAGTGTTGATGTTCTTATAATAAGTCCCATGCATCGGTTTATCAGTATGTTGTTTGAGCAAGAACTTTTGCTCTGCCTTCTTTACTGTGTATCTTACTTGATCTGACGTTAGAGATGCATACGTTGCATTTCTACGATTTCTAGCGGAACTGAAGTCAAAATCAAGACTGAGTTCATTTGCTGCTCTGTTTGCGGCTTGAAACAGAAACGCCCCAACACCCGCATATTCGTGATCGCGCACGAGCTGTAAGAGCGGGTCCGAACTGTTACAAACCGCAATAGCAGTACCCAATATAATTCTGTTGTGAAGATACTCCAGGCTGAGTAATCCTCTCCCTCCAAGGTGACGCGGGAGGTACAGACGAGGGACGGACGATTTGGGGTGAAGACTTCTGTAGATGGTCATCATTTTTCGGGTGCCTCTATCAAGCTGTTGCAACTCGTTAACTGTCCACTTGAATGCTCCAAAGGTATAGAGCATTATTATTATTATTATTATTATAATAACTGTCAAGCTTACCCTGTAGGTAGACTGAGTAATTCCTGAAAAGCGAGGCTGAGTTTATACTGCGCGGAACATTTAATTTTGGACTAAAATTCAGGACGTTCCACCAAAATCGGGACATTGACAACGCTGCATACTATATGCAAGCTCGGGGCGTTTAGCGCGTTAAATAAGGTGAAGTATTGGCAACGAAAAACAAATCTGTGTCAATTTATAACTTTAAATTGCCTTTTAGTGTGAACATTAAACAACATATTGAAGTGTAACTTCTTATTGGAGTTTAGAACGTTTAAAGCATTAAATATTTCACGCATTAAACGCTAACAGAGATACGCAATATAAATGTACAAAAGAAATAAGGAAAGAAAGCCATTAAGTGCAAGAAAGACGTGCGCAAATATATATTTCTTTTCATTCATTCCGTATTGTACAATGTGTATTTTATGTAGTATGTTATATTTTATTGCAAACATCTTATTTAGCTCTCGCGACATCGACGGGCTGCTGCGAAGGGTATCAATTAATCTGCACTAGTCTACAGATTCACTTTTATTATAGTATATTTGTTATCAATAAACGATTTAAAACCAGATACAACAAGAAAATTGGCATACGTTTTGCACCTGTACAAAAAAAAATAAATTTGAGGAAAAAATATTGAGCAAGTTTTTGTCAAATTCTATAGCATAAGTTAGTTATGAAAAACTTCAAAATGTTGCCTTTCCGCAATTCGAAATCTCGTGATGGGCTGTAAAGAAATATTGACAAATGTCACGTTTTTTGATTCAATTCAAATATATGTTTTTGGAATTTTTTTAAGCAGCAAGCCAAATTTTGTGACACTTATTTCTTAATCTCAGCTAATAAAAACAGTAATGAAATGAATTTTACGACCATAGTTTGAAATTTCCCGAGAGCATATTTTACTATCTGAAGTTCATCTTAATTTCTGTGTCCAAAGTTCTTTTATACCATACGAACTTTGATAATTATTATAGTTCATCTTCTACACGGTTTTATTTTTACTAATTGTTTTGTAGTTTTGTAAAGTTTCGTTGGATTTAATTTAATTTACCAATTAATAAAATAATGAAAGTTATGTTAATGCAAGATCTTAGATCGTGCATGTTTATATTATAATTTGACGATCGTTTAAACATAGTTGAGGCTAGTGTTTATTTTTTTTAATTTATTAAATCCATAATGTTTAATATTTTTAGTGTATTTGCCATATGGCAACATACACTATTGGCGTCGGTCGGATGGCGGGACCTAGGGGTCGGACCAAAATTTCTCGACGTTTCATAAACTCCTAAACACTTTGGCACCATTTTTAAAAATGTTATATATATATATATATATATATATATATATATATATATATATATATATATATACATATGTGTACGCGCGATAACTTTCGAAAGAGTTAATTAATTTGGGCCACGTGTTGAAATCCATCACCGCAAGAAGCCTATTTAAAATGGGCCTAATCGGGCTATTTTAAGGGTAGTTTTTAGGGGTTGAAAACTGTTTTTGGGCCCCAAAATACCGAAAAAATTCTCCGAATCGTTTCAAAATTGAAATTTAACCCTTTGGTAGTGATTAAAAAGTGTCCCTACAATTTTAATAAAATCGGCCCGACAGGACCGGATTTACAAATTTTATGAAAACACTAGTTTGCAGATAGTGACTTATTTATTGAAGGGTGTATTTAATTCGGTGTAGACGTTAGATTGATAATAATATTACAATTAAGAAAAAAATGTTATTTTAAGGGGTGTATTAAGGGGTTAAATTTTTTATTTTTCCCAAAAACAAACTTCATTTCACATACCTAATAAAAGTATAAAACCACACGGCCCTATACAAGCAAATACACTATATTGTCGGCAGGGTTTTGGCACTGCGACCCGGGTTTTTTTATAAATGTAGTTAATTATTTATAAATATTTTTCAGAGCTTGATAAAGTCTTAAGAATAAAGACGAAACGTTGCCAATCAATAAGTGTTTAAATTGATTTAACCACATTATTCCAATTACCCATGATTCTGATTTCTATTAATTATTATAGGACTTAGTATATTTAGTTTAATTATTTTTTATGCTAATCTACTCGCATAATGATTCAATAACACAATGTTGTTTAAATCTAACGTCGAAATTTATGAACAGCTTTAGCAATATTTTCGTACAATATCAACGTAATAAATTGGAAAACTAGAAACGGAAGAAGTAGTATTTTAAACACAAGACACGTTCGTTAATCCGCTGCTCGTTAATGCGACACGTCCAGTAATCCGTTGTTTTTAAGTATGTAGAGGTCTAGAAAAATCCCTCTATAATCCGAAATTTTTACGATATTGCGCTCTAATCCGACACTCGTGTTTACTTGACAAATATTTCTCTATACTCCGACGTTTTGTGGAGTCATTCGCTCTGTAGTCTGAAAATAGACATTGAAAGGAGAAGACGTCACGTTGTTTGTGTTATGAAAGTTCTAAATTAAAAATTGTTTTATTGTTAAAACCTTCAATAATGCATTATGTATTAAAAATATGTATTATATAAAGTCGTTATTGATTTTAGGAACAAAAAAAAGTCAAAAGAACTCTTTTTTTATAGTTAAAGTTTTAGTCCGTGCTTACATTCAGTAATCCGACATTTCTACTAATGCGACAAGCGCGAAATTTTTTTTATCGGATTAGTGAACTGTACTTAGATTAGAAATAAAACGTTTAACCAGCTAACTTTTATGGACACACTATACATTCTGTATAAGGGATAATAATTCCAGTTTTGCGCAATAGCCAACCGGGCCGATTGCTGACTTTCGAATTAAACGGTCGACAGTTAGGCGCCACTACGTCATACATGACGCAATAATACGACGCGCGGTTAGACGCCAACGTCCACTGAGATAATATTAATCAGGAGGAATGGACGATTCACAAACACGAAACATTTTCAGAAAATCTGATTTGACAATGATCTTAGATTGTATTTGTATTTTAAATTTTAAATCGGTTCTACTCGAAAAATAATTGATCGTTTTTTAAAATTTAGTCGCCTCCTAAATTTTGCCGCCCCTCAAATTGTGCCGTCCTAGGCCGGGACCTCGCGAGATTAAGTCTAATCCTCCTTTGGAAACTCTTGAAGGTAAAATTCTTATTTTCACAACAATTTATATATTACTTTGTTTTTGAGACTCGTTTGCACCGATTTTATGTAAGTTGAACGCAAATAATCTCAAGTAGTCATGCAAGACTTAAGGCTGTCGGAACGCTTTGAATTTAAGCCAAAAATAGAGCTTCGGCTGTCAACTGATTGTAGACTTATTCGTTAACATTCTGCAAAAATTCTTTCTCTGTAAGGAATATAAAGGACAAATCTAGGTCTCTAATGGACTACTTTTGTAATTTATGTACGATTTACTAGAAAAAATTTGGCATTAATTATGCTAAAAAAACACACGTTTTCAATGTCACACTATAACCTTATTCGCACTTATTTCACAAAACTGTTCCATCACAAACCTAAAGTGACTCTTCCTTTTTCAGAAAAGTTTTTTAAATCTTCAAAATATTTCCAAAAATTAGAGTAATCAGTTGACAGCGGCACCCTTGCAATAAAATTTTTTAGCCTTGTAGTTGGCACCAGCCAAAAATTGAAACGTGCGGATGATTTGAGCGAGACAGAGCTAAAGAAAGCCACACCCACAATATGTCTTTTGCCTACCTCGCCCCTTATCGCTGGGTCTCAGCACAAACAAAATTCGGAGCGTTCCGACAGCCTTAAATAATTTAAAGCAGTCCTTTTCAAAGCGCGCTCCCGGAGCCCTGGGGCTCCGCCAGACCTCCGCGAGGGTTCCATCGAAGGTAAAATTTCTATTTTTACAACAATTTATAAAATCTTACTTTATTTTTGAGACTCGTTTGCACCGATTTTATGTAGGCTGAACCCAAACAATTTCAAGTAGCCATGCAAAACTTAAATAATTTAAAGCAGCCCTTCTCAAAGCGCGTTCCCGGAGCCCTGGGGTTCCGCTAGACCTCCGCGAGGGTTCCATCGAAATAATATCAACCTAAAGAAGGAAACACCGACTCAAAGAGTTTGCCAAAAATAAACTTCATACCTCCTATTAAATGGAAACAATTTTGTCAATTTGCAGTGTAAAGAACGTATTTTTGTATGATTTTCATTAAAGAATGAACATAAAACCAGGTTATGCTTATTTTAGGGCTCCGTAAAATATTTAATGTTTCCAAAAGGGTTCAGTCGCCAAACAGTATGAGAACCGCTAATTTAAATTAAAAACGGAGCAAGTGAACGCAAATGGATCTAATATATAAACGCGCGTAAGATTATTTAAAATAGCTCTCGCATGTAGTGGATTTCTTAACAGTATTCGTATAATAATGAGTGCAAAACGATGGTTGTCAACCTGGTAGTCTGATGTCTCTGGCGAAGTCACTTGGATTGTTTGTCTGTCTCCAGACAAGCTTTCCGTCCGTCCGTCTTATATATCTTGCTCTCTTTATCCTCCAATAGAGGTGTTCACTTGCGGACATCTCGTGTTCAATAAATTTCAAAATTTGTTATTTCGAGACACTTTGTTCATTAGCGTTAGGTCTCTGCGCAGTGTATGCTGAGAATTGTAAGTACTATATCCAGGTGGTTCACTTTGAAGTGTGCATTGCGTATGATAGATTAGTCGTGTATTCGATTTAATTAGAATTACAACTTACCGGCGTTATTGAATCGAATATAAATTATATATTGTGGTGATGGGTTATGGTAGAGTAGTTTAGTAGTACGTCTTTGCTTACCCCTCCGAATATCGGTTGTAAAATTGGTATTTGGAGGTTCTAACCAAAGGGTAGTAGTGTAGTCGTAGTTTCACGTGCTGTATACACCTAATAGTTGATTCCATGGCATCTAGGTGTCTTTGAATCGAATATTGGGCTGGTCGGCGGTGTTAAACGGCTATATGAAGGTTTGGTTCTGAGCCCACAGACCTCTTTCATAAAGTGCATTAACGCCTTAATGTTAAGATGTTTGGAAAATATATTATATATGTACTCAGAAAAGCATTAAGTATTATTATAAGTATTTAACCAAGCTTACATTATAATATATAATTAATATGAGCCTAGTATTAATTAGGATAGGGAAAACAAAAAAAACAAAAAATCCCAGAAAAAGTAAAAAAAAAAAAAAAAGATACGTCATAAAAATACAAAAAAAAAGTTGTGGTTCTAAAAACATATAATCCTTTCTTCTAGTTAATTTGGTGTTGGTTAATCTTAATATGGTGTTGGTTAATCTTAATATAAAAAGTGTCTCGCTTCCTTCTTTCGGACTTTCTAAACTTCTTTCAAATTGGTTTTCTCATAAACGTTAAATTCTCTCAAAATTATAAATTACCTGATTTCATTCACAAGTGTGAATTACACTAATTGGTGTAGTGCACACGAAATCGTTGCTACGCAACCACGACAAGTCAGAGATGCCTTCGACTATCAACTTTTTTTTTTTAAATATTATATTCACGATCATACTGCACACCAGATTGAGGACTTATGTTGGTAGCACTAGACAAATTTGTAAGCTTTTTTCAGTTCGTATGGGTGGTAAAAATAGACACGAATTTAATTCAAAATTGGTAAATAAACAACTAAATTTAATTTGAAAATTTTAATTAATTGAAATAGTGTCAGAAAAATGTTATATCATACTAAAGTAAAATAATAATTTATTTAACAAAATGCCAGGAAAAAGAAATGATTTAACGCGGAAGGAAAAAAAACCCGGGTCGCAGTGCCAAAACCCTGCCGACAATATAGTATATTTACTAATATAGGCAGTGTGGCTTTATTATGCGAACTTAAGTTGTTTTTTTGGGCAAAATAAAAAATTTGACTCCTTAATACACCCCTTAAAAGAACATTTTTTTCTCAGTTGCAATATTATTATCAATCGAACCTCTAAACTAAATTATATACACCTTTCAGCAAATAATTCACTATCTGCATACTAGTGTTTTCATAAAATTTGTAAATCCGGTCCTGTCGGTCCGATTTTATTAAAATATTAGGAGCACTTTTTAATTGCTATTAAAGGGTTAAATTTCAATTTTGAAACGATTCTGAGAATTTTTTAGGCATTTTTGGGCCCAAAAACTTTTTTCAACCCCTAAAAACTACCCTTATTTTAAATAGGGTTCTTGCGGTGGTGGATTCCAACATGTGGCCAAAATTTCGTAAAAATCAATTGACTCTTTCGAAAGTTATAGCGCACACACATATATATATATATATGTATGTATATATATATATATATATATATATATATATATATATATATATATATATATATATATATATATATATATATATATATATATATATATATATAAATATATATATATATACATATATATATAAACATTTTTAAAAATGGTGCCAAAGTGCTTAGGAGGTTATGAAACGTCGAGAAATTTTGGTCCGACCCCTAGGTCCCGCCATCCGACCAACGCCAATAGTGTATGTTGCCTATGGCAAATACACTAACAAGCAGTGGTCAATAGGGATGTTGACTGTATTCAAATAAAAACATAATTTTAATGTTAAGTGGTAGTTTCTATGATAGAAATGCTAAAAAACACTATATGCAAAAGAGCCGTTTTTCCCATCTCTACTATTTATATATATTGTGAAATCAATCACCATGTTTTTAATCTTTCGACTAAATACTGATATGAATTGACAGTATTTGAACTCTGAAGATGGTGCAAAGGGTACCGAAACGTTAGTGAAAATGCAATTTTAACTTCAGTATTGCTGTTTCATTGATCCTGTGCCCCGGGATTTTAACTAACTTATTTTAATTAGAGTCAACCTCGTATATTAAAGAATATATCACGTTTTCTCAATTTTATGGCAAAAATGTGTTTTTTTAAAATTTGTTAACAGCCACTTTTTTATGAAGCAAACAGAACAGTAATAAAATGGATTTTCTGATCACAATTCGAAATTTCCCGAGAGCATATTTTACGATTTGAGGGATCATTACCCTTTTGTAAATTTATTAAGTACTAGCGGCCCAGTCCGGCTTCGCCCGGGTGTAAATGTAATATATAGAATATAAAAGATGAGAATCATTATCATTAAATTCTCAACGTGTATTGAATTTGCGCGAATTCAATCGCTTTTATTTGTGAATGTTCAAAAATCGAAGATAAATCTTATTTCCTAAAAAGAAATTTAAAAAATTATGTTGATCCGATGGCTACCACACTTCAGAAGATCACCCGCTGGGCTAATCTAAAGATTGTCTGAAAATTTCATCAAAAATGTACCCGTTTGGAGTCCATAGATTACATATACATCGTCTTTTATCTATATAGATTATTAAAATGTAAAAAGTGGTTATTGTGACATAACGATAATAGTTGGACATATAGTATCGCGAAGTTTTTTGTAGTTATTGATATGTTCTTTAATATTGTAGAACATACTTTTGTTCTATCATCAATAGTTTCCGCAGCGCATGCGACGAAATGTGTTTTATGGCATTTTTTTACACCTTGGGTTACGTTACTAAAGTTTTAGTAAGGATCCCTAATATTTTCTAGCAATAAATATAGCCTATGTTACTCAGGGTGAACGTAGCTTTCTAACCCTAGAAAGATATCTTTTAGTACGCTAAAGATAACCATACGTCACTTCGACGTGTATATGTTTGTGGACACTTAGTTTGAATTGTATCTGTAATATGTTTATTTAAGTCGTATTGTATTGTTATAATGTCATTGTGTTAAGGATAAATGAAAAAATATTAAAGGTTTATTTGTATTTTTATTAGGAAAAACTTGTTACAACAAAAATCATTATTTCTTACTTCAAAAAAATTAAAATATTGAACTCTCTTCTTCAGACTTTAAATTATAACAATTAACTTTTTTTATCAAGTTTTTATAATCTGTATACCAATTATGCGGACAGTTAGGAGAAAAAAATACTTATTTTGGCTTCAAAGGCACTTAGGACATATAAAAAAAAACTAACGCGAAAGATAACCATACGTCACTTCGACGTACGGTATAGGTATATATATTTACGAAATAAGTGAACTTACCTGATCGAAACGTGTCTCCTGAAAGCCCTGTGAGCAGACTAAGTTGGCAGGAACAGCGAGCACAGTGTTCCCATTAATGAGCGAATTATATAGATTTTTCAAAATCGATTACGTCGATTCGACGTAGGTTATCTTTCTAGGGCTAATGGTGAAAGAATTTTTTAAATGCACAGTAGTTTTTGAGTTTATTCATTACAAACATACAAAAATACAAATCTTTCCTCTATAATATTAGTATGATATTCATCTATAACTAAAATCCAATTTAATAGCTCTCGCATGTGGTAAGATTCAAGTCTGAACATTACAATAATTACTAAATAATAAAAATTAGTTTATGCATGCAACGGTGAAATGTGTATCGAGGTACGTAAGGGGATTTATTATGAACGAATGATGACATGTTTAAAAAACGAGTGCTTGCAAGTTTAACAGCCTTATGAATGATAATATCATCACGGCGAATATTTATATATTCATACTATTTTTTCTAAGTGCTCCCAATGAAATAGCTGTTTCTCAATTCAAATTGTGTAAATTTAACATAGGTATGGTTTACGAAAATTGCAGTTACTTTTCATATAGATAGACTTTAGGGCTCCGTACCCAAAGGGTAAAACGGGACCCTATTACTAAGACTCCGCTGTCCGTCCGTCTGTCACCAGGCTGTATCTCATGAACCGTGATAGACAGTTGAAATTTTCACAGATGATGTATTTCTGTTGCCGCTATAACAACAAATACTAAAACAGATTAAAATAAATATTTAAGTGGGGCTCCCATACAACAAACGTGATTTTTTTGTCGTTTTTATAGATAATGGTATGGAATCCTTCGTGCGCGAGTCCGATTCGTACTTGACCGGTTTTTTATATATTTCTAATTAGGGATGTAACGATTCATAATTTTGCCGATACGATACCAATATCAATTATTATAGTAAATAATTGGCGATACCGATCCCGATGGCTTAGTAGAAAATAAATCAAATACATAATAAAGTATGTACCTCAAGCGTTTGTATTGCTTTATTACGCTTAAAACTTACCTATATTTACCAGAGATTTATCCTTGAGAAAGTAATAAACCGTTAAATGAAGTCAGCAATTAAATTTTACTTTTGGCAGATTTTTATTAACAAAGAAAAATTTTTTTTGTCGCTAAACATGCGCTGTCCTGCGACGCTACGGCAATATCACGCGCGTGTGGCGTCGTTTGCGCGCTTTTCAAACTGTTTGATATCGGTAGTATATAATCGGCGATGCCGATATTATATCAGCCTACCGATTAAATCGGCCGATATATCGGAATCGGAATCGTTAGAGACCTACTTCTAATGATAGCTGGCAGCTTTAGAAAAAAATACTATTTAAGGCTGTCGGAACGCTCTGAATATTGTTTGTGCTGAGACCCAGCGGTAAGGGGCGAGGTAGGCAAAAGACATATTGTGGATGTGACCTTCTTTAGCTCTGTCTCGCTCTAATCATCCGCACGTTTCAATTTTTGGCTGGTGCCAACTACGAGGCTAAAAAAATTTTTTGCAAGGGTGCCGCTGTCAACTGATTACTCTAATTTTTGGAAATATTTTGAAGATTTAAAAAACTTTTCCGAAAAAGGAAGAGTCACTTTAGGTTTGTGATGGAACAGTTTTGTGAAATAAATACGAATAAGGTTATAGTGTGACATTGAAAACGTGTGTTTTTTTAGCACAATTAATGCCAATTTTTTTCTAGTAAATCGTACATAAATTACAAAAGTAGTCCATTAGAGACCTAGATTTGTCCTTTATCTTCCTTATAGAGAAAGGATCTTTGCAAAATGTTGACGAATAAGTCTACAATCAGTTGACAGCTGAAGCTCTATTTTTGGCTTAAATTCAGAGCGTTCCGACAGCCTTAATTGGTTAGATCACTTACTTGTGTTTTATTTACCACGCTAGTGTGTAATGGGTCACTTCAGAATAGTGTTGGCAGTTACATAATATAGCAATCAAATCACTGTCTACTTATGAGACTGTGGACTAAAAACCAGCCCGAATCTTTCATGTTTATAACATTAAATACAATGAACAGAACTACAATAAGGACAACATAATTTTTTTAACCCGCCACGCAAAAACAGGGGTGTTATAAGTTTGACTGCTATGCGTTATGTTAGTGTGTACTGTGTCTACTTGTGGCACCGTAGCTCTCAAACGAGTGAACCGATTTGAATGCGATTTTTTAGTGTATTTGCCATATGGCAACATACACTATTGGCGTCGGTCGGATGGCGGGACCTAGGGGTCGGACCAAAATTTCTCGACGTTTCATAACCTCCTAAACACTTTGGCACCATTTTTAAAAATGTTTATATATATATGTATATATATATTTATATATATATTTATATATATATTTATATACGTATATATATATATATATATATATTTATATGTGCGGGCAATAACTTTCGAAGGAGTTAATTCATTTTAACGAAATTTGGCATACATGTTGGAATCCATCACCGCACGAAGCCTATTTAAAATGGGCCCAATCGGGTCATTTTAAGGGTAGTTTTTAGGGGTTGAAAAAAGTTTTTGGGCCCAAAAATACCGAAAAAATTCTCAGAATCGTTTCAAAATTGAAATTTAACCCTTTAGTAGCAATTAAAAAGTGCTCCTAAAATTATAAGCAAATCGGCCCGACAGGATCGGACTTACAAATTTTATGAAAACACTAGTTTGCGTATACGAATTTACTTACTGAAGGTCGTATTTAATTTGGTGCAGATGTTGGATTGATAACAATATTTCAACTAATAAAATTATTATTGTAAGGGGTGTATTAAGGGGTTCAATTTTTTTTTATTTTGTCCAAAAACAAACTTAATTTCATTTAATAAAGCCACAATACCTGTATTAGCAAATACACTATATTGTCGGCAGGGTTTTGGCACTGCGACCCGGGTTTTTTAAATTTGAAAGCAAGTTGTCTAGCGGTAGTTCTTAGATATAATTTATCAAAATCAGATCAGCCGTTTCAAGGTCATCAACTCTTTTCTCAGCTGCGGTAGAGATCTTAGACGCACAACGGGTAATTTGTAACTAAGTTTAAAAATTTTTAAATAAAAATTTAATTAAAAAATCAGTTCAGCCGTCTCAAGGTCATCAGCTCTTTTCTTAGCTGCGGTAGGGATCTTAGACGCATAACGGGTAATTTGTAACTAAGTTTAAAAATTTTAAAATAAAAATTAAATTAACAATTTAAAAAACCCCCGACACAAAAAAACCTATAAAGAGTTAAAAAATAAAAATTCTGGGCCTGGTCCTTTAATGTTTAATTAGTAATATTTTGTGATTCAAGCGTCGTCGCGTCGGGGCATCGCTAAATAAATAAATGAAAAAGCAATACCAATAACAAGAAGCTTGGTAATGATATAAAAAAATATGCAATTTAAATATAAGTACTCTAGGTGCCCCGGCGCGACGACGCTTGAATCACAAAATATTACTAATTAAATATTCAAATACTAAATTAAAGGACCAGGCCAAGAAATTTAATTTTTATTTGTTGGGAAAAATTTTATATTAATTACCAAGGACAAAAAAGCAAAAAGTCAATTAATTTTTTAACTTTTTATAAGTGTTTTTCTGTCGAGGGTTTTTTAAATTTCTAATTTAATTTTTATAGATTTAAAAAACTATATTATATTTGTACGTGAAAAAAAGTGCCTTTTGAATGCAGTTCTTATTAGAGTACCGATCCATTTTATAAGCGAGAGCTTATAAATATTTAGTAATCAGTTATAATGAATCGCAAGTTCAATCTCTATTAAATTCTATCACTGTGGGCTCTCGCATGCAGTGGATTCCGACTTACATTGAATACAAATATCGCGACTGAAATGATAAAAACCATCGGGCAGTCTGATATTACTCGGAAAGCCTGACTCAGTCTGTATGTCTGTTCACCTAACAGTAATTCTGTATATACTTTGATGTTGTTCATTTGTTGTCCCTTTGAAATAATGTGCACTGGCAATATATTAAGGTGCCAGTGGGACATTATCGTCAATCCAATGTTCTCCTAAAGAACCCGGTTTGATTTAGTTGTTGATTATGTTCTTAGGGGTGACTTGATCCAGGTCTTGGTATTAGCGTGATATAATTAATATCTATCGATAGCGTGTCACGTCACGGTGCCACGTCATTGGTGGATAGGCCTAGGTATATGACGTCATAAGTAGGTTCTTAACCGAACCAGTACTTATGAAATGATGTACCTGGCCGCAAAAATATCACGCTCTTACCAAGAATGGATCAAAAACCCCTCGTCCGTCTGTCTTAATGCTGCATTGTATATTTGTTACTATTTATTAATGTTGTTAGTCCTAAGCTAACAACATTAAGCAACCTAAAGCAATATTCTAAAACCACAAGGTTAAGTTTTCAGAGATTTAAAAAGAGATTATATATATTCTTATATGAGTTTAGCTTGTACAGAACAAATTAATTAGTTTAATTGGTGTTACAATTAAGTATGTTACTCGTTAATATATGTTAATTGTTACATGTTAATTATAATGCTTAGGTTAAGTTCCCCTTTATTTAGGGAGTATTGGGACTGAGCCCCCCATTACGACCGTCTTTTCTTTCGCACTTATAGCCGTTGAGGCTGCACGTAAGGATTTGAAAAACGTAGGTAGTTTTTCAATTAAAGCAATGCACATTACAATAATTAAATTACCCTAGCACGAATCTATTCCTTTGTATAACATTTGACTTTACCATATTTGCAATAGTCGTGTTATGTGACAACCTGTGTGTTGAATCTATGGATTTAACCTCTGTGTTAATCACATACACAAAAGAACAGAATTCGCTGGTCTTATCCCAGCCCCTGGTAACCGAGAAATGGCTTCGACTGACCTAATTTTTTTCCTGTTTTGTAAAGAAAATTTCACGTTTTTTTGTATTCCCGCAAATTTGTATTTTAAAGTTGGCAAGTCTAACCAGGACCGTCCCCAAAATTTAATTAAACTTTGAAAGCCTCTGTCTCCTTAATTTTTGAGTTTTGATAAAAAAGTTACTTAAAATATTTGTTCCTCTATTTGATTTCTACACGCTGTTGAAAAAAGAATCAACTTAAAAATCATTCTGTATTATTCATGCTTCATCCAAAATTTTATAACAACGCGGCATTTCTTTTTGTTATTTATGGATTGCCGTATTTGCATGTTGGCAATTCACCAGAACGCGGAACGAAGTTCCTTCAGTTGGTTTAGTTTAAAGGTCGACTCATCAATAACTTATATAGAGTATCGATTTTGGAATTCATTCATACTGTGAGTTATTGTAAAAGTTTATCTTTGTCATGTACATAGTTATTGATTTTTTTACCGAGTGGTGTAGCGTAGTGGTGAGAGTATTATAAAAATAATTTTTAGTTCGTAACGTTCTTAAGGTAGTTGTCGTGGTACAATATTGTCAAAAAGTTATAGATTATACGCGCCACAAAAGTATACTAGCTTGTTTCTAAGTGATCCACAATTTGTACGCAAGACTGTACCCGTGGAAACGTAACCCATACAGTATTCATATGCATGTATACTTTTCTATAAATTGTTGAACTTTAAACCGTTATTTATAAATAATTAGACGG
Source organism: Venustoraphidia nigricollis (assembly GCA_034508555.1). NCBI lineage: Eukaryota > Metazoa > Arthropoda > Insecta > Raphidioptera > Raphidiidae > Venustoraphidia > Venustoraphidia nigricollis. The sequence goes on from JAVRKA010000008.1 coordinate 467,702, forward strand.
TTAAAAATGTTTTCTTATTTTATTTTAAACTCATAACAAATGCATTGAAATACTGTCAGTTTTTGGAAAGTTTCTGACAGTTAGTTCTCTTTTTATAAATAAGAAACTGGTTCAGAACTACAGAGATCGTATACAATCAATGTTAATTATCCAATTTTTAATTGAATTTCTCTCGGATTATATACGGTGGATCGACTTCAAATTTTTAGGGTAATTGTATTATCATGTCCTTAATAAGTATACAAAAATTAAGAATTTTCTGACGGTGTGCCTTAACCATGACAACTACCTTAAGCAAATTACCAGCAGTAGCACTTTTATGCGATGCCAGAATTTTGATTTAGCGATTCATAGATGTTTATTTAAAATTACAACATAAATAAAATGTTTAACAATCTTCTGTTAATAAAGACATAAAAAATTAATTTAAAAAATTTGTCTTGTTTTTCTTTTTATAAATTTTTTTATCGTTTTTACATATTACTTTTAGAAACAGAATCTTTCCACTTTCGCGGCAGAATGAGTTATAAGTTACTCTACGGTGGATGTTTCTTGACAATTACAGCAAATGATAGCTATTATACTGTAGTCTTACGAACTATAACGTATGAACATATTTACTAATATTATTTTTAGATATATACAGTAAGACCTCGCTTAATACCATTTCAGTTTCTAAAAATAAAGTTTAGTCACTATACAGTATGGATCAATTTATACAAAATGATTCAAATGTTGATAGAAGTTCAAAGGCAAGACGAAGTGTCAGTGATGCAATATCTTGCTATCGACAACAGCATGCTGAACGAAACAGAAAAAAAACGGTCAAGTGCGAGTCGGACTTGCGCACGAAGGGTTCCGTACCATTATCTATAAAAACGGCAAAAAAATCATGTAGGTTGTATGGGAGCCCCACTTAAATATTTATTTTATTCTGTTTTAGTATTTGTTGTTATAGCGGCAACAGAAATATATCATCTGTGAAAGTTTCAACTGTCTTACTATCACGGTTCATGAGATACAGCCTGGTGACAGACGGACGGTCAGCGGAGTTTTAGTAATAGGGTCCCGTTTTACCCTTTGGGTACGGAACCCTAAAAAGCAAACGACATCGACTTCTTCATAAAAAACAAAATATGTATATCAAATGTGGAACCTTCCTCATCACAAACATAACTTCTTACTCGAACTTTTATTTGATTTTCATAAATGTTTTATGAACAAAAATCGATATCAGCAATTAATAAATCTATAATTAATGTGATAAAAAAGCATCTAAAAATAAATGTTACAAAATTAAAAAAAAAAAAAGAAAAACTAACAAATTTTCTTATTCTTGATTTCGTTTCACTTATGCTTATTATCTACGTATTAAGATGACCTCGTTTAGCGCTGTTTCGTATAGCGCAGGAATTTATTAGAACGTATCTCCAGCGTTAAGCGGGATTTTACGTTAGAAAACATACCTTTTCAATAGGTTGGCAGCTAAAATAAATAATGAATATCTTGAACTTTCTTGAAAATAGCTGTCGTAAAAAGTCACTTAATATTACAAGCTTTTATTTCATCTTTTGTTATTATATAGCAAAATAGCTAAACGGTTGGACTTAAACCGTTGAAAAGCTACAAAAAAGTTAGATATTGACATCTCGGTTAGCAAAAAACTTTGCTTAAATGTAATTTTCTCTTACGGAACGCGTAAGTTTATAAACTCTTTGAGTTTTTATTAAAAAAATCTATAAGTTAAAAAATAAAACTCTGCACTGATGTGTTATGTCACGTTTCAAGACTGGAAGTTAATTCAAAAGTTTTGAACTTCTGGAAACATTCTGTTTGCATAGTTTGTGTCTTGAAGGTCATGGCAGATTAAAAGTGTAACATTGATGTTTTATAAATTATTTTTACGTAATTGAAATATGTTATTATTTTCAACTATTAATTTATATCAAGAATTACATCTTAAAACCGCGCCTTTGTTATATAGTTAGTTCATATTTTTAAAACTAGAACGTACAGATAAATAAATAATAGTTTAAAAAAAACCTACAAACACGCTTTAATAGCAAACCGAACCAAAAAGTAAAAAATATTTTTTTATTGTAAAAAGCGTGAGGTGCTTGATATCAACTGGTAGCTATTTGTAAAAAAAGAGATAGTATAAAAATGAAGTGGGTGAATTTCACGTTCAAAGATTCCGTTACAGACATGTAGCTAATAAAAGCGAGTTAGCCTGATGATCCTGGTCAGGATAATGGGACAAACTTATTAAATTATTATAATGTCATCAGTCCTTGATAATTGTGCAAAGTTTCAGCTTAATCTGACGTTTTGAAGTGAGTGAATTTCACATACAAAGATTCCGTTATAAACAAACAAATATATAGGTGAAGCTAATGTTAAAAAAACTTGGGTCGCACTGCCAAAACCCTGCCGACAATATAGTGTATTTGCTTATACAGGCAGTGTGGCTTTATTATGCGAACTTAAGTTGGTTTTTGGGCAAAATAAAAAATTTTACTCCTTAATACACCCCTTAAAATAACATTTTTTTTCTTAATTGCAATATTATTATCAATCGAACCTCCATACCAAATTAAATACACCTTTCAGTAAATAATTCACAATCTGCAAAATAACGTTTTCATAAAATTTGTAAGTCCGGTCCTGTCAGGCCGATTTTATTAAAATTTTAGGGACACATTTTAATTACCATTAGAGGGTTAAATTTAAATTTTGAAACGATTTGAAGAATTTTTTCGGTATTTCGGGGCCCAAAAAATTTTTTCAACCCCTAAAAACTACCCTTAAAATGGCCCGATTACGCCCATTTTAAATAGGCTTCTTGCGGTGATGGATTTCAACACGTGGGCCAAATTTCGTTAAAATCAATTAACTCTTTCGAAAGTTATTGCCCGCACACATATATATATATATATATATATATATATATATATATATATATATATATATATATATATGTATATATATATATAAATATATATATATACATATATATATAAACATTTTTAAAAATGGTGCCAAAGTGTTTAGGAGGTTATGAAACGTCGAGAAATTTTGGTCCGACCCCTAGGTCCCGCCATCCGACCGACGCCAATAGTGTATGTTGCCATATGGCAAATACACTAAAAATCCGAACATTTCACGGTGGAATGGCTTTTTTTAACTTCCCAGTACATTGAAAAGTTATTGTAACCCACTTGATTACAATAGTAAACATTCCTAATTGAAAAATTATTTAGCTAAGAGCCAGTGACTTTTGATATTTTGTTAAACCTTTTTTTTCATTTATTTGCCATACATGAAATGGGAACTCGTTAGTTCGGCCGGCGATTCCTATAGAGTTGAAAGGTGCAAAAATTTGACCAAGTTCAACGTCATAATGTGAAGGCTTGAACTTGGTCAAATTTTCACAATATTCATATCAGAGGGACTCTATAGAAGTCGCCAGTCGAACTAACAAGTCCCCATTTTATGTACGGCAGGTATAAAAGAGTGAATGAAAACATATAGAGTTTAACAAAATACCGTAAGTATGCCAACCACTAGCTCTTAGACTATTTGTTTATTCTGATGATTGTATTTTTTTCAGTTTTTAATAAAATTCAAAATCTCTCGGATGGAATCTTGCAACTGAATTTTAAAGCAGTTATCCTCAACCGATTGAGCTGAAATTTTGAATTCACGTTTAGTTTGGATGACAATACATGGTTAGATAAATGACGTCATTCTAAATCCAATACGGCGGAGCGCCCAAGATGGCGGACTAGTTATTTTTTATGCACTTCCATGATATGGGTATGATATGAAAGGGTATGACGAGTAGAATACAATCAGCAGTATGACTTAATTCCAAATCCAAAATGGCGGCCGACACAAAATGGCGAATCATCTATTTCTTTACAATCCCCTTGATATAGGTATCAAATGAGAGGATATGAAAAGCAGAATACATTAAACTGTGTGACGTTATTTAAATTCCATTATGGCGGTCAAAAGGCGTAGGTAAAATTTAAAAATAAAATATTATCTAGTAAAAAACTTTTTAAAAACAAGCTTTTATTAAATTGTACTAAAAAAGATAAATAACTCTTAATACTTTAGGTTCATAGTTATAAAAGCATGGGTTGTAAGCTCTATGATAATAACGACCCACGCTTTTATAATTATGAACCTAAAGTATTAAGAGTTATTTTTTCTTTTTTAGTACAATTTAATAAAAGCTTGTTTTTAAAATTGTTTTTTTAATAATATTTTTTGTATTACAGTTAATGTTTTTTCACGGATAACATTCTATTTAATGTATACCTATAAGTCTTAAATGTCTTTTAAGCGTTTTTAAAGTATTGGAGAAAGAGGCTAGATTTCATTTGCTACAGTCAAGGAGGATCAATACATTATGTATGTGGGGTGCTATTAACTCGAGAGCAACGGAGATTGCTAAACTAGCGTTGAGTTTTGATTGTACAAACTATTTATCTCGTATAACTCTGTTATCTTTCTTCTATTACGTTCGGTTAGATAACTCGATGTGTTAATTTACGAGTCGTTCAAGAGATAATAATTTATTGTTCATAAATTATTATTATGTATTTACAAACTACTTTTTGAAGACACTTACTGGATTCGTAAAAACAAAAGATACATTAACAGTGCTTAGGAGAACCTGGGGTATATTATATCCCTTAAGGTGATTGTTTATCAGCTATTCAATATGTCCCCTTTTTCTTACTCACGGTTCGGAAGTTTGTAATTTCTATAAAATATCTTATTCTATCTTTGAAGTTAATGCTTACGAAATAAACTAAAAATATGTATCATTCTTCCTATATGACTTTTAGCCAAGTTTTTACAGGATATTTGATCTAAATAAACGATTTAAAATCAGATTAAACGAGAAAATTAGCATAAGACTTAAACAAATTTTTGTACGAAAGAAATTAAATTTGAAAAAAATTATTAAGTAAGCGAAATTCGTCTGTATTTTTAACATAAGTGTGTAAAGAAAAAAATTGATTTCCCGTAATTCGAAATCTTGACGAATATCACGTTTTTTAATTGCATTTTTAGGGCAAAAATATATGGGTTTTGAAATTTTTAGACAAGTCAATTTTTTTGAAACCTAATATTTAATCACAGCTAATCAAAACAGTAATAAAACGAATATTTTGGCTGTCGTACAAAACTTATTATTTGTAACTATTGATTTAACTGACAAGAAAACAGAGACTTATGCTGGGTTGGAGAAAGGATAGTCAAATAATTTGATTTGACAATGACTTTAGATTGTGATAATATAATTACAGTTTTCATACATGCAAGAGCAGTCTAATGTCGTATTCAAACTCCCTGTCATGTACAACATCAGATTGTATTCACACAAAAACAAATGCTTGATATACACAGAAAAAGATCGTTTTCCATGTAAAATTTTGATTAAAATGCGTAGAAAAATGTCGTTTCGAAGTGAAAATTATGCAAAAAACTATGTAATTGTTCAGAAAAAATATCATTTCAATCGATCAATTATTTTTTAACCGACTTCAAAAAAAAGGGGGAGGTTCTCAGTTCGTCGGAATCTGTTTTTTTTTATGTATGTTCCCCGATTACTCGAAGACGTCTGAACCGATTTGGAAAATTATTTTTTTGTTTGAAAGGGTATACATCCCAGGTGGTCCCATGGTCATCAGGTCAGGATCTGATGATGGAACCCTGGAGAAATCGAGGGAAATCTTCAAAAATGTGCGAAATCAAATCCACCACTAAAAAGTAAAAAATAAAAAAACTTAAAAAAAATATATTAATCTCCTTCAAAAAAATTACTAAAAAGATGAAAATAATGAAATTTTGAGGTCGGAGCTAATTTCGTTACAAAAAAATCACTAAAAAGATGAAAATAATGAAATTTTGAGGTCGGCGCCTATTTAATAAAAGTAGATATGTAATTAAAAGTTTTTGTAATGAAATTAGCTCCGACCACAAAATTTCATTATTTTCATCTTTTTAGTGATTTTTTTGAAGGAGGTTAACATATTTTTTTCAAAAAGTTTTTTTATCGAACGGAATCCAATTAAAATTATTCTACAATGCTTTTCTTATGGAGAAAAATGTATGGTCACAATGAAGGTCAAATTATTTGACAATCCTTTCTGCAACCCAGGATTATTCAATTATTTAAATTCAATAACTTATGTAAAATTAAACAAACAAAATATAAATTTTTCTATCAATATAGAGTTGGGTAACTCAGATCTGAACCGGTTCAAAGAGCCGACTCGACGGATCCGCATAACTCAGTAAAACACTTAACAGTTAACACACAGAAGCACATTTTACACTTACGTATCAGTTCATGCTTTGATGCATCTGTCAGCTCAAATGACTCATGCATCACATGTTTGGCTACGCATTCTTGATTCTGTACAGATCGTGATATGATTGACTGAACTAGGTAACTCAGTGGCAGACTGCAGTAACATATTCAGAACTCGGCTCTTTTTGAACCGGTTCTGTGAGCCGGCTCACATACGGGATCCAGATGAAAAGATGCAGATCACTAAAAAGATCCGTTTTTCCCATCTCTATTTCTTATGGAGAAAAATGTATGGTCACAATCTAAGGTCAAATTATTTGACAATGCTTTCTGCAACGCAGGATTATTCAATTATTTAAATTCAATTACTTATGTAAAATTAAACAAACAAAATATAAATTTTTCTATGAATATAACCAACCGTATTTATGAACACATAATAAGTAGGTCATGCAAACATAAATACGAATTTCACGAAAACTTTTGATTCCACTATAGGAATGAATTGTCCTATTTTGCATACATAATGTTAACTTTATTTGTTTACACATTGTTTGCATTTACTTATTTTTCTCTTTTTTGTGTTAATCAAATATTCCATTTTTTTGTGCAATCACCTTAATAAAGCAGAATTTAACTCCAAATGATTTGTTTTTTGAAGTTTAACTTCTTCAGCAACGTATCTGTTTGAAAAAAGTAAGAAATCGTGGGGAAATAGAACCGACCCCTAACGGGGAAGTTAGTTTGTCTCCTAAATTTACATGTAACTGACAAGGACAAAAGTTTATAGTGTGTTGCTAAGGTATGTGTAAATATTATTAATTAGTTTGACATAACAAAAAATTAAAGTTGGGAGTAATATTAAAAACTAAAGAAGTTAAACTGATGAGAGCTTATGAGGGCGAGGCTCATTATAATTTTTTTATCTTAAAAACGATTGATCTTTAAATAATATATTGATCGACACCTGTTTGTCCACAAGAGACGAATAGTTATATATAAATATTATACTGGGTGTCTCAGAAATCGCGCACCCAATTGTTGGGATCGAAAGAGAAAAATATTCTGAGCCGAAACATCCATGTTTGGAATTTTTTGATAACGTAGTTTATTAATAATTAATTGATGAAAGTGAGCAATCAGGAGCGCGCTACAGAAGAAAGTGTCGTCGGCTGACTTATTTCGGTTAGTTACTAAATAATAATTATTATTAAAATAAAAAATTTGGTCAACGCTTTATAACGATTTATAACATGAAAATGCTTTAATATTTCTAAATAAATAAATTTATTGTATCAAAGCCTTCCAGAGTTTTTGTCTGAGTCCAGTTTCAAATTTTTTTTTTTTTAAACTACACTAATAATTTTTAATGAATAAAATAACTTAACGCTCCCCAGTGATTTCCACTTTTCGCATCTGTCTTGTCAAGGCCCTCTGGCGTCTCACTCTCGCGTCCCCTACTGCCTCCCTACTCACTTTTTATTCTTCTGTAGCGCGCTCCTGATTGGTCACTTAATTACTAATTAACTGCGTTATCAAAAAATTCCAAACATAAATTTTTGGGCTCAGAATATTCCCAACAATTGGGTGCGCGATTTCTGAGACACCCGGTATAAGTAAAAAAAAAATAAACACAGGCAGACACTTGTTTCATCTTGTAAATGTGATATTTTCGTTTGTGATAGTCATTATTAGTGTTCAAACGAGACAGTTTTTATCAAAAGGCTATTTGATGATCGTTAAATTATACCAAATGGGATGTGCCTAGATATATATTCTCGTACGCGAAGGCTGTTAAAAAACGATTTTTTCTGTTTCAATAATCAATAGGTATGAAGACATTGGATTAAATATAAAGCAGAGCAGCGTTCCAGTCGCCATTTTATTTATTGTAGATTATAGACGCTCGACAACTTACGCCATTAGCGTCTTAATTACATCACAATCACTTATAACTAAACGATATCACAAAACATCTGACAGTCCGATCAAGAAGCCAGCACGCTAACCATTGAAACAACAGTCCTCTTCAGTCGCCAGCAGCACGCTCCCTGGCGGCGGAATATATGGTGGGGAGTACAAGCTAAGCAACTCACCAGGCAGCATGCGCGTCTGAGCTCTGATACAGTGATACATAGGTTAGGTTATTTTTGACAGCCAGTTGTATCATTCGTGTTCTGTATTTTTCGACAAAATGGAAAAAGAGCCATATCGATCCGTAATTCGTTTTTTAAAAAACACGCGAAGAAATTAAACTGAAGCTGGATGCTGTCTATGGGGACCCTTCACCATCTATGAGCACGGTGAGATACTCGTTTAAAAAACGAATTACAGATCGATATCGCTCTTTTTCCATTTTGTCGAAAAATACAAAACACGAGTTGTACAATTAGCTGTCAAAAAACTTAACCTATAAATTTAACTACAACTCAGCATAAGGTCGTTTAAAAGTATGCAGTACACGATGGTAATTTCACTCGTCAACGCCATCTGTCGTCAAACACGGGTACTTATTGACCAATCCGTGTATAGGTAGGTACTGCATAAAACTACCAAATGTATCATTTCAAAAGAACCAGAAGCAGGGGCGTAGCTACCGCCGTATCTGCCGTATCAATTATTCGGGGCCCCCAACGTGCGTAAGCAAAAATTAATAAAAACTTCCCAATTTTTTTTATTTCAGAAATCTCAAGTCAAAAAAAACAATTTCTTTTTTTCCCGCGAAAAGCGTGCGTTCTAAAGTTGGCAACACCCTACATCGGTTATCGCGGGCTGCGGGATTTCCCCGTTTAAGTCATTTACTTCAACGGGGGAAGGGCTCCCAAACAAATTTTTATACGGGGTCCCGCCAAGGCACGCTACGCTTCTGACCAGAAGATCCCAAATTATAGAGGAATGATTGATTCTATTTAGACTTGAGTATAAAATTTTATTTCTAAACATAACTCGTAAATTACTTTTAAATCGATCCTCGTAAATATGAGCACGTTCGCTGTTTCAAATAAAAATGGAGGAAAAAAGTCGTATAATATATACGTCGGTGGAAGATCAAAGTGCGAGAGTAAATTCTTACGTATGTGTCGTCTTACTGGAGGTCTGATGATATTACATTTGATGTTTATGTTAATAGAAGACTCCTCTTATTAATTTATAAAAAACCCGGGTCGCAGTGCCAAAACCCTGCCGACAATATAGTGTATTTGCTTGTATAGGGCCGTGTGGTTTTATAGTTTTATTATGTGAAATTAAGATTGTTTTTGGGCAAAATAAAAAATTTAACCCCTTAATACACCCCTTAAAATAACATTTTTTTTCTTAATTGTAATATTATTATCAATCTAACGTCTACACCGAATTAAAGACACCCTTCAATAAATAAATCACTATCTGCAAATTAGTGTTTTCAAAAAATTTGTAAGTCAGGTCCTGTTGAGGCCATTTTATTAAAATTTTAGGGGCACTTTTTAATTGCTACTGACAGGTTAAATATCAATTTTGAAACGATTCTGAGAATTTTTTCGGAATTTTGGGGCCCAAAAACCCCTAAAAACTACCCTTAAAATGGCCCGATTACGCCCATTTTAAATAGGCTTTTTGCGGTGATGGATTTCAACACGTGGTCCAAATTTCGTTAAAATCAATTAACTCTTTCGAAAGTTATTGCCCGTACACATATATATATATATATATATATATATATATATAAATATATATATATATATATATATATATATATATATATATATATATATATATATACATATATATATAAACATTTTCAAAAATGGTGCCAATGTGTTTAGGAGGTTATGAAACGTCGAGAAATTTTGGTCCGACCCCTAGGTCCCGCCATCCGACCGACGCCAATAGTGTATGTTGCCATATGGCAAATACACTAATAATATGTATTTAGGTATATATGCATATAGCTACATACATAGTTTGAAATAATTTAGAATAAAAATAGGAAAAAAAAATATAATGAGCCTCATCCTTATAAGCTTACATAAGAAATTTAACTTCTTTAGTTTTTAATATTATTCCGAAGTTTAATTTTGTGTTATGTCAAACTAATTTATAACATTTACACATACCTTAGCAACCGAGCTGGGTAGAGTAGTGGTACAGCACTAGACTCGCATTCGGGAGGTCCGGGTTCGAATCCCGGCGAGGGCAGATGTGACTGGGTCTTTTTCCTACTGCCTCTCGCCGAGAAACGGTAATTCCTGTACCGGCGATCTTGATTGAGGTTTTCCATGGTTTCCCTCAATTAATTCCAGATAAATATCGAGATGGTTCCTTATTTGAGGCCATGGCCGATTACCTGTCAAACTCCTAGTTCAAAAATTACCTACCTTATCTTAATTTCCTATAATTCCTTCATTCGCTCATTGCTATTACATAAGTTGAAGTTTTAAAATTGTAGAAAAATAACGGGAAGTGTGGTAGATGGAAAATAGTAATGGTGCGAATGGCGTCTGTTATGACAAAGTCGAGAAACGGACGTTAAACGCATTATTATTATTATATCCATGAAAACATAATTCCTTTCCGATATTTGAGCGTTTCCGGACTTTTTGAACACTATAATCTGGCTCAAAGCAATTAATTTGTTGTTGATAAATAGAACGCTTATACTGCGAATAATCACATATTTTAAGGTAATACCATGTGATAAATTATTATAATTATATTTTGTGATTGATAGTATTAAATATACATAATATAAGATTACATAGCTCATAATAATAATATTGCGTTAAATCAATTTACGCAAATATTCAGTTTACTAATTAATTTAATTACACTCGGACAAATAGGTTAAATATTTGGCAAAACTGTGCCTTTGATGATGTAAGAATGAATTTTGATGCATTTTAGTTTGCAACATATTGAATATTTCTGAACATGAAATCGTCTAAAATTTCTCCATTGTCAACTTTTATAAAATAGATATTATAGCTTTGAAGAACAAGCTTTGCTAATGAAATAAAGTTGCAATAAACGTCGCTTGTATTTTAATTAAGCCAACAATTATTTTACTTTTATTTATAACATATTTTAATTATTATTTTATTATCATTTAATATTAAATAACCATTTCGTTACCTTCACAGAAAACTAAATTTATATACATTCTAAATAAACGTGATCTATTCTAATATTAATACCTAATTTTCTTTAGTTATTAATTATTTTGTACGAGGGTTGACCAATAAGCACCCGTGTACAGATGGCGTTGACGAGTGAAATTGACTTTACCATCGTGTACTGCAGACTTTTAAACGACCTCGTGCTGAGCTGTAGATAAATCCAGACGTTAGGTTATAGTATTATTCGTGTTTTGTATTTTTCGGCAAAATGGAAAAAGACCAATATCAATCCGTAATTCGTTTTTTAAAAAAACATGTGAAGAAATAAAACTGAAGTTGGATGCTGTCTATGGGGACAAATAGACTGACGGACAACGAAGTGATCCTATAAGGTCTCATTTTTTCCTTTTGAGGTACGGAACCCTAAATACGTTTATAATTGTATTTTATTTAATATGTTAAAGGATGTTAATTATGGCCGGTACAGCCTCTGCCAGTACCCATACGTCGAAATTTTAAATCAAGTATTCCTTCCTCTTGATTCTACCCTGATAATTTATTTCTTGTGTTCCTGTAGTATTATAGCATTAATTAATATAAACTTCACTAGAATATAGTGAAATATAGTAGAGTCATGGATGCCATATACAGGGTATAACAGAAAGTTAGCAGTATATCAGAATGATGCATGAAGTTCGTATCATTTGTCATTCAAGATGGGATATTCCGAGTGAAAATTGTGGAACATTAGGGGTGTTGACTATTTTTGGGAAAGTGTTTTAAGGGGTAACACCACTGTAACAGCTTAAAAAAACGTGTTTTTTTGTCATTTTTTTTTTGGGTGGAAGGAAAGGTAATAAAATTATAATATTGGAGGAAGTTATTTAGCGTATATTTAAGTAACAAAATAGAAAATTATTATAAAAAAAATATTCAGAAATGACGGCTCCACAGCCATTTTCGCGAGGCACGCAGAATTTGAGGCGCTCTGCGGCACGCAGTGTAGCTGCTGCAAATTTGGATTTGGAAAAAAAAAACACTTGTTGTACATGCTTATAGCTAGAGAAATACGTAGGGGATTTTAAAAATATTGATTTTTGTGTGATTGGCGAGTATTTGAATCAAATCGTTAAATTTTCAACAAAAAAAAGATAATCATTTGTTAATAAATAATGATTAAATTAACTTATCGAAAATCCCCTACGTATTTCTCTTCAAAATCTTATTTTAAAGATATTGTAAGAAATTCGAATGAAAAGAATGAAAATTGTTGGAGTTATGCTGCTTGCCGTTTTGAAAAATCGTGTTTCGAGAAAAACGCATTTAAAGTTTTGAAATGCATTATAATTTATTATAGACGCGCTTGGGGAAGAGCTCGAAATTACAAGAAAAAAAAAATATTTTGAGGTATGAAATATTTTTCCCCATATTCTAAAAGGTTCAAAGTATTTTTAAGCCTAAAAAAAAATCGATTTTTTGAAAAATTTACAGTGGTGTTACCCCTTTAATCGTGCATAAGTACCTAATATTGCCAACAAATATTTATTATTTTTATTTAAATACAACTCAAGCCTTAAAAATCATGTATTTCAAATCCCGTTTCAAATTGCTCTCCAAAACACCAATACTAGTCGCGTGACGTCACCTGTTCATACCAAAGGAGGCTCAAAAGTTTACACCTGCGTTATATTTAAGATATTATGTTTATTAAGGTATGGCTTTATGTGCTCTCTGTATGGAATATCAAAAATAAAACGTATGCAGGCATAGCTTCCGAATAATTGATAACTTTTTGTGGTATCCTGATTCAGTGTTCAAACTTCGTTAATAAATAGTGTCGTTAATTTTAAACGAACGTTGTAGTGTAATATCCACGTCAGACTGGTCTGACGTCGGCCACGAGCTGCCGTCCCTAAGTTAAACGATCGCCGGGCGGCGTTGTTATAACTGGGCAGTTAGTTGGCTTCCTGCAAATGAAATTCGTTTCTTCTAAATAAGTTCGTTTTGTAATTTTATTAAAATAGAAATAGCTCAGTTTTTTGTTAACTTTGTATGTATTTTTAAATGACTGATTATAATAATTATTTATTACTAGCGGCATACCCGCGAATTCATTCACGTGGTATAGATTGTATCCACAGTTCTTTTATATAAAATCCACTCCCGCCCCCCTTCGGGTAGATGTGTTCAGAAGACGATCGCACATGTATTTCTTTATTTTTTGAAAAGAATATTTTTTCCCGAGTCTCGTTTTTAGCTTACGCAATTACAAAAATAAATCGTATTCTTAATAATTGCCTCCCCCCATATTTTTAACAGCACGTAGAAATAAAATAGATGAACAAATATTTCAAGTAGCTTTTTTATTAAAACTCAAAAATAAAAGAAAAACAAGCTTTCAAAGTTTAAATTTTGAGGTAGGTCCTGGCGTTATGTTATGTCACTATGGAAATATGACATTATCAAGTATTCACAGAAATTTTGCGAAGTTGTCCCCGTTTTGTTTCAAATAGGCAGCAAGATACTTGATAATGACAACATATTTCCATGGTGACATAACATAACGCAAGGACCAACCACTAAATTAAATAAAATTTTAAAAAATTAATTAAATTTTGAAAGGCTATTTCTCTTTTATTTTTGAGTTTTGATAAAAAACTTAGGTGTAATATTTGTTCGGTTATTTGATTTCTACACGCTCTTAAAAAAATCGACTTAAAAATCATGCTGTACAAATACTTAGGACAACGTAATGTGAAATTTTCTACATTTTCATTTCATCAATATCATTCGTGTTTTCCTACAAATTATTCTAATTTATTTTTCCACAGATTTTGTACCGTTTCAGTTTTTTTACACATAAGTAGATGCAATAAACAAACAGCTTCGCAGACATTTTTTGCTTCTTATACTGGATTTTTTTTATAGGTCTCCGTGGACGTTGATGTTTTTTCACTTTTACAATATGATGCTTTACAAAAAGTAACAATGATAAGAATGAAAATATTTATTTAAATAGTAGTTTTTCACATTTCTAAAAAAAATTGAAACGCTTTCAATCCATTAAAAAGAGAAAAATAATTAAATTTTAAGGTCGGCGTAAATTTTATAAAAGTACATAGATATATAAAAGTACGTCCCTAATAAAATTGGTCTCAAAATTTAATTATTTTTCTCTATATGTTTCCTACGGACTCCACAACGGCTGGACCGTTTTTGTTGAAGTTTTCAGGCAATCTTCAGATTAGCCCAGCGCGTGATCCTGTGAAGTTTGGTAGCGATCGAATCAATAGAACTAATTTTTTTTTGGTTCTTTGACAATTTTGATTTTTCTTCGAATTTTGAACATTCAAAGCGTGTTATTTTAGTTTTTTAAACTCTAAAAAACAAATTGCATTTAACTATGACGTAGGCAACTCAACGTACGTAACTGTACAACTTGCTTACTGTAATTTTTCAAGTTTTTTTATCCTGAAGGCCCTGGTCAAAATAATGGGACAAACTTATTAAATTACTGTATTGTCGTCGGTTTTTGATAAGTGTGCAAAGTTTCAGTTTAATCTGACGTTTTAAAGTGGGTACGTTGTTTTATCCTGTAGGTCCTGGTCACGATTATGGGACAAACTTATTAAATTATTGCATTGTCGTCAGATCTTGATAAGTATTCAAAGTTTCACCTTAATCTGACGTTTTGAAGTGAATTTCACGTTCAAAGATTCCATTACATACAAACACTAATACAGGTGAAGCTAATAAAAGCGTATTAAAATGAGAAATATTAGATTCAAGAAATTCGTTGACACAGTTTTACGATTCTTGATTAACTGTGTACTGGTCTAGATTCTAGAATATCTTGAATACTCCTCTTCATTTTCTTTTCTCGTTGCAATGCACTGCAGTCATTTAAACAATAATGCAACAATGTCTTGTTAGTGTATTTGCCATATGGCAACATACACTATTGGCGTCGGTCGGATGGCGGGACCTAGGGGTCGGACCAAAATTTCTCGACGTTTCATAACCTCCTAAACACTTTGGCATCATTTTTAAAAATGTTTATATATATATGTATATATATATATATATATATATATATATATATATATATATATATATATATATATATATATATATATATGTGTGCAGGCAATAACTTTCAAAAGAGTTAATTGATTTTAACGAAATTTGGCCCACGTGTTGAAATCCATCACCGCAAGAAGCCTATTTAAAATGGGCCTAATCGGGCTATTTTAAGAGTAGTTTTTAGGGGTTGAAAAATGTTTTTGGGCCCCAAAATACCGAAAAAATTCTCAGAATCGTTTCAAAATTGACATTTAACCCTCCAGTAGTAATTAAAAAGTGTCCCTAAAATTTTAATAAAATCGGCCCGACAGGACCGGACTTACAAATTTTATGAAAACACTACTTTGCAGATAGTGAATTATTTACTGAAAGTTGTATATAATTTGGTATAGAAGTTCGATTGATAATAATATTGCAATTAAGAAAATAATTGTTATTTTAAGGGGTGTATTAAGGAGTCAAATTTTTTATTTTGCCCAGAAACCAACATAAGTTCGCATAATAAAGCCACACTGCCTGTATTATCAAATACACTATATTGTCGGCAGGGTTTTGGCACTGCGACCCGGGTTTTTTTCATTTTATATCTGTGGCAAGTCACTTTATGACAGATTTTCTGAAAACTGAGATTAAGAACGGTAGTTAATCATTCAGTTCATTTTATGATCTAGTCCTCTATTTTTCGTTCCGAAGAGACAGCTCTGCTGAGACATCTGGGGCATGAACGTCGCCAACGCGCGGGGTTGAACGAAGTTTGTTCATAAAGCTATATTTAAAATTTGAGTAAAGTCGACAAACGACGCTGTACCTAAAGGGGACTTAACCGTATTGCGAGTTTAAAAAATAAATGAATGGAGATAAGCAGTGTTAAACATTACCGCTAGGAGCGCCAGCTATATAACGACCTCTGCAGTCTGTAAATAGTTCAAAGCAGTATGTGCAAAATCAGTTTATTTCAAATAATAAATCAATAAGAACGCCGATGTGCTTGTGTTTAGTAATTTTCAAAATTATAGAGGTTTTGTATTTCTAAAATTTCCTAATTATTAAGAATTTGTTTAACAGTGATAGAAAGTCCATAATTGTATTGAATGAACTTTCTATCGCTGTTTAACAAAATCTTAATAATTAATAATTATAGAAAACAGTATCACGGGTAATTGGAATAATGAAAAAAATCAATTTAAACACTCATTGATTGCAACGTTTCGTCTTTTCTTTAATTAAGACTTTTTCAAACTCTATAAAATTTTTACAAAAATTAACATTCATATAATAAAAATATTAAACATTATGGATTAAATAATTTACTAAAAAGAAACGTCCTAATTAAAGAAAAGACGAAACGTTGCAATCAATGAGTGTTTAAATTGATTTATTTTCATTATTCCAATTACCCGTGATACTGTTTTCTATTATAACATATATCTGGAATTGAACTTTAAAGATGAATTAAAAATCATTTTAGTTCAGTTTTAGTTCAGTTTGCTATTTAAGCATGTTTTTTTGAACTATTTTTTATTTTATTATATTTTTTAGTTTTATTTTATTATCCCTATGATCCAGGTCAGGATATTAGGACAAAGTTATCAAATTATTGTATTGTCATCGATCCTTCATACGTGTGCAAATTTTATAATCAATCGGACGTTTTGAAGTCGGTGAAAATGTTTATCCTGATAATCCTGGTCAGGACATTAGGATAAAGTTATCAAATTATTGTATTGTCATCGGTCCTTGATACGTGTGCAAAGATTTTAACCAATCGGAAGTCTTGAAGTCGATGAAAATAACGTTGAAAGATTCCATCATATTCATACATACATAAGAGGCTGCTTCAAAAACCTAGATGATTTTATAAATTTCGTGAGCTACGTACATTAGATTTTCGATTTTTTGTTTTGTTGGTACACATGTCCTCAACATATGTTGACAATATCAGCTATTTCGCTTAAGCCGGGTCCAGACGTGTGTTACGCGTAATGTAATCTATCGTGTAATGTAACACGAATTCTGCGTGTGGACGGCACTACGAGCATTACATGTAACGCTCGCGCCGGCGTTCGCCGTGATCCATCGGCTGTCGGTTTTTAGCGCGAACACAAAGGCGCTCGCAGTACTCGTTTGGACGGCGTTCGTGACGATTGTGTCCTGTGTACGTTCATGATACGAACAATCGCTTGAACTTATCAGTTTGTATCAAGAAAAACGTGTTATTTGGGATACAAAAAAAACCGGATTACTTTAAAAGAATCTGAAATCTTCAGTTAATAAATATATATAAATAAAAGCAGCACCAGTTATCATGACTTTCCGATTCGGCATGTTCGTAGCAACTGAGTGGAAACAGCTTTAGACAAAGATTCGCTTTCACGATTCGCGTTGAGTTCGTGTGCTGTCCACACTGTTGACGCTAAATTACACGTAATCTTACATTACACGTTACACACGTCTGGACCCGGCTTTAGATATATTGTGGTGTGTTTGGCAATTTCTTGCTATCGAAAAAAATGGTTCAAAGAATCTATTTTACATTTTTGTGTGAAAAATAAAAGCGAAATGGCTGATATTGTCCACATATGTTTGAGGCATGTGTACTAACTTAACAAAACAAAAAATTTGAATGTACGTAGCCCACGAAAATTGAAAAGTCAACTTAGTTTTTGAATAATAATAGTAATAATAATAATAATAATGCGTTTAACGTCCGTTTCTCGACTTTATGTCATAACACACGTCATTCGCACCATTTTTATTTTCCATCTACCGCAATACCCGTTATTTTTCTACATTTTTAAAACTTCAACTTATGTAATAGCAATGGGCGAATGAAGAAATTATAGGAAATTAGGATAAGGTAGGTAATTTTTGAAGTAGGAGTTTGATAGGTAATCGGCCATGGCCTCAAATAAGAAACCATCTCGATATTTATCTGGAATTAATTGAGGGAAACCATGGAAAACCTCAATTAAGATGGCCGGTACAGGAATTACCGTTTCTCGGCGAGAGGCAGTAGGAAAAAGTCCCAGCCACATCTGCCCTCGCCGGGATTCGAACCCGGACCTCCCGAATGCGAGTCTAGTGCTGTCACCACTACTCTATCCAGCTCGGTTAGTTTTGAATAAGCCTCGTAGCTAATAAAAGCGTGTTAAAACAGCATACTCTAACATCGTGTGTTATATTCACACGTTACTCCCACCACAATTTTATTCTGCGAGTATTTCCTGTTTGAACTGAAAATATCATTTAATACTGACACTTTAAGAACCTCCTTTGAAATGTAAATAGCTATTAACTAATAAAGTGTATGAAAACTCAATAAGCCACTTAATTAATAATGAATGAATGAATGAAAATCGTTTTTCTTTAGACCTTTTACTTCCACCACGGTTTCACAATATAAGCATGTTTACGAAAGTTTTGTCGATAAATATTTTTATTTTGAAGTTCCATCAAAACATTCATTTCTATTAAATCAATAATTATTAAATTTAATTTAATTAAGTATTAATAATTATTAAGCATCGGTCGGATGGCGGGACCTAGGGGTCGGACCAAAATTTCTCGACGTTTCATAACCTCTTAAACACTTTGGCACCATTTTTAAAAATGTTTATATATATACCGAGCTGGGTAGAGTAGTGGTGACAGCACTAGACTCGCATTCGGGAGGTACCGGGTTCGAATCCTGGCGGGGGCAGATGTGGCTAGGACTTTTTCCTACTGCCTCTCACCGAGAAACGGTAATTCCTGTACCGACCATCTTGATTAAGGTTTTCCATGGTTTCCCTCAATTAATTCCAGATAAATATAGAGATGGTTCCTTATTTGAGGCCATGGCTGATTACCTATCAAACTCCTAGTTCAAAAATTGCCTACCTTATCCTAATTTCCTATAATTCCTTCATTCGCTCATTGCTATTACATTAGTTGAAGTTGTAAAAAAATGTAGAAATAACGGGAAGTGGTCGATGAAAAAATAGTAATGGTGCGAATGGCGTCTGTTATGACATAAACTCGAGAAACGGACGTTAAACGCATTATTATTACTATTATTATTATATAGGTGTGATACAATAATTATTTAAACATGTTTATAAATTAGAAAATGGTAATATTATTACCATTTTCTAATTTATAAATCATATATGAAAAATGTGCGTTATCAAATCCACTAAGAAGTAATAAATAAAAAAGAACTTAAAAAAAATATCCACCTCTTTCAAAAATGTTACTAAAAAGAAGAAAATAATGACATTTTGAGGTCGGTGCCAATTCAAGAAAACTCGATATATAAAAACTTTCAGTAAGTAAATTGGATCCGATCTCAAAATTTGATTATTTTCTTCTCAAACTTTTTTGAAGAGGTTGATATTTTTTTGAAAAATCTTTTTATTTGTCATAATGCGCTGTGCAACTCAAGCATGATACATCCAACGAAATCCATTCTTAAGAGATACAATAAGTTTAAGCAGCATTCCCATTCTTTTGTTTTATATTCTAACAGTTAATACATATTTATGTCCCTATGCTTGCACACATATTCATTTTATTATTCACGTCTGGAAAAATAAAACTGCCTTCCTTAATAAAGAATGTACACAATATATAGATGTTAACTATGTTTAAATAGGACTGGGGTAACTTTTGGTTCTTGTTTCGTGGTTACAAAGTTTGCAGAGCTTATAAAACAAACATGCATCTTCTGTCAGGGTTGTGTCTAGCTAAGTTTGCTTCTTAGGCAGCAGTTGTTTTTGCGTACCGTCACTATTTCCCTTTCATTATATTTATTGTACATTATAGACGCTCTACAACTTAGGTAACTAGCGTCTTAATTACATCAAATAACACAATCACTTAAAACCAAAACGACATCTCAAAACATCCACGAGCAGAGACAGAGTTCGAGCGCTCGACGGGCCGGTCAAAATAGAGCATACTAGCGACATCAGACGGAATTTCTTAAAAGCGATCAGTTTACAGAGCTTACAAAGCAAACATAAATTTTCTGTCAGAGTTGTGTCTAGCTAAGTTTGCTTCTTAGGCAGCAGTTGTTTTTGCGTACCGTCACTATTTCCCTTCCATTATATTTATTGTACATTATAGATGCTCGACAACTTAGGTCACTAGCGCCTTAATTACATCAAATAACACAATTAGTTCAGCAGCCACCGCCTGTTTTTTAAAGTGATTAATAACAGGCTGAATCTTCGTGAGTTCGTTCGGTTCGACGAGACGCCCAAGTTTTTCCTCTGTCCAAATTCTCAAAGAGGTAGGTAATGAACTGCGCAGATGTAAAACATGTCGATTTGGTAGGGTGTCGAAATTATTAATAACCAGCTGATTTTTTGTACGCAGCTTACTAAATATTAGTATAATTGAATGGCCACAATGTCCTACAAATGTAGTGGTAGGTTTTCCTAGTCCTACGCTTCGAAGTTGTCGATTCCACGGTAACACTTTTTTCATTAATAACAACCTAGGTTTGATTTTGTCCTATCGGGAATAAAGTGTAGAACACAATTTTACCAAGCGTAGGATTAGGAAAACCTACCACTACATTTGTAGGATTTTGTGGCCATTCAATTATACTAATATTTAGTAAGTTGCATACAAAAAATCAGCTGGTTATTAATAATTTCGACACCCTACCTAATCGACATGTTTTACATCTGCGCAGTTCATTACCTAACTCTTTGAGAATTTGGACAGAGGAAAAACTTGGGCGTCTCGTCGAATCGAACGAACTCACGAAGATTCAGTCAGCAGAGGCAGAGTTCGAGCGCTCGACGGGCCAGTCAAAATAGAGCATACTAGCGACATCAGACGGAATTTCTTAAAAGCTATCAGTTTACAGAGCTTCTAAAGCACACATAAATCTTCTGTCAGGGTTGTGTCTAGCTAAGTTTGCTTCTTAGGCAGCAGTTGTTTTTGCGTACCGTTACTATTTCCCTTTCATTATATTTATTGTACATTATAGACGCTCTACAACTTAGGTAACTAGCGTCTTAATTACATCAAATAACACAATCACTTAAAACCAAAACGACATCTCAAAATATCCATGAGCAGAGGCAGAGTTCGAGCGCTCGACGGGCCGGTCAAAATAGAGCATACTAGCGACATCAGACGGAATTTCTTAAAAGCTATCAGTTTACAGAGCTTATAAAGCAAACATAAATCTTCTGTCAGGGTTGTGTCTAGCTAAGTTTGCTTCTTAGGCAGCAGTTGTTTTTGCGTACCGTCACTATTTCCCTTTCATTATATTTATTGTGCATTATAGACGCTCTACAACTTAGGTAACTAGCGTCTTAATTACATCAAATAACACAATCACTTAAAACCAAAACGACATCTCAAAACATCCATGAGCAGAGGCAGAGTTTGAGCGCTCGACGGGCCGGTCAAAATAGAGCATACTAGCGACATCAGACGGAATTTCTTAAAAGCTATCAGCTTACAGAGCTTATAAAGCAAACATAAATCTTCTGTTAGGGTTGTGCCCAGCTAAGTTTGCTTCTTAGGCAGCAGTTGTTTTTGCGTACCGTCACTATTTCCCTTTCATTATATTTATTGTACATTATAGACGCTCGACAACTTAGGTAACTAGCGTCTTAATTACATCAAATAACACAATCACTTAAAACCAAAACGACATCGCAGAACATCCATGAGCAGAGACAGAGTTCGAACCCACGACGGGCCGGTCAAAATAGAGCATACTAGCGACATCAGACAGAATTTCTTAAAAGCTATCAGTTTACAGAGCTTATAAAGCACACATAAATCTTCTGTCAGGATTGTGTCTAGCTAAGTTTGCTTCTTAGGCAGCAGTTGTTTTTGCGTACCGTCACTATTTCCCTTTCATTATATTTATTCTACATTATAGACGCTCTACAACTTAGGTAACTGGCGTCTTAATTACATCAAATAACACAATCACTTAAAACCAAAACGACATCGCAGAACATCCATGAGCAGAGACAGAGTTCGAGCGCTCGACGGGCCGGTCAAAATAGAGCATACTAGCGACATCAGACGGAATTTCTTAAAAGCTATCAGTTTATAAATCTTCTGTCAGGGTTGTGTCTAGCTAAGTTTGCTAAGTTTTGCATACCGTCACTACTTCCGTTTCATTATATTTATTGTACATTATAGACGCTCGACAACTTAGGTAACTAGCGTCTTAATTACATCAAATAACACAATCACTTAAAACCAAAACGACATCGCAGAACATCCATGAGCAGAGGCAGAGTTTGAGCGCTCGACGGGCCGGTCAAAATAGAGCATACTAGCGACATCAGACGGAATTTCTTAAAAGCTATCAATTTATTGAGCTTATAAAGCAAACATAAATCTTCTGTAAGGGTTGTGTCTAGTCAATTTTGCTCCTTATTCAGGCAGCAGTTGTTTTTGCATACCGTCACTATTCTGTTTCATTATATTTATTGTACATTATAGACGCTCTACAACTTAGGTAACTAGCGTCTTAATTACATCAAATAACACAATCACTTAAAACCAAAACAACATCTCAAAACATCCATGAGCACAGGCAGAGTTTGGGCGCTCGACGGGCCGGTTAAAATAGAGCATACTAGCGACATCAGACGGAATTTCTTAAAAGCTATCAATTTATTGAGCTTATAAAGCAAACATAAATCTTCTGTAAAGGTTGTGTCTAGTCAATTTTGCTCCTTATTCAGGCAGCAGTTATTTTTGCATACCGTCACTACTTCCGTTTCATTAGATTTATTGTACATTATAGACGCTCGACAACTTAGGTAACTAGCGTCTTAATTACATCAAATAACACAATCACTTAAAACCAAAACGACATCTCAAAACATCCATGAGCAGAGGCAGAGTTTGAGCGCTCGACGGGCCGGTCAAAATACAGCATACTAGCGACATCAGACGGAATTTCTTAAAAGCTATCAGTTTACAGAGCTTATAAAGCAAACATAAATCTTCTGTCAGGGTTGTGTCTAGCTAAGTTTGCTAAGTTTTGCATACCGTCACTACTTCCGTTTCATTGTATTTATTGTAGATTATAGACGCTCGACAATTTAGGTCAAATTAGCGTCTTATTTACATCAAATAACATAATCACTTAAAACTAAAACGACATGACAAAACACCAATGAGCAGAGGCAAAATTCGAGTCCGGTCAAAATAGTGCATACTAGCGACATAGGACGGAATTTCTTAAAAGTTATCAGTTCAGGCGCTTTAGAGAGTACTACTAATGCGTATTATTAATATAAACATAATTAGCACTGTGGTTGGAATCATAAAAAAATAAAAGAATAGTTACTTCTTACCACAACAGATTTATTGAGTGGATGTACATTTCGAGAACTAAGCTCCTATCTTCAGCAGTTTAGTATTTTGCTGAAGATGTAATTGAAAATGTAATTGTTATAAACATTTATTGTTACAATGCTAAATTAGAAAAATTTATTTTTTATCCACTGTCACCGTCGGGACTCAAACCCAAATCTTTCCACTTTCGCGGCGGAATGAGTTATTGACGGTGACAACGGATAAAAAACAAATTTTTCTAATTTAGCATTGTAACAATGAATATTTACAACAATTATATAGTTCGTTCTGAAGCTTTGCAGAATTAACATATATCTTATATCTCGAAATGTACATCCACTGAATAAATCTGTTGTGGTAAGAAGTAACTATTCTTTTATTTTTATTTGCGTATTATTAATATATTATTATTATATTATTAATAAATATTAAATTAGGTTAATAAATGTTGTGCAGTGGTACGGAGCACATCGTATGCGAGTCTGTCTCGCACTTGACCAGTTTTATTGTACATAAAGATACTCGTCAAAGTATCTTTGATATACGAAATGTTTTCCCACCCTTGAATGCAACATTTGTATGTCGTTATGACATAAACGCGAGCTAGAGAAAAAAGAATGGGCAGATTTTAATGTCACCCCATACGGCTCTTCGTAATGTAATAATGCGTTGGTGGATATTCCTAATGCATTATATATTTTTATTGTATGTACTTTTAGACTGTTGCCATCGCTAAATAGATGAACAGCTTTTAAACCAACACCTGGTTTTCAATACTTTTACGAGATTGTCTATTTAGTGCTTTTATACACAAAAAGCTAATTCTGAATTTCTATAAATATATGGCAAATACACAAATAACTAGATAACATTTAATTTGATGTGAATTAAAATACCTACCTACTAGAGATGGGACAAACGGGTCTTTTTAGTGATCTGCATCTATGCATCTGGATCCCGTATGTGAGCCGGCTCACTGAACCGGTTCAAAATGAGCCGAGTTCTGAATATGTTACTGCAGTCTGCCACTGAGTTACCTAGTTCAGTCAATCATATCACGACTTGTATAGAATCAAGAATGCATAGCCAAACATGTGATGCATGAGTCATTTGAGCTGACAGATGCATCAAAGCCAGAACTGATACGTAAGTGTAAAATGTGCTTCTGTGTGTTAAGTGTTTCACTGAGTTTTGCGGATCCGTTGATCCGTCGGCTCAAAAAAAGTGAGTCGGCTCTCACGGATCTTCTGTCGGAGTTGGCTCTTTGAACCGGTTCAGATCTGAGTTACCCAACTCTACTAGCTACATATTGTTGTAGTTTAAACTTCCAAAATATATAGTAAAAGTTAAACTTTCCTACTGTATAGAAAACGTCAATTCAGATACAGCAGTCTAGACTATAGTAATGGCAATTCGATAGGTATGTTAACCTGTGGGTTAACCGCTGATTTATATACTTAACTTGGCCGTGACATTATCTGAAACAACTTAGCAAATTACATCGCAAATGCTGCGTTAGAAAGCAAACCACCGGACCGACTGCAAATAGGTTTCACTACGGTCGCAGTGTTGGCTTGCAAGATATATTACAGGATTGAAAACATGGCTTATTAACTTAACTTTATAGATATACGAACCCAGAATAGGGGAAAATAATTCAGTAAATGAAGAAAGTTTATATTTTGATTAAAACTACAATTATCTTTTACTGATTCCGTATAGTGTTAATTTGTTGGTTCCAGGTTGACATTAACTATAAAAGTTTGAATAAAAATTTGCAGTTATCAGATAATAAAAACCCGGGTCGCAGTGCCAAAACCCTGCCGACAATATAGTGTATTTGCTTGTATAGGACCGTGTGGTTTTATACTTTTATTATGTGAAATTAAGTTTGTTTTTGGGCAAAATAAAAAATTTAACCCTTTAATACACCCCTTAAAATAACATTTTTTTCTTAATTGTAATATTATTATCAATCTAACGTCTACACCAAATTAAATACACCCTTCAATAAATAAGTCACTATCTGCAAACTAGTGTTTCCATAAAATTTGTAAATCCGGTCCTGTCGGGCCGATTTTATTAAAATTGTGGGGACACTTTTTAATCACTACCAAAGGGTTAAATTTCAATTTTGAAACGATTCGGAGAATTTTTTCGGTATTTTGGGGCCCAAAAACATTTTTCAACCCCTAAAAACTACCCGTAAAATAGCCCGATTAGGCCCATTTTAAATAGGCTTCTTGCGGTGATGGATTTCAACACGTGGCCCAAATTTCGTTGAAATCAATTAACTCTTTCGAGAGTTATCGCGCGTACACATATATATATATATATATATATATATACTTATATAAATAT
The DNA here is from genome assembly GCA_034508555.1 of Venustoraphidia nigricollis. Lineage (NCBI taxonomy): Eukaryota > Metazoa > Arthropoda > Insecta > Raphidioptera > Raphidiidae > Venustoraphidia > Venustoraphidia nigricollis. The sequence goes on from JAVRKA010000008.1 coordinate 493,898, forward strand.
ATATATATATATATATATATATATATATATATATATATATATATATATATATATATATATATATATAATATACATATATATATAAACATTTTTAAAAATGGTGCCAAAGTGTTTAGGAGGTTATAAAACGTCGAGAAATTTTGGTCCGACCCCTAGGTCCCGCCATCCGACCGACGCCAATAGTGTATGTTGCCATATGGCAAATACACTAATAACTATGTGACATTTTCGCTAAAATGATTGTTTTCATTGGCAAATAAAATTATTTTTGTATAAAAACAATAAAACAATAACAATTAAAAGAGAACTCCCCGCCATATAAAAACGAAATATTTGTATCTAAGTAGGGTTGAGTAACTCAGATCTGAACCGGTTCAAAGAGCCGACTCCGACAGAAGATCCGTGAGAGCCGACTCACTTTTTTTTGAGCCGACGGATCAACGGATTCGCATAGTTCAGTGAAACACTTAGCACACAGAAACACATTTTACACTTACGTATTAGTTCTTGAGCTTTGATGCATCTGTCAGCTCAAATGACTCATGCATCACATGTTTGGCTATGCATTCTTGATTCTATACAGGTCGTGATATGATTGACTAGTAGCAGGGGAGCCCAAGCGGGGATTTTGGAAGTAACTCGAGCCCGACAGTTTTATATGAGAAAAGAAACCTTGTACCATGTTATGTACTTCCACCACATATGAACCCTTAATATAGGGGTGTGCGTCTAGGGCAGTTGATCAGATTAGTAAAAAAAAATCGATCTATAAAAAAACTCGAGCGCATCAGATTTAAACAAAATAAGTTAATTACATGCAAAAAATAGAATCTCTATAATAATCTGACGATTTAAACGTGACATAAAAAAATAAGCGAGTCGCAAAGTTGCAAAAAAAAATCATAACCTCGAAATGTTCGAGCGTGGTTTTTTTTTTTTCATTTGAAAGAAAAATATTTAAAAATTATAGGAATAACATAATCTGCCGATTTTCTTAAGCCGAACTATCTAAAATTATTAATAGAGTGTAGTGTTTACAAGTACAGAGAACTACGTATTTCCCGCTCCACGCTACTCTTCCTTTCTCACTCTTTCTCTATGTCTTACTTTCTCGCACTACTACACACTACTCTCTTTTCAATTGTCAGATTTTTCAATTGTCAGATTTAAAAAATCCCTTCACCAAATTGTCAGAATATGAGTCAGCATGAACAGTGCATCAAGCTAAACCGTCTGTATAAAAATCTGATGCGCTCGAGTATTTCAAGGTCACGGCTTTTTTTTGCATTTTAAAAAATCGGCTGTGAATTTCAGTCACGTTCAAATCGTCAGTCTTTATAATAGGACATTTTTTAGGGTTTACTTAACATCTCTCTTGAATTTCTGACAAGCTCGAGTAAAAAATTTTTTTTTTTAATTTTCACCTCTTTGTATGGCCACCTCCCACTACCAATCTGACAGATTATTATCTCTGTGTGGTCAGAAGTTCGTAGGTCGTATACACAATCAAACTCTGACGCGCTCGAGAATTTTTGTCTGACTACTTTTTTTTACATTTTTGAAAATTCATACACGCTCCCCCCACCACTGAAAGGATATACATCATATAAACTTTTTTTCTTTTTAATATGTAATCTTCACGATTCCTTAGGTCTTCAAAGGGTGGGAGAAAAAACACATTTAGCACGCTGGGCTCCCCTACTATAGGTGACTCAGTGGCAGACTGCAGTAACATATTCAGAACTCGGCTCTTTTTGAACCGGTTCAATGAGCCGGCTCACATACGGGATCCAGATGCAAAGATGCAGATCACTAAAAAGACCCGTTTTTTCCATCTCTACTAAAAATACATTTTTCTAATATAACATTGTAACAATGGATCTTTTTTAACAATTATAGCAAACGATAGCTGTTATACTGTTAATACATTTATATCTCTGATTTTTAATTATACATAAAATGTATTTCTCATCTTAGTTGATATTTCACTGTAGCATCATGCAACTTGAGCTAAGAGAAAGCTTTAGAATGACAGAGAATTATAGAGAACAGTTCCCTTAGGTGTAGCTTAACTAAGATAAAATCGGTTGGTAGAAAGAATGAAAATGCTCCCCAGATCTAGCTTGCTAGATTTATTCTGTTGTCCGGCTTTACGTGATTTTTTTCGTGTCTATATTTATTTATTAAATCAAACATGTACAGTGACATGCTACCTATTTAATTAAATTTGCTTTCGGATTTAGTGTCAACTTCAAATTTAATTTCAGTATTTCGAGAGCATAATTAAAAATTCCTTTGAGAAGCCAATTTAATATACACGCGTAATTTACTTAAATTTAATTACATTTTTTTAAATATTTAATTGCTTACCCGGCAGGCATGATAGTTTCTATAATTTAATAAAACTTTATTACATTTTATATTGAATAATCTAACTAATGGCAAATTTAATATCCAGCTATATTAAGTACACTACGTCTGTTTTTTGTTTAATTTCGTTGTATGACAAAAAACAGTTTCATCCATGTAACAAAAATTGCGCTTAATAATTTTCTTGTCATAAAAATAATTATTAGAATATTAAAAAAAATGGCTTATGTTTAACTTACTACCAGATATAGTAACATATAGCAGACAAAAATAGTAAATGATCACCAAAATGAAACCCGCATATTAATGTAAAATTATAACCAGAGTTTTAACATCTTGCTATCCTATTTTAGCAAAATGACCCCAAATAAATCATTCTTAACCCGAAAGTAGTAAATGATCACCAAAATTAAAACAGCATTTTAATGTAAAATTATAACCAACGTTTTTACATCTTGCTATCCTTTTTAAGCAAACTGAGTCCAAAAAAAATCATTGTTCCCCCAGAAATAGTTAACAAACACCAAATTATTAGGCCACATTTAAATTTAAAATGACATGCAAAAAATAACATCTCGTTATCCGATTAAAGTAAATTACCCTCAGGAAAAAATATTTGACAAACACAGTAAATTAAAACTAATAATAAACAGTATAAAGATCTTAAAACTAAAAGCATTTAAAAAATCTTAAGAAGAATCAGTCTTCTGTAATAATTTACTGCACAATTAATGCTTTTTTAGCTTTGGCTGGTCGTCCTCTTTTGCGCTTCATGCCAATAGGAATAGCTCTGGCCTCTGAAGGTGGCTGGACGTGCTTAAGCCGAATCGCCAATCCGACGAGATGCTTACAAATGTAATCTTTGAGAAACTTTGGGCAATTGCATGTGCCGTGTAACCAATTTTCCTTTACTCGGGGCATTATAACTTCCCACTCGCTAAAATGTTGCTCTTTGTATTCGTCAAAGGTCTCCCACGGCTTTTCATAATTTTTGCAATCTAAATCCGACCCAGCTGGAATTCTGTATGAGCAAACTAGCTCAGTGCTATTCTTTAATGGCACCTGCTTCGACAGTTTTGCCCATTGGTAACTTTCTGTCCACGTCTTTAAAGATACTGTCGGCAATTCAGCGAACCGTCTCTCAGAATTAGTCATGTATTCATTAGACCAGTCCTTGACTATATCAGAAGCAATTACTAAGAACCGCGCCAAGGGATGACGCTCACGAAGCGTGCCACCATCTTTTATTGTTTTATTGAAAGATTCTAGAGCATTGTTTGTAGCAGGAGTCCCCGGTGATGCGCCCAAATACCAGCAACGATTTAGTATGAGCCATTCGTTTTCAAAGTATGTAACAAAATCATTTTCGGCTTTCCACTTGTTCAAAAATTTTTCGCTGGCTCGATCAAATATTTCCTGAGTTGAGGCACACTGTAAAGCATCAATATCTTGTAAAATCTCTTTTTGGGATTTCTTTTGCACACTTTGCTCTACTCTTGTTTGTATCTTCTTTTTCGCATGCGCCCAGCACATTCTTATGACTGTATCCGTTCCAAACGTGCACGCAAAGGCAGTTTGTATAGCCTTCGCTGCATCACAGACCAAAACTTTACAAGTTAAAGTGTCTGAGAAGATTGAGGAAACTGCTTTTTTTAAAGCGGAAAATAAAAATATGAAATCTTCCGTTCGTTCTGCTGTTGTCACAGCTAATCCAAATGGGTGAAAATGTTTATCTCTGTCTGTAGTTCCAATCACAAGTACTGGAAACCCTTGCCAAATGAGCTTATATGTGGCATCCGCGTGAAGAACAGAACATTGGCGTGATAGACCGATTAAATATTTTGTCGTTAACATGAACCGGAAATTCTGATCTAAATCATCTTCAGAAATTTCATAGGCCACAACAAAAACTTCGTGATCGTCATCAGGTACTTTAGAGTTTTCTTTTAACCATAATTCAAGCTGTCCCAAGCTTATTACCGACGGCCCGTATTTTTTCTTACGTATAATTTTAAGATAATTGTTTAACTGTAACTTAGTCGGCAGAACTAGTCCATCAATTTTACTTAAGTTCTTCATAATAGATTTAGGTTTCAAACGCAGTTCGAATAGTTTTTCTATTTCCTTTTTCGTTGCCTGATTTATTCCACTAGTCGACTGATAGTCACTATTTTCATGGTCGTGACATGTTTCAGTACGAAATAATAATATATCATCACACGATGCGTCAAATAAAAGATAAATCGCAGCAGAACACTGAATTTCAGCCCGAAGCTTCACTTTGTTACAACGATAATAACGTTTTACTCCTTCTTCAGTCTTATGAATTTTATTAATTGACCAGGTCTTCTCATTTTTGATAAATTCCTCTGCGCTCCGCACAGTTATAAATTTTCTTTCAAAAACCCAAACTTTATTTTGCCTTCGACGTTTTTTCGTATGCTCTGTGATTTTATCTTCGTCTTTATCTGATTCCGATGACGAACTCAACAGCGGAGCACAAGAACTCGGTCCCGCTAAGTTTTCATTAGCCATTGCAAAGATACCAACCGATTGGGTCGGTTGCGCAACAGACAGAAAACAAAACACACCCAATGAACGCAAGTGCTTTCACGTGACTAAATTGGAGATCGTGTCCGAGCGAGCGCGGCGCTTGCGATGCGGTGAGAGGGGGGATTGCAAGCCGGAGACATAACTTAATATGGCATCATAATACTTTATTTGGTAATAAGCCTACATTTTATGGCAACCATAGTAGTTTATTTAGACAGAAATATCGCATTAATTTGCTCGCTAGCATTTTGGTGGTCATTTACTATATTTGGTGTTCGAATACAATTTGAAGAGCAGTCGTGACTAAAATAGGTAGTACTATTGTAATTTTAGACTTAATTTTTCTGGTGTTCAGTATATATTTTTGGTAAAAGAACTAAGGGTATCAAAGCATTTTGTGGTGGTCATTATATTTAACCCCAAAAAAAATTATAATATGATGTGATGATTTCATAAAAGTCTTCTGAAAGACGCGTCTGATGAATTTAGTTGACGAGCATCAATAATCTACAATCTTCTACTTCTGTTTCTTCTCTAACATACGTAGAGTAGAGTAGATCACGTGACAGCTGTCTAAATGGGACAATTGCTAAACGAAGTACATTTTTTATTATCCGTTTTTTACATTTTGAAAACAATATATCTACACTAATATTATAAAGAAGAAGGATTTGTATTTTTGTGTGTATGTTTGTAATGAATAAACTCAAAAACTACTGTGCCAATTTAAAAAATTCGTTCACCATTAGAAAGCTACATTCACCCTGAGTAACATATAGGCTATATTTATTGCTAGAAAATATTAGGGATCCTTACTAAAACTTTAGTAACGTAACCCGAGGTGTAAAAAAAATGCCATAAAACATTTTTCGCCGCATGCGCTGCGGAAACTATTCATGATAGAACAAAAGTATGTTGTATAATATTAAAGAACATATCAATAATTACAAAAAACTTCGCGATACTATATGTTTAACTATTATCTTTATGTCACAATAACCACTTTTTACATTTTAATAATCTATATAGATAAAAGACGATGTATGTGTAATCTATGGACTCCAAACGGGTAGACCATTTTTGATGAAATTTTCAGACAATCTTTAGATTAGCCCAGCGAGTGATCTTCTGAAGTTTGGTAGCGATCGGATGAACAGAATTTTTTAAATTTCTTTTTGGGAAATAAGATTTTTCTTCGATTTTTGAACATTCACAAATAAAAGCGATTGAATTCGCGCAAATTCAATACACGTTGAGAATTTAATGATAATGATTCTCATCTTTTATATCCTATGTATTACATTTACACCCGGGCGAAGCCGGACTGGGCCGCTAGTCTAAAATATAAAGACAACTTGTCTTTGTGTTCTAGCTCGAACCTAAATCTAAACCTCGTGAAATCTGTCACTAGCCCGTTTGTTACATGTGTACACATGTGGTAAACCTAACGTACACTTTTCAGAGTAAATTTCATTGTGTTATCTACTACACCAAACACACCTAATGTGCATAATTATTACATTTTCTGCAATTTTTTTATATAAATTTTTATTTTAGGTAAAATAAAACAAATAATTGACTTCTGTTTTAAAATACCTAATTATAATTTTAGTATCTTTAAGTTGCATAACAAATTACTTTATTAAATATTATTTCAAACTTTATTTTTTCAAGAAATCTGTATTTCTGCACCGCTAGAATGACTGTTGGGAAGTTTATTCTTCAAATTTGCATTGTTAATTTAATTTATTACGAAGCCAGGTAAAGATTTCTTATAAACTTATTTTGGAATTATTTTAAATATTTAACAAATTTGCATTTCAAAGACGCTTGCAAACTTTGAAGTATGTTGGTACATTGTTCGCTGCATTATTCTAAAAAGATTTTAAACATTAGATTTATATAGAAATAGAAATATCTAATACCTGATTTTTTTTATTTATTGTAGATTATCGACGCTCGACAACTTAGGTTATTAACATCTTAATCACACTAATAACATCATCACTTAAGACAATATTGTTTTTTAGTCTTCTCATTAAAATTAGAGTTTAAGAAAAATAAAACAACACGCTTAGGACTAAAAAATGCAAAATAATTTGACATCACAATTAGCTGTACTGTAAAAAGCTGTAAATTTAAGTAGATAGCACTCCACGCTTTTTACAGTAAAGCTAATTTTGTTGTCAAATTATTTAATTCAAAAAAGCCTGTTATTTTAGTTTTTATAAACTCTAATTTTATTTAACAAAAATAAGCAGTTTTTATATTTTTACTTCGACCGACAGTCAACAGGGAATATAGTCTTAATAAAATGTCTGCCCGTTGACAGGCCGTTACGACAATACTTTCTGAAACAACCCGTTTCTTGTGCTTGTATACAGTTTGTTGTGCAACATTTTGCATTGTTGTGTTGTGCAATGGGATACATTGTGCAATTCAGCCAGAAATTGGTTTTTAACAAGATGTCTGGCTCTTGACAATTCACTGAATACTAGATACGTACTTAACGTGTATTGAAATACAGACATGTTGATAACGATCTTGTTAATAATAGTTGCAAATTGATCTAATTTAATAATACATTTCATCGGTTGTTAATGAATTGACATGGGTACATGACAAGCGTAGCGTAGGTGGCAGCAGGTACATAGTGACCTAAGGTATAAATTGGTTTTCATTATTGAGTATTGTTAAAACCAAATTAACGTGTTCGTTCTAAATTTGTTTGATTTAAATAAGGAATAATTCAAAGTAAAGCTGTGATGTTTTGTTACCATCAATTGAATAAATACAATAAGTTATCTGTAATTCCCTCTTTTGTGGCAAAATATCTTCTTTAGTAAAGTGGGCTTCACAAACTATTGTCCCAGTATTTACAGTAAAAGTTCTTTCCCTTCTGATAGCATAAAATCACTTATACCTTTAGAAATACAAAACCCTTATAATTTGAACATCGCTAAACACAGCACATCGGCATTTTAAATTTATTTTGCACACACTTTTATAAACTATTTGTTAGACCCCACCCCACTCTAGTTGAGTCAGTCGTCAACCGTGTGACAGGACGGAGCAAGAAGATAGTTTTGTTGTATTATTGTTCAGAATGTGCTTTTACTTTGTTTCTTTTTATTAATTCATTAAATAATTATGAAAATAGAATTTCCGTTACTCATGCCTGACCATCCCTGACAGAAATTTCAGAAGTGAGATTGACGGATTTTCGTGAAATTCAATGTATGAAAAATAAGGTTAAGCAGTGTGTAAAAGTAGTGTATGAAGTTATGAACAGATATTAGTGAATAAAGTGAGATAGACTTATAGACTAACGCGTTCGTGAAACGGCAATAGAACATACATTGTCCACCATTGTGTTACGAGATATTTATGCACATGAAAATTTTGAAGAAGAAAGTGAAAAACTGAAGTGCCCATTGTAACGAATATTTGAAGTGAAAATTCGACGAACTGAATTTTGGATTGAATATTCCTGTGTTTACAAGTTGAGTGTCTACGGTTAAATTTCTTTCAAAGTCATTGTAACGAATATTTGAAGTGAAAATTCGACGAACTGAATTTTGGATCGAATATTCCTGTGTTTACAAACTGTGCAAATTAAAGTTTTGAAAATGTCCGACAACGAAGAACCAAGAAATGAGGTAAATGACAACTCATCAGTCGAAGTCAAAGATTTGGTGTTACAAATGAATACTATGCTACAATTATTAATAAAAAAAGATGACGAATTAGATAGGCTCCGCAACCGTGCTGAACCTGCACCAAAAATACCATATAACGAGATTTCCACGCAAATCCCAATATTCAAAGGAACCAGCGATGACAACATAGATGTCAAGACATGGATAAAACGTGTAGATGACCTTCGATTACTCTACGATATACCGGATATGACAATTAAGATTTTGGCGACAAATCGATTATCAGGAAACGCAAAAAAATGGTATGATTCAAGTGCAGCAAATTGTTCTCAAGGATGGGATGAAATAAAAAACGAACTTGAGGATATGTTTGAAATTTATGAAGATACAGGTGCTATCATCGAAAGAATGAGACAGAGAAAATGGAAAAAGAACGAAAGCTTCGAAGAATATTTTCATGAAAAATGTAATATAGCAAACCGTGCTAAAATGACAGAAGCCGAAACAATTTTTCACATAGTTAGAGGCGTTGAAAATTTTACTATACGTACACAACTTGTAATGGCGCAACACAAAAGTTTAAAGGATCTATTAAAAGCTATGAAGCTACTACAACCTGAAATGTGTATAAAATCAAAACAAGATCAAAAGGACGATAAACCTAAATGTGAAAATTGCAAAAAAATCGGACACGCTACCAGTAATTGTTTCGCGCTGAAATCAAACATTTCAGATAACAATAAAACGCAAGTTACATGTTATAAATGCAGAGAACAAGGTCACATCTCCAGACATTGTCCAAATAATCCGAAAAGTGTACCGACTGTATCAACAGAAAAAGCAAATACTTTTGAGAAAACTAATCACTCTAATACTCTTTTAATTAATGATGTTTCTAAATATCATAAAAATGTTGAGATAAATGATTGTTCTTTTATCGCCTTAATCGACACTGGAAGCAAACTAAATGTGTTAAAACAATGTGTTGTGAACAAATTAAATTTACCATATGGTCATAAAAATACTGTACTTAGTGGTATAAATCAGGCTAAAATTTGTACTGAAAATGCAACGAATGTAAATGTTAAAATTGATGACAATGATTATTTAATAAACTTTGTTATTGTGCCGGACGATACTTTATCAATTGACATTATTTTAGGCAGATCATTTTTAGACAATGTTAACGTAAATATCGGTGAATGTGCGGTCGTAATAAAACCAAAAGATTGCGGTGTAACGTCTGAACTTTTCAATATTAATGTGGATGAAAGCTATGAATTTGATCTGAGAATAAACGAACAATTACCGATTATAGTTAAAGAATCTGTGTACCAAATCGTGAACAATAATGTTGAACCAGTGACAACAAAAATTTGCCCCGTGCAAATGAACATTCAGCTAAACAATAATAAACCAATAAACTGTAGTCCGAGAAGATTATCGTATCACGAGCTCGATATTGTCAAAAACATTGTTAGTGATTTACTCGCAAAAGAAATAATACGTCCTAGTGTATCGGAATATGCAAGCCCCGTAGTACTTGTGCGCAAGAAAACCAATGATTACCGTCTTTGTGTCGACTACAGAGCCATCAATAATGTGACAGTAAAAGACAAATTTCCATTACCACATATTGACGATTTATTAATCCAGTTAAGTGATGCAAATTATTTTACTACGATTGATTTGAAAAACGGATTTCATCATGTGCCTATGAATTCAGAAAGTATTAAGTATACCTCTTTCGTCATACCAGGAGGCCAGTATGAATATGTTAAAATGCCCCTTGGCTTATGTAATGGTCCGTCAGTATTCATGCGGTACGTAAACGAAATCTTTAGAAATTTAATTAATCAGAATAGAGTTCAAATCTACATGGATGATATTTTGATTGCGTCACCAACAATTGACGATCACTTAAAAACACTTACTGAAGTAATGAAAATTATACGCGAATATAAATTGCAAATTCGTGTCGACAAATGTCAGTTTGCAATGACTGAAATAAACTATTTAGGCTATAGAATTTCAAAAGGAAAATTACATCCGAGTTCTGAAAAAATTTCTGCCGTTAAAAAGTATCCAGTTCCCCGAAACGTACATGAAATAAGATCATTTTTGGGCTTGACCGGTTACTTTAGAAAATTTATACATGATTATGCCATGATTGCAAGACCTTTAACGCGTCTCCTTCATAAGGATGTGAAGTTTTCAATTGGCGAAGATGAGATAAACGCAATAGAAAAATTGAAGTCAACTCTGATCCAAGAACCAGTGTTAAGAATTTTTCAACGTGGTCGCGAAATGCAACTGCATACGGACGCCAGTTCACATGGTTATGGTGCAATCTTGATGCAACGATTTGATAACGGAGGATTTCACCCTGTATATTATTACAGTACTCAAACTACTGAGGCTGAGGCGAAATATACAAGTTTCGAGTTGGAAACACTCGCTGTAGTTAAAGCATGTGAGAAATTTCGAATTTATTTATGTGGAGAAGAATTTACACTTGTTACTGATTGTATAGCGTTAAAACAAACGCTAGAAAATCGAAAAATGAATGCAAAAATTTGTAGGTGGGCTTTACAATTGCAAGAATACAATTTCCAAGTCGAGCATAGAAAAAGTGAACGAATGGCTCATGTTGATTCGTTGAGTCGAAATTTCAGTGTACTTCAAATTGTTGAACATGAAATTGCCATCGATGAACTGTATTTAGCACAATTAAAAGACGAAGAAATTCAAGCTCTGAGACAGAAAATTGATCAAGGTGAAAAGATAGCTGATTTGGCCATAGTGAATAAAAAACTAGTGAAACGTTTAAACGACAAATTACTTTATGTTGTACCAAGATCTTTCAGAAAACCATTAATAATTAAAATACATGAAGACTTATCGCACTTAGGTCCTGAAAAAGTGTATCAACGCTTAAAAGAAACATTCTATTTTAGAAACATGAAAAAGTATGTTCGAAAATGCATACAAAATTGTTTGATGTGTTTGGAATTCAACTGTAAGAGAAATAAAAATGAGGGATTCCTTCACAATATTGAGAAAGGTTCGCGTCCATGGGACACCCTACACATTGACCACCTGGGACCACTTGAAAGGTCAACGAAAGGTCATAAGCACATTTTTTGTATCATTGATGCATTTAGTAAATTTCTGTTTATCGAACCTGTAAAATCTACAACCACATCGGAGAGTATAACTGTACTCGAAAGAATTTTTAAGATTTTTGGATACCCCAAACGTATAATTTCAGATAGAGGTACTGCGTTTACTTCTGAATGTTTTAAACGATTCTGTAACGATAATAATATAAATCACGTATTGATAGCTGTACAAACTCCCCGCAGTAACGGTCAGATTGAGCGTTATAATGCTGTCGTTCTACCGGCGCTGTTGAAAATTAATAAAAATATTGCTACTTGGCATGAAGATCTTCCACAAGTTCAATTGTCTATAAATCGGACAGTTCAGAAGAGTACTAATTATTCGCCTTCACAATTAATGTTTGGTTACCAATTAAGAGGCTACGATACCTCCGCGATTGAAGATGTTCTACAAGAAGAAAGGACACATCACCAATTTGTATCGGATCTTTCGGAGCATCGTTCTCAAGCCTCCGAGAATATAAAGAAATCACAAGCCAGTACGAAACGAAGAATTGACGAGAACCGAAAGCCACATGTTCGGTTTAAGCAAGACCAATACGTTCTTATTCAAAAAGCGGCGATCGACCCTAACGTCAGCCGAAAAATGTCCAAAAAATTTGTGGGCCCTTACCGTATAGAGTCCGTACTCGATAATGATAGATATATTGTTTCAGATATACCCGGATTCCAGGTTACGCAGCGATCTTATCGAGGTGTGTTACCACCGGATCGAATCAAGCCTTGGATCCAACTTGGTGAAAATGACACCGATAGCAGTGAGGATGGTGACGAGTCAGATTCAGTCGATGCGTCTTCCCCATCGATATCAGTCGACCCTAGTATTGAGGACAATCCTACATCAGGAGGGCCGAACTGTTAGACCCCACCCCACTCTAGTTGAGTCAGTCGTCAACCGTGTGACAGGACGGAGCAAGAAGATAGTTTTGTTGTATTATTGTTCAGAATGTGCTTTTACTTTGTTTCTTTTTATTAATTCATTAAATAATTATGAAAATAGAATTTCCGTTACTCATGCCTGACCATCCCTGACATATTCATAGACTGAGATCGTTATATAGCTGGCGCCTCTATAGCGGTAAAGTTTGGCAGTGACCATTTCCATTGTGTAAAGAAACGCAAATAAATTTTGATACATTTAATTCACATTTATAAAAAAAGTTAAAGGCCCCATAGTACACAGTGGTCTGCAGTGGGCCATTGTAGACCATCGCCATTGTGTTCAGGGGGTAATGGTCTGTAGTGGCGGACAATTGTGAATCGTGGTGCGCAATCCATTTGTTGTCGGTTTTTTTGACACACTTCAAAGGAATCGTGGCGTGGCGTGGCCTGTGGTGTTCACACAGTCGCCCATTGTTTAGACAGGTACCTACTTTTTTTGTTGCGTGCTATACTATTTAAATTTTTAATCGCCCAAAATGTCAGTATCCTGGAGCAAGTAAGAGACTTTTAGGTTTATAATACTATAATACTTGTAAACAGCATATCAATAAATAGCCGCAGCCGTAATTACTTCCACGTCCATCGCAAGTGCTTCGCCAGGCAGAAATGGGCCATTGTGTGAACACCAAGTGATAGTGGCCTACAGTTGCACATTGCAAAGCATGGTCCACTACAGACCACTGTGTACGGGGGCCTTAATATTGATATAGACCACGAAGAGTAGGGTTAATCGATGTTCATAACCAACCATTCTAGCAAGTTACTTCTGTGCTGACGGTAGCAGATAGCCCTGCCGGGTAATGCAATTGTACTACTAGTTATTATTCTCACCAGTAATCCAACACAGCGCGAGGAAAAGCCATTCGATGCTGGAAAAATTCTGTGATTGTAAATTACTGTATCTTTGACGCAGACTGAACTGTTTTGTTTATAAAGAAACTATACACTTTTGTTATGTAGAACAAAGTAGCAGCGACACATTTGAAAAATTACTTGTTAGAAATGTTGTCTTTATGCAGCTATAGCAAATGACAGTGTCATTGTGGAAAATTCTAGATGTCACGTACAATTTATTATCAGTTCTATTTTTAACATATCATTTATTTACTAGCGGATCCGTGTGAATACTTTGCACCGTTAGTGGTCAGTTACGTAATATAATAATAATGCGTTTAACGTCCGTTTCTCGACTTTATGTCATAACGGACGCCATTCGCACCATTACTATTTTCCATCTACCACACTTCCCGTTATTTTTCTACATTTTTAAAACTTCAACTTATGTAATAGCAATGGGCGAATGAAGGAATTATAGGAAATTAGGATAAGGTAAGTAATTTTTGAACTAGGAGTTTGATAGGTAATCGGCCATGGTCTCAAATAAGGAACCATCTCGATATTTATCTGGAATTAATTGAGGGAAACCACGGAAAACCTCAATCAAGATGGCCGGTACAGGAATTACCGTTTCTCGGCGAGAGGCAGTAGGAAAAAGTCCCAGCCACATCCGCCCCCGCCGGGATTCGAACCCAGTACCTCCCGAATGCGAGTCTAGTGCTGTCACAACTACTGTACCCAGCTCGGTTCAGTTACGTAATATAAAAGAATGGAAATAAATTTTATTCTATATTGTATTCAGAGACTTTAGCGTCACTACGTCACGTAATATTACCGACAACTGTTGAAATAAACAGTTCGGCACCAGTTGGCGACATTTATTTTATTCTATTCTATTCAGAGACTTCAGCGCTACTACGTCACTGAATAGTACCGACAATTAATGTTAAAATAAAAAGATTGCCACGAGATGACGATATTAGTTTTATTCTATTCTATTCTATTCAGAGACTTTAGCGCCACTACACGTCATATTACCGACAACTGTTAAAATAAACATATGGCCACCATAGTGACATTTGTTTTTTCTGAATGTTATATTTTCTTTAACGAAATTTTTAAAATGTTTAAACTGTAATTTTTTAATGAAAACATTAATTTTAAGATAATAAGTTATTTCCAAAATGGCGTATCAAACATTAATTTTGAATTAAGGGCGATATTTCATACCGACAAAAACTACTTTTGAGAAATAATATATCCCGATTATATAATCTTGAAAACTTATTCTTCTAAACATTATGCCAATTTGCTTTTGGATATTAACCAGATAACCTGGTGGTTGTTAACATACACCAGTGTATCTTAAGATACAATGTGCTTCGAACATTCAGTGACATAATATATACCATTTCACAATACCTTCAAAAAAGTTCTTTTTTTGTGTTCAAATAAACTGATTCTGTTGAACAAGCACAAAACACAATACTCAGCAGGAAATGGGGATGTTAAAAATATAGGGTAGAAATAATTTATGGACATTTTTTTTTGCAGTCACACTGAACAACACCAAAGTACAATTGTAATGTATACTGGGTGTACCAAAATGTTATTAACCTTTAACTAAAATGGCTGAAGTATGTTTGTAAATGAACAAATTGCATATAAAGTTCTAAGATTGAGTTTTAAATGAAGTGGCTCTTTGTTCTTGGTTTAACAAAGCAGTGGTAGAGTTACTTCCGTTGCTTAATCTGTTCTGTGAATATTTTTAGGTTAAAGTAGTTGTCGTGGTTAAGGCACACCGTCAGAAAATTCTTAATTTTTGTATACTTATTAAGGACATGATAATACAATTACCCTTAAAATTTGAAGTCGATCGACTGTATATAATCCGAGATAAATTCAATTAAAAATTGGATAATTAACATTGATTGTATACGATCTCTGTAGTTCTGAACCAGTTTCTTATTTATAAAAAAAGAAATAACTGTCAGAAACTTTCCAAAAACTGACAGTCTTTCAATACATTTATTATGAGTTTAAAAAAAAATAAGAATTTTTTTTGACCGTCTAATTATTTATAAATAACGGTTTAAATTTTAACAATTTATAGAAAAGTATACATGCATATGAATACTGTATGGATTACGTTTCCACGAGTACAGTCTTGCGTACAAATTATGGATCACTTAGCTACAAGCTAGTATACTTTTGTGGCGCGTATAATCTATAACTTTTTGACAATATTGTACCACAACTACCTTAAGGCCCGAAAAATCTTATAATTTTGGGATTTGCAAACCAGGCAAAACCTAGCTGTATTAATGCATTTTTTGTTACGGTCTGTATGATAGTAGACATTGCCATTAAAAACATATGTTAAACAATGTCCGTGCTGTTCTTTTAGGACGCACGCCTTTTAGGTTCAATGAATTATTTTTATTTCTAACAGCTCCACGTGCGTGAAAAACCGGAAACCTGCATGTCTTTCCGCCGCCGTTAGCTAGACAGTTTAAACGGTTTACATTTTTTTGTTTTGTTAAGATGACTATTTATACAGAAAGTTCAACTCCTTATTTTTAATTAAAACAAATAATTCAAAGGATATTTTATGGAGCAGATAAATTAGTTAATAATTATTTTGTTTAACACGACGTTTTATATTTTATATTATTGTTTATAGAGCACCTGAAGAAGTAATAAATTATTACGAAACGTCGTGTTAAGCAAAATAATTATTAACTAATTTATCTGCTCCATAAAATATCCTTTGAATTATTTGTTTTAATGACTATTTATCATATCACAAGCATGTAAAGTGCACTTACGTTCCTAAAAATCATTAAATTCTACGAAAAATATTATTCAATCTTTGACTTCAGAATAAACTAGAAATATGTACCATTCTTCCCATATGACTTTGACCCAAGATTTTACGGTTTATTTGACATACATGAACGATTTAAAATCAGATAAAAATTAGCATACATTTTGCACAAATTTCTGCACAGGAATAAAATAAATTTGAAAAAATTATTGAGATAACTAAATTTGTCAGGATTTTTAGCAAAAGTGTGTAAAGAAAAAACTGCAAAATGTTAATTTGACTTCCTGTAATTCGAAATCTTGTGACGTGCTGCAAAGAAGTATCACGTTTTTTGAGTCAATTTTTATGGTAAAAGTATTTTTTTTGAAATTTTGTAAAACTTAATACGTAATCACAGCTAATAAAAACAGTAATAAAATGGATTTTGCGACGACAGCTCGAAATTTTTCGAGAGTATATTTTAAAATCTGCGATTTCGGAAAATTAGAAATATTAACCGACACATTTTGCAAGCATTGTGCATGAGTTTACATAACAAATCTAAGAATAATACTACTGTGGAAGACATGGAATAAAAAAAATTGCGAGAACAAATGAGAAATCAGAGTTATATCCTATTCTGGCATAATTTATTCTATCTGAGAAATGCAAAGAATTTAAATGAAGTTGGGCTTAGAGTAGCATTAATGGAATAAATTGCATTTGGTATTTTCCGTTACCAAACAGATCAGTTACGAAAACTGAACTTTCTTTCCAGTATGTTTTGATCAACGCCGTATCACCGAGCTGGGTAGAGTAGTGGTACAGCACTAGACTCGCATTCGGGAGGTCCGGGTTCGATTCCCGGCGGGGGCAGATGTGGCTGGGACTTTTTCCTACTGCCTTTCGCCGAGAAACGGTAATTCCTGTACCGGCCATCTTGATTGAGGTTTTCCATGGTTTCCCTCAATTAATTCCAGATAAATATCGAGGTGGTTCCTTATTTGAGGCCATGGCCGATTACCTATCAAACTCCTAGTTCAAAAATTACCTACCTTATCCTAATTTCCTGTAATTCCTTCATTCGCCCATTGCTTTTATATATAAGTTGAAGTTTAAGAAATGTAGAAAAAACGGGAAGTGGTAAAATGAAAAATAGTAATGGTGCGAATGGCGTCTGTTATGACATAAAGTCGAGAAACGGACGTTAAACGTATTATTATTATTATTATTATTATTAAAATTTAACATTGATTATCACACAAGTAGTATTTAATGAAATTAAAATATAATAATAGAAAACAGTATCACGGGTAATTGGAATAAATAATAAATCAATTTAAACACTCATTGATTGCAATGTTTCGTCTTTTCTTTAATTAAGACTTTTTCAAGCTCTAAATTTTTTTTACAAAAATTAACATTCATATAATAAAAATATTAAACATTATGGATTAAATAATTTACTAAAATGAAACAATGTTGTGACTAACCTCAATATGTTTAAATGATAGTTAAACTATGATATAAAGTACAATTTGGCATTACAATTACCCGTGATACTGTTTTCTATTATAACATATATCTGGAATTGAACTTTAAAGATGAATTAAAATATAATAATCAAGTCTCCAAATTGATATTAGCATCTATGATTTATACAAGTTCAAAAACAAAATAGCAGAAACCTGGATGAAAATGTTTATTATAATTAATACGCTTTAATTATTTCTGCAGCGTTTCGATCATATATTATTCGATCTTCATCAGGCATCATAATAGGTACTTCACAATAAACATTATAATATACAGTAGAACCTCCATAAGTTAAAAACCTTTGTAAGTTAAAATTTTTTGAATTCCTTTTCCCTGAAAGCATAAAACCTCCATTACTTAAATCACAAAATCTCGGTAACTTAAACAAATACTATGGATGAATACTTTAATATTGTATTTTAACTCTTTTAAATCTTGACCTACTCTTCACTACGGTGTACACAGAGTGAAATTTAAAAAAAAAAAAAATATTCTGAACATTGCCTTCCAAACAAAAGGTTTTGCCAAGAACTTAATTTGATTATCACTTTAGGCTTCCACTAAATCGCTTTACTGATTTCTCTGTTTAAATAATTGATTGTTTAAATAAATTTATAATGGATTCTAAATGAATAAATGAATAGATAAAAAATGTATGTAACCTCTATTGAACTAAATACACTTATCAAGGTCCTACTGTAATATATTTAGTAGGGACTAAAGTTGACTTCTTACAAAGTTTGCAAAAAATACACTCGTATTTTTATTTTTTGACTATTATGTTTTCTTTTATAGTGCATTACTGTTCTTAAACAATATTCAAGCTTCTAAAATTTAATCACTTCACCTAAGTAGACGGTACTGAATTTACACGTTTTTCGGAACATTAATATTAAAAATTAAGGTCATACATGTAAGCTTCAAAAAGTAGTACTTGACAGAAGATTTTAAAGTTTTAAATTCAAAGTTGTTATATAAAACTTTTCTTCTCATAAAAATGATTCAACCCAGTTTCATACAACTCGCAGGTGAAAGCACTTTGTAGAAGTTTAAAGGAAAAAGGAAATGACGACAATTTTTAACTACGACAATTTTTTATTTGTACATAATTTTATTAATAATTTCATAACATTTTATTGGGTTTCTTTAATACACTTCATTGAAATAAAATTTTATTATTGACGACTTCACATTTCCTTGAGTATTTTTATACCACTTGAGTTATGAGTATTGACACATTTAGCCAATTTTATCTACAGAATGTACGATAAGTTCATGTTTATAAACTATAGCCTATAGTAGCAGTTCCCAACCGGTGGGTGACAACCAGCGTTGCCAGACGTCCCGATTTTATCTTTCAGATAAACTATTTTTATTATAAAGAAACTGATATATCTAAATATAAATAAATATTATAAATTCTAACGTTTTATTCTTACCGTAACAATAAGAAACAATCTGTGTCTGCTTCAAAGTCGTAATTTCACAACGCCCAGTGTCACCTGCAGGTGACACCCCCATAAAAGTAAATTGGGGTAGTTTATTTTTTATTTATATTTTTTCTTGTCACAACCAAATGTATATAAGATATTTTATTTAAAAAGAAACCAAAAATCTTTATTAACTTGGACATGGGAATTGAAGAGTTAAACTGGTTTTCTCTTTTTTCAGACTGCTGCGTGTACTCAAAAGAATTACTATTTCGACAAAATATGGTAAGTCAAATAAATAATATTTTTTGCGCACTCTCCTCTAAAATAGCTGCTTTTCATGCCTGTGTCGCGATAGTAATGGGACTTCTCCTCAACGGGGGATTCGTTCTGGAGGAGAATTAATGTAGTAGCTATTATTCTGTTTATTAAATTAGTCTTACTATGCCATATTAAACACTTAGTTATATTTATTTAGGTGACGGCCTAACGAGATAGAAATATTCTGTGACATATATATAGGACTGATTTATGAATAGAAATATTTCATCTTTGATTCATTAGTAACTCTCAGTATTGTGAAGGTTCATGTCTAGCGTTACCTAAGCTAAAATCAGTTCTCTCATGATGTGAATTTAGTGTTGGAATTTGCTTTATTATGAAAGATTAAATTCTCAACGTGTATTGAATTTGCGCGAATTCAATCGCTTTTATTTGTGAATGTTCAAAAATCGAAGAAAAATCTTATTTCCCAAAAAGAAATTAAAAAAATTCTGTTGATCCGATCGCTACCAAACTTCAGAAGATCACCCACTGGGCTAATCTAAAGATTGTCTGAAAATTTCATCAAAAATAGTCTGCCCGTTTGGAGTCCATAGATGACATATACATCGTCTTTATAGATTATTAAAATGTAAAAAGTGGTTATTGTAACGATAATAGTTGGACATATAGTACCGCGAAGTTTTTTGTAGTTATTGATATGTTCTTTAATATTGTAGAACATACTTTTGTTCTATCATCAATAGTTTCCGCAGCGCATGCGACGAAAGATGTTTTATGGCATTTTTTTACACCTTGGGTTACGTTACAAAAGTTTTTTGTAAGGATCCCTAATATTTTCTAGCAATAAATATAGCCTATGTTACTCAGGGTGAATGGAGCTTTCTAATGATGAAAGAATTTTTTAAATCGATATAACGATGTGAATTTTACATTCACTTTTTATTTTATTTTAATTAAAAGAAAGAAAAAAAAGTAGATAATATTTTATTTTAAATTCAAACATTTATAATAATTCATAATAATTATCAAAAATCAATACAACTTTATTAAAAGAATTTATAAAAAAATAAAGAATATTACAATTTAACGACTTAAAAACGACTGAAAATCCACAAAAATACCATTATTTTTAATATTTTTAAGAAATAATTTTTCTATTAAATAATTAATCATAATAGTCTATTTTATGTAACTGTAATAATTTAAAAAGAGGAAAAAAATAATAAGTAAATGGTGAAAGATTAACAGTGACGACTGTGCGCAATGCCACATCCTCCCGCCGTCGAACGAGACTACTCCCCATCCTGACGTCCATAATAAGGACGTAGATCATCGACATGTGCTCGAAATTCTAAAGTTGGATCCTTTACATCTTTTAAGCGGACTGTAACAGGACTGGTGAACTTATATATGCGACGAGGTGTTGACCAGCGCTGTAAAAACTTAACTGTGATGGGATCTGTGGGGTCAACGCGATGGTGTTCTTTTTGGAGCACCAACTGACCTTCTTGATAAGGATTCGGCCGTCGACGTCGATTATAAAGCTCTTCCATGCGTCGCTTAGCTTTCTGTAGCGCTCTACTTACTTCGGCTTGAGTCGGAGTAACTTCAGCATCAGTAAGGCCATGAAGATGCCACTGGTTTTCTATGGCTTGCGGTATTTCTCTGCCTAGAAATATAGCGGCAGGAGAGGCTTGCGTACTTTCACTAGTGCTTGCGTTATGACTTAGTGCCACGAACGGAATGTAGACATCCCAGTCTCGGTGACTATTCTGCACGTGTTGTAATTGCATTGTGATTCCAGCCTTCAAATCTCGATTCATCCTTTCCGCTAAATTTCCTTGGGGACGATAAGGCGTAGTAAGTACGTGTCGTATTCCCCAGGCTAAGCACATATCTTTGAAATTATTTGAAGTAAAACATTTAGCGTTGTCTGTTATAACGAACTCCGGAGGGCCATATCGAGACCATACAAGCTGTGACAATTTCTTTGTAGTGATTTCTGCTGTGCTTCGGATAACCGGAATTAATTCTGTCCATTTCGAGAAACCATCGATAATAGTTAGCACGAATTTATTGCCGCTAGATGAACGGGTAAGAGGACCTACATGGTCAAGATATACCTTTTGCCAAACTCGCGTTGGAGGATCACTATGCAGCAAACCGGTAGCTGGTATATTGGACGCCTTCGAACGTTGGCAAACATCACAGGATCTAACAAAATTTCGAACATCATTGAACAGTCCTTTCCACCAAAAGGTCTTTGCAATATTTCTATATGTTTTAGTGATTCCTTGATGGTTAGAAATCTCAAGGTCGTGATAATAATGCAAAATCATCGGCACGATGGAAGAAGGAATAACTACACGCTTCAAACGTTTCACTCCAACACGGCGGATGAGAAGATCTCTGCTTAATCCGAACCCTGTGACATCTTCACCAGCTTTCAACTGTTGTATGATGAGGTTCAAATCAGCATCCTTCTTTTGGTGCTCACGTATAGAGGTGAAAGATTCGGGCAATTGTTGTAACATATTTATTTGTTCGTCTACGGGTTTATCTTCATTGTAGATTAAGCGACTTAAACAATCGGCAATAGCGTTGTCAACACCTCTCACATGTTCCACTGTGAATTTGAAGCGAGATAGTCTAAATACCCAGCGACCGATTTTGCCAAGCTGTTTAGGGTGTTCGAACATCCAACGAAGCGCAGCGTTATCAGTTTGAAGAGTGAACGATTGAATTTCTAAATATTCAGCGAACTTCTCGACACCCCACACCGCTGCCAAACATTCTCGCTCATAAATGGTATAACGAGTTTCAGCCGGCGTCAGTCTTCTGCTGGCATACTGAATAGGGTGTGATTCACCACCTAAACGCTGCAAGAGAACGGCACCTAAAGCGATGTCCGAAGCATCTACCTGAAGAATAAACGGTTGGTCAAAATTAGGATAGGACAAAATAGGGGGTAAAATAAGTTTCTCTTTCAGTTCATAAAAAGATCGGACTTCTGCAGGACCCATATGAAATTTTACACCTTTACGTTTTAGCCCGTGGAGTGGAGCAGCTAGTTCGGAAAACCTAGGAATAAATCTTCCAAAGAAACCAACCATTCCTAAAAATCGTTGGACGTCCTTAAGATTTTTTGGCATTGGCAAATTTCGGATAATTTGAGTTTTTGAAGGATCCACTTGAAAACCTTCTCCTGTAATGACATGTCCCAAAAACTGTAAACGACTTTTACATAGATTAAGTTTAGAAGGATTTATTGTAAGTCCGGCGTGCTCTAATCGTTTTAAAACTTCCTCTAAATGATTTAGATGTTCGTCTACTGAGCCACTGTATATGAAAATGTCATCAAAATATGGGTAAACATACTGGTATCGTAAATCGGCGAACAAATCGAAGATAATCCGGTTCAAAGCCTGAGGTGAAACACAAAGTCCAAAAGGTGTATATTTGAAATTAAAGGCTCCCATTGGCACAACGAAGGTTGTTAGTTTCTTAGAACGTTTGGAGAGCGGAATTTGGTAAAATGCGGCATTTAAATCGATGCATGAAAATACTTTGGCTCCTTTTAACGACTGGAAAACACTTTCAATTGATGGCGTCGGAAAACTATCGTAAATAACCTTCTTGTTTAAATCTCGATAGTCAACACATAGCCTCATTGAGCCATCTTTTTTTGGAATTAAAAAGGCTGGAGACGCGTATGGTGACACCGATGGTTCAATAACGCCTTCTTGTAACAATTTCTGAATATGCTCATGCATTATCCGAGCCTTAGGTGGTGTTAAATTATACGGAGCGCGACGTACAGGAATGTCGTCTACTAGTTGAACGTCGTATTCGTAATCCTTGGTTCTTCCAATATTTGTAGTGAGGACACGGTCATATTTTTGTAACAATAAATCCAATTTATGACGGTCGTTTTCACACAATATAATATCGAAATCTCCATGTGGGGAATCAGTAACATTACAAAGATTCGCCAAATCGTTAAAGGCAATGTTAATCTGGGGACAGAATTTGAAACTAAGCGTTCTGGTGCTTAAATCAATCCGCAAACCACACTGAGACAGCATATCCACTCCTAAAATAAAATCGTACTGCTGATGTGTGTTGATCAAAAAGGTTCGTCGCCAGGTATAATCTCCAATCTTTATTATCAGAGTAGCCGATTCTGTAATATTGAAATGTGATCCATCCGCGAGTCGACAAATGCTACTGTATGGTTTTAGCTGATATAAATAAGGAGGAATCGAATTAAGTACATGGCGAGAAATAAAGGAACGCGAGGCACCGGTATCTAATAGGGCAACAAATTGAATTTCATTTACAGATACTGCAATCATAGGTAAAGGACTAGGAAGAATAGATTGAGGAATATTAAGATTATTAATAATCGGTTTAAAAAAACTTCTTAAATTTGTTGATGCTAGTCATGTATGTAAATCGTCTTGGTTTTCCTCTTCCTGAATCGCATTAGCCGCAGGACGAAGACGGCAATACGCGGCAGTATGTCCAGATTTATTGCATTTTGTGCATTCCCATCTCTTGGT
Organism: Venustoraphidia nigricollis; assembly: GCA_034508555.1. NCBI lineage: Eukaryota > Metazoa > Arthropoda > Insecta > Raphidioptera > Raphidiidae > Venustoraphidia > Venustoraphidia nigricollis. The sequence goes on from JAVRKA010000008.1 coordinate 518,060, forward strand.
GGAGGAAACTGGTGACGGATCTCTGCTGGCACGTAAATGGGCCGAATACGCGTTTTGTCTGCATTGAAGTGAATAAACCTGGTTAGCTAATTTTCGCATACTATTCAAGTCAGTAGGCGGCTCCAAAATGTGAAGATGAGCAGCCGTCGATGTATTTACGTGCATAAAAATAAGGCTTGCGATTTCCGAGTCAGTCATATGCAAATTTAATGCACGACTTTTATTACTAATATCCTCAACGAATTCTCGTAAAGATTCATCCGGACGTTGCCACCTGGCAACTAATTGAGTCTTCAAGCGTTCACGATCTATAGCTGAGAGAAGATCATTAAGCATATTTTGCTTAATACTTTGCCAAACTGGTTCCTCTAGCATGAATTGGGACCACCTCTTGCTCAAATAACCTTCACATCTTATTGCCAGCATTGTAATAAATTGAGATTCTGGAATCAATCTGTTATCGGTTAAAGAATCAACAGCTTCAATAAAATCAATTATTTTTTCTGCGTTTAATCCGTTGCAAATAGGAACTCGGTCAATCCATTTACTAATTACAGGCTGAGACCAAGATTCTAAAGATGAATGAGTTCTTGCAGCTTCAGATGCGTTTGGCAAATGTCGTTGATTTATGTCAGTATCTGTTGTTAGACGAGATGGAGGCTCTTGCTGACTAGTCAAGCTATTAACTAGTTCATTATGGGAACGTGCCAATCCAATGAGTGCTTGAGTAGTCCGCTCTTGTTGTTTAATCAGAGTTCGCATTAGAGTATCTGAAGAAACTTCGGGATGTCCGTTCTCTTCAAATCTTGATGTATTTGCGACGTTTGATCGTTCATCGGAATGTAAATTAGGAGGAACAAGTACAGAACCACTGCCATCTTGAGAATTACTGATATTGTCTCCTACAATTACATTGTCTTCCGATTCATTATGACTTTGCCTTGCTGTATATCTTGATGCGCGATCTTGAGCTGTAGTATTGTATAACGGCGATCGTGGAAGGGCCATTACACTTAATTTAGTTTAATAAGTTTTAAGTGAAAATATTTAATTTAGTTAATATATTGAATATATATATATATATTTTTTATTTTTTTTTTCTTAAGTAACTGTTAACTTGATACTAATTTAAAAACACCAAAACTACGATCATAACTTATGCTCTGCTACCATATAACGATGTGAATTTTACATTCACTTTTTATTTTATTTTAATTAAAAGAAAGAAAAAAAAGTAGATAATATTTTATTTTAAATTCAAACATTTATAATAATTCATAATAATTATCAAAAATCAATACAACTTTATTAAAAGAATTTATAAAAAAATAAAGAATATTACAATTTAACGACTTAAAAACGACTGAAAATCCACAAAAATACCATTATTTTTAATATTTTTAAGAAATAATTTTTCTATTAAATAATTAATCATAATAGTCTATTTTATGTAACTGTAATAATTTAAAAAGAGGAAAAAAATAATAAGTAAATGGTGAAAGATTAACAGTGACGACTGTGCGCAATGCCACATCGACACAGTCGTTTTTGAGTTTATTCATTTCAAAAATACAAATCTTTCCTCTTTATAATATTAGTGTAGATTAACCGTTGCCATATGGCACCGTAAAGTAACTGATAACTCAATCAGCCGCGAAAGTGGAAAGATTCGGGTTTGGATCCCTACGATGACAGTTGTTTGAAAATAGATTTTTCTAATATAGCATTGTAACAATGGATGTTTTTTAACAAATATAGCAAACGATAGCTATTATTCTGTTTTTAAATTCGAAGTTTTTCTTTTTTATGTGGTGTAGTGAAAGCTGGAATTTTATGTTTATGGATCCTGGGTAATTAGACACAAATAAATGAAAATTCTAAGTTTTCTAAATTTGCTACGTTTCGTAGGTTAGTTTCCTACTTCTTCAGGCAAGCTTTAATTAAAATAGGATACAATTAGTATGTATAACTGGCTTTTACTTTACAATATATTACAATATATTAAAAAGTAAGTAGCTTGATAAATTTTAATATATTGTAAATTAAAAGCCTAATTATACATACTAATTGTATCCTATTTTAATTAAAGCTTGCCTGAAGAAGTAGGAAACTAACCTACGAAACGTAGCAAATTTAGAAAACTTAGAATTTTCATTTATTTGTGTCCAATTACCCACAATCCATCAACATATAACATCATGGACGATAACAACTCGAATCTATAACAGCTGGAATTTTATTTTGCTGGGAAAGGGAGTTTGAAATTCTGCCACTAAAATGCACGTTGTTAATGTCGAATTTTGTTTGGTGATAAAATATTCACTAAATTTATTTGCTGAACTGATTCAATTGTTTGTTCCACAAGTTCCTCTTTCTCCACATCCATTATTTTTTAATTGAAGTTTACGAGTGTGTATCCATTATAGCTAGTTTATTGGAATTTAAGTGCTGCGTGTACTGTAGCGCTTTATGGGTGGCGCACAATTCGACTGCTGTGCTTCTAGAATAAGATAGTAGAAGAGCTGTTAGACATTTTTGGGTAGGTATACAGTTTTATTTTCACTTTGTTTTGCTAATTTTAGAGTTCAATTTCAATTATGTAGTGTGTTGTGCTTTTTGTAACGTTTTAATTAGTGTGTTGTGCTTTTTTTAAAAGAGAATAATAAATTTTATCAATTTTTACGGGTTGTTTCTGGTTACAAAAAAGGTAAATATTTTTCCAATTTATTTACTGGCAGTTATATTTTTTTTTTACATACACTTGAAATTTAGTATTTTCGTAACCCTGAAACCTATCTTCGATCTTTACATGGTTTGTTATAGAAAATCTTAATTCACTTTACGTCGTTTCAATTTGCGTTGTGTTTTTTTGGAACGTAACCCCGACGCAAAGTGAGGTATTGGTGTACTTCTTTTGTAATATCCGAATACAAAAACACAGATCAGGCTGAAGGGTAGCGGGGCTTAACCGACCCTCAAATTTTTAAATTAGCAAACATTTTTCGCAATAAAAAGCTCTTGAGGTATTTTGAAATTTTAACACATTGAACTTTAGTATTTGAGGAGTTGAAAAATAAAACAGCCAGGTTTCTTAAACGGGTCGAAAACTTTAGTCAGATGTTTGCAAAATTATATTTTTGAAAAATTTAATTAAGACACGTTGCAATTTAAACAGAATAATATCGGTAACTAAAAATAGATTTACAGTCAAAATCTGTTATAACGACATCAAAGGGACTACTCATATTTGGTCGTAAAAACCGATAGTCGTGTACAACCGGTGATGTTTTCGAAGAACAAAAATTTTTTTATTAAGTATGTAGTATTATTGAATGTGTAGGTACATATAAATCCATAAATATTAGTAGGAATAATATTCAAATTCTCATTGCCATTTTCCTCTATTCATAAAATCTGTAATTTTAGTCTGTTTGGAACCCTTCTGTGCGTACGAATTTTGTTTACAATACAGCTGGTCGTTCTAACAGATATAATTCTCCGAAGGTATGAAGATATTACATTAAATGCAGTCGCTTAATGCGGTATGTCGTAATAAGCAATGTTGTAAAAAGCAGTGTTTTTTATAAGACGGTCATATAGCATTCAGCCGGGACCTATGATTTTGGTCAATATAACCGGTATGTTGTTCTAAGCGATGTAAACGGTTTTGACTGTATTAAAAAAAATAGGTCGTTTCGGTGAGATATTCTACGTGTCAGGGGATTAAAAAATCAAGGGTCGGTTAAGTCCCGTTACCCTTCAGCCGGGTCAGTGTTTTTGTATTCGGATATTACTAAAGAGGTATTGTACAAATTTTCACAGTGCCCCAAATATCTACCCAAAAATGCTTAATAACTCTTGAGCTATAGTCTCTCTACTATGAATGTTTGGGTATGAATTTAGTAGTCACTTCTGCCGTGTGATTTACAAACATGTGAAGCTTGTAAAAAATAAAAGCAGACAAAAACAAATGATGTAGCACAAAATTCTGGTCAATCCTGATGTACACAAGAAAGTACATTGGAATTGAATGTGTTAGCAGCCTTGCGGTTGAGAGATTTTATTCAATTGTCACAAAACTATTACGTTTTCGTTCAGCATGATTGGAAAAAGAAACAAAACTGTCAAAAGCCAATATAGATTGCATGTAGCTCTTGTCAATATTCATTTTCTGTATAGTTCGGTAGACAGCAATTGAGATAATTTCAGTGTTTTTGTATTCGTATATTACTAAAGAGGTATTGTACAAATTTTCACAGTGCCTCAAATACCTACCCAAAAAAGTCTAACAGCTCTAAGACTAGTTCGAGTTTATATGTTTGCTTGGTCTGTATTACAGTATTTCTGTAGTCTAATAAAATTTCTTTTTTTGCACATGTCTAAATTTTATAGTTCTCCAGGGCTTATAGATTTCTAAATCGGGAATAGTGTTATCATATTACTGAAAACATTTCTCTAATCCAATGACCACCAAATGGCGAACCGCGGTTAGTATCCGCAGGCAAGTTTTGTACGGATCGTGACGAAATTGTTTATTTCCAGAAAATAGTAATTCATGCTCAGGACAGAACATATTAGAAAGAAAAGCTTTTATAAAGACAAGATTTTATTGAAGTGTACTAAAAAGGATAAATATAATTTTTGATAGTTTAAATTCATAATTTTAAAAGCGTGGGTTGTAAGCTCTATGATAGTTACGGCCCATGCTTTTATAACAAGGAACTTAAATTATCAAAAAGTATTTTTATCCTTTTTAAAACACATTTAAAAAAATATTAATCTCCTTAAAAATGTCATTAAAAATAGGGAAATAACGAAATTTTGAAGTTGACGCCAATTTATTAAAAGTAGATTTGTAAAAAGTTTTAGTACTATTTAAATTGGCTCCGACTTCAAAATTTGATTATTTTTCTGTTTTTAGTGACTTTTTTGAAGAAGATTAATATTTTTTTTAAAGTGTGTTTTTTAAAATTACCGAAACATACATAATCTTTATATCGGACAAAACTAAATTACGTTTACTATGATTTATTGTAAGGAATACAGTATAATCTCGCTGAACGCTGCTCCGCTTAACGCTGTTTCAGTATCACACGGTTTCTAAAAAAAAAGTTTCGCCACTATAACGTAAATTATTAGTTTATACTCAAATTATGACTCAAATGTTGTTAGAAGCTCAAAGGCAAGACGAAGTGTCATTGATGCAATATCTTGCTATCGACAACAGCTTGCTGAACGAAACAGAAAAAGACATACGACCTTAGATGACTTCTTCACAAAAAACAAAATATATCAAATGAGGAACCTTCCTCATCACAAACATAACTTCTCAACTTTAATTTGATTTTCATAAATGTTTTATGAACAAAAATCGATATCAGCAATAAATAAATCTATAATCAATGTAATAAAAAAGTATTTAATAATAAATGTTAAAAAATTAATCAAAAAGAAAACTAAGAAATTTTCTTATTCTCGGTTCTGTTTCACTTATGCACTATTTACGTATTTCGTATAGCGCAGAAACTTATTGGAGCGTACCTCCCGCGTTAAGCGGAGTTTTACTGTATCTTTATATTGCTTGGTTACTTTTGAACACCATGTATAATAATCTCTCAGCTGGAAAGCTTTCATTGATCTAATTTGTGGAGTTTGCAGAAAGCATTCACTCAATATACTGAAAGTAATAAGGTCAATCATTTTGTTATAGTTATGATATAAATTAATTTTATTAATTGTGTGACCTAGTGAACTACATAACCAGGGCAAAATGCATCGTTGCACTATTGAATGAATGGTTATTGTCCATCCATTGTGCATAGGTCAGCGGGTGATTTTTGATTCGCACTGATCTAACCCATTATAAACTAAGGATGTACCAACGACAGACCACGAACAACATTTTAGCGTTTTTTGTGAGACGGTGGTAATATAATATTAATTATAATAATTAAAATTAGAGTTTAAAAACTAAAACAACTTGCTTTTATGAACTAAAAAATGCAAAAGAATTTGACAACTAAATTAACTTTACTATAATATAAAAGAATAGTTACTTCTTACCACAACAGATTTATTCAGCGGATGCACATTTCGAGAGCTAAGCTCCCATCTTCAGCAGTTTAGTATTTTGCTGAAGATGGGAGCTTAGCTCTCGAAATGTACATCCACTGAATAAATCTGTTGTGGTAAGAAGTAACTATTATTTTATTATATTGTTTCAACCACAGTGCTCTTAATGTTTATAACTTCACTATAAAAACCGGTGTGGTGTTGTCAGCGTTTCCAGACGTCCCGATTTTTAAATCAAAATTAAATGCCCCGCGCGAGACAGGCTCAGTCCCGCTTTTCGGGGATAACTCGACCGTGCGTAAATAATTATTCTCTTATTGTAAGTTGCAATTTGTAACACTCACTTTTCAGACTATTGTTTGAAACGCCATATTTTTGTAAAGAATAAAACTTTTTTGATTTTGATTTCTGTTTTTTTAATTTTTTTTATTCAGAAGACGGATAAGACTCAACTATTTAACGATAGGATAAATCTGATTTAAAATATCATATTTTTATTAAAATACATTTTCTATGGCTATTTTTGCTATCTATTGTCACGTAAACGTAATTTGAACTCAAATAAAAAGATAAATATTTAAAAACTTCTGATTATATACGTTTTTTTACTGTCCCGCTTTCGACGAAAGAATCCCGCTTTTTTCACTCAAAAAGTTCCAAAATCCCGACTTGGCAAAAAAAAAACTGGCAACGCTGGGTGTTGTCTATTTAAATTTTCATAATAGTTCTACATTTACAATTATCTAGTAAATGAAAAATGTATTACCGATATTAAGCACTCCACACTTTTTACAATAAAGCTAATTTTGTAGTCAAATTATTTTGCATTTTTTAGTTCATAAAAGCGTGTTGTTTTAGTTTTTTTAAACTCTAATTATAATTATAAGATTAAAAAACACAGGCAAATATGGGACAGGCAACGCAACGTAGGTATGTCACTGCGTGTTATAGCTTGCTTGCTGTAATTTTTCAAGTTTTTATTCTAAAGGTCCTGGTTAGGATAATGGGAGTAACTAATTAAATTAAAAGATTGTCATCGGCCCTTGACAAGTGTGCAAAATTTCAGGTCAATCTGACGTTTTGAAATTGGTGAATTTCACGTTCAAAGATTCCATTACCTACATACATACAGTTGGAGCTAATATAAGCGTGTTAAAAATAGGTATTATTACGACACTAGGTATAAAACCTACTAATTAGTATCTTGGGATTTTTTTTAGAGATGCGCCGAATATTCGTTTGATATTCGGTATTCGGCGTATTCGGTGTCTTTTCCACTATTTGTATTCGGCCGAATTATTCGGTTTTGTTGCCGAATATATTCGGTTCAAGCATTTCTATTTTTTTGGTTCATGTAGCCAAGGTGTAGAACTAAAAGACAAAACTTCTTATGTAAGATTAAATATATTTATTAGAATAATAATAAGAGAAAATATATTTATTTCCTAACCTATAGTCAGTATAGTCAACATTTATTTTAAACCTTCAATCAACATTTAATTTCAAACTCAAATGTATATCTATATCGACAATTATCTTTAAACCTCAAAACAATATTTATTTTTAAACTTAAAATCAACCTGTTTACGCGGCAAAACAATGAAATGGTAAACCGAATAATTCGGCCGAATATTCGGTTCGGTAAAGGTTAAACCGAATAATATTCGGTATTCGGTTATTCGGTGAAACCACTATTCGGCGCATCTCTAATTTTTTTCCAAAAAACTAATAAAAAAAATGAGTAGGTATTTTGAGATTTCTTTAACACCGACTACATATGAAATATGAAAATAATAAACCTGTTCTCTAAATTTTTTATAACCCTAAGTATTCTTGTATGGAAATATAATAATTGAAACGGTAACAAACCGTGAAAGTTTAACATCTCTATAAATAAGCTTTCTGCAAACTTTCAAACAAAGTATATAAATAGAATTTTCAATTTAATTTTAGCTCTTTCCAACTTTAGTTTATGCAAACCTTTTACCTAAATGTTGAACATATTACATACCAACAATCTGTTTCTAAAATTATAGTAAATATAGATTACGCCCAAATATCGAAAATGTTCCCAGAGTGAAAAAATTCGACTGGATAACCAGATCCCTACTTCCCAAGGTTAGATTAGATTAGAAAAGAGGGCGAGAGGGTTTTATTTCTCGTTAACACCGCGACCTTGATAGATCTATTGTGTAGCCCTGACTCATTTATATCTCTATGAGATTAAGACTTTTGATAAAGCCTAGAATTGCTCTGAGATCTGTGTCCCATACCTGATCAGGTGTTGGGAATGGATTATTGAGGTGACGGAGTCTTCGCTTCATGACTGCTTCACATTTATAAAGCAGATGCTCCGATGTTTCAGGAGCCTCCAGACAGAAGCGACATGACTCGATGTCTATTACGCCAATTTTTTTAAGGTGATACCTCAAAGGGCAGTGACCATAAAAGAGCTCTGCAATTATTCTGATACTTCCCAAGGTTACTAGAAACTAAGGTTGGGCGTTGGCAATATTGAAGGTGAGACGCGAGAGAGGGCGGAGGATGTCGGCTTGTAGTCTTCTTCCAAACAGTTGGAATAACAGTAGTTCAAAAATACAAAAGCACTTCATAAGCACGTGGATATAGTCGCAATAAAATATAAGGTTAGAATATTTTGGGCCAACTGCACGTTATTCATGTAAATAATGCCTAAGCGTATAGCCAGTTATACTTGAGCAGTATCTTAGTTATGTTACGTTAAGTAAGTTACTTAGAGTGATGTGAAACGTCTAGAAATTATGGTCCGACCTCTAGGTTCCGCCGTCCGACCGACGTCAATAGTGTATGTGCCATATATCTACACTAATATTATAAAGAGGAAAGATTTGTATTTTTGTGTGTATGTAATGAATAAACTCAAAAACTACTGTGCCGATTTAAAAAATTCTTTCACCATTAGAAAGCTACATTCACCCTGAGTAACATAGGCTATATTTATTGCTAGACAATATTGGGTGTTTATAGATTATACCGGGTGTTTATAGATTATACCAGGTGTTTTTAAATTATAACGGGTGCTTTTAGATTATACCGGGTGTTTTTAGATTATATAAAACGCGTTACGAAAAACGCCTTATACGAAAGGGACTTCGTTCCAAACGCGTGTCCCGCGACACGTTCCAAGTTTTTTTTTAATTTCTTTTTGGGAAATAAAATTTTTCTTCTATTTTTGAACATTCACAAATAAAAGCGATTGAATTAGCGCAAATTCAATACACGTTGAGAATTTAATCATAATGATTCTCATCTTTTATATCCTATATATTACATTTACACCCGGGCGAAGCCGGACTGGGCCGCTAGTGTTAAATAAAATGAAAAGAATCCGTTGACCAATTGTAGTTGTAAATTTTGAACCATCTTGTACATTACTGACGCTTTCTCTAGGTGTGTTTCTTAATTTGAAACTTCACCATAAACATTGATTCACTGTTTTCTTATAATTTGTCTTTGTAAAGTTGAACAATCGCTCATGAATACATTTTCAGGCTAAAGAAAACTGGAACTAATTTAAAAATATGTAAAGAGCTTTTCCGTCAGATGAAATCTATTTTCCTTGTGTATTGTTTACAGGACTATCGTTTGCAAAAGGCATTAATATTAATATTTTTCACAGTCAGCAGAAACATTTGTTGTTGAATCTTCTGTTGAGTACTTTTATCCTACTGTAATCACGACGAATGCTTTCACGTTTACACTTCGCAACAAACTTCATTTGGTTTTCGAATAGCATGTTGTATTGCCTGACGTCTTGAAATACAATACACATCAACGTCATTGTATTTAGATGTTATGCAATATTGAATAAAGTTGGAAGTAATCGTTGATTTTAATAATCGAAAGACTGCTATTCGAATGATTTTAATAATCGAATGAAATGATTCCTTCACATAATAAATAGATAAAAAGTAAACTTTATTTTGTTAACAGTGTTGGATCACTTTCACACAGTTTGTGCTGAGACCCAGCGGTAAGAGGCGAGGTAGGCAAACGACATATTGTGGGTGTGACTTTCTTTAGCTCTGTCTTGCTCAAATCATCTGCACGTTTTAATTTTTGGCTGGTGCCAACTACGAGGCTAAAAAATGTTATTGCAAGGGTGCCGACGTCAATTGATTACTCTAATTTTTGGAAATATTTTGAAGATTTAAAAAACTTTTCCGAAAAAGGAAGAGTCACTTTAGCTTTGTGATGGAACAGTTTTGTGAAATAAGTACGAATAAGGTCGTAGTGTAACATTGAAAACGTGTGTTTTTTCGGCACAATTAATGCCAACTTTGTTCTAGTAAATCGTACATAAATTACTAAAGTAGTCCATTAGAGACCTAGATTTGTCCTTTATCTTTCTTATAGAGAAAGAATTTTGGTAGAATGTTGACGAATAAGTCTATACAATCAGTTGACAGCCGAAGCTGTATTTTTGGCTTAAATTCAGAGCGTTCCGACAGCCTTAATACTGTCTAAAACAGTGTAGAAAGCGTCAGTTATAAAGTTATACAATTATAACTTATGATTAAGATATTCCTCGACCGAGTAAAAATGCTTCTGCATTAACATATTTTTTAAATTTTGCGTTTGGAAGATTTGTCATCTGTTCGGGCAACTTGTTGAAAACTTTCCGCATCGAATTAACAGGACCTTTGTTGATAGTGGTTAAAGATATGTAATCCAATCTATACTTTGCAGTATGAATAATTAGGAAATGTGTGATAATAATAGGAGATGTGAATGAATGAATGTTTCAACTCACAAACCAATTTGCTCTCGATTTCGATTATTATCAGTCTTGAGAGAGCTAACTACATACAGTGTTTCATACAACAGATGCAGATAACAGACGTGATTGTATTCAGTATTGTGCAATGCATACGCAAGTGAGAACACAATACATTCTGTCTATGCATTATGTGAATGAATTTTCGATTATGAGACTTGAGAGTCAACTGAAAGCAGTGTTTAATAGAATAGTGGCAGATAAAAGATTAAGTAACCATGTATTAAATACTGTGCAATGCAGTCTGACAGAGACAATTACATACAGTAAAGTACGACCGATAGTATAACAATTTATTACTGGAGATTGTATTAAAAATCATAACTTGTAGGTATAAAAATCATTCGAGACATCTCAGGATATTTTAATAACCGAATAGTTCGACAATTTTCACTCGAAATATCCCATCTCTAATATTGAATATGCACGAAATATAAGTACATATATCTAAGAAGATGTAGCAAGAATGCTCCGCTATATTTAACGAGTCTTAGGTATTCTGTAACTTCGTGCATATGAATGAAAACTCGGGTCGCAGTTCCAAAACCCTGCCGACAATATAGTGTATTTGTCAATAAAAGTAGTGTACTTTATTATGTGATTTTCCGTTTGTTTTTGAACAAAAAAAATTACCACTTAATTTTTCTTAATATCAATATTTGGTCTTTGTTGACCTGATTTTATTAAAATTGTAGGAGCTTCTTTTAATTGATGCTAAAAGGTTAAATTTCAATTGTGAATCAATTCCGACAATTGTTTCAGTGTTTTTTGGGCCCTGAAACCATGTGAACCCCTCAATACACCCCTTAAAATAGTTCGATTGCACCCATTTTAAATACGCTCCGTGAAATACATACATATTTTATACTCAGCTCAGAGAAGCGAGAGCAAACACGCCTCAGGTCGAAATTATACATCGAAATGAATATATATCCTGTTTATTCCGCAATACATGTTTAGTGCCGCTATTTTGCGTCCATATTTGAATTGACTTCTCATGCTTAATTGACAATACACCAGTGACGTTTCCCGCCAAACAATGACAGAATCTCTGAAATTGGTTACGGCAGCTGACTTCCAGGAAGCCTTTTTCGTGAATTGGCGTGAATCACGTAAAAAATTATTCCTGTATGCAGGCGAAATGCAGACTATAATAATAATAATAATAATAATAATAATAATAATAATAATAATAATAATAATAATAATAATAATAATAATAATAATAATAATAATAATGCTCTAAGAGTTTTATACTACCACCTAAGACATCATTATGGTGTTGATAAAACTCCTGTTCTACCTTATGTTCCAAATGATATTGAGTCCGTTGTCGAAAATGAGTCATGCAAGATTTTCTGGAACTACTCATTTAGTACTACCAGGCAACTTTCAGCTACAAAGCCTGGGCATAGTTCTCCTTGATAAACCTGCGCGAACTATGTATGTTATTGAGTTTTCAGCCCCTGCTGAAACGAACATAGCCGCAAAGGAGACTGAGAAGCGGACAAAATATCAAGATCTTCTTTTTGAGCTCAGAAAGCAGTACCCAGAGTATACTGTTAAATTAATTGTCCTTATAATTGGTGTTCTTGGAGGGGCAAAACCGTCACTGTTGGCAAATATGAAAACTATTCCGGCATGTCAGCGTATTGCTGAGTCACTAATTTGCCGTATGCAAAAGGCCGTGCTTATTGGGTCGCTCCGTGTACTCCGTGCGCACGACCCAAACTCACTGTAATCGCCCATTTCATGGTTTGAGACGCGGTTACAGTTACAACTTGCTCCACAAGTATCCCTAGTATGACGGTGACGAACCTGAAGTTTGGGTGCTTGTGGATGCAAATTTTTTTAAGGAATATTTCCTTCTCAATAATAATAATAATAATGCGTTTAACGTCCGTTTCTCAACTTTATGTCATAACAGACGCCATTCGCACCATTACTATTTTTTCATCTACTACTTCCCGTTATTTTCTACATTTTTTACAACTTCAACTTATGTAATAGCAATGGGCGAATGAAGGAATTATAGGAAATTAGTATAAGGTAGGTAATTTTTGAACTAGGAATTTGATAGGTAATCGGCCATGGCCTCAAATAAGGAACCATCTCGATATTTATCTGGAATTAATTGAGGGAAACCATGGAAAATCTCAATCAAGATGGCCGGTACAGGAATTACCGTTTCTCGGCGAGAGGCAGTAGGAAAAAGTCCCAGCCACATCTGCCCCCGCCGGGATTCGAACCCGGACCTCCCGAATGCGAGTCTAGTGCTGTCACCACTACTCTACCCAACTCGGTGAAATGCGGACTATTATCACACATATCTATATAGAAACATTTTCAAAATTGGCATTTCTTAAGATGTTATGAAACGTCGAGAAATTTTGGTCCGACCTCTAGGTCCCGCCATCCGACCGACGCGACGCCAATAATGTATGTGCCATAATATGGAACATATACTAACAAGCAAATACTTGTCTTGTGCACTAACTCTCGAATAGAAAGATGGTTTACAGAACCAGTTACAGAATAGACCCATTAGTTTCAGTAATCGATCTGTTCGATTCGTATTCTTGCACTACATTTATCTTTGCGTGACAACGTTTGTCATACACGCTTATTTGCATTGAAACGACAAAAATCGAGAACGTAGATATTGTATGGGAAAGACGCCTACATATTATACGATGCAGTTCATTGTACAGTGACGTAAAAACTAATTGGAAAAAAATCTGTTCAAGGTGATTGTTTACCAGCTGTTCAATATTACCCCGTTTTCACCCGCACAACTTTATGTTACGAGTAATTAGATGCGTGTGTGCATGTAAAGCACAGACTTGTGACAAATACTTTTTAAAAGTTTTTAAATACAAATACAAATATTTTTGTTCCTAGAGTATTTGAAATACAAATACTTTTGTTTTTAGAGTATTTGAAATACAAATGCAAATACTTTGGAGTATTTGAAATACAAATACTTTTGGGTCATGTCTCCGAAAATATTTTTGAGCAATAATTATTTATTTGTTTTGAAGTGGGTGAATTTCATGTTCAAAGATTTCGTTACATCTATTCAAAGATTTTATTTTTTTTAGCCTGAAGGCTTTGGTCGAGATAATAAGACTAAATTATTGTATTGTCACCAGTCCTTGATAAGTGTGCAAAGTTTCAGTTTAATCTGACGTTTTGAAGTGGGTGAATTTCACGTTCAAAGATTCCGTTACACACATTCGAAGATTTTATTTTTTTTATACCGAAGGCCCTGGCGAGGATAATGGGACAAACTTATTAGATTATTGTATTGTCATCGGTCCTTGATAAGTGTGCAAAGTTTCAGTTTAATCTGAGGTTTTGAAGTTGGTGAACTTCATGTTCAAAGATTCCGTTACATACATCCATTCAAAGATTTTATTTTTTTTTATCCTGAGGGCCCTGTTCGGGAAAATAAGACTAAATTATTGTATTGTCATCAGTCCTTGATAAGTGTGCAAAGTTTCAGTTTAATCTGACGTTTTGAAGTTGGTGAATTTCATGTTCAAAGATTCCGTTACATACATACATTCAAAGATTTTATTTTTTTTTATCCTGAGGGCCCTGTTCGGGAAAATAAGACTAAATTATTGTATTGTCATCGGTCCTTGATAAGTGTGCAAAGTTTCAGTTGAATTTGACGTTTTGAAGTGGGTGAATTTCACGTTCAAAGATTCCGTTACATACGTTATAAGCGTGTTAATAACCTCAAAAATCTTGAATATTGTTTCTTGCCAGCGTTGTATCTACACACATATTATGTATGTACTTCTGTGTTCGCGAATATTGAAATGAAATCTCGGTATAAATGCACAGATTCCGTTGACGCGCCATCGTCGAATATCAATTCATTCGTACAGTATGTTTGCGGTAAACCGCTCTTAACCCTTGTCAGCATTTTAATGTGAATTGGAAATATTAAATCTCGGCATTTCGCTGCTCACTTCAATATACCACTTTCTGTCTGACGTGATAAGGGCAAACGTCGAATATCGAAATGGGTATTGGTTTCAATCCCTTTTTCTATGGAAGTACTTAAAAAACATAAATAGTACTTCCCTAAGGTAACTCCCGAGGATTTTATAGCGGGTGTAAGTAGGTACCTACGAATTATTTTTTGTAATTATAACGCGTTTAACGTCCGTTTCTCGACTTTAGGTCATAACACACGCCATTCGCACCATTACTATTTTCCATCTACCACCGAGCTGGTTAGAGTAGTGGTGACTCGCATTCGAATCCCGGCGAGGGCAGATGTGGTTGGGACTTTTTCCTACTGCGCCTCTCGCCGAGAAACGGTAATTCCTTAATCGGCCATCTTGACTGAGGTTTTCCATGGTTTCCCTCAATTAATTTCAGATAAATATCGAGATGGTTCCTTATTCAAGGCTATGGCCGATTACCTATCAAACTCCCAGTTCAAAAATTACTTATCCTATCGCCTAATTTCCTAAAATTCCTTGATTCGCTCATTGCTATTTGTTAAGTTGAAGTTTTAAAAAAGGTAGAAAATAACGGGAAGTGATAAAATGGAAAATAGTAATGGTGCGAATGGCGTCTGTTATGACATAAAAGTCGACAAACGGACGTTAAACGCATTATTATTATTATTATTATTTTCCAACTACCACACTTCCCGTTATTTTCTACGTTTTTAAAACTTCAGCTTAAGTAATAGCAGTGGGCGAATGAAGGATAAGGTAGTTAATTTTTGAACTAGGAGTTTGATAGCTAATCGGACATGGCCTGAAATAAGGAACATCTCGATATTTATCTGGAATTAATTGAGCGAAACCATGGAAGATCTCAATCAAGATAGCCGGTACAGGAATTACCGTTTCTTGGCGAGAAGCAGCAGGAAAAATTCCCAGCCACATCTGCCTCCGCCAGGATTCGAACTCGATACTTCCCGAATGCGAGACTAGTGTCACCACTTCTTTACCCCGCTCGGTTTTTATTTTCTATAATTAATTTTAAATCTTAGCCTATTAACGCCTACGCAGGAATTCAAAGTTGGGAAAGTTAGGTGCTATTTAATAGAAAGTATATAAGAAAACAAAGAGGGTTCCATTTTGTTTTTTTTCGTGTTTTTTATTGTACGCCCTATAATTTGCACCAATTACTTTTACAAGGTCAGATAGAGCATAGTTTAAGATCGTGGATAATTGGCACTCTACTATATTATTAGAGCCAGAAATAATTGTTCGAAGTGACATGAAGTTGTCATCGTAATTTTTCAATGTGACATGAAGTTGTCAACGTACTTTAATGCTTGTCAACGATAAGTTTTAATAAGGGCGTCAACGTGACAGTTTGACAAAGCAATCCGCAAAGTTGTAAACATTGTCTTGTCTAGTAAAATACTAGCTTTTAATTGCGCTGCTTCAAAAACACGTAGTGTAAAATTTAATAATAAAGTAGTAACATATTGTGCAACAAGTGCGGTAAGTTGTCGACTGCCCACGAGAGCACACGAACGAAGTGAATATGTCACACGATGTACTTGAAAAATAATTTTTTTGTTAATTTTCTAATTTATAATAATAATATAATAATTATAATGCGTTTAACGTCCGTTTCTCGACTTTATGCCATAACAGACGCCATTCGCACAATTACTATTTTCCATCTACCACACTTCCCGTTATTTTTCTACATTTTTAAAACTTCAACTTATGTAATAGCAATGGGCGAATGAAGGAATTATACGAAATTAGGATAAGGTAGGTAATTTTTGAACTAGGAGTTTGATATATAGGTAATCGGCCATGGCCTCAAATAAGGAACCATCTCGATATTTATCTGGAATTAATTGAGGGAAACCATGGAAAACCTCAATCAAGATGGCCGGTACAGGAATTACCGTTTCTCGGCGAGAGGCAGTAGGAAAAAGTCTCAGCCACATCTGCCCCCGCCGGGATTCGAACCCGGACCTCCCGAAGATTTGGAGAAAATTAGCTGTGCCACACGGACAGACAGACAGATACGAGAGTATAAGCGTTCCGTTTTTTCATCGGATGTACGGAGCCCCAATAATATCGATTTCCTTAGGATATAGTGTTGACGGCGTTGACGCGACTATCATCCGAGAGAATTTTCATCAAAATTGGTTCAGTCGTGTTTGCGTTCTAACAAAACAATTGCAAAAAAGTGGATTTGACATTAAATCTGGCAAAATAAAAACATTATCCACTTCCTTAGGATGCCAATCGAAGCGTAATTACTTCAAAATAGTCCAAAATAAATTTCATCAAAATTGGCTTAGCTGTTTTTTTTTCTGCTTAGACAATTTACGATTTCTTGAAAATGATTTATAGCAATTCAATTTGTTCTGGTACCAAAAATATATAGTTTTGTTTATACCTTGTCGAAAATACGTAATTTTGGACACGATTTTAAGGCAGAAACCTTTTTCAGCTGGCGACCCACCTTTCCTTATCGGAATACCTTCACGGTCCATCGGTCCATAGTGGAGGGATGTAGTGGTTCTGTTGTCTGCCCCAGATGCCAAAAATCAAGAACCAAGCAGACAACCAGAACACAATTCGATTTGTTTCGATTTTTTTATTTTTTCTGATGGTTTCAGGATCGAGTCGCAACCCACATGTAACCCTTCCGCGACCCACTAGTGGGTCGCAACTAGGGTTGCCAACTTTAAAATACAACTTTGCGGGAAATAATAATTTCAAATGCGGGACAAGGGTTTAAAAAGCGGGATCCAACTAATTTTATTTAGAATACAAAAAAACATGAAATTTTCTTTACAAATCAGGATGAGAAGTAAAATAAAACACCTTGTTAGATTAATAATAGTCCATATTTACTAAAAAAAAAAACAGTTATAGTGTAATTTAGACTTTATTATGAAAACTATAAATTACTTTTTAAATTCCAAACAGCGGGATATTTAGCGTCCCGCACACACCCTGAGCGGGACGTCTCGTTCAGGGTATCAGAAACGGAACGTCCCGCGTGTAAAAGCCAATTCAGACTAGCCGTTCTCGGTTACGATTCACCGGTCCGATTGGGAGCTCGACCAATCAGGGCGTAGTCGTTCCCGATTGCGGTTCGGTTCGAGCGTTTAGGTTCAGCTCTAATTTCAACCGGACCGTTCGCAACCGTAGCCAATGAGAACGCTTGGTGGAGTCACGTGACTAGCCAGGTGTTTTTGTTGACGTTTAACTACACATCAAACGTCAAATCATATTTCGAAATTGCGCATGCGCACCGAGAATAATCGTAGAACCGAATCGGGATAGTGTGAGCAGCCTAGATTAATCGAAAACCGAACCGGACCGGTGAATCGTAACCGAAAACGGCTAGTCTGAATTGGCTTTAATGGGAAAGTGGTCAACCCTTGTCGCGACCAACCGGTTGAAAACCGCTGCTCTATGTAATGTAGAAGATTCCTCTGTATGAAGAAACAATAGTCATTTTAATAAAGTACTTTTTAGATTCATCTCTCATATTATTTTCTTAGAGGACTTTAAATCAAGTGGCCGTATTTGATTTCTATGCATGTTGACGTCAGACTTAAACTTTTTTTGCGGAAAATGTTTGTTCTGAAACTAAAGAGGGGATTACGAATATGAAAAGAATTCTCGCGAGAGCTTTCTCTGACGTAATACACGTTGCTGTGATATTGAAAAGTGCATGGAAGTTCAACTCGTTTTATATAAATATGTTTCACATTTTCTAGCATATATTGTAATGTACTACTTGGGTATGCGAATTGAAAATAATATCTAGCGAAGTAAAATGTCGAGTCTTGAATATATTTTAAGTCTGCAGGCACTCACAATGTTCAATGACTCCTAACTAAGCGACCTTACTCCAAGGACATTCTTTTTATTTCATGTAAAAAGCGATCAATCATTCAGGTATCTTATTATAATGACGATTAAACTTTTATTTATTAAACTGCCATAAAAAAGTAGGTACGTGTAATATATGCGTGTTTGAAGTTATACTTCTTTGGCGTGATTAAAAACTAATTGACTTTTTTTTTCTTTTTTGTCCTTGGTAATTAATATAAAAATGATTTGTCGGGAAAAAGGACTTTTTAAGTAAACACTTATTTGTTATTTATAGCGACGTTTCGTCCCTTGCTTGGGACTTTTTCAAGCTTTATAACTATTAAATGTTTTGATCAAGTAGATATAAAAGTTAAAATACACATGTAAATATAAATTTGAGTTAAACAATTGATCATTAAAAAATTTGTAATAATTCCGTTTTTTAAAAAATATTTTTACGGTTGATATTCAAATTATTTTATTTTAATTTTTTAATAATTTGAACATCAACCGTAAAAACATTTTTTTAAAAAACGGAATTATTACAAACTTTTTAATGAACAATTGTTTAACTCAAATTTATATTTACATGTGTATTTTAACTTTCATATCTACTTGATCAAAACATTTAATAGTTATAAAGCTTGAAAAAGTCCCAAGCAAGGGACGAAACGTCGCTATGAATAACAAATAAGTGTTTACTTAAAAAGTCTTTTTTCCCGACAAATCATTTTTATATTAAAAACTAATGTTTAATATACCTACATGGAAATAATTTATTGAAATAAAATCTTCAAACACTTTAAGAATAATACAATTAACCTCAAATAATTGAAAACATTTTCGAACTTTTTATTTGGTTTTTGCTTTTTACTGCTGTATGACACTTAAAAGCGACTATAATTAGTTGTAATCAAAAGTTATAGTAGTATATTATAATATAGTTTCCAAATGGCAGAAAGTGCATTGATTTAGTTCATCTGTCATTTCAGTCTGGGTCTCTTATGGCTAACTTCATACTGTCGAATATTCATTAATTAGCGTTGCCTTAATTTAAAATTTGTAAGGTTAAGGTGATATCAGACGGTTCATTTTTCGTTCATTTCTGTCTTCCATTCAGCATCTTTCATTCGAAATGAAACGTCTGAACACAAAATGAAACAGTAATGAAAAATGAATTCATTAACAAACCGATCAAACAACGCTAGATATCGGCATTCGGCATGATTCATTCGCACTCTGAATGAACGAAAAATGAAGCGTCTGAACATTCATTCGGGTTCGATCATTTTGTGTCGTGTCTTATAGCGGACGGACTTGAAACTACATCACGGCATAGTGAATATGTTCTGTCTGTGTATGAGACAAAATAGTATACAAGTGGAACGACCAAAACACGCTGCTGTTTATGGAGAATTTCAAAAATTATTATCAATGTTTTTGGAACCACAAACTCGACGAATACAAAGACAGAACAATATGGACAAATTCTTTAAAATCTCTAATTAATGATTTAAACTTCTTTTTTGACAATTCTTCGATCAAATGATCACAAATCAACAACTTCATTCGACGACATCTTCGAGGAAAATATTGGATGAACGTTCATTTCTATGTCATTCTGTTTGAGCCGTGTGAACGTGGAATGAAACAAAAATGAATCTTCAGTTAAATGAACATTCATTCGGAATGGACCGTCTGATATCACCTTTAGCAAGTGCAGAGATATGGGTTGCAAGTGTTACATGATTTTGTAAATTGATGTAAAAAATGATTGGGTCATCAGCATCGATACAACAGCAATCTTACAGTTCAGGTTCAAAAGTTTTAGCTCATAATATGTATTTTACTGTAAATTCATCAATAAACCAAAATTATTTTTTATCAATTCGCAGATTAGAGCAAGACAAAGTATAAAAATTTGTGTTTTATTATTTACTACTTAATTATGCTGACAGCGACACCAATTACGCAATAAATTAAATACAAATTTTCCTTTACGTCATCGACACTGAAGAAAATAAAATCATAAATTTCCAGCAGAAACACAGTAAGTCGATAATTTAACGACTAGCGTTGACCTTGAAATCGGTACTAAAGCTTGAACAATAAAATAAAGCCCATTAAATTGTTATAGGCGTTAGCTGAAACGATTCTGTTATTTGAGCTGAGAGCGCTTTTAGACTTTTATTGTAAACGTTAAATCGATTTACTAATTAAATTGGCTTTCGATTGACTGCCAAGCTACAGATGGTATCTGTTGATTTGGTTTTTTATAGAGCGTTCGTTCTGTAGTGTTTAGGGAGCGTTCATAAACCACGTGGCCTTATTTCAGCCTCTCTGGAATCCCTCCCTCCCTTCATGTAGCCTAACGTATCTCTCAGATTGGTACCTGGTTTCAGGTGACAAACATGGGAAGAAAATGATTGTAGGCCCTTCCTCAAAGCTAACTGAGGACTTAATTAGACTCAAAAGAAAGGTGATTAGGCTATTTCCCGGTCGTGCTTTCCTGAGAAAACATTTACATGTGATGGGGATACACCAGGAATCAATACTATGTAGATTTTGCGAAAGAAAGGATGAAACAGCCATCCATATCGGGTTCGAGTGTGAGGCTTTAACCTCCAGGAGGACAACCATCTTTGGTTACATCAATGAGGATGGAATAGTTCCACAGGAAACTCTAGTAGCCAATTTTCTGGAGCTCAAAAGAAGATCCAGATTATTTGCTGACTAGATCCAGTAAAAAAGGGAAGCACAAAAATTCTTTCAGGATGTCGTGCATTTGGGACAAGAGACCACCCTGTTCTATTTTAATCTTTAGATATTAACATCAGCGTTATTAGTATCCAAAAAACGAACTAATAATAATAGTTTATTTGTGGTGCCATAGTGGATACAAATTTTCAATTCAGAGTCCATCAAGGACATTAGTAGGTTCATCAAGAACACAGTCGTTCATGACTTAACAGAGATTCGTCTAAATTATAAAAAGCGCTTGCTATAAAAAATTCTTTCAAGTATTTTTCAAATTTTGATAATTCGTCACAATTTTTAATATTTTGAGGCAGCTTGTTAAAAATAGTAATACCCAGACAATTCGGGGATTTTTTTGAGATATTCAAATGCTTGAAAGGCACTCTAAGCTCAGACTTAAATCGAGTATTTAGATCATGAACGTCCGAGTTCATGATGAACCTACTAGAATTCTTGAATACATAAATGGGCATTTCAAAAATTATTATAGAAAATAAAGTGAGTACTTTATATTTTTTAAATAAATTTCTGCAACTTGTTCGCTGCGACACACCATCAATACATCTGATAATTTTTTTTGACACACTAGCATGTGGAAATGGACCCCAGAAGCAAATTGCCTACTTTAATCGCGAGTAAACCTGAGCGTAATAGAAATTACATAACTGGTGAGTAGTTCATATAGTTTTTAAATTTTTAAATATAAAATGAATGCGGTTACGTTTTGAAACTAGTTGTTTACAATGATTCTTGAAGTTTAAATGTTGATCGACATTTAAACCCAAGAATTTTGTAGATTCAACTCTAGAAATGATGCTGCTGTTAATTAGTGTATTTGCCATATGGCAACATACACTATTGGCGTCGGTCGGATGGCGGGACCTAGGGGTCGGACCAAAATTTCTCGACGTTTCATAACCTCCTAAACACTTTGGCACCATTTTTAAAAATGTTTATATATATATATATATATATATATTTATATACGTATATATATATATGTGTACGCGCGATAACTTTCGAAAGAGTTAATTGATTTCAACGAAATTTGGGCCACATGTTGAAATCCATCACCGCAAAAAGCCTATTTAAAATGGGCCTAATCGGGCTATTTTAAGGGTAGTTTTTAGGGGTTGAAAACTGTGTTTGGGCCCCAAAATACCGAAAAAATTCTCCGAATCGTTTCAAAATTGAAATTTAACCCTTTGGTAGTGATTAAAAAGTTTCCCCACAATTTTAATAAAATTGACCCGACAGGACCGGATTTACAAATTTTATGAAAACACTAGTTTGCAGATAGTGACTTATTTATTGAAGGGTGTATTTAATTTGGTGTAGACGTTAGATTGATAATAATATTACAATTAAGAAAAAAATGTTATTTTAAGGGGTGTATTAAGGGGTTAAATTTTTTATTTTGCCCAAAAACAAACTTAATTTCACATAATAAAAGTATAAAACCACACGGCCCTATACAAGCAAATACACTATATTGTCGGCAGGGTTTTGGCACTGCGACCCGGGTTTTTTTTATATTTATATCTAAATCACCTTTGTATTGGTAGTTGTGAAATCGTATGTAATTTGTTTTGTCGCTATTCAGGTATAGTGAGTTAGTATTAAACCACTCTAAAAGTTTGCAAAGATTAGAATTGCACTTTTGTTCTAAAATATTTGTAGATTTATCAGATAATATTAATGATGTGTCATCTGCAAACTTGTTGTTGTGGACGCATAAATCATGAAAAAGCCTACGTCGCTCCACCGTCACTATATCTTCCTTCGTCGATTTTTTTCTCGACGTGTCAAAAGAAGTATAACTTCAATAAGTTATGTATTTTTTACATTGTAACTAGCAATCCATGCACAATAGGCCTTTTCATCACAAAATTTTTCTCGTGCGCATGCGTTAGCATCAGCCATTTTTTTCGTACAGTTATTTGTAAACAAGCATGTTAAAGTACCCGCTTACTAAAAATTAAAGTCAATAAATATTAATACCAGTATATTTATAATTAAAGAAAGTAAAAAAAGCAAGGTAATAAGTGTCAAGATTCAATAAAAAATTTTGCTATCGACTATAATTATGTCGTCTATACGAAAAGGAACAACAAAACGGTGTTACAGGTGACAGGTATATTATTTTTAAGTCCAATTTTTACCCAGAAAATTAAATTTATTATTTAGTATTGTTTCTTTTATTCAATATTACTGCAACATATGATTAAGAGTGATTATTGAATTTAGCAAACATTATTATTAACATTATTTTAGTCTTTAAGTTTTCAATTCATTTCAAAATGTTATGTTGATCCTTAAATTATTTGATTAGTTGTATTTAACATTAATTCTTATTATTACAGAAAGTTCAGCTCCTTATTTTTAATTAAAACAAATAGTTCAAAGGATATTTTATGGAGCAGATAAATTAGTTAATATTTATTTTGTTTAATACGACGTTTCGTAATAATTTATAACTTCTTTATATAATAATGTTAATAATATGTAATATTGTTGTATGTATGATATTTAATATTATTGTTAATTCTTTATTTGTATTTCTAACATATTTTTATATTTTACATTATTGTTTATAGAGCACCTGAAGAAGTAATAAATTATTACGAAACGTCGTGTTAAATAAAATAAATATTGACTAATTTATCTGCTCCATAAAATATTCTTTGAACTATATGTTATAATTAATTCTTATGTTAATTAAGGTGCTTTTGCAAGTGAAATAAAAGTAAAATTATGATTTTTATTCATTTTCTTTTATTTTTTACAATAGTAAACAAAAGTATTGACACCTAACCTCTCGATCAACACACTTTTTTTTCCTTGTTATGAACGCCCATGACACTTTAGCCACCTTTTTAATTGCTCACAACTTAGTTCTTCCACAGAGCTGTAAATAAGCGAAGCACCATCAATTATTTGCTCTAATGATTTATTTATTTCTGGAGATAATATTGCATTCCCAGCCATTGCTGCTACAAACTGTACGAAACTTTTGAATTACCACTATTTCAACATGGCTGCTGCGCTTGCGCTCATAACGTGATGAAAAGCCCTATACGTAGCCGTGTTATTACACCGGTGCACCATGCTCTGATCCAATACACATAATACGTGACCAGGCTACTAAGCTAGCATCGTGTCACTTGTATTGCTATAGACCCCCGACGATGCAGGGGGATTTATTCTTCAGTATGCAAACGTGCAGACAGAACAGACGCCTGTGGACCGTTTCTCTTTAAACTGGCCAAAGGGAAGTGACGTCACTTGCATAATATTCACGTTTTGTTATATTTAAAATACGTTATGAAATGCAATGGAGTTTCGTGACTGTCTGATGTAATGAAATGCATAATCCTAATATTATAATTTAAAATTTGTCTAGTGCTACCAACATAAGTCCTCAATCTAGTGTGCAATATGATTCTGAATATAGTAGTACTTGGGAGACCGAGCTTTGCTCGGAGAGTTCAATAAACATGGTATTAATTTGCTATGTGATTTCTATACGTGCTTTCATTAACACTTAAAATAACAATTAAAAAAATTGGTAACCAACAAATAAAAATTTTCAAACAATGAAAAAATACCGTGAATTTATTTCAGTTACATTTTAATGAGCGATAACTCGCCTACACGTCGCAAACTATGTGAAAACTGTGATTTAACTGTGCGTGATAATTTACGAAGGTTTGACAGTATTAAAGAGTGAAATTTAAATTCAAATCGTCAATAAAAATATATACCCGATTTTCATACGGTGAATTATAAAAATATCGTACCTTGAAATTCTTGAATTACTTGTGTAGCGATGTTTTCGAGTGAAGGTCTCACATGAAAAAGAGCATTGTTCACGAAAATTAGAGAGCAGGATATTAGTTACTACCTGACGTTATTGGTAAATTTCTAGATGAATCAGCTGCACATATTTTCCATTCAAAGGCACTAAAACACAGCACAAATATACGATATCAATAAAAAAACTCATTTATCTAATTTAACCCTGAAAAGGTGTCCTACTATCATATTTTTACCAAAAGTTAATCTGAACTTCCACTATCTATCCGTCCTCACTACATAAATAAATATTAACTAAACATTCGTAAACACAGATATTGTCAGGGAATTTACCGCAGCTTTTAAAAACTAAATATAATTTTTACACTCTGCTTACAAGTTTCAACACACATAACTAATCTCGTAAATAGACAAATGTTAACTAAAATTTGATAAATCTAAATGCGTAATTTACTAATATTACGTAACTAATGTCAAACTTATATTATCGAACACTGCGTAGTACAGTGGTAGCGCCGTTTATGTGCAATGGTCCTTTTGCATTAATTTTCACATAGCGTTTTTCTCTTTTGATATGTTCCGTAAAATCGAGTTTATACGCTTTTAATGCTTTTAAGTCTTTATAAAGAACTAATTTAACACAGTAATATACAAAATTTATGTAGAAATTTCTCCCTTTTCGTTTAAAAAATGCTTGAATCGATCTAACATTAATTGAGAGAGTTCTAAGCAAATAACATTTTTATTTTCACTTCTCTGGAACCGAGATTCTACTCTATGAACTATAATGTTAAATAAATACGTCATGATATAAAAATAACATACCTTACGCCAATTATTGAAACATTAGTTAGTATTATGTATACCTAATTAATATTTCTTCTTTTTTATTAAAATAATTTACGTTTTACTTAGTATAACTTATTAAAAAGATTGACTATCAGTATTTTGACACAATTGTTCATTTGCATTTTTTTTTGGAAAGCTTAGTTACAATATTACAGTATTTATTATGGTATTGTGAAATGTCAAAAAAATATTTTTTAAATGAATAAATTTGCAAGAAAACGGGAGTTTCCAAGAATAAAACTTAGCTAGATCGATTTTTTGTCCCCCAATACCCCCTTTCCGTGAATTTCATCTAAATCGTTAAAACCGTTAGATACGCGAAATTTCTAATCAAGAGAGAAATATATAAATATATATACAAGAATTGCTCGTTTAAAAAAAAAAATTGATAGTCGAAGGCATCTCTGACTTGTCGTGGTTGCGTAGCAACGATTTCGTGTATGCTACACCAATTAGTGTAGTTCACACTATGTGAATGAAATCAGGTAATTTATAATTTTGAAAGAATTTAACGTTTATGAGAAAACCAATTTCAAAGAAGTTTAGAAAGTCCGAAAGAAGAAGCGAGACACTTTATATTAAGATTAACCAACACCAAATTAACTAGAAGAAAGGATTATATGTTTTTAGAACTACAACTTTTTTTTTTTGTATTTTTATGACGTATCTTTTTCTTTTTTTTTAACTTTTTCTGGGATTTTTCGATTTTTTTGTTTTCCCTATCCTAATTAATCCTAGGCTCATATTAATTATATATTATAATGTAAGCTTGGTTAATTACTTATAATAATACTTAATGCTTTTCTGAGTACATATGTCCGAAAGAAGAAGCGGGACACTTTATATTAAGATTAACCAACACCAAATTAACTAGAAGAAGGGATTATATGTTTATATGTATTCCGAACTACGAGTTTCTATTATGTGTTTGCTTCAAGTGTCGTTTGTATGGTTAAACTTCACATCTCTTTTG
The DNA here is from genome assembly GCA_034508555.1 of Venustoraphidia nigricollis. Lineage (NCBI taxonomy): Eukaryota > Metazoa > Arthropoda > Insecta > Raphidioptera > Raphidiidae > Venustoraphidia > Venustoraphidia nigricollis. Next base: position 545,175 of record JAVRKA010000008.1, read on the forward strand.
TTGCGTTTTTATGACGTATCTTTTTTTTTTTTTACTTTTTCTAGGATTTTTCGATTTTTTTGTTTTCCCTATCCTAATTAATCCTACGCTAATATTAATTATATATTATAATGTAAGCTTGGTTAAATACTTATAATAATCTTAATGCTTTTCTGAGTACATATATAATATATTTTCGAAACATCTTAACATTAAGGCGTTAATGCCCTTTATGAGAGATGCCTGTGGGCTCAGAACCAAACCTTCATATAGCCGTTTAACACCGCCGACCAGCCCAATATTCGATTCAAAGACACCTAAGATGCCATGGAATCAACTATTAGGTGTATACAGCATATGAAACTACGACTACACTACTATCCTTTGGTTAGAACCTCCAAATACCAATTTTACAATCGATATTCGGAGGGGTAAGCAAAGACGTACTACTAAACTACTCTACCATAACCCATCACCACAATATATAATTTATATTCGATTCAATAACGCCGGTAAGTTGTAATTCTAATTAAATCGAATACACGACTAATCTATCATACGCAGTGCACACTTCAAAGTGAACCACCTGGATATAGTACTTACGATTCTCAGCATGCACTGCGCAGAGACCTAACGCTAATGAACAAAGTGTCTCGAAATAACAAATTTTGAGAGTTAGTTTATTGAGCACGAGATGTCCGCAAGTGAACACCTCTACTGAAGGATAAAGAGAGCAAGATATATAAGACGGACGGACGGAAAGCTTGTCTGGAGACAGACAAACAATCCAAGTGACTTCGCCAGAAACATCAGACTACCAGGTTGACAGCTATCGTTTTGCACTCATTATTATACGAATACTGTTAAGAAATCCACTACATGCGAGAGCTATTTTAATTAATCTTACGCGCGTTTGTATATTAGATCCATTTGCGTTCACTTGCTCCATAGAGATGGGAAACACGGACGTCTTTTCAGTGATCTGCATCTTTGCATCTGGATCTCGTATGTGAGCCGGCTCACTGAACCGGTTCAAAAAGAGCCGAGTTCTGAATATGTTACTGCAGTCTGTCACTGAGTTACCTAGTTCAGTCAATCATATCACGACCTGTATAGAATCAAGAATGCATAGCCAAACATGTGATGCATGAGTCATTTGAGCTGGCAGATGCATCAAAGCAAGAACTGATACGTAAGTGTAAAATGTGCTTCTGTGTGTTAAGTGTTTCACTGAGTTATGCGGATCCGTTGATCCGTCGACTCAAAAAAAAGTGAGTCGGCTCTCACGGATCTTCGGTCGGAGTCGGCTCTTTGAACCGGTTCAGATCTGAGTTACCCAACTCTAATAATAAATGCAAATGTGAATTTGTTTGTTATACGCTTTCACAGCTAAACCGCTGAGCAGATTTCGTACAAATTTGACAAGGAGATAGTTTGCATCCTAAAGAAGGACATAGGCTACCTTTTGTCTCAAAATAAAAACTTAAAGGGGATGAAATAAGGGATGAATGTCACTGACAGGTCATCACGATACTTTCCGGAACTATTAGACCTCCAGACTTGAAGTTTGGCAGATATGTTTCGTTTGTTTAGTAGATATACTAAAAAAGTCTTCTAAGGTGTGGAAAGGGGGAAGTACAGGGGTGTCAATAATTAACACACTCTAATTTTTAAAATACAGTTTCTATGGACTGAAAATGTAGCTGTTAGGTCTTGATGAAGATTCCACTACTGTTGTTGTTGCCGTGTATCATTACAATCGCGGGCGGAGCCGTAGGGAGCGGCTAGTATTATGTATAAAATGTACGATTGGAAGATGGTAGGGTGTGTGTTCTTCATTTTTGATCGTGGTCGTTCAAATACTGTGTAAAATTCAGGTAACGTCACTCGATTTAACGTCAAACTTCTTAAAAAGTCGAAATTAGTCGATTTTGGTTCGTTTGCCTTGTCCATACAATTATACACTCTATGTAGCATCACACCCACTCTAAATAACGACTGTATGTTATTATAAAACAAATAATTTTGGCAACTTATAAAGTGATTGATAAGAACTGCAGCTTTATTGCCCGTATTTACTTCGACTGTCGGCATCATACGTAACGAATGTTTGTAAAATTTATGCTTTATTATTAAATAATACTATAATAGTAAAACAATATTGATTTTTCGTTCTCTCCATATAATGACAACTCTCTATAACGCCAGAAAATGCGCAGTCCCTTCAGCGTCGCTATATAGAGTTTACACTGTATTTCATACCGACAAAAAATAATAATATACACCGATAGTCGTTTGATTTGAGAATTTTGTTTACCAATCTATTAAAGACAAAAGTTAAATGCTGTGTATAAGAATGGCTTTTGTAAGTTGTAACAGAATAATAAGAGACTATCACATTATGTAAATAGCATGTCAAGGACAGGACAGAGCCGTATTAAGCTAGTCCAATGGAAATGTTTTAAGCCGCTTATATTAACTTAAATTGTATGCTGTATGTTGTGAATACAAAACATTTACAATTCAGTTTCAAATGTCAAATTGACGTGAAACTTAGCATCCGCTACAGTATTCTGATATTTTGGCTATAATAATATTTATATAACAAATTTAAAAATAAAAAAGTATACGAGGTTGACTAATTAAAAGGAATTAATTAGAATGGTTGTGATCCTTGATGAATGTTGGATAAGTTTGGATAAAATCCGTGGCGCAGGATCAATAAAACAGCATTTTCACTAACGTTTCGGTATACGCTTTGCACCATCTTCAGAGTTCACAGAGTTGACAGCATTTGAACTCTGAAGATGGTGCAAACCGTACCGAAACGTTAGTGAAAAAGCTATTTTAATTTCAGTATTGCTATTTTATTGATTCTGCGCCACGGATTTTATCCAAATTTATCCAATAAAAAAGTAAATTAAAAAAATCAAAAAAACCCGACTGCGTAAAAAGGAAACAGAAAAGATAGAAACAAGATGATAATATGCAGTCGGAGGCATCAGATATTTTTGTTCATTTTATTTGTGCAGTTACTACATGTACGCCTCCGACTACATATTATCATTTGATCTTGTTTCTATTCTTTCTGTCCTCTTTTTACGCAGTTGGGTTTTTTGATTCTTTTAATTTACTTTATAATAATTTTTAATTTACATTATGTATTCTGATGTGTCAAATGGATGTATGTCTCGATTGATTTAATAAATATCTATCTATCTATCTATAATAAGGTCACTTATCGAAATAAAAACTATCCTATCTCTAAAGTTGGATTGAACAATACACATTTACAAAATTTAGCTAAAATCGGTTCAGCGGTTTCAGAGAGAAGTGTGGCCAAACATCGTGATAACGGGATATTCTATACTCAGCAACAAAAATTAAACGAATTAAAACAATAAATTTTGATTTTAAAAATATGATTTGTTTTCGATTTTTTATGAAATAGTTTAAATTATTATTATTAGTGTAAATTTCGTAAGTCAGTGTCTGTTTATATAAATAGATGTTGGTGGTAGAAACTTACGGGATATAAAATGCAATAGGAGCTATGTGAAACGTGCAAAAAGAAATTCAAATTCCAAACGTGGGTATCGTGGAAAATAATCCAATCGTTTACAAGTCCCCAGAGAAGATAACCAATTTATTTGCCTTTTACTTTTTTTAAATAAATGTAAATTTGTAAAGTAAAAAGATACTCTATTCTCGGGGAACCAAACTGTAATTTAGTCCCGACGAACTAAAAATTCAACATACTTTTGGTTTTTGGAAGCTTTTCCATTATTTACGAAATCTATTTTTTTTATATATTATTAGTGTATTTGCCATATGGCAACATACACTATTGGCGTCGGTCGGATGGCGGGACCTAGGGGTCGGACCAAAATTTCTCGACGTTTCATAACCTCCTAAACACTTTGGCACCATTTTTAAAAATGTTTATATATTTATAAAATGTTTATATATATATATATATATATATATATATATATATATATATGTGTGTGTACGGGCAATAACTTTCGAAAGAGTTAATTGATTTTAACAAAATTTGGCCCACGTTTTGAAATCCATCACCGCAAGAAGACTATTTAAAATGGGCCTAATCGGGCTATTTTAAGGGTAGTTTTTAGGGGTTGAAAAATGTTTTTGGGCCCCAAAATACCGAAAAAATTCTCCGAATCGTTTCAAAATTGAAATTTAACTTTCTGGTAGTAATTAAAAAGTGTCCCTAAAATTTTGATAAAATCGGCCCGACAGGACCGAATTTACAAATTTTATGAAAAAACTAGTTTGTAGATAATGAATTATTTACTGAAAGGTGTATATAATTTAGTATAGAGGTTCGATTGATAATAATATTGCAAATAAGAAAAAAAAATGTTATTTAAGGGGTGTATTAAGGAGTCTAATTTTTTATTTTGTCCAGAAACCAACTAAAGTTCGCATAATAAAGCCACACTGCCTGTATAAGCAAATACACTATATTGTCGGCAGGGTTTTGGCACTGCGACCCGGGTTTTTTATTTGTGATTTTTAAAAATAACGAAATTTAAGTGGTAGTTCGTTTTGTCACAGTCCGGAATCCTGTAGGATCCTAGCATTTTTCCCAGCTAAAAAGTATCCTATGTGTTCATCCAGGTAATAAACTATCTTTGTGCCAAATTTCATCCAAGTCTGTTCATCCGTTTTTGCGTAACAAACATCCAAACATACAAACTGTCACATTTATAATATTATACAAAATATACAGTAAGGGAAGATTTGGTTGAGGATCAATAAATAAATAAGCTTTACCAAAGTTTCGCTAATGACCAACGTTTCGAAAAATATATTTCCATCTTCAGGGTCTTAAGCTGGTCCCTGAAGTTGGAAATATATTTTTCGAAACGTTGGCCATTAGCGAAACTTTGGTAAAGCTTATTTATTTATTGATCCTCAACCAAATCTTCCTTTACTGTGACATTCTATTGGATCAACACTACCAGATACGAATACAAAATATAGTAGGATATGTCAAAATGGCAATATTTTTAAATTGAATTGGTCCTGTGGTTGGAATTTTTAAACTCAATATTGTCCTATTCATGCACATTTTACAAATGACATAGTGTTCTAAGAAATTAAATAATTCATTTACTGGGGTGTACTGAACATAACAATAACAAAGTAATTATTAAACTGTTCACTAATTTTGTTCGTCTGCTGTTGAGTTATAATTGAAAATAACTTTCAATTGAAATAAAGTGACAGTTGACAAGTCTATAACGTGCCAATCAAACTTTAATTCTAGCTTTTGTGTGTCATTTATTATTTGATATAATATATATTCGTCATGTTTCTATAGAAAATGTACACCTATTACAATTGACATTATTAAGGTGCGCTTACACGGGCAACTAAAATTGCTCAATTCCAGTCAATAGTAGTCAACTATGTACATCAGCAATTCAGGGCGATGGCAGCATGTAGCAATTGTTACCGCCACACCATATCACGCGATACGGAGCAACTTTGAAAAACTAGGCAATACAAGGCAATCATTCATACACTATAGCAATTCAGTTGAACTGTCGCTGGCTATGGACGAGGTTTTACTGGCAGCGGCGTGTAGTGCTTTTATTGTAATAAGTTTAAAACGAAAAAAAAGAAAAGGAATATATAGACAGATTTGGGAGCGAACGTGTCTAACAAGACGGAAGCCATCTTTATTGTGTGATGATATGGACAATTATTTATTCAAAAACTTTACCAGAATGAAATGACAGCGGCGCATCTCATCCCTGTCTCCACACGAAAGTGAAACCATGGATACGTATATATATATATATATATATATATATATATATATATAGAAGGAAAATTGACTAAAATTTCCAAACCGTGTGGATATTCGGCAATTCATGTCGGCCACTTTGGGCAATAAGGAATATATGGAGCAATTAGAAGCAATGTTGCTGAAACAATTGCCGCATTTTATTGAAATTGCTCCAGATTGATCCATTAATTGCTCCATTCTGTTGCCGGCCAATTATTGCTCAAAAAATTGCTCGTGTAAAGGCACCTTTACAAAATGTTAAGACGAAACGACTTGTGTCATATATTGATCGAGTTCTTCATTTTTCACTGCCATGAGTAATGTTGCCAGATCCGTTTTACCAAATATCGTTACTGGAACAATAATAATTTAAAAAACCGGTCAAGTGCGAGTCGAGGGTTCCGTACTATTCCGTTTTCCGTGAGCATTTTAAGACTTAAATTTTCGTTTAGGGTTTCCTGTAAACTATGATTCAGACCCTACATCTCCTATTTTTTTCGAAATTTTAGGCTCTGTAGTTTCGGAGATAAGTGAGGACGATGGTCAATTGTTCATGTATTTTCATAACTTTAAAACTATTTATTTTAAAATTATAAAAATATATATTTGAGATCCTTACTATAAGCCCTTTCATTTGATATGTCACACGGTACAGTTTGCAAAACTTTTTTATTTTCTAATTTGCGCCCTAAAAATGACCCTTATGTTCAAAATTCAGTTATTTACGTTACACGTCCGTCTTTGGGTCACCGACTTAGATATGTGTACCAAATTTCAACTTAATCGGTCCAGTAGTTTCGGAGCAAATTTTTTGTATTCAGATATTACTAAAGAGGTATTGTACAAATTTTCACAGTGCCTCAAATACATACCTACCCAAAAAACAGCTCTCCTACTATAAGTTATGTTCTATTTTACGACTGAATTATGAAAACCTATATGTACATGAGAACCTCATGTTTACAGAATATAATTAGGCAAGTGAATCCACAATTTATTATTAAATTATTGCAACGCACATAGCTACATAATAGATATAAACTACAAATTATTTTAGGAGAGAAAACATTTTCTCTTTTATGAATATTAGGTTATGTGAACTACATGTTCTGTAATGTTTAATTATTTAAAACTAATTAAAAATTTCCAACTTCATGTATTTGGTATTTTACAGTTTTCATTTTACTATAGCTCTATAATTACTGAACTCTAGTATCCTTGTGATTTATAGGATCAATAAATTTATTATTATTATTAAAAACCTTTTTGTTGTTAACATCCCAGTCAGGGTCGTAGCTAGGGGGGGGGGGGCATTGTGGGACAATGCCCTACCTTATAAAATACCATAGTTAGCTGTCATAGTTGATCTGAATGAACTCTTTCGTATTTTTGATAATATAGCGAATCGAAAAATGTATATGTTTGAAGAAATAATATAAACCCGACTAATGAATTTTTTGGTCGTATCTATCGATCACCCCCTCCCGAAAATTAAGTAGGGGAAGGTACTTTAAAATGGGATGCTTAGGTAAAATGGGATACCCTAATTATTTTTAAATATACCCAATGCCATCTTTTGTAAAATTCACGAAATACACCTCACTTGATAAGCATTCATCTGTAGTACTTTCAGTACGATAGTGTTACAAGTGTCAAATTGAAGCAAGTTTTTTAGTTTTCAACAGTTTTGTTATAAGAATACTGGTATGATAAGGTAAGCATTTTGCCTAATTGATTAATGAGATTATGACGGCGATATTTTTACCAGTTTTAGTGTCAAAATGTGTCACTTTGTATATAAAATTTCCGCGCCAATTTTGTAGATTATAACAGTGCATGTTGTTTTTGACATAGTGTAGATACGTTGATAAAATGGGATATGGAGTATATTGCTAAAACGCCGCAAGGAGCAAGTGGTAAAAGAAAAAGCGGTAAAGAAGACGAACGCAAAGACAAACGGTGCAAAAATGAAGAAGAAAATAGAAATAATTACCATTGAAAATAAAAAAACTGATAGTGAAGAAAATCCGGTATGCTTTTATTGCGACATCGATTTTTTTAAAAGTAAGGCGGAGAATCATGGATTCAGTGCAATTCTTGCCAAAAATGGGTTCATGAAGCATGTAGTGGAGCAAACAGTGATGATGAACACTTCGACTGTGATCTTTGTTTATAATTACGTACACTAAACGCAATCCCATTTTAGCGACATAATGAATCCCGTTTTAAACACACAGTGTTGCTAAAATGGGAAATAACCATGTGACAAAGAAAAACATTTTTTTTTAATTTGTAGTCTTTATATCATTTTTGTATTTTTTTAAAATAAAGTTATGTCAAAACTGTCACGTATTAAATTTTCAGTAATTAACTGTCTGTAATTTTTTTTCAGAACTTGTAATACCTTAAGTATCCCATTTTAGAGTACCTTCCCCTACTACCTCAGTCATTCACAAGTCAAATACGACAAAAATCGATCGACTAATTCAGATAAAGTAAAATTTTTACTTACTCCCTACCTGTAACCACGCTGCCCTACCTTAAATTCAACTCTAGGTACGGCCCTGATCCCAGTACTCGGGAAAAGCACTGTAATGGGACCAAAACTTCGAATACATTGTTTTTTACATTTTTTATGTCTCAAGGTCACTACATGTTTCCCTACCTTAAATTCAATTCTAGCTACGGCCCTAATCCCAGTACGCGGGAAATGCATTGGAATGGGACCAAAAAATTCGAAGAAACATTTTTTAACATTTTTTATGTCTCAAGGTCACTACATGTTTAAAACTATTTTGGAAAATCTCTCTCTTTCTCTGCATGGAAGTTTGTACGTAAACCCGCGGTTATTTCTTTCTAAGACGAAATCTCTAGAACAAAAAATGATATCGTCTTTACATATTATTAACATACATTAAACTCTTGTTATATTTTAATTGGCAACAAAATAAGAATATTAAAGCACAGAAAACAAGGAGAAAAAGAAATTTGTATCGTCAACTTTGATTGAGAAATATATATGTTTTTACAAGCATAATGATGTCTTCTTTGAAATGTTTGTAAATTAAGTTCGTAAATGAAAAATATTTTTCTTACAATTATTTTTCTACATTTTAAATTTTCATCACAGAATTTTCGCAAGCGCGGGATTTTATATGTTGTTTACATGAATGGGAAGTCGCAATTTTCAATTCATTATTACTAATTGTTTGTTTATTGAAAGTTCGCTTTATAAATTCGTCGTATATTATAATTTTCTTGACGAAAGGCAGTATAAAATAATATTTTATTTAATTCCATTTTGAAATACCTTGAAATTATTATTGATTGTTTCACACAGGTACTAAAAATAATTTATTTTGAAAATAATATTCACCATAGATCAGGGGTACCCCGCGGCGCCTTTGGTGTGCCGTTAAGAGTCAAGAGGGGCGCCGTGAAGCATTCCTGTCTACCATTCTCCGGAAACTAAACTTAGATATTTGAGGCTACAAAATAAACAATTTTTCTTAAATAATAAACGTATTCTTATGTGTCAATATAAATAAAAAAACTCACCTTCATAAAGTATCATTTTACCCTATTTCGACTAGCTAGGGCGCCAAGACAAATTACTAAACTGAAAAAGTTTGGGAATCTCTGCCATAGATAAAAAAAATAATAATTGACTTGCATACTTTCTATTACGTCATATTCTGTTACGAAGGGACGTTTGCTGTTCTCATACAATGTATTACATTGTTGAAAAAAGAAATAAGTAATAAGAAATCAAAACATATTCAGAATGCTTTAGAAAAATTGATCTTGAAACATTAAAACACCTTTGTATGTATTAGTTTCGTCACGCTTTTTCTTTACATTGTCGATCGAAATCCCTCCTTACCTGCCGCGCAGAAAGAAGTTTCACTTTAAAAAGTTATAAAAATTTTCAAATTTTTGTCAAATATCTTACCAAACTTTGATTTTGCTCCGCTTAGCCGTTACTAACAGATCAGGCCTTTTCCAAAATTAAATTTTGGACTCGGGAGACCTTAAAATATTGCAATATTTTGAAAAGTAATTTTTGACTGTAATTAGTTCCATTCCCCATTTGTGAGTTGGAATGGTAAAAGAGTAATGTATAGATTTTTTCAAAAAAATATAGTTTCACTTCTTCCTGACAACACTGACATAACTTTTTTTAGTTTCCGCAATTTAAAACCGCAATATCTCGAGAACTGTTAATGCGATTTTGCAAAACTTTGTACGAGTTTCTGCGCTTTGCTAAGCTCTAAAAATTTTAACTGAACTTTTTTCCTGTAGAGTCGAAAACAATCGAGTTACATAGCAAAAACTGGTTTCTCAAACTTTTGATGCATGGTTTGTCCCTGAACTAAAAGTGCCGGAATGTTGGGGGAGGCCTACTTTATTGACTGGAAATAAATATTCGACAATCGTGAAGTCACTATCTACTCTATTATATGATATTTTCAGCTAACAAAACACATATTAAAAAAATACAGACTTTTCAAAATAAAATTGTAAGAATAATAACTGATTCGCCGTGGTTTATTCGAAATCAACAAACTCACAGAGAATTGAACGTACCAACTATAAACGAGCTTATTCGAAAGACTGCCAAAAAGTTCTCCGAGAATATGAATCTATGTCCCAGCGCGACCTACTTGCAACTATATAGTGAACAATTAAATCACCCCTTATTAACAATATAATTAGTTATTATAATAATTAGTGCAGTGGGCATAACTCCCAATACCGTCATATCTCTGCAGCCATCACTACCATGTAATAACATGAAATATGTAGATCTGGTATTTTATACTAAAAAAAAAAAAAATGATATTTTACCGTATTAAATCAAACAAAAAGTAAATTTTCCGTAAAAACGAATTTTTACCAAACTTTTTCTAATATTATACCTCCATAACACCCTTAAATGTAAATGTAAAGTTCAAAGTGTAAAGATTTACGAAGGTACAAGTCCTTCCTTACGATAGGACAACATTGCATTGTACAGATTAAGTTGGACAGGGAGAGATATTGTTGTGGGACAAAGCACGAGGGTGACGATATTTTCGCACGCATATTCAAGGTGGTTGTCATGTACTCTGTATTACCGACGCGCCACCTTCGGTCGTCTGTCGCTTCATTCACCGAATTTACACGATGATAGCAAAGCAAAGATAATAGCTATGTTCCAACCATATATCCAACACTTCTATATTGCTATCGCCCGTGAGCGAAAATGTCACGGAGTAAGTGAGACAGCAAACGACTGGTACAAAGTAAGAGTGGTGTCGATTTTTGATTGGCCAGCGGATTGTACTACACTACCAATATAAATTTCATGTCACTAGGCATGCGCAGAGCGCACGACCATTGAACACATGCATGAAATATAACAACATATACTATATAACAATATAATAATATAATACAGTGCAACAATATAAACTTAACAACATAATATTAACAACATAATATTACATAACGTAACAGAAAGTAAACATAACTTTATAGAATTTTTTAAAAAAAAGGTAACAATTATAATATAAATATGAAATGTGCCTTGCAATACGTCATGATCTGACTGATGCACGTATAATCTTATAACTGTTTTGAAACAAATCTATAGCAGGTTTTTTTGCTTGCAAATCATTTACTAATGTAACCATTCTACACAATGGTGAACTGTCAAAATGCAGCGTACTAGTCGACGCATGCGCAGAAAACCGATACAAACAGTTTCGTTACCCATTTATATCAGATTGAAACATAGCTAACAACACAAAGATAATATAACCTAAAAATCTCTTATCGAGATTCGTATTCATCGAACCAAGTTAATTTTTTATTCTTGATTTAAGTGTATACTTTCTTTCTCACTGCTTTCTTTAAAATGCAGTAATCGGCTTTCAGCCATACCAACCAGGATTTTGTAAAGCGTTTTCTCATTCTACAATCAAAGTAATTCGTGTACTGAAGTGATTTTTTTTATTTATACTAGTCTACAGTTTGTTAAAAAAATAAAACGATACACTTGCCGCGGTTCTTATAGTTAGCAAGCTACTGACGATTTTACTCACAGAATTTTCTTAAACTGTGTTTTTGTGAGTTCTTTAAAGGCACTATACTGAACATAAAAAAGCGCAGCTGAGACCGGGAACAATGCTTTAAAACAAACTAGAAATATGTACCGTTCTTCACATATGACTTTTAGCCAAGTTTTTACAATTTATTTGATCTAAATAAACGATTTAAAATCAGATAAAAACGAAACAATTAGCAAAATTTTACACAAATTTTTGTACAGAAAAAAAATTATGTGAAAAAATTATTCAGCAAGCCAAATAGGGATGTTGACTGTATTCAAATAAAAACATAATTTTAACGTTAAGTGGTAGTTTCTATGATAGAAATACTAAAAAACACTATATTTTCCCTTATTTTTAAGGAATTTAATTAATATTTAATAAATAAAGCCTAATAAAATCACTCTCAAGTCACGTGACAAAGGACACCAATCAGAGCGCATGACGTCACGGAGTCATATACAGGATCAGACGCTGTCAAAGGGTTCCTTGTTTGGTTAATATTTAGTGTGTAATTTATTATTATCTGTTTATAGGAAACGTTAAATTACATGTAACTATAGCGACAGCTACAAAACTATAGAATGGTAGCTCCCGTGTAAACTTTTGAGCCTCCTTTGGTATGAACGGATGACGTCACGGCAATCACATGACAAGTATTGGCGTTTTGGACCGAAATTTGAAACGAAATTTAAAATACATGATTTTTAAGGCTTGAGTCGTATTTAAATAAAAATAATAAATATTTGTGGCTATATATTAGGTACTTATCTTATATATGCACGATTTAAAACACTTTCCCAAAAATAGTCAACATCCCTATTGTCAGTATACTGTTAATTTTCCTTCCCGTATTTCGAACTTACGTGACGTGATTTAAAAAAATATTGACGAATATCACGTTTTTTTATTTAATTTTTAGGGCAAATATATATAGGATAAGTATGGATAAAATCCGTGGCGTAGGATTAATAAAACAGCAATACTGAAGTTAAAATTGCATTTTCACTAACGTTTCGGTACGCTCTGCACCATCTTCAGAGTTCTAAAAATTATTTGTATAATTATTATGTTTATATAAACAGGTTACAATGTGTAAAAACTTACCAAAGGCTGTCAATTCATATCAGTATTTAGTCGAAATGAGATTGTAAACATGGCGATTGGCTTCACAATATACAGAAAATTGGTAAGATGGTTAATTTTCATCAAAGATCACGACCACTCTAATTAATTTCTTTTAATTAGAGTCAAATATATATGTTTTTTGAAATTTTTAAGCAGCAAGCTAAACTTTGTGAAGATTAAGGTAGTTGTTGTGGTTAAGGCACACTGTCAGAAAATTCTTAATTTTTGTATACTTATTAAGGACATGATAATACAATTATCCTGACAATTTGAAGTCGATCGACCGTATATAATCCGAGATAAATTCATTTAAAAATTGGATAATTAACATTGATTGTATACGATCTCTGTAGTTCTGAACCAGTTTCTTATTTATAAAAAAAGAACTAACTGTCAGAAACTTTCCAAAAACTGACAGCCTTTCAATGCATTTGTTATGAGTTTAAAAAAAATAAGAAACATTTTTTGACCGTCTAATTATTCATAAATAACGGTTTAAAGTTCCACAATGTATAGAAAAGTATACATTCATATGAATACTGTATGGGTTACGTTTCTACGGGTACAATCTTGCGTACAAATTATGGATCACTTAGCTACAAGCTAGTATACTTTTGTGGCGCGTATAATCTATAACTTTGTGACAATATTGTACCACGACAACTACCTTAATGTTTAATCACAGCTAATAAAACCAGCAATAAAATAAATTTTGCAAGCACAGTTCGAACATTTCTGAGAGCATATATTAAGATTTGAGAAGTCAGTCATCTTAAAATAAATCATGTGATATCGTGTAAATTCCGCTATCCGTGTACCTATAACCTAACCTGCAGACATAAAGCGCATAGGGGATGTGAGGTGTTGTCTGTCAGAATCGCAGGAGCCGGTTATAAGCTCAAAATGTTCGCCTACATGCGAAAGCTGCCATATAGCAACTAGCAACTTCATATCCCATGCTAATATCGTATACCAGTGACGTACAGAAATGACTGATCAAGTGCCACCGTTTAGTATTGAAGCGAACTAAAAACATTGTTTATAATTTGCTTTAGTACCTTAATTATAACAAAAAATATTGATTATTTTTATGTTAATTTGATCTATTTTTTTATGCCTGTAAGCAGGCAACCATAATTACTTATTTCTATTCCTTGGCCTGCATACAGTCTTTTGTTTTCAAGCTTATATAAACTTTATTTAATTATCTAGTAAGAGGGTATTCTAAGGTCGCCTGACTAACATTCCTTAATTTTGTAAAATCGGGTGGTTGAGCAGAAGTGCGAGAACCTTCCTTCCTTTAAAATCTAATCCTGATTTGAATATTTTAATTTATAATCAGTTTATTGCTTTTTTTTTATTTCTTTTTATTCTTTATTGAATTTATTAATTTTTTTTGTGATCTATTATTTGTCAATTAATTTTGTGTTTCGTTTTTTTTTACTTATGTGAGTGTAACTCGTATTTCTTATCTTTTCAAATAAATTGTTATTTTTGTTAATTCGTATTTTTTTTGTCGATCTACGGGCGTTTAAATAATATTGTTTTTTTTATTATTAAACGCTACAGTATTTCCTTGTGTTTGTTCAGCGATTAAGGCTGTCGGAACGCTCTGAATTTAAGCCAAAAATAGGGCTTCGGCTGACAGCTGATTGATTCGTCAACATTTTGCAAAAATTCTTCCTCTATAAGAAAGATAAAGGACAAATCTAGGTCTCTAATGGACTACTTTTGTAATTTATGTACGATTTACTAGAAAAAAGTTGGCATTAATTGTAGTAAAAAACACACGTTTTCAATGTCACACTACGACCTTATTCGCACTTATTTCACAAAATTGTTTCGTCACAAACCTAAAGTGCCTCTTCCTTTTTCGGAAAAGTTTTTTAAAATTCAAAATATTTCCAAAATTTTTAAACTGTGCAAACTTTGTTCAAAGTTATCCATTTTTTTTAGTGAAAACCATATCAATCACAAATATCCAACAAGACACAGAGATAATTTCAAATCTATCTGTACTCTTGCAGTAACTCACAAAGGTGTACACAATAATATACCTTATGACAAAAAATGTGGCAGCCGACAATTTAAGGCTAATATGAAAAAATTTTTAGTAACCAAGGCTCACTATTAATTGAGTGAATTTTCAGAATTTTTATAAATTCTATAAAATTGTATTGTTTTGACAATATTTTTGTATACACCAGTATACCAACCAAATAAAGAATATTATTAGTGTATTTGCCATATGGCAACATACACTATTGGCATCGGTCGGATGGCGGGACCTAGGGGTCGGACCAAAATTTCTCGACGTTTCATAACCTCCTAAACACTTTGGCACCATTTTTAAAAATGTTTATATATATATATGTATATATATATATATATATATATTTATATATAAATATATATATATATATATATATATATATATGTGTGTGTGCGGGCAATAACTTTCGAAAGAGTTAATTGATTTTAACTCAATTTGGCCCGCATGTTGGAATCCACCACCGCACGAACCCTATTTAAAATGGGCGTAATCGGGCCATTTTAAGGGTAGTTTTTAGGGGTTGAAAAATGTTTTTGGGCCCCAAAATACCGAAAAAATTCTCAGACTCGTTTCAAAATTGAAATTTAACCCTCTGGTAGTAATTAAAAAGTGTCTCTAGAATTTTGATAAAATCGGCCCGACAGGACCGGATTTACAAATCTTATGAAAAAACTAGTTTGCAGATTCTGAATTATTTACTGAAATGTGTATATAATTTAGTATAGAGGTTCGATTGATAATAATATTGCAATTAAGAAAAAAAATGTTATTAAAGGTGTGTATTAAGGAGTCTAATTTTTTATTTTGCCCAGAAACCAACTAAAGTTCGCATAATAAAGCCACACTGCCTGTATAAGCAAATACACTATATTGTCGGCAGGGTTTGGCACTGCGACCCGGGTTTTTATTATTATTATTACACAAAAAACATTTTTTTTTTAAATACGGGTCGCAATACATAACCTCTTTTTTTGAAATCGGTTACAACACTAGTCCCCAAGGAGTTAACGCAAGCGACGCCACTGTTCTGTTTGGCATTTATCTGGCTATAGTGAGGACGTTTACACTTTCATATCTACGTTAACATGCATGCTAAATTAACTGTCATATCTAAATATATAAATAACTTATCTTAGGGTTAGATCTACTCATTTAACTTTAGACTTAAGTCATAATTGTGATTGTGTTATTATCTCGTGCGAAGCTATATGAGTGCTCATTATAGACCCTAATATATTTTCGTTAATTTTCATGCTAGTCCAACCACGTTAAGATTTAATTTCGAATTTTACAATTCATATCTAATAATTATTGGTAAGTAAATTATCTGTTAGTTTATAATATTAAAAAACCCGGGTCGCAGTGCCAAAACCCTGCCGACAATATAGTGTATTTGCTTGTATAGGGCCGTGTGATTTTATACTTTTATTATGTGAAATAAAGTTTGTTTTTGGGCAAAATAAAAAATTTAACCCCTTAATACACCCCTTAAATTAACATTTTTTTTCTTAATTGTAATATTATTATCAATCTAACGTCCACACCGAATTAAATACACCCTTCAATAAGTAAGTCACTATCTGCAAACTAGTGTTTTCATAAAATTTGTAAATCCGGTCCTGTCGGGCCGATTCTATTAAAATTGTGGGGACACTTTTTAATCACTACCAAAGGGTTAAATTTCAATTTTGAAACGATTCGGAGAATTTTTTCGGTATTTTGGGGCCCAAAAACAGTTTTCAACCCCTAAAAACTACCCTTAAAATACCCCGATTAGGCCCATTTTAAATAGGCTTCTTGCGGTGATGGATTTCAACACGTGGGCCAAATTTCGTTAAAATCAATTAACTCTTTCGAAAGTTATTGCCCGCACACATATATATACGTATATATATATATAAATATATATATACATATATATATAAACATTTTTAAAAATGGTGCCAAAGTGTTTAGGAGGTTATGAAACGTCGAGAAATTTTGGTCCGACCCCTAGGTCCCGCCATCCGACCGACGCCAATAGTGTATGTTGCCGTATGGCAAATACACTAATAAATTGTAAAGTTATAGACGCTCAAGGCATGACAATAGTCGACTGCAAACCCCCAGTTGACAAGATTTTCCAGCAATTTTTCATCTATAGTGCACTAAAAAGAATAAAAAACTCTCACTACTGGGAAGGTTCATATCTAGCATTACCTAACACAAAAACTCGCGTGATTTGAATTTACTTTTACAATTTGCGTTATTATGAGAAACATTTACTGCTGAGATATGGCACCGTACAGTAACAGATAACTCATTTCGCCGCGATAGTGGAAAGATTCGGGTTTATGACGGTGAGAATTGTTTGAAAATATTCTTTTCTAATACAGCATTGTAACAATGGATGTTTCTTAACAATTACAGCAAACGATAGCTATCATACTTACTGTTTATTAATTTAGTCTTACGAACCTTATATCGTATAGTGAACAATTTACTAAAAATAACTCCAATTTTAGTTTTACCTCTTTTCTTCATTAAATATAGATTACACAGAAAAAATGAGGCATAAGATAACAATTTATTATTTGCTCTCTTTAATGATCAACGTTTCGGCACATTTTGTGTCTTCTTCAGGGTCTTAAATAGCAACAATCGTTAAGTTATAAAATATATTCATTGTATACACAATTTCGTACAAAACAATAAAAACTAAAAATAATTGTTAATAATTTAAGTTCATAATAATAAAAGCGTGGGCCGTGACCATCATAGAGCTTACTACCCACGCTTTAATAATTATGAATTAATATTAACACTTTTTTTATCCTTTTTAGTACACTACATTAAAAGCTTGCCTTTATAAAAGTTTTTTTGAAGTTATACTTTTTGGGCACATTGAGGGCAAAATTGTCTCTGTTACGGAAGTTGCGCACGCAGCTTGCAACGAAAATGAGACACTAATAAGTTAGTTGTTAAAGTGAATAGGCTAACTTTTAACTACATTTATCATCTCCCAAGACATCTTATTTTATTTTATCAATGTACATCTTTAACGAACTTCAGCCAAGCACCGTTTTCTTTAATATTTTATTTTTCTGTACAAATAATCCAAACACACTTCAGCTCTAACACAGTTAGGGAAATAGTTAATTGGACAAAATCTTTGAAATCCCTGAGCTGCGTCGTATCTGACCATATTCCGTATATATCCGGAATAATAATCAAAATATCTAAAAATAGATGTTGTTTTCCCCGGAAACTTGTTAATTATCTGATGCTTACTTACAATTTCGATTCGTTTAACACTGAATTGTTACATAAAAAAATGCATTTATGAAAATCAATGCAAAGTAATTCAACCAATATTCTTGTCTTTCAACTAAATTCCTTTGAACCTGTGTCAACCTTTTTGAAGTGTCGTTGGTTTTAGGTAGTAATTAAAAGTGCCTTTTGTCGTAAAACACAAAGTGAATGTAGATTCGTTGAACTACAGTTGATAATTAAACCCAAAAAGGTTTTTTATGTATCTTAGGTGTTGACTGTGCGCTCGTTATTTCAACCCATAATAAAGCAGTTTTCCAGCTGTTCAATATGCCCCCTTTTTCACCTGCATAGCTCTTATAAGCAATAGGATATGGGTATGCATGTAAAATGTACTTACTCACGTTTCGGAAATCTCCAATTTCGATGAAAAATCTTATTCAATGCTTTAAAATAAACTATAAATATGTCCATTTCTTCCCATACGACTTTTATTTGACTTTATTTGATTTAAATAAATCATTTAAAATCAGATAAAACGAGAAAATTAGCATAGGTTTTATATACATTTTTGTACCGAGCTGGGTAGAGTAGTGGTGACAGCACTAGACTCGCATTCGGGAGGTCCGGGTTCGAATCCCGGCGGGGGCAGATGTGGCTGGGACTTTTTCCTACTGCCTCTCGCCGAGAAACGATAATTCCTGTACCGGCCATCTTGATTGAGGTTTTCCATGGTTTCCCTCAATTAATTTCAGATAAATATCGGGATGGTTCCTTATTTGAGGCCATGGCCGATTACCTTTCAAACGCCTAGTTCAAAAATTGCCTACTTTATCCTAATTTCCTATAATTCCTTTCATTCGCCCATTGCTATTACATAAGTTGAAGTTTTAAAAATGTAGAAAAATAACGGGAAGTGTGGTACATGGAAAATAGTAATGGTGCGAATGGCGTCTGTTATGACATAAAGTCGAGAAACGGACGTTAAACACATTATTATTATTATATACATTTTTGTACAGAAAAAATTTAATTTGAAGCCAAGTTTGTCAGTATTTTTAACAGAAGTTTATAAAGAAAACACTTCAAAATGTTAAATTGCCTTCCAGTAATTCAAAACCTCAAGTTCTGTAAAGAAATATTAACGAATATCACGTTTTTTATTCAAATTTTTGGGCAAAAATGTACGTCTTTTGAACTTTTTAAGCAGCAAGCCGAATTTTGTACAGCTAATAAAAACAGAAATAAAATGAATTTTGCGACCACAGTTCGAAATTTCCCGAGAAAATATCTTACAGTCTGAGGAAGCAGTCCCCTTAAAAGATCAGTGGTTTTTGTAACAAATAGGGTATTTTATGCTGGTACTACGCACAAATACACACAACACAGCATGTCAACGATTAGCTGCAAATGTGGAATTCGTTATAGGGATGTCCTGTGGCAAAATTGTGATTTTTTGTTGGTAGGAAATATCTCTCTTAATACTGTATTGTGGATGAGATGATAAGATCCAATTGATTCATGACAAAATTATAAATTAAAAGGAATGATTAGAATCAAATAATGAAAATGCTAAATTATCTTAGATCGCGACGTTTCGCTATATATTTTCAGCTTCTTCAGGTTTCTTCAGATGTCTTACATCTAAGATAATTTAGCGTTTTCATTATTTGATCCTAATCATTCCTCTTAGTTTATAATTTTGTTAATACAGTATCAAAATTAATATAATTTAATAAAGACGAAACGTTGCAATCAATGTGTTTAAATTGATTTTTTATTCCAATTACCCATGAAACTAATTTCTATTATTACATATTTTGGAATTGAACTTTAAAGATGAATCAAAATTAATGTTTGACATGTCATTTTGGAGGTTAGTTTTCTCTCTAAAGACGAAAAATTTTATTTTAGTTTTTACGTTTTTCTACTAAATGACACTTATGTTAGAACGACTATTGGTTGTGATCAAATGTTACAGTCATTTAGTATATTATAAAGTCTAGGTCTCTTATGACCAACTTCATACTGTCGAATTTCCGTTACTTGTGCCCGGCCAACTTCATACTGTTGAATTTTCGTTAGCAGTGCTACATTTTTACTCTCAACGCATCAAAAGAAGTATAACTTCGAATACCTACATTATGGTAAATATTTAAAAACTCTTGCATAGCGAAATCTAGCTTGAAGTTGTATTTTGTGATTTATTATACGTTTTCTGCAGAGTACAGTTTGTTTCAAAAATGATATATCGACATACAATCTTATACTTTGTGCAACCTTGACCGTTTTTCCCAGTTTTCACAATCTCTGCGACATTTGGAAGCGATATTGGAATCTAATATCGACTTTGGTTTCGTTTTATTTGCTGTGTGGCGTTTTATATATTATTATATGTGTGCTTTTTCTCATAGCATTATTGTAAAATTTACAGTTAAACAAACAAATACGCTTATTGACAATACTTTACTTTAATAGATGTAAAAATAAAAACCCGGGTCGCAGTGCCAAAACCCTGCCGACAATATAGTGTATTTGCTTGTATAGGGCCGTGTGGTTTTATACTTTTATTATGTGAAATTAAGTTTGTTTTTGGGCAAAATAAAAAATTTAACTCCTTAATACACCTCTTAAAATAACATTTTTTTCTTAATTGTAATATTATTATCAATTTAACGTCTACACCGAATTAAATACACCCTTCAATAAATAAGTCACTATCTGCAAACTAGTGTTTTCATAAAATTTGTAAATCCGGTCCTGTCGGGCCGATTTTATTAAAATTGTGGGGACACTTTTTAATCACTATCAAAGGGTTAAATTTCAATTTTGAAACGATTCGGAGAATTTTTTCGGTATTTTGGGGCCCAAAAACAGTTTTCAACCCCTAAAAACTACCCTTAAAATAGCCCGATTAGGCCCATTTTAAATAGGCTTCTTGCGGTGATGGATTTCAACACGTGGCCCAAATTTCGTTGAAATCAATTAACTCTTTCGAAAGTTATCGCGCGTACACATATATATATATATATACGTATATAAATATATATATATATATATATATATATATATATATATATATATATATATATATATATATATATATATATATATATATATATATACATATATATATATATATATATATATATACATATATATATAAACATTTTTAAAAATGGTGCCAAAGTGTTTAGGAGGTTATGAAACGTCGAGAAATTTTGGTCCGACCCCTAGGTCCCGCCATCCGACCGACGCCAATAGTGTATGTTGCCATATGGCAAATACACTAATAATAATAATAATGCGTTTAACGTCTGTTTGCCGACTTTATGTCATAACAGACGTAA
This sequence comes from Venustoraphidia nigricollis, assembly GCA_034508555.1. NCBI lineage: Eukaryota > Metazoa > Arthropoda > Insecta > Raphidioptera > Raphidiidae > Venustoraphidia > Venustoraphidia nigricollis. Next base: position 566,847 of record JAVRKA010000008.1, read on the forward strand.
TTCGCACCATAACTATTTTCCATTTTACCACTTCCCATTATTTTCTACATTTCTAAAACTTCAACTTTAACTAATAGCAATGGGCGAATGAAGGAATTATATGAAATTAGGATAGGATACGTAATTTTTGAACTGGGATTTTGATAAGTAATCGGCCTTGGCCTGGAATAAGGAACCATCTCGATATTTATCTGGAATTAATTGAGGCAAACCATGGAAAACCTCAATCAAGATGGCCGGTACAGGAATTATCGTTTCTCGGCGAGAGGCAGTAGGAAAAGGTCCCAGCCACATCTGCCCCCGCCAGGATTCGAACCCGTACCTCCCAAATACGAGTCTAGTGCTGTTAACACTACTCTACCCAGCTCGGTACTTTAATAGATGTATCTTTTATGGAATAATCTACATTACTTATTTTAATCCACCCTAGAATGTGAGATCTAGAGAAATACTATTCTAATGGGTACTCGTAATGTTTACAATATTGCAGTCAGTTATGAAATATTAAATTGAAACATAAAATGTCTAATTGCAAGCAGTTTGAGAATTTAATATTCACTTGTCATACAATATAGTCGTTCTCCTGTGGCAAACATTGCTTTGCACGCTCTGTGTAAAGATTGTTCCAAAAATAACTTCTCACTTCGTTTGTCAAATTCAATTAGAGAGGTACTTTTAATATACATTTAAATAATTGATTTTACACTATTATTTACTGAACTCCGATTACAACAAATAACAATTTAATCGCAATAGATGTTGAAAAAAATGCACCGGTAGCTTATTACTATACTTCTTAATGAAAACCAATCATAGCTGAGGTCGTTATGTTCAAGCTGCCATCTACGTGACGCTTGTCATGTGTCCATATCCATTTAATGAAAAATTCAGACGAATATCTAAAAATAGAAATCAGTTGTTGAGCGTCTATAATCTACAATTAATTCATTTTAAAGAGAATGCCTGGCACGGAGTGATGCCAAAAAAATTGAAAAAAAATGCGCTGATAGTCGTGGGACTACCAGTAGACATGAAATCATGGACTGACGGGGTTTTATCAATCTTTAAATGGTTGCCATTTTCTAAGTTCTCGCGCGATTTCTTTGATTTTAGTCTCAAACGATAGATTTGTTGACGCTTTATATTGGATTTGCCGGTTTTCGGCTTGAAATGCTTGGTTTTTGCGATTTTTAAGTCGAGGCATTTCACATAATTTTAAGTTATTATTTTCTGTGGTACTCTAAATTGGTGTTATCGGAGAGATTTAGTTCTAAAGATCACAATGCACTTTGTATTTTCGCGATCGGACTTGTAATTCCCGAGATATTGAAGTTCTAGTGGAGCAATTTAGAAATTTTCGACGCAAAAACATCCTCACGCAGACAAACTGAAGTCAGCTGTCGAAATCCTCAGTACTATTGGTAGAAAGGGGCCTAGTGACTCAATCACCTGACACCTGGATTGTTGGGATAGTGGTATAACGAAAGTACATTTGAAACATAACGGTCGATTTTCGTGAAACGTGCAAGTAAAACATTGCATGTCAAAAACTTACTGTCCAATATTTACTTTAAGTTTGGAGTTTTGAAGGCAGAATTCAAGTGTATCTGAAATGAAATCGGAATTGATACATTTTTTGTTTGCAGCAGCGCTTTTGAAATAAGATAAAAAAAAGATGTGAGGAAATAAATGTTATTTATTCAAGTGACAAAGCTCTGGCTTAGAAAAGCTTAGGCTGCAGTTATCATTGACCACGTACGTTTTTTTAAGATATGTAGGTTTTAGATTACAAACATGTGCTTGTTTAATTTTACTTTTATGTAAGGTAAACCTCCTACAAAATAGCTGATAGTAGGAGAGCTGTTAAACATTTTTGGGTAGGTATTTGAGGCACTGCGAAAATTTGTACAATACCTCTTTAGTAATATCCGAATACAAAAACACAGACCTGGCTGAAGGGTAACGGAGCTTAACCGACACTCAAATTTTTAGCAATATTTTTTTCACAATAAAAATTCCTTGAGGCATTTTGAAGTTTTAATACCTTGAAATTTAGTATTTAAGGCCGTCGGAACGCTCTGAATTTAAGTCACACTACGAGGCTAAAAAATGTTGTCGCAAGGGTGCCACGGTCAGTTGGAAATATTTTGAAGATTTAAAAAGCTTTTCCAAAAAAGGAAGAGTTACTTTAGGTTTGTGATGGAATAATTTTGTGAAATAAGTACGAATAAGGTCGTAGTGTGACATTGAAAACGTGTGTTTTTTGGCACAATTAATGCCAACTTTTTTCCAGTAAATCGTACATAAATTATAAAAGTAGTCCATTAGAGACCTAGATTTGTTTTTTATCTTTCTAACAGAGAAAGAATATTTGCAAAATGTTGACGAATAAGCCTACAATTAGCTATCAGCCGAAGCCCTATTTTTGGCCTAAATTCAAAGCTAACGCCCAACCTTAGTTTCTAGTAATCTTGCGTTTCGTGCACAATAAACGTTTATTATTATTGACTTTTTTTCTTTTTTGTCCTTGATAATTAATATAAAAATGATTTGTCGGGAAAAAGGACTTTTTAAGTAAACACTTATTATTAATTATCAAGGACTAAAAAGAAACGTCGCTATAAATAACAAAAAAAGTGTTTATTTAATAAGTCCTTTTTCCGACAAATCATTTTTATATTATATATAAAAAAAGAAGCTAATCTAAAATTCAAATTAAAAGAAATATTACTTATGAAACTAATTATGATTTAAAAAAATATCTCGAGTAAAAATTTGACTAAAATTACTGTTTATTTTTTATGAAAAACAAACTGATTATATATTTATGACTTCTCCTATACGTGTGCCTACATGTCTTACTGGAGTAATAAAATTATTATTATTATTATTAACTTTATATATTGGTAATATTGACTCTACCAACAGTAATATAATATTAAATAAAACGAAACTACTTGCGATTACTGTTCAAAATATTTTTTTATTTATAAAACGTTTCTACCAAATTTTTGGTCCTTTTCAATTTATTAAAATATAAAATAAATTATAATTGTTTATATAAAAAAAACTAAACAGTTAAGTACTAAAATTTTATATAAAAAAAAAAAAAAATTTTAGTACTTAACTGTTTTGTTTTTTTTATATAAACAATTATAATTTAATAAATTATAAATATTTTAGAGGAATTAGGATCAAAGAAATAAAAGACAAATTATTATTTCACAACGTTTCGTATTAATATTAATACTTCATCAGGTGTCTTGTTATTTTATTTTAGATCACCTGATGAAGTATTAATATTAATACGAAACGTTGTGAAATAATAATTTGTCTTTTATTTCTTTGATCCTAATTCCTCTAAAATATTTATAATTTATTAACATCAAAAGGATCTGATTATACATTTTTCAAATTATAATTTATTTTATATTTTAATAAATTGAAAAGGACCAAAAATTTGGTAGAAACGTTTTATAAATAAAAAAATATTTTGAACAGTAATCGCAAGTAGTTTCGTTTTATTTAATTTATATATTGGTATTTTGGAAAGATTAAAATTCGTAGATATAAGTTGAGTACAAAGTATAAATGAATTCAGTGATCTGAGCGGAATCCGTAAAGATTTTGCAGAAATTAAAGCTGGTAGCGTAAGATTGCGTTAAAATTTATATCATTAATTATAAGTTAGAGCTGCTTGTGACAGCCGTTGAAATGAAAACCACGACACATTGTGCTCTTGAACTGACCTCGGCCATATCTCTTCTCTTTTTCTTTTCGTTGTCATGCCCAAACACATTCTTTGTTCTCTTTATTTGTTGTCAGATAACTTCAACTAACTTGCATTTGGATGTTTCTTAATGTACGTTAAAACCACTGTTTTTCTCCTTTATGTCTTTGAGGACAGGGTGGTCCAGTGTTTAGTGTGCTGGTTTCTTGACCGGACTGTCGTGGGTTCGAATCTTGCCTCTGCTCGTGGATGTTTTGTGATGTCATTTAGTTTTTAACCCCCGACGCAAAAAGAGGAGTGTTATAAGTTTGACAGCTATGTGTGGCACTGTAGCTCTTAAATCAGTGCCGGATTAGCCACGTAGCAAGAGTAGCAAATGCTACGGGCCCCGCGCTCCAAGGCCTGTCTGACCGTAATAAAAAATATTAATTTAGATAGGAGCGTAAAATATCTTGCATGCCTTAAACGCGAAGCGCTTAGACTTTGCCTCACTTCCACTTGAAAATCTAAAACTCGATTTCGTCACGTTAAATCGTAAAAATAAGTAGGTATTTTACGTACTTTTTAACGTTAATGTTCTAATGTTTAATTATACTCGATATATTTAGACTAGCATCTATACCACATTTCTACCCTTCAAGCGGCCAGATTTTTATTTTTTATATAGGTATACATTTATTTTGCGAGTTTACGTAGCCGAGATTGTACTTTTTTAATCGATGTTAATATAATATCGATTATAAGTATTTCGAGAAAACAGGCGAACTATTTAAATTTTATTAACTCAGTCACGATCCAATCTACTGTGGTTGGTTGATTTATTATAAAATATAGATTCATTTTATGAGTGAATATATAGCTGACCTTTTTTTGAATCGATTATCATATCGATCATGTTTCGAGATTATTGAAAGCTAGTGACGGTAGATTAAGAGCAAGGTGTTTCAGAATCTCAAGTAAAAAGGCGGGAACGTTCTTTTTCAAGACTAAAACGTATTAAAAATGAATTAAGGAACACGATGGGCCAAGAACGTCTTAATCATCTCACTTTGTTGAATATAGAGCATGATTTGCTTAAAGAAGTCGATATTGAAAGTGTTATCTCTAGATTTGCCCATATTAAATCCAGAAAAGTTTATTTGTAACAGTTTTGTTTTATTTAATACCCTAAACTTGAGAACCTAAAGCAAACCAAGGGCCCCTTGACAGAATTTGCTACAGGCCCCGCGCTGGCTTAATCCGACACTGTCTTAAAAGGGGAACCGATTTGGATGCGGTTTTTTGTATTTGAAAGCAGGCTTTTAACAGTGGTTCTTAGACATGTTTTATCTAAATCGGTTCAGCCGTTTCAAGGTCATCAGCTCTTTTCTTAGCTGCGATAGGGATCTTAGACGCATAACGGGTGTTTACTTTTTTGTGTCGGGGGTTTTCCAAAGTGCTTTTAAGTGATTATGTTATATTTTGATGTAAATAACACACTGACGACCTAACTTGTTGATAATCTACAATAAATAATAAATAAATCACTTGAAAATGAACCGTCCATGCCAGAAAGTAAAATTGCGTATGTTGAATGTTTGTCAATTTTTGAAGTAAAACTTCTTTAGGCACAATATGAAGGGTAACTCAGATCTTTTCTCACGGAAGTAACGTTCAGTTTACGCAAAGGAGTATTGGCATATTGGTAAGTTAGAAATTTTATAAGGTAACTGTTGAAGCTTTTAGACAATAGATGGCCGCACAGTTGTAAAATTTCTAGCTTACCGACATAACTTGCGCCAGATGCAAATTAATTCATCACAGAATATCTGTTCATGGACTACGTTTATGACTGACTGGCCGTTTTAAAATTGTTTTAATGCACATCTTTAGAATAAAAATATAAATAAATAATTGAAAATAAAATAAATAAATAAAAATAAAATAAATAAATAAAAATAAAATAATTAATAATATTGATTCTACCAACAGTTATAGATATATTAACAAAATAAAATTACTTGCATATACTGTTCAATTGATTTTTTATTTATATAAAGACGTTTCGACTAACAGTTTTAGTCCTTTTCAATTTTCAAAACTAAAATTAAATTACAATTGTTTAAATAAATCTAAGACAAAATATTAAAAATATTAAACAATTGTAATTTAATTTTAGTTTTGAAAATTAAAAAGGACTAAAACTGTTAGTCGAAACGTCTTTATATAAATAAAAAATCAATTGAACAGTATATTGCAAGTAATTTTATTTTGTTAATGTTAAAAATAAAATACTTTTAAATAACATATCGCCAAATTATGTGTTACCTTGTTCACCTTCTGTACCCTTCATAATCCGTGGGTTGCATTTCATTCGGAGTTTATGTGAGAAAAGGAATATAAATTAACGACCATAACTTCAAGAGAATTGGTTAGGCCTGCTCAAACGAATTTTATTTTAACACAATATGCCAACGAAAATCTTACATATAACATTTCACAAACCAGTGTCTTTAAAACTGTCTTGACTAACTGAATAATAGGTGTTTTTTAAGGGTTTCTTTTTCGAATTGGCAAAACCGTATGCACAGATTCCTCGAATACAGCTCCATCTGTCACGAATAGCTTTTTAGCCGAATTATATATAATTAAATAATTAAACTAAAATTTAATAAATAAATCTTGTATTAAAAATGAAAGAATTTGCATCTTAAAAATAATATGGGAAGGGCCTTTTTTAACTCTTCAATTCCCATGTCCAAGTTAATAAGGATTTTTGGTTTCTTTTTAAATAAAATACCTTATATACATTTGGTTATGACAAGAAAAAATATAAATAAAAAATAAACTACCCCAATTTTCTTTTATGGGGGTGTCACCTACAGGTGACACTGGGCGTTGTGAAATTAGGACTTTGAAGCATACATAGATTGTTTCTTATTGTTAAGGTAAGAATTTATAATGATATTTATTTATATTTAGATATATCAGTTTCTTTATAATAAAAATGGTTTATCTGAAAGAAATAAAACACTTATCTATTCTAATATCATAAAGCTGAAGAGTTTGTTTGTTTGTTTGGTTGTTTGAGCGCGGTAATCTCAGGAAATACTGGTTAGAATTGAAAATTTTTTTGTTGGATAGTCAATTTATCGAGGAAGGCTATAGGCTACATAATATCAAGCTACGACCAGTAGGAACGGAGCATCAATGAAAAATGTTGCAAAAACGGGAAAAATTATTCCTTTTGAGAGCTTCCGTTGCGGCATAAACGGTTATTATAATGCCCAGTGTCACCCGTAGGTGACACGGCATATTTCCAACGTCGTAAAAAACGTGTTCAAAGTTATTTTTACCAATAAAAAAATTTGTGCAATAGCTTATTTATTTATTTATTACACGCAATAAGAAAAAATAACAATAGTTACGGTTTAGGCATTTTTATTTCACTTTTTTACGCAAGAGATTACACAAACACAGACTGCTCGAATTTCGCGCGAAACATCTGATTATATTTGACAGATGACATTTGGCTAGTGTTGTTAGAAAAAAAATATTAATAGTTTTACTTATTGGATTTGCAACAATTGTAGTGGAATTAAATAATAAAATCTCCCTGTGGTAGAAAAAAAATATTAAACATCTGGGAATTGAAGAGTTAAATACATTTTTTTAAATAATAGTTATTTTTATTAATTTATTTGGGGACGAGTTACCGGTTGAATTGTTATCCGGTTGAACTGTCGTTCGGTTGAACTGTCGTTCGGTTGAACTGTCGTCAGTTGAACTGTCACGGTTGAACTATCCGCGGTTTAATAGTCGCGGCACCTCTATTTGATGTCTATACACGCTGTTAAAAAAGAAGTATTAACTTAAAAATCACCTGTATTTTCTAACTATTTAAACAAAATTATACCAGCTTAGCGGTAATAAAAGTAAAAATCAACTTATCTGATAATTTTGACAAAATACACTTTTCGCGAGATATGCTGTAGACAAGTTAAAGATCTCACGTATCTTCTCAAACTGCAACATTTTGAGGACTGTAAAATTTACATATAACACAACTGTTGTGCGATATATGTTTTATTGGCTGCGTCACCGACAGGCAAATAGATTCAAGTCGCGAAAAAGGAAGTTTGAAAGGAAATTCTTAGATTTTTTTTATATACGATTCTCTTGTTGCCGTCGCGGTTTTATAGACTTTTTATAGGTCATCCTAATACCGAGTTCTTGTGACTTGTGAAAGGAGTATCTCTGTTCTGTTCGAGGAAAGTTGTGAGGGCGTAAAGATCATCTCGTTCACTAAAGTATGCAAAAGCTCTTTGGGTTTGATGCTCAAAGCGGCTGAAAAATGTCAAATAAATTTATGCACACATATAACCTGCTTCGTTCACAATTGTCGGATGGGTTAAACGTATTATTTTATGCGACGTGCTTTCATCAGAAGGTAAAAAACAATTTATATATATATATATATAATATTTATATATATATATATAATTTATATATATATATATTCATTAATTATGAATTCAACAGTAGAAAACCCTGTAAGGCTGTAGGAACGCTCTGAATTTAAGCCAAAAATAGAGCTTCGGCTGTCAACTGATTGTAGACTTATTCGTCAACATTATTTTTCTATAATGAAGATAAAGGACAAATCTAGATTTCTAATGGACTACTTTTGTAATTTATGTACGATTTATTATAAAAAAGTTGGCATTAATTGTGCCAAAAAAAAACACGTTTTCAATGTCACACTACGGCCTTATTCGTACTTATTTCACAAAACTGTTCCATCACAAACCTAAAGTGACTTCCTTTTTCGGAAAAGTTTTTTAAATCTTCAAAATATTTCCAAAAATTAGAGTAATCAATTGACAGCGGCATCCTTGCAATAGCATGTTTTAGCCTCGTAGTTGGCACCAGCCAAAAATTGAAACGTGCGGATGATTTGAGCGAGACAGAGCTAAAGAAGGTCACATCCACAATATGTCTTTTGCCTACCTCGCCTCTTACCGCTGAGTCTCAGCACAAACTGTGTGAAAGTAATCCAACACTATTAATACTTTATGCAGGCGCTAAATATGTTACTTTTGAAAATGGAACAAAGATAAAATGTATATAAATTATAACACCACAAACATAACCCAACCTGTCTTTAAAAATGTGTTTCCAACGATATTTATCATCTCCCTAGTCATCATATTTTATTTTATCAATGTACACCTTTAACGAAACTGTGAATATCAATTATCGCGATCACGCCAAAGAAGTATAACTTCTGCCGCACGTACCACTTTTTTTGAAGTTATAGTTCTTTAGGTGCATTGAGGGTAAAATTTTCTCTGTTACGGAAGTTGCACTGTGCACACGCAGCATGCAACGAATATGAAACAGCATGAAGTTAATTGTTAATTTAATATAAAATATCTGAGCGACCGAGCTTTATTCGGAAGAAATTTTACTATACAAGCCTCCAGTGCTAAAAGGGCGATCCTTCGGGCCGCTACTTTATCCAAGGATGTTTATCGCGATCGATTTCAAGGTAAAATATCGTGCTATAATAGTTTATTACAAAAAATTATGTCGTGTTGCTGTTATTGACTACGGATATATAAATAAAGAATCGTAAATTATAAACAAATAACCTCTTTTTCTTCATTGACGTATATTCTTCTTCACTACAACGTCTTTCAGTTAAGCTTGCAGTATAAACTGAAAAATGAGGGCTTTGTTCAGTCCGAGTTGCTAGAATAAAGGCCATATATGCACGTATGCATTTAGACGGCTGATTTACGACACGGCGCACATTTAAAGACAATATAGTTTTACAGTTTAGAGATCATGCAGCTGACTAATTTTATCACGTGATTTTAAGTGAAAGATAATGGTGGATGTTTCGACGAACAGCTGTTTTTAGGTTAGGTTTTATGCTTTCATTTACACAGATTCTATAAATTAGTTGACTCATTTTGTCACGTGATTTTAATTGAATGATAATGGCGGATATTTCGATGAACAGCTGTTGAATGAGTTTTAGGTTAGGTTTTATGCTTTCATTTACACAGATTCTATAAATTAGTTGACTCATTTTGTCACGTGATTTTACCTGAGTGATAATGGCGGATATTTCGATGAACAGCTGTTGAATGACTTTTAGGTTAGTTTTATGCTTTCATTTACACAGCTTCTCTAAACTAGTTGACTCATTTTGTCACGTGATTTTAATTGAATGATAATGGCGGATGTTTCGTTGAACAGCTGTTGGATAAACTTTTAGGTTAGGTTTAGTGCTAGCATTTACACAGATTCTATGAATTAGGTTCGGCTTTTTATCAAAATATGAATAAGGAGAAGGCAGTTAAATTTCACATAGTAACTTTGAAGTAATCACGTGGTGTCGAAAAGACAGCATAGTTTTTTTTACCTCGTGAACTCAATCTAAGCCTTGAACTGACCTTAACTCGAATTTCTTTATATGACAAAACATTTTTGCAAAAACTATTGCACCTTTACTTTTAAAATGGTGGTCAAATGAGGAAACCCCTCCCTTCCGATAACTCAGTATTTTCTGTATTTTTATGAAAGGAAAATGGTTCAACGATAATGCTGCCTGTATGTAGTATTTTCTAGATCTAGGTTAAATATACAAGGTTATTATACATCAATAGTCGGTATAGCAGTACGCGCTTGTGAATAGCTGCTATTCTTCCTGACAGAACGGTTGGCTAGAGACGCTACAGATACAAATTGCTTCTTTGGAAACAGAGAATGAACATTGTTGTAAGCTATAAGAACGCTCCGCAGGCTCAGAATTATATACAGTAAGACCTCGCTTAACGCTGTTTCACTATTACGCGGTTTCTGAAAAATAAGTTTAGCCACTATAACGTAAATTATGGATCAGTTTACACAAAATGTTTCAAATGTTGATAGAAGTTCAGAGGCAAGACGAAATGTCATTGATGCAATATCTTGCTATTGATAACATATTGCTGAACGAAACAGAAAAAGGCAAACGACATTAGATGACTTTAAAAAAAAAACATAATATGTCAAATGAGGAACCTTCTTACTCGAACTTTTATTTGATTTTCATAAATGTTTCATGAACAAAAATCGGTATTAGCAATTAATAAATCTTATCTTTTTGTCGTGTTTTTTTAACATTTACTTTTGTATAACTGAAACCAATCTATGTATTTATCTATATAATTTATTTAACAATGAATGTTACAAAATTAAAGAAAAATAATTTTTCTTATTCTCGATTCTGTTTCACTTATATGCCTATTATGTCCGTATTAAGATGACCTCGTTTAGCGTTGTTTCGTACAGCTCTGTAACTTATTGGAACGCATCTCCCGCATTAAGTGGGGTCTTACTATACTGCTTTTCTTATAAATATATTATATCATTAAAATAAATACTTAGATAAAATAAAATTGTGATTCAATATTTTACCTTTTATCCATCGGTGTAGATTTTAACGTAGACCTGCACAAAAAACAACATATTTATTACATTAAAAAAATTATTTTTAAAAAAGAAATATAAAAAAAACAGAATTACATTTATTTTATAAAAATTGACTTGCTAAATAATTTTATCTGTGCAAAAATGTATCTGATTTTAAGTCGTTTATTAAGATGAAATAAACTGTAAAAATCAATTGCCAGCGGCACCCTTGCAATAACATTTTTTAGCCTCGTAGTTGGCACCAGCCAAAAATTGAAACGTGCGGATGATTTGAGCGAGACAGAGCTAAAGAACAATATGTCTTTTGCCTACCTCGCCCCTTACTGCTGGGTCTCAGCACTTACGAAATTCAGAGCGTTCCGACAGCCTTAAGGTAATTGTCGTGGTACAATATTGTCAAAAAGTTATAGATTATACGCGCCACAAAAGTATACTAGCTTGTAGCTAAGTGATCCATAATTTGTACGCAAGACTGTACTCGTGGAAACGTAACCGATACAGTATTCATATGCATGTATACTTTTCTATAAATTGTTGAACTTTTAACCGTTATTTATAAATAATTAGACGGTCAAAAATGTTTTCTTATTGTTTTTAAACTCATAACAAATGCATTTGGAAAGTTTCTGACAGTTAGTTCTTTTTTATAAATAAGAAACTGGTTCAGAACTATAGAGATCGTATACAATCAATGTTAATTATCCATTTTTTTTAAATTTGTCTCGGATTATTATATACGGTCGATCGACTTCAAATTTTCAGGGTAATTGTATTATCATGTCCTTAATAAGTATACAAAAATTAAGAATTTTCTGACGACGTGCCTTAATCACGACAACTACCTTAAGCGTCTGGCGCAATCTTTACTTTAGTGTGCACAACATATAATGTATAACGTTGTTCTTAAAGTGCAATTTCTTATCTAAACTGCACTTAAACTGGAATGTAGTGAGAATGCAAACGTGGTTTAAAATGTAAGTTTGAATTATCTTCCGGTAGTTTTCAAATGTCGTTGTTTAATTAACGAATTGTGTACAACAATTACAATTTCTGTATTTTGTTTATTTCACTGTATGTACAGTAGAATCCGTTTATTATGACTCCGCCTATATTGACCAACCGCCTATTATGACGTAATTACAGAACGGAGTTTGGTTTTCATATAAAATTCTTTGTAACAAAATCGGATATAATGACTTCGCTTACAGTGACATGTCGCTTATTATGACCCATTTTTAATAAATTATGTCCGTTTATAGTGACCTACATGATTCTTTACACCTTCGGCAATGTTCGTTGATTCCCGACGACGTTCGGCACGTTGCTTGTTTTTGTTTTGAATCTCAGTGAGTAGATAGTTGAAAGTCACGCATTGTTTTTAGTGATATCCTATGTCAAAAAATGTCATCTCAATGTCGTAAAGCATTTACGATTGAGGAGAAAGGTGCAATAATATGCAGATTAGAAAATGGAGAATCAAACTCATCTCTGGCAAAGAAATTGGGCGTGGGTCATTTGACAATCTCAATGATTTTCAAAAACAAGAACCAGATTAAGCGATCGTTCAATTCAAATGTTCTGAAACCGAAGAGGCTTCGAAAATCGCGACAAGAAAATGTTGATAAAGCGTTAATTCAGTGGTTTAAAATCACGAGAAACAAAGGAATACCCGTCAGCGGCCCTATGCTACCTAAAAAAAGAAGGTTGTTTTTTTTTTCACAAAAATGCTTTGTATGACGTCCGCTTAGTATGACGTGTTTGTCAATTCCCTTCGATGTCATTATAAACGGATTCCACTGTATTGTTAGTTTTTTGTTCGTAATTGTAAACAGACAAATAGTCGGAAGCGTTTGATTAATTTACGGGTTATTTAAGGAGGTTTGAGAGAATCTTAGGTAAAACGAATTTTCTATGTTTGAAACACTTGAAACTTAATAGTACACATATTGTACTAAGTATTGTAACACAAACCTCATTTCTTTCTATCAGCGTTGTCAGATTTTTTTTTTGTCAAGTCAGAATTTTGGAACTTTTTGAGTAAAAAAAGCGGGATTCTTTCGTCGAAAGCGGGACATAGTAAAAAAACGTATATAATCAAAAGTTTTTAAATATTTATCTTTTTATTTGAGTTCAAATTACGTTTACGTGACAATAGATAGCAAAAATAGCCATAGAAAATGTATTTTAATAAAAATATGATATTTTAAATCAGATTTACCCTATCGTTAAATAGTTGAGTCTTATTCGTCTTCTGAATAAAAAAAAAAAATAAAAAAAACAGAAATCAAAATCAAAAAAGTTTTATTCATTAGAAAAATATGGCGTTTCAAACAATAGTCTGAGGAGTGAGTGTTACAAATTGCAACTTTCAATAAGAGAATAATTATTTACGCACGGTCGAGTTATCCCGAAAAGCGGGACGGAGCCTGTCCCGCGCGGGACATTTAATTTTGATTTAAAAATCGGGACGTCTGGCAGCGTTGCTCTCTATTCTCTAATGTAATATTGTCTAAATTATTTTTGTAAGAACTGTTATAAGCACTTATTTATATATTATTTTGATTTTTTAATTGATGTCTTGTAGGTTTTCCTGTATATTTTGGGTATGTTTGAAAATAAATAATATTCTATTCTATATATAAAAGACGATGTATGTACATTGTACGTACGTAAACGACTGGACCGATTTTGATGAAATATTCAGGCAATATTTAGATTAGCCCAGCGGGTGATCCTGGTAAAGTTTGGTAGCGATCGGATCAACAGATTTTTTTTAATTTTTTGGCAATTTTGATTTTCTTTTCGATTTTTGAACATTCACAATTAAAAGCGATTGATTTCGTGCAAATTCAGTACACGGTGAGAATTTTATAATAATGATTCTGATCTTTTATATCCTATATTTATACCCGGGCGAAACTGGACTGAGCCGCTAGTTTTTAATATATGAAAACTTCAAAATTAAATTATAAATAATTCGTAATTGTGACGCACTGGACGTTCAAATTAATAATCGTTGATGGAAGGTTGTGGAAGGGTGGACTTCGATCAACGTTCATACACCGAAGATATAACGACAAACAAGTCACGTTGAAATATATAACTTTAATTTTAATAGGTTACAAAAATACTATGTTGTCCTTGTGCCGGCTTTATGATGTTAATGTGTAACCTTCTTGTATTGATAGGCGTTCACTTGTATTGCAAGACCCTTATAATTGTGGTAAATATGGGATAGCTCTCGCCACAATTAGGGTTGCTAGAACTGAACACCTTGATTAATCAAATACTATTAATAAATTTCAAAACATTTTTCAAGCAAAAATTTTGATAAACGTATAAAGTCGATACAAGGACATGTTACATAAATAGAAATAATAACGTTTTATAATGATTATAACTTCGATCAGAGGCGGCGAATAACAAATTAATTTTATTAAATTTAGTAAAGTAACAACAGTGTTGTTACATAATTAAATGTAATCGTAACCCTACTGCCAGACTATGCTCCTCGCACTGCTCCTTGCTCTGCTCATTGCGCTGTCGCGATGTTGCCCTAAGTGGCCAGACACTGCTGTACTCGCGACGCTCCGCACTCGGCTTTCGCCTTTCGGCAATGGAGGTCGATACTGTGGCAGCGTACGCACTATGCCTTTCGCTTGATGCGTACTGAGTGGTGCGGGAGTATAATGCGGCCGGCTTACTCGTGCTCTTATTGCCGGTCCTTTGACTCGCGCACAAAAAACCGACAATCGAAGGAACACTGGGCATGACGAGGAGCATGACGTGCGGCATGACGAGTAACGCGGCCACACAACGTCTCTGCCTCCTTTCCTCGCTACTTCCCATACCACTCGTCGAGTGTGTGGCTGAGGCATAAGATCAATCTTTTTAGAATGTTATTATTAACAACTTTCAATTTTTCTGCATAGCTAAGGTAAAATAATTTAGTTAATATTACATTAAGGGGTAAACAATAACTACACTAATTGCTACATTAATAATAAATACTTTTGTGATGTATTTTAAAAATTTGAAAGCGATCCATCGGTTTAGTTTCTTATGAAAATAGTTTTAAAAATGGCGTTCTTACAGTTTTTATATACAAAGTCTTATGGCTGAAAAGCTTCAGTAACGTTCTTTTTTTAATATTAACCTTCCAATTTTAAGGAATAAAAAACCGCACATAATAAATTTGAAAACTTGTGAAATATTATAACATTTTAACAATATATCGTAACCATTGAAATTATTTAAATAATTGAAGTCAAACTGTTATCTCGTTTATTTATTAAGTAACAACTTATTAGCAAACTTAAATCTTAACTCTCAAAAATATAACACCATGTCTTTAAATTATGTGTACTTTAAGGCTAGTATATAATAATACTTTCCCTCAACCAATTTTTGGATAATCCTGAAAACGAGAAAATGACGCTAAAAGAAAAGTTTCTATCGATGTCACAATATATTTTATATGTATTCATCTGTTCTGAACCAACTTCGAACATTGTGATTAAGTTTTAGTAATTTGTGAAGAAAAGTTTTTTAATTTCGCAACACGGCGTTTATCTAATCCCGTCATCTGTTATGAAATTACAACATTTAAAATCAAACGTCCTGGAATGGTTTTGAAATATTGCTGAATTCATGAAAAATGTATTTTGTTTTGTTTTTTTTTTATTACTATAGTTTGAAAGTATAGTTTGTTTAAACTTTGTGAGCAGAGAGGTGATACATTTTATTTATTTATTTAGTACGAAAGTGTATGATAGATAGATAGATAGATTTATTGGTTTCCGTTATACAAAAAAGTAATTGTTAAAAAACACGTCAAAGAATACAATGTGTTAGGGAGCATTGTTCACCTCTAAAAAATCTTTGTACGAATAGAGACACTCTTTTATCAGATATTTGTAAATTATTTTTTTAAACATTTTTAGACTTTTGCTTCGAGTGTTCAAAGATAATTTATTAAAAAACTGTAAACCTAAATAATTCGGACCATATGTGGGTTTTTTTGTCGAAAAAAATGGAACGACAAGATCCTCTTTTCTTCTTGTCCAGATACTATTGTCCGATTAAATACAAATACCAAAAAATTAACGTAATCTTCTTCGGGTCAATATGATCTAAAACAGCGGTTCTCATACATTTTTGGTGACGGAACCCTTTGGAAACACTAAATATTTCGGAGTCCTAAAATAAGCAAAATCTGATTTTATAATCATTGCAATGATTCTTCGAAACATTCATTGTTACAATGCTACATTAGAAAAATTTATTTTTGAACTGTCACCGTCGGAACTCAAACCCGAATCTTTCCACTTTTGCGGCGGAATGAGTTTTCAGTTACTCTACGGTGCGATATTTTATCAGTCAATCCTTCACAATAAAGCAACTGTAACATTAAATTCACATCATGCGAGAGCAGATTTTTTAACTCGGTAATGCTAGACATAAACCCTCACAGTAGCGGGAGTTACGAATGAATCAGATGAAAATTTCCATTTATCTAATTATTATGATCATTCTTTAATGAAAATCATACAAAAATACGTTCTTTATAACACTCTATTGATTCACTAGAAATTGGTAAAATCGGTTCCAATTAATGTGACGCATGAAGTTGTCTTTTTTATTTTGGATCAACTATTCAAGTCAGTGTTTCATTCTTTAGGTTGGTATTATTACGGTGGAGCCTTCGCGGGGTTCTAGCGGAGCCCCAGGACTCCGTGGAGCACACTTTGAGTATGGTAGAGTTGTAGTATGTTTAATATTTAGATGGAATTCAGTCGCTTTTCCTAAAGTTAATATTACTGGAATTTTAAATTATAAGTCTGCCGAATACCGCCGCATCATTGCTATTTGATATTATAACTGTTCCTAATTTTCACATAAACGGAGTACAGTAATATTAATACCTGTTATTATGTTCTCAACATCATAGTTGAATTGTCTTTGACATTTAATATGGTCAGCACTACAGATGTTCGTAATATTTATTACCCATTTAACCCTCAACATTCCACCTTGTAGCTTTTGACCTTTTGATGTTGTGGTACTCGAGACGTAGATTAAAGGGTTTTCTTGTATGCATGTTGTATCTATCTGATTTTAGCTGTGTTTGGTATCGTACTCGAGTCTAAAAAGTGTTAACATTTTTTACCCGACTGCCAAGAAGGGTTGTGTTCTTTGCGCGTATATTCTTTATTACCTCGTATCATCCAAAATTAAGGTATCCTTGGGTTTGTCTCGGCAACCCAAGTGTCTTAGGATAGGTGACGTCAAAAAAACCAAAATGACGGATTTTAGGTGTTATAATGTGTGGTTCAAAAACACTTTTTTTTCTCCAAATGAATCCAATAGGGTATCAAAATGAAGGAAATTAATACGTCACAGTAAAGGAAGATTTGGTTGAGGACCAAATCTTCCATTAATACTGTGACATTCTATTGGATCAATATCACCATATACGAGGAAATTAATATGTAATTACAAAAATATATACAACTTATATGTTTAAATGTAATTTTTCATTTATTTACTTAACTCTTTACACCCGAGATTATAAAATCGTGAGTTTTGACTTTGAAAAATTCTACATCGTACCCGAAACTATTTTTGTGAGCGCAACCAACGTCGATCGATTGCATCAAATATACTTTATTAACAGAAATAAACAATGTTTTGGACACTGAGGAAACCACGTAACCACATTGTTCTCTTGAATGAAAAGGGTTACATTTATTTATAATAGCCACTAATAGATGCAAATTGTTTTCCGGAGAAGCTAATCGACCAAAACTAAAAAATCTAACACTAAATAAATGTTAATAAAAAGGTGAATTAAAAAATCAAAAAAACCCAACTGCGTAAAAGCGAACAGAAAAGATAGAAACAAGATCAAATGATAATATGGAAACGAAAAAGCGTCGTGTAATGCCGAACTAGCAGCTGCAAGCAGCGTTGCCAGACGCCCCGATTTTGGCGGGACGTCCCGATTTTTAAATCAAAATTAAATGTTCCGCGTGGGACAGGCTCAGTCCCGCTTTTCGGGGATAACTCTCTTATTGTAAGTTGCAATTTGTAACACTCAGTCCTCACACTATTGTTTGAAACGCCATATTTTTCTAATGAATAAAACTTTTTTGATTTTGATTTCTGTTTTTTTCATTTTTTTTATTCAGAAGACGAATAAGACTCAACTGTTTAACGATAGGGTAAATCTGATTTAAAATATCATATTTTTATTAAAATACATTTTCTATGGCTATTTTTGCTATTTATTGTCACGTGAATGTAATTTGAACTCAAATAAAAAGATAAATATTTAAAAATTTCTGATTAAATATGTTTTTTTACTATGTCCCGCTTTCGACGAAAGAATCCCGCTTTTTTCACTCCAAAAGTTTCAAAATCCTGACTTGGCAAAAAAAATCTGGTAAACGCTGGCTGCAAGCCACATATACCTTGCACACCAGTCAGCAGAAAAACTATAACATCGCGGGCGCCATACTTCAGTTGCTGTACGAATTCACCTTACAAAATTGTGAATTTATAAGCAGTGCTGCTTTAAACGACTCCATTTTCTAACCCTATCTTGTACTTTATTTTATTATGTGTTTTATTGATATTATTATGGATATTGTATATCTGCAAACCAGTATTCTTTCGAAGAAAATATAGGGTTACAGTTAAACTGAAATATTTCCTGGTTATCTGCCAAGCACATGATGCTTTTAAATAGATTTTCGTGCCATTGAATTTTACGTTTGGGTTTTTGTCATAAAACAGTAATATTATGAAAGCTCGGGGATGTTTGTATAAATACAAAGAAACAAAAGAATATTTGTCCATAAACAATGAAATTTGTTTTCTATTTGTAAATACATATTAAATAAACATGCTTCGTCTATTTGCAAATATTATATGAATGCACACAATATTTTTTGTGGCTAAATCAAGATCACTTAAAAAAAAGTCTGGCGTTATAAATTTTAATATCGGTTTTTCAATAATATCGTATATAAGGATGATTTGTCGGTACAATCGGAAACAAAAGTTAATGACATTTGCACCAAATTCATATCTTTTAATATCTGTTGAAATAAATGATTTAAATCAACCATTTTTTTTTATAATTTAAATTTTGATATTCAGTTTCTAAAAGAATAATAATATTAACATAAAAATCTCAATATAAGTGAAAATTGTAAAATAACTATTGTTTGTGACTGTACCTTGAATTTAACTTTAAAAAAATAAATACTTAAATTTTTTTTGTCACTGATCATCGTCACAAATTATCCCAAAAATTAAAGTAAAAAATTAGGAGATAAATACATACGTTCGTAAATTTCCAATCTAATTTTATTTTAATTAATTAAATAAAATAATTCTCGTTTTTATTCAGGAAAGCGTGACAACACCGCACCATTTTAATTGTTGGTATTATCCAATTTTAGAAAAACCTGACAGACAATATCGATGGAAAGGAAAAATTGTCAGCAAGAAAATTTATTTACAACGGCCTAAACAAACTGAATTACCACAGAAACGTAAACTTGATGTTTGCGACGTTGCCACGTTTTCTTGTAATTCATACTGCTTATTCAATAATACGGCAAATATCACTCATTTTTATTATTTTTCTCTGTAACTAATATTGAAACTACCAATTATTAATCGCTTTTATGTTTCTTGGATATTTAATCTATTGATTAAAATTTTTGGAATTTTTTACATCATAATTTCATTTTTTTTTTCATTTAAATAGGTCTGATAGCATGTTTTCCATTTAACTACGTGTTAATTTGTTGCAACTAATAAATGTTATAACTTTTCAACTGGCTTGTAAAAAAATCCCAATTTTTTCGAGGAGCTTTAGTAGACTTGCCAGAATAGTATATTTTTTTTTCAATCGATTTTCATCATTTTCTTAAAAACATATCTCATTTTATTTTTATTAGAAAATTAAATTTCATTAAGATAATTCGTGCAATTTCTATTCGTTTTTTTTATGCGTTGCTGTTTTTTGAAAATATGATTCTAAACCACTTGATTTCGGAAATTCTGTTTGTCAAAAGTTTTCAGTACATTCAATTTTTTTAACATCTTTACAAGATTCTAAGCTCGGTTTTTGATTTAGATTTTAGACCTCTAGAAGAATGTGTTCTTCATCACAAAATACATAAAAAAAAAAAATGGAAATGGAAGTATCATTATGGTGCCTCACTATGTGTAATTTTCGCAAATAAATACATTATTGTAAATAAATACATTAATTAATATGTTTTATTTTGCTTCTTTTGTGGTGGAAAACACATTTCTGTAATGGTGGTCTGCAATTTTTAAACACTTTGTATGTTGTAATTTGAATTTAGCCTCAATAATGATATCAAATATGTTTATAAAAACGATGGGTAATTTGAGAATTTGTTCTTTGACGTCATTTCTATAATTTTCATTTATAACAAAATTATCAGTTGGATTATTTTTGCCATCTTGTTCAATTAAGCTACTGAGTTTACCTAAATTAATAATAATCATAATGATTATAATGGGTTTAATGTCTGTTTGTCGAAATTGCGTCATAACAGACGCCATTCGCGTGATTACAATTTTCCATTTACCACATTTCTCGTTATTTTGCTAAGTTTTTAAACTTCAACTTAATTAACAGCAATTGAAGAATGGAGGAATTATAGGAAATTAGGATAAGGTTGGCAATTATAGAAGTTTGACAAACGCATTTCGATATTGTTCTGGATTTGAGGTAAACCATGGAGAACCTCAACAAAATACCCAGTACAGGAATTATCGTTTCTTGGGGAGAAACAGTAGGATAATGTTTTAGCCACATCTGCCCCTGCCGGGAACCCAACACCATTATTATTATTATTCTTATTAGTATTATGAGCGCTACGGTTTGGTTGCATTTTACATAATAAACGAATAGTTTGTTGTAGAGATGGGTAAAACGGGTCTTTTTAGTGATCTGCATCTTTGCATCTGGATCCCGTATGTGAGCCGGCTCACTGAACCGGTTCAAAAAGAGCCGAGTTCTGAATATATTACTGCAGTCTGCCACTGAGTTACCTAGTTCAGTCAATCATATCACGACCTGTATAGAATCAAGAATGCATAGCCAAACATGTGATGTATGAGTCATTTGAGCTGACAGATGCATCAAAGCGAGAACTGATACGTAAGTGTAAAATGTGCTTCTGTGTGTTAAGTGTTTCACTGAGTTATGCGGATCCGTTGATCCGTCGGTTCAAAAAAAAGTGAGTCGGCTCTCACGGATCTTCTGTCGGAGTCGGCTCTTTGAACCGGTTCAGATCTGAGTTACCCAACTCTAGTTTGTTGAGCCTTTTATAAAACCCGACATTAAAATCCTTTTGGTGATTTACAACAGTTACGTGTGAAATTCCGTTTTAAATGGTTTAATCAACGAATAGTTTGTTTATCCTTTTACAAAACCTAACATTAAGATCCTTTAGTGGTTTACAAGTGTTATATAAGCGTTCTGTAAAAGAGATATGGAAAGAGAGGGTGAAAGGGATCGCAGCGAATAACACGATAACCACAAAGTGAAGCGAGTAAATATCTCTGACTTCGTACAAGCCAAGTTCTGTATGTGTAACCGGGAGCTCACTAACTTTTGTTGTGCTTCCGTTAAGGTAACTGTTTGTCAGTGTTTTTAACCGACTTAAAAAAACTAGGTGAGGTTCTCAATTCGGTTGTATTTCTTTTAGAGATGGGAAAAACGGGTCTTTTAGTGATCTGCGCCTTTGCATCTGGATCCCGTAGGTGAGCCGGCTCACTGAACCGGTTCAAAAAGAGCCGAGTTCTGAATATGTTACTGCAGTCTGCCACTGAGTTACCTAGTTCAGTCAATCATATCACGACCTGTATAGAATCAAGAATGCATAGCCAAACATGTGATGCATGAGTCATTTGAGCTGACAGATGCATCAAAGCAAGAACTGATACGTAAGTGTAAAATGTGCATCTGTGTGTTAAGTGTTGCACTGAGTTATGCGGATCCGTTGATCCGTCGGCTCAAAAAAAAGTGGGTCGGCTCTCACGGATCTTCTGTCGGAGTCAGCTCTTTGAACCGGTTCAGATCTGAGTTAATCAACACTAATTTCTTTTTTGTGCACCGAGATTTTCGTCAATTGTAAACCGATTTGAAAAATTTCAACGCCATTTTGTTCAGAATGCTATCGAATTGGTACCATATAGTTTTGATTAAAATCGCCTCATCCGTTTTTAAACGCCATCAAAAAAACATATTTTTTATATCGCCAGCATTTGTGAACCGATTTTGATGATGATTTTTTTCTTATTTATTAGGGCATACCTTCAAGTTGATCCCACATAAGTTTTACTTAAATCAGTTATAGGATCACTTCGTTGTCCGTCTGTCTGTCTGTTAAGACCCTTTTTTCCCAGGAATGCTTGGAGGTATTAAGTTGAAATTAATATCAAATACTCAGGTCTGCAAACCCTTGGAGCTGTGAAAAAATCAATCATCTAAGTCAACGCAATCAAAAGATACGGCCGTTTATGTCGTATATTTTGACACTCGCAAGGGAATCAAAACCTATAGGATACTTCCCGTTGACTAAGAATCATAAAATTTGGCAAGAAGTAATGTCTTGTAGCACAAGTAAAGGAAAAAATACGAAAACCGTAAATTTGTAGTCATATCACCAAAAAAAAGTGTTTTTCTATGCACGTCAAAATAGTGCATATTGGTGACATCGGACGGAATATCTTAAAAGCTATTAGTTCAGGCATTTATGCGCCTTAGTGTGTATATAACAACTAATAATAAATGAGCATCCAAAATTTTCGCAACTCAGATTGTCCTAGTGTTCTGGACATAATACAGCAAATAGCAGAACTAAATTGCAAAGGGAAAACAATAAAAGTAGTTTGGATTAAAGGCAACAACATGGCCGATAGTCTTGCTATGATAAAACGACCATCAAAACTCCGGCTAACGATATCATAAATTTAGCAAAAAAGGCAGCTAATATCGAATGGCAAAGATTCTGAACAGAGAGCACTAAGGAAAAAGGAAAATGGTTATTTAATATACAACCAGTCGTCAAAAGTCAACCATGGCTTAAATATTGTTACAAGTCAAGAAAAAACATCACCCAGATAATTCGCATGAGACTTAGCCATGGTTGTTTTCAGTCCCATTTATTTAGAATAGGCGTCGTAAATTCCCCAATCTGTAGCTGTGATAACTCATCTGTGGCAGACTTAAACCATATATTTCTATCTTGCCAAAATTATGCTTCAGACCAATTATGGCAACATTTACATAAGTCACATCTTAAACGGTTAACTTTGAAATATATGAAATATTGAATGATTATTGAGCCAGACAAAGTATAACTATATGAGTCCTCCACTTAATAACAATAGTCATTTTTTATGTTTTTCCAAGGTCTGAGTCCTGTGCTTGTTTTGAAATCCTAATGCTGCGTGAGCCTGTGGCGAGAAAAGGTGTTGGCTCCTTTAATCCTTGTTTGTTGTTTAATCCTCATCACTTTGTGTCTGGCACATGGGAATAATCCTTGAAGCCAAGGGGGTTTTAAAAAAAAAAAACTAATAATAAAAATAAAAAAAAACCCGGGTCGCAGTGCCAAAACCCTGCCGACAATATAGTGTATTTGCTAATACATCAGGCCTTGTGGCTTTATTATGTGAACTTAAGGTGATTATTGGGCAAAATAAAAAAATTAACTCCTTAATACACCCCTTTAAATTACACTTTTTTTAACTACATCATTATTGTCGATCAAACGTCTACACCAAAATTAAAAACACCTTTCAGGAAATAACTTACTATCTGCAAACTAGTGTTTTCAGAAAATTTTTAAATCCGGTCCTGTCGAGGCGATTTTATTGAAATTTTAGGAACACTTTTTAATTGCTATTAAAGGGTTAAATTTCAATTTTGAAACGATTCTGAGAATTTTTTAGGTATTTTTGGGCCCAAAAGCTTTTATCATCCCCTAAAAACCACCCTTAAAATGACCCGATTGGGCCCATTTTAAATAGGCTTCGTGCGGTGATGGATTCCAACATGTGTGCCAAATTTCGTTAAAATAAATTAACTCCTTCGAAAGTTATTGCCCGTACACATATATACCTATATATATATATATATATAAATATATATATATATATATATATATATATATATATATATATAAATATATATATATATATATATACATATATATATAAACATTTTTAAAAATGGTGCCAAAGTGTTTAGGAGGTTATGAAACGTCGAGAAATTTTGGTCCGACCCCTAGGTCCCGCCATCCGACCGACGCCAATAGTGTATGTTGCCATATGGCAAATACACTAATAAAGTTAATAAATATTGTATGGTGGTACGGAACCCTTCGTATGCGAGTCCGGCCAGTTTTTTTGGAAATAGAACTAGTGCAGTTGCAAAACAGAAAGACACCAGATGTTGCCTTGGGGGAATTTAAGCTACAACAAAAACAACGGTAGCACCGCGGCCCCGATGTGTAGTGGTATTCTGTGAAATGTGACACAAAATAAATCCTACAGCAGTCCGTCAAGTAGCGGTTTGCAGTCAACGTTGACGTCTGGGTCAGTTTGCTTTACAACGGCGCTTGTTCTGAAAAATGTACGTCAGAAATAACATATTGCTGTCAGAGTCACTTGTGGATAACAATAAATGTTAGTTTATAATAAATAATGAAACCCCTGTCCAATAATACTATATTATTACAGAAATGATTCTCTAGTTAGGTGCAGAAACCGTTGTCAAACAATTGATTTGACAGTGATCTTAGATTGAGATAATTTACCAGCAGTTTTTAACACGCTTTTATTAGCTTCACCTACCGAGCTGGGTAGAGTAGTGGTGGCAGCACTAGACTCGCATTCGGG
Source organism: Venustoraphidia nigricollis (assembly GCA_034508555.1). NCBI lineage: Eukaryota > Metazoa > Arthropoda > Insecta > Raphidioptera > Raphidiidae > Venustoraphidia > Venustoraphidia nigricollis. The sequence goes on from JAVRKA010000008.1 coordinate 591,997, forward strand.
AGGTTCGGGTTCGAATCCCGGCGGGGGCAGATGTGGCTGGGACTTTTTCCTACTGCCTCTCGCCGAGCAACGGTAATTCCTGTACCGGCCATCTTGATTGAGGTTTTCCATGGTTTCCGTCAATTAATTCCAGATAAATATCGAGATGGTTCCTTATTTGAGGCCATGGCCGATTACCTATCAAACTCCTAGTTCAAAAATTACCTATCTTATCCTAATTTCCTATAGTTCCTTCATTTGCCCATTGCTATTACATAAGTTGAAGTTTTAAAACTGTATAAAAATAACGGGAAGTGTGGTAGATGGAAAATAGTAATGGTGCGAATGGCGTCTGTTATGACATAAAGTCGAGAAACGGACGTTAAACGCATTATTATTATTATTAATATTATTAGCTTCACCCGTATGTTGATTTGTGAAGGAATCTTTGAACGTGAATTCACCCACTTCAAAACGTCAGATAAAACTGAAACTTTGCACTTATCAAGGACCGATAACAATACAATAATTTAATAAGTTTGTCCCATTATTCTGACCAGGACGTTCAGGATAAAAAACTTGAAAAATTACAATAAACAAGCTATCCCGCTATACAGTGACGTACGTTGTGTTGCCTACCCCATAGTCAAATGTAATATTGCTTTTAAAAAACCCTAAACAACACGCTTTTATGAACTAAATAATGCAAAATAATTTGACAATAAAATAACCTTTACTGTAAAAAGCGTGGCGTGCTTATTATCGGTAATAAATTTTTCATTTACTAGCTAATTGTAAACGTAGAGCTATTATGAAAATTTAAGTAGATAGCACCCCACGTTTTTTATAGTGAAGCTAATTTTGTTGTCAAATTATTTTGCATTTTTCAGTTCATATAAACGTGTTGTAGTTTTTTTATACATGCAAACGCAGTTTAATGTCATTGTTAACATTTTACAAATATGCGTTGTTCCGATGAAAATACAATATTATGATAACTAACTGACCGGTACGGATTTCCTCCGGGTGTAAATCGCATTTTTAATAAAATACACAAAAAACTTAAAAATAAAATAGGTAAAAAACAAGCTAAACTGTTTTAATTTAAATCATCAACTGTACTAAAAACTAGAAAATTAGCAGAGACTGTTAATTTGAAATATTTCTTTTTGATGGTTTAGAAATACATTCTTCTAGACAAGTCATTATTTAACTATAGAGTCGTTATATATTTTTTATGCGCCCCCACGTTTCTATTTTAGTCTGTTAAAAGTCCCAGATTATTATTTTCTAGTTTTTAGTAAAGCTGATTAATTATTATCATTATAAATATTAAAAAAAACCCGGGTCGCATGCCAAAACCCTGCCGACAATATAGTGTATTCGCTAATATAGGCAGTGTGGCTTTATTATGCGAACTTAAGTTGGTTTTTTGGGCAAAATAAAAAATTTAACCCCTTAATACACCCCTTAAAATAACAGTTTGTTGCTTAATTGCAACATTACTATCATCGAACATCTACACCAAATTAAATACACCTTTCAGTAAATAACTTACTATCTGCAAACTAGTGTTTTCATAAAATTTGTAAATCCGGTCTTGGCGGGCCGATTTTTTTCAAATTTCGGGAGCACATTTTAATTGCTACTAAAAGAGTAAATTTCAATTTTGAAACGATTCTGCGAATTTTTTCGGTATTTTTGAGCCCAAAAACTTTTTTCAACCCCTAAAAACCACCCTTAAAATGATCCAATTAAGCCCATTTTAAATAGGCTTCGTGCAGTGATGGATTCCAACATGCGTGCATAATTTCGTTAAAATCAATTAACTCTTTCGAAAGTTATAGCCCGAACGCATATATATATATATATATAATTTTTCCTAAAATGGTGCCAAAGTGCTTAGAAGGTTATGAAACGTCGAGAAATTTTGGTCCGACCCCTAGGTCCCGCCATCCGACCGACGCCAATAGTGTATGTTGCCATATGGCAAATACACTAATAAAAGAATAGTTACTTCTTACCACAACAGATTTATTCAGTGGATGTACATTTCGAGAGCTAAGCTCCCATCTTTAGCAAAACACTAAGCTCTCGAAATGTACATCCACTGTATAAATCTGTTGTGGTAAGAAATAACAATTCTTTTATTTTTATTGTTCCAACCACAGTGCTCTTAATGTTTATATCATTAACGAATTAGTGGTGCAAATCCGAAATAAGTATAGATACTGAATAAATCTATTATTAAAGTGATTTTCGTACGGTCTGCTACTAAGTTTACCGGTGTTGTATTTTCCAATATGTTTTTATATTATGAAGCTTTTTCGAGTCAAGATGTAGTGTAATATGTGTCCACGAGTGTTTATATAGCACATTTGTTATTATAAAGGGAAACAAAATCATTTACAGCTTGCCTCACACAACCATAATACGTTTCTGGCGGTAGAGTACAGAACTACAAGCCTTCAATGCGAATACTGATGGAAAAATCCAGAGTTTCGGATAACGCCGTAAGGGTTCCTATTTTTACATTTTGACATGGAATTCATAGGCATATAATTAGCCGTATTCTACTATTTTTGTTCTAATCACTGTTCTTACGTAACCACAGTGATTACAAAATTTATAAACACTGTCTGTAATCACTAATGTTTAATATGCTATTCAGGTAAAGTATTAATAACAAGTGATTGTGCGAGTGTTTATAAATCTTTTTTGTCACTCGTTTTCAAAAAAACGTACCTATAAAGAGTTGTCTGAATTTAATTACAAGTCTATTTTTGTGCGGTTACCACGATTATATACTTCTGAATTTTGTGTTAGTTGTCAAGTGCTGAAAATAATTAATTATTAATAATAATAACTATTATTATGGATAATAAAATTACAAAAAGACGACAGAAAAAACAACATCTAGTCAATACAAATTGATGATTGATTTTATTGACGCTAATAAAAATATGTTGAGTCGAAAACTTTCATCAACCGAATCCACAATTGTGGATAAAAAATGAGAAAAATTAGCCCTTATACTGAATTCTTTTTTGAATTTTGGATTAATAAAAAACGTAAATGAATAATAAAAAAATGTATAACGTGTGTACGTTATAATATAATTCTATTATTAACCTGTTTTCATTCCCAATTAACTCCAAAATAAGTAAGTGAAATATTTCGCCGTCCATTTTAATTAATAAACACTTAAAGTGTCAGCTTAACAACACCCATTTACAAGTTACAATTTATCCACTATTATAAACACGTCACATGATCATTTTAACCACTTGTGGCAATCGCTTTGCTTAGCAGAATAAGAAACAAATAAAAGCGGTTGCCTAGAGTGTTTATGTTGCTAAGCAGTTGGTAATTACCGTGATTATCATTAGTAGAATAGCCCTGATTGTCTTACTTAGGGATTGCAATGCTGGATCCAGCACATTTTTGGCCTTGGTGGATCCAGCGGTACGGATCCACAATCAGCTAAAAACAAGTAATTAACTGGGTCTGAGAAGGATTATGATAAGATATTGAAGAAAGAAAAGGCACTTTATGAAAGTGAGGGAGTAAGAGGTGAAAACCTAACTTTAATCTATTTAATCTATGACTCTAAACCAACCAGCGTAGTGAGAGCCCTTTCCGCACGCAGGTATATTTGCAGTTCTTAAAGAAGTAGGCTGGGTGATAACACCATCAATAACATTTCTTTTTTGAGATCTTACTTTAAAAAAAGTAAAAAAAAAACTTACATAATTGATTGGCTTTATTCTTTGAAAGACAAGTCCAGTCTTAAATGATATAATTTATATGAAAGTTTTGTTTCTAATAAGAGTTAACTAGACATTTTATAAGCGGGAAACGCCATTTTATTTCTAAAATTATTAAGACTGAGAAACCGAGACTACATAGTTTGTAAATAGGTAAACGAATAATTATATTTAATTATATCTAGAATATTAATTAAGGTGATTTGAGACTGTATTGTGATAACTATTAATTATAGTCCGAATACTCGTAACTATTACTTACTATTAGAGTACTTTACTAACGCCAAAAAAACGAGTATTTGATGTAAATGTAGATAAATAGTTATTAAAGTTTCTAGAGTTAAAAAATTGTTACATTTATTTGAAAAATCGATTAATGCTGGATATGCGCGGGATCCAGCTGGATTTGCTTTAATCCAGCTGGATTGAAAATGCCGTTGGGATGCAATCCCTAGTCTTACTTGCACGTTTCAATGCAAATCGACCGTTATGTTTCAAATGCACTTTCTGCAGTCCCCTATCTTACGAACCGCTCAAGCAATCCCAGCAAACCAGGTGTCAGGTGATTGAGTCACTCGGTCCCTTTCGACCAATCGTACTGAGAATTTTGACTTTAGTCGTCTCTAGGCTTTGCCTGCGTGAGGGTGTTTTTGTGTCTGAAAATACCTAAATTGCTCCGCTACAACTTAAATATCTCGAGAACTACAAGTCAGATCGCGAAAATACAAAGTGCGTTGTGATTTTCAGAACCAAATCTCTCCGAATTCTAGAAGCACTCACAGGAAATAATAACAACATTTAAACCTAAAAATTTAAAATGCCTCGACCTAAAAATCGCAATACAACTCGAACCAAAAATTTCAAACCGAAAACCGGCGAATCCTGCGCAGAGCGTCAACAGGCCTATTGTTGGAGACTAAAATCAAGGAAATCGGGCGAGAACTTAGAAAATGGCAACAATTTGAAGATTGATGAAACCCCGTCAACCCATGTTTCCATGTCTATCGGTAGTCCCACGACCACTAGGGCATTTTTTTTCGTACGGAGAAATAAAAATTGGTTCAATTTGAACATGAGATCATTCTGAATCAAATGATCGACCTGTGGTTTAGGTTTGGTTTTTTGTATGTCATAAAAGAATTTTTATATGTGTACGTTAGTAACATCTCACCGACTTTTATAGTGTCTGTTTATTATATTTATATCGATATAAAAGCTAAAATACAACTCACAACCGATCAGAAAGTTACTAGATAGTTTTCTTACACATCAGAACAGATGATGGATTGTGAACTTCAAGCTGTTTTTTTCATTTTCGCTTTGAGTTAATTTTTAAAGAAGTGTGGTGTTTCTTTCAGAGCAGTCAAAACTTTAATCTGTGCTATCTTTCTCAAGCACACATTTTGGTGCTAAATAATTCATGAAAGCGACACTAACATCTAAAAACCCGGGTCGCAGTGCCAAAACCCTGCCGACAATATAGTGTATTTGCTTATACAGGCAGTGTGGCTTTATTTTGCGAGCTTAAGTTGGTTTTTGGGGAAAATAAAAAAATTTACTCCTTAATACACCCCTTAAAATAACATTTTTTTCCTAATTGCAATATTATTATAAATCGAAACTCTATACCAAATTATATACAACTTTCAGTAAATAATTCACTATTTGTAAACTAGTGTTTTCATAAAATTTGTAAGTCCGGTCCTGTCGGGCCGATTTTATTAAAATTTTAGGGACACTTTTTAATTACTACTGAAGGGTTAAATGTCAATTTTGAAACAATTCTGAGGATTTTTTCGGTATTTTGGGGCCCAAAAACATTTTTCAACCCCTAAAAACTACCCTTAAAATGCTCCGATTACGCCCATTTTAAATAGGCTTCTTGCGGTGATGGATTACAAAACGTGGTCCAAATTTCGTTAAAATCAATTAACTCTTTCGAAAGTTATTGCCCGCACACATATATATATATATATATATATATATATATATATACGTATATATATATATATATATATATATATATATATATATATATATATATATATATAAATATATATATACATATATATATAAACATTTTTAAAAATGGTGCCAAAGTGTTTAGGAGGTTATGAAACGTCGAGAAATTTTGGTCCGACCCCTAGGTCCCGCCATCCGACCGACGCCAATAGTGTATGTTGACACTAACAATGCTATCTTTCTTTACCAACTCGATATTGGTCGATGTTCTGTCGTTTTAGTTACATAATAATATTAAATTTAAAAGATGTTTCTACTATAATACTTTATTAGTAAATTATTCACTATGGTAAGACTAAATTAATAAACAGTAGGATAGCTATAGTTTGCTACAATTGTTAAGAAACATTCATTGTTACAATTGACAGTTTGAAACTACATTTTTCTAGCATGGTATTAATAATAATAATGCGTTTAACGTCCGTTTCTCGACTTTATGTCATAACAGACGCCATTCGCACTATTACTATTTTCCATCTACCACACTTCCCGTTATTTTTCTACATTTTTAAAACTTCAACTTATGTAATAGCAATGGGCGAATGAAGGAATTATAGGAAATTAGGATAAGGTAAGTAATTTTTGAACTAGGAGTTTGATAGGTAATCGGCCATGGCCACAAATAAGGAACCATCTCGATATTTATCTGGAATTAATTGAGGGAAACCATGGAAAACCTCAATCAAGATGGTCGGTACAGGAATTACCGTTTCTCGGCGAGAGGCAGTAGGAAAAAGTCCCAGCCACATCTGCCCCCACCGGGATTCGAACCCGGACCTTCCGAATGCGAGTCTAGTATTGTAACAATGGGTGTTTCTTAACAAGTATAGTACACTATAGTAATTATTTACAAGTGGGCTCCAGTCTTTATCGTCTCTAAAAAAAATTTCACCCACTGGAAATGCCATTCGATGCGTCAGAGTGAGGGAAACACTTTTTAAGGGTTTGTCAATAAAAAAAATTATTAAATTATAAATATTTTAGAGGAATTAGGATCAATGATCCTAATTCCTCTAAAATATTTGTAATTTATTAACATCAAAAGGATCTGATATATACATTTTAAAAAAAAAATTATTTTAACTTTTTTAAGGAGGAAACAACGTACCAAATTTTCTTCATTTTAACAAAATAAATTATTATCAAATTTATGTCAGTGGCAATGATGTAGGGGGGAGGGGTGGGTTGTTTTGTGGTTTCAAGGTTTTTCGAACTTTTAATATCTCCCGTACCTCCCACCAAATACAATTTTTAAGTAAATGAACTTAAATTTTGTTCATTTCAAAAAATGCATTTTTTACAAAAAATATGAATAAAAAATCCTTTCCCCCACCTTAAATAATCTATATTTACACTCTACAATTGTCCTAGATAAGTAGAAATTTTTTTGGACACAATTAGTGCTGCAGCCTCACTTGTAAAAAAACCCGGGTCGCAGTGCCAAAACCCTGCCGACAATATAGTGTATTTGCTTGTATAGGGCCGTGTGGTTTTATACTTTTATTATGTGAAATTAAGTTTGTTTTTGGGCAAAATAAAAAATTTAACCCCTTAATACACCCCTTAAAAGAACATTTTTTTCTTAATTGTAATATTATTATCAATCTAACGTCTACACCGAATTAAATACACCCTTCAATAAATAAGTCACTATCTGCAAACTAGTGTTTTCATAAAATTTGTAAATCCGGTCCTGTCGGGCCGATTTTATTAAAATTGTGGGGACACTTTTTAATCATTACCAAAGGGTTAAATTTCAATTTTGAAACGATTCGGAGAATTTTTTCGGTATTTTGGGGCCCAAAAACAGTTTTCAACCCCTAAAAACTACCCTTAAAATAGCCCGATTAGGCCCATTTTAAATAGGCTTCTTGCGGTGGTGGATTTCAACACGTGGCTCAAATTTCGTTGAAATCAATTAACTCTTTCGAAAGTTATCGCGCGTACACATATATATATATATATATATATATATATATATATATATATATATATATATATATATATATAAATATATATATATATATATATATATATATATATATATATATATACATATATATATAAACATTTTTAAAAATGGTGCCAAAGTGTTTAGGAGGTTATGAAACGTCGAGAAATTTTGGTCCGACCCCTAGGTCCCGCCATTCGACCGACGCCAATAGTGTATGTTGCCATATGGCAAATACACTAATAATTACCTAAGCTATCGTACTGTTTATTATAATTTATATTATAATAGCTGCTACCCGCGGCAGCGACAATAGTAGTGAAGTCCTCGGCTTGTCGGTTTTTTATGTTTGAGGTTATAAGTACTGAATTGCTACAATAGATTAAGGATGGAAAAAGCACGCGCTAAATCGATTTTTGACTTTGGAATCGACTTCAAATTCTTTGACTCTTGAAGTCGATTAATCATCTCTGATAGTCGACTTTTGTGACTTAAGGCTGTCGGAACGCTCCGAATTTTGTTTGTGCTGAGACCCAGCGGTAAGGGGCGAGGTAGGCAAAAGACATATTGTGGGTGTGGCCTTCTTTAGCTCTGTCTCGCTCAAATCATCCGCACGTTTCAATTTTTGGCTGGTGCCAACTACAAGGCTAAAAAATTTTATTGCAAGGGTGCCGCTGTCAACTGATTACTCTAATTTTTGGAAATATTTTGAAGATTAAAAAAACTTTTCCGAAAAAGGAAGAGTCACTTTAGGTTTGTGATGGAACAGTTTTGTGAAATAAGTACGAATAAGGTTTTTTTAGCACAATTAATGCCAAACTTTTTTTAGTAAATCGTACATAAATTACAAAAGTAGTCCATTAGAGACCTAGATTTGTCCTTTATCTTCCTTATAGAGAAAGAATTTTTGCAGAATGTTGACGAATAAGTCTACAATCAGTTGACAGCCGAAGGTCTATTTTTGGCTTAAATACAAAGCGTTCCGACAGCCTTAAGTCGACTTTTTAGAAATTTAGTAATTCTTGTATACAAACCTAGATATTTTAATATTTTATTAAATTATGAACGTACAAACGTTAGATGCAAATGGAGGCTTGCGCATGTATAGTCGGTTGAAAAACTACGAACTCGCGATATATTATTATTTTTAATTTTTCTTTAATCTAAAGATCTAATTCCTTGCACTACATAAAATTATCCATCCTGGTCGTACTTGAGTGTGGTACTTTGGGGGTTCTCAGCAGACAAATTATCATCTGAATCACCGTATAAGGCATCTTGAACAATCAGAGAAACAATAATGGCATACTGGACTGTACTTTATAACGGGAAAGCGACAATTGACAAGACAACGAACGTTAACCAATCGCCGACGAGTACACATACTGTGCCGGTAGCTGGGAGGTGGTAGGAATCTTCCTTTCCCACAAAACAACCAAAATATGCATTTGCGACGCTGTTTGTGACTAACTTCAGAACCATTTAATACCGCGGCGAGTATTATACTAAGTAATGTATAAAAAAGTCGAAAAGTCATCGAGTGAGAATCGATTCTAATCGATTCGGGACAGGCTCAACTCGACCCTAAAAAGTCGATTATTTTTATCAAATGATCGATTCTTGACTAAAGTCAGAGTCGACTTTCCTATCCCTACAATAGATATGCAAATAGGTTGTTAATTCCATATCTACAAATTAAAATTTTGTCACATTTAATAATCAAAAATCTTATCAAGTGAAAGTTGAAACTAAGTGTGATGAATAATCCATTTTCAGTCGGGATTATTAACTGGCTTTAGAAAAATTTATGTGTCATGAAAATCTTTTAATATATTACTATGTGTATGGATTCCAGTAAAATAGGGAAGCTGTATATGTCAGTACCTATACAAGAACTAGCTGACAGACCCACGGGATCAAACCCACGCGTTGATGTATTAAAGGTGCCTCCACACTGAAAGCATTTTTGTGGTTTGAAATGTGATTTTACTTAATTTATATAATATTTTCTATTTTTTTTTTCAAGGTTTTCTATTGAACATTTTAATGTTTTATTTTATTCAGTACAGGATGTTAAATGCTTAAAAAAATGTCTGGGAACTGGTCATTTGTAAATATTGATGTAGAACTACAGCCATTGTGTATTTTTATTTTATAGATATAAATTAGTTTCTTTAATATTTGGAAAAAGTCGATTCATGCATAAAAAGCATTAACATTTTTGTGACCGCTTCTTGATAATATTAGATGAGGGGAAAAGTAATTTCGTTTTTTGTTGTTTTTCAAAGCGAGTATATATATATATATATATATATATATATATATATATATATATACAAAATAGCCTGTTTCTCCAAATTTGAGAATGCTTGAACCATCTTAGAGAGTAAATCAAACAAAATGAATTAGCAAAACTGTAGCGATCGCTCGACAGATTGTTAACCTGTCGATATGTATTTGTTTCAACAAATTTTGTTTTACACGGCACACTTTGATCGGTATGGATAACGTCAAAAAGCTATTTTGGTCAGTTTTGTAGCTTTTGATTGGTTTAGATATAGAATATGCTATGTCAAATTATTCAGAAAAATAAGCAGAATTCGAATATCTGAAAATCAAAATGCCGTCCATAAGAAAAACCAAAGTTCATGTCAATATCTCATTATGTAATGGAAATAAAAAAAATAATCCTACGCCACTGAAAAGACCTTAAAAAGTTATCAAAGAATGGTTAATGAAATTTTCAAATATTTTCATAAATAAAAAAGTTATCGCTAGTTTTCATAAATGGCAATTTTCACTATTTTCTGAATAAATTCATAGGGTGTCAAAATTCAATTGTTTTTTTCGACGGGACGTTAATGAGCACAATTTTCTGCACTACTTTGCCCATTTAACCGACTTTCTATCTCCACTAATAACAAAGTTACCCATGTTAGCCAACGTCGGTTGAGACACCCTGTGTATATATATATATATATATAAACATTTTCAAAAATGGTGCCAAGCTGCTTAGAATAATGGGAATTAACGTCGAGAAATTTTGATCGGACCCATATGTCCCGCCATCCGACCGACGCCAATAGTGTATGTGCCATTTATGGCAAATACACTAATTATATAACATCGTTCTTTCTTTTTCTAATTGCACATTTCAAACGTGTTTTGTTTTTATGTTTCATTAAATGTTGACCGCGTATCATTGAAAGAAGAAAGAAGAAAAAAAAATCGGGTAGACTGTCCGATAACAAATGTTATTAAGGCATTGTTTTTCAGTGGAAACCTGTACTTGACCACTCATGTCACAATGATTAATGGCTGTTGTTGTTATTTGTTGCGTGCAGCTTCTCACTTGTTTCTTTTCGGCTCTAAGGAGATTTATTTTCGCCATTATTAATAATATTCAGCCGCTTATTAGTGTTGCTTAGGTTTTTTTTTCTCAATATTCAAGGTGTCCCAAGACGACTGATGATTGGGATTATTTTTCATTTATGTGATCTAGTTCAGTGAACCTGGATCAAGGTTACTAGAAAAAAAACCCGGGTCGCAGTGCCAAAACCCTGCCGACAATATAGTGTATTTGCTAATACAGGCAGTGTGGCTTCATTATGCGAACTTAAGTTGGTTTTTGAGCAAAATAAAGAATTTGACTCCTTAATACACCCCTTAAGATAACATTTTTTTTCTTAATTACAATATTATTGTCAATCGAACCTGTATACCAAATACACTTCAGTAAATAATTCACTATCTGCAAACTAGTGTTTTCATAAAATTTGTAAATCCGGTCCTGTCGGGCCGATTTTATTAAAATTTTTGGGATACTTTTTAATTACTACCAGAGGGTTAAATTTCATTTTTGAAACGATTCGGAGAATGTTTTCGGTATTTTGAGGCCCAAAAACATTTTCCAACCCCTAAAAACTACCCTCAAATGGCCCGATTAGGCCCATTTTAAATAGGCTTCTTGCGGTGATGGATATCAACACGTGGGCCAAATTTAGTTGAAATCAATTAACTCTTTCGAAAGTTATTGCCCGCACACACACACACACAAATATATATATATATATATATATATATATAAACATTTTTAAAAATGGTGCCAAAGTGTTTAGGAGGTTATGAAACGTCGAAAAATTTTGGTCCGACCCCTAGGTCCCGCCATCCAACCGATGCCAATAGTGTATGTTGCCAAATGGCAAATACACTAATAAGATTGGGCGTTAGCAATGTTGTAGGTGTGACTTGGCGAGACGCGGGAGAGGGCGGGGGAAGTAGCCTATTAACTCTAAAGTTTCAAATTGTTAACCTTATTTTTCTCTATTAGATCGTAGACAAAGTTAAACATATTTTGTCTGAAAAATTTTTTTCAAGCTACCATTCACGAATGGGGCTTGAAAAAATTTTCAAATTACCTCTAACTTCTTACTGAATAGGTGAACGGGCTTTTCTATATAAAATTTTAACAGGTAATTTGGAAATTTTTTCAAGCTGCATTCGTGATTGATAGAGCTTGAAAAAAATTTTTCTCGGACAAAAAGATGTTTATTTTTAGATGAAAAATTGTCTGAGGAGTTAGGATCAGGTTTTTTAAATCAATACTAAATTTTTTATTTTTTACACGTTTCGGAAATTTAGTACTGATTTAAAAAAACTGATCCTAAGTCCTCAGACAATTTTTCATCTAATTAATTAGTCAGGATCGGAATAATTTTTTAAAATATGTTTATTTTTGTCTGGAAAATACGATTTAACAGAGAATATAATTATTTTTTTAGAACATGAAGAAACTCCAAATCCGGACTGAAACATTGTTCACTATTAAATATTTTCACTTGTCTGTTATTATAGTCGTTAATTTAGGTAATATCTAAATAATAAAATCTTTATTTAAATATTTTTTGTATAATAATATGTTTTGTACCACAAAAAACTTTTCTCGAAGTTATTGATTTATTTTAAACTTTCACGAATGCGGCCGAGATAAATAGTTGCTTGAAAAACAAACAAAAGTTTTGTTCATCAAAAAAGAAAAAAAAAACTTTACATAATCAATCATTGTTCCTCGTTAAATATATCAAGCAACTACCTGTAGCCAATGTTTATTATCAACGATTTGATAAAACTATAGATTGACAAAAAAATATTTTGAATTTTATTCCTATAATTCCAATAACTTTTAGTGCGACTACCCAATAGAATCCTAATAATCCTAGGTGTAATCATAATAACAATCCTTTCAGTAATATTTTTTTTTTTATACATTTACAAAATAGTCGTCTGGTATATTTTATATAGTTTCCAGATGGTAGAACGTGCACTGATTTCGTCCATCTAGCATTTTAGTCATGACCAACCTCAAGCTTTCGAATTTTCGTTAGCGCGACCAGCTTCATACTGTTGAATTTTCGTTAGCGCGACCAACTTCATACTGTTGAATTTTTGTTAGCATGGTCAACTTAATACTTTCGAATTTTTGATAACTGTGCGCGCGCAGCTTCCGTTGCTTGCTAAAATTTTACTCTCAATGCGTCAAAAGAACCCGGCCTTAAAAGAATTTAAAAATAAATTAAAGAAATATCTCATAAACGAATGCCATTACAATCTACAAGAATATTTTAACTAATGATTTTATAATATTGTTTTAATGACGCATTTTATACAGCTTTGTACTGTTTTTTAAATAATATATTTATTTTATTGAAAGACTTTTAAAATTAAATACGTTTTAGTTTATTGTGAACGTACCCCAGGTGTACCCAGCTTACTTTATGATTTATTTTTATATTCGATATTTAATTCGGACAATATAGTCCCAGTGGGTTAGTTGACCCATAGCATTTTTCTTTTTGTTGACACGGGTAAAGGTACTTTACGGATTAGCGCTGAATGAAACGAAAAACTTATTCGACTTTTTTAATTAAAACATTGCAGATATTGCAGACATTTAAATTTTTATTATTTTTTTAAAGAAAGAAACACTTAAAACACTAATTAATAATAACAATGGACAGTAATGTATTGGACGTCCATGACTCGATATAATACGAAACTCGGGTCGTAGTGTCAAAACCCTGCCGACAGTAAAGTGTATTTGCTAATACAAGCGTTATAGGTAGCGAGCTAGTGATGATTTTACTCATAGTATTTCCTCAAACCTGAATTTTTGTGAGTTCATTAAGGACACTATCCTGAACACAAAAACCGCAGTCTGGGAGCTGAGGGCGGGGACAATGCGTGGATGGAAACGTCGAGAAGTTTTGTCTGACCCTTAGGTCCCGTCATCCGACTGGTGTCAATAGTGTATGTGCCATATAGCAAATACACTAATAATGTATTTTTGATCAACAACGCATTTATTCAATGTGGAGGTGATAAGTGGTTTTAAATTTCAATTTTACACTTACAAAGAGTGCATATATGTAGTGACAAAACATTACTGTTAGAGAAGTTATTTGGGATGTAGGTTGGCATTATTGATTAAATGATTACGTCATACATATCAGTGACGTAGACAGAAATAATTTTTTTTTTTCAACGACTACTTTTGGATATTTGCAAACCTGTAGTGCAATAATGAACGAAATTGAATTAATTGTTCAACTTTCCAATAAAATGCATTAAAAAGAAAGGATGGAAAAATTAGTCACTTGTTTTCAAGATCTGATAAAAAAACTGGCCAAGTGCGGGTCGGATTCGCACACGAAGGGTTTAAATTAAATTTTAAGGTCTGAAAATAAATAAAAAGGTGATTTATCCTTTTTATTTATTTTCAGACCTTAAAATAAAATTTAGTCATCTTTTATCATCATTACCTAACAAAACAGAATCTTATTACAGTTTGTTACAAATTGTTTTTATAATCAGTTAGAATATTTTATTCTGAAATTTTTAAACCCGGACTACAAATGAAGCCCCGCCCGGACGCTCCACAGATGCCCTCTAAACTAGGACAAATCCGGGGAAACCCGGACGGATGGCAAACCTAGTTGTACCGAATAATTCGTTATAATGAAGTTTGTTATAATATAGAGGTTAGGTTGGTCTAAGATTCGTTTTAACAAGTTAAGAAACCCCATTTTCTTCTGAAAACTTATCTTTAAACTTTGAAATTGCAGCCAATGTACTTACTAGAATTTCGAACTCTTTTGCGATGTCTAATTTTTTATTTTTAGGATTCTCGTCTACATACTTAATGATTTTTTGTTTCTCTGCGACGGTTAAGGAACAACTTTTTCGTTTCTCCGTCGCTGCAACTTTAGATTTACTAACAACAGGGACCAACAACAGTGTTTACATTACTTTACATCAAGCAACAATGATTGTCTTACGATAAATTTAACATGTCTGAACCTATCGAGACATGAATTGTTGTTGTAATTGTGGAATTGTGTGTGTTTGATTGGTTATAAGTTGGAAAAAATCGTTAAATAGAGGTAAATTATACTTTCTATTTATATTCAGCAATGATTGAAAATTCGTTATAAAGAGGTTTTGACAAAAAGTAATCGTAATGCGGATGTATATTTTGCATTAACTCTTACGGGTAGTTTTAGGGGATTTCGAAAAATTTGTTAAATCGAGGAAATCGCTATATTGTGGTTTGTTATATTAAGGTTACAGACGTTTATTCCAGTGCCTTATTTTTTTTTAGTGTATTTGCCATATGGCAACATACACTATTGGCGTCGGTCGGATGGCGGGACCTAGGGGTCGGACCAAAATTTCTCGACGTTTCATAACCTCCTAAACACTTTGGCACCATTTTTAAAAATGTTTATATATATATATATATATGTGTGTGTACGCGCGATAACTTTCGAAAGAGTTAATTGATTTCAACGAAATTTGGGCCACGTGTTGAAATCCATCACCGCAAGAAGCCTATTTAAAATGGGCCTAATCGGGCTATTCTAAGGGTAGTTTTTAGGGGTTGAAAACTGTTTTTGGGCCCCAAAATACCGAAAAAATTCTCCGAATCGTTTCAAAATTGAAATTTAACCCTTTGGTAGTGATTAAAAAGTGTCCCCACAATTTTAATAAAATCGGCCCGACAGGACCGGATTTACAAATTTTATGAAAACACTAGTTTGCAGATAGTGACTTATTTATTGAAGGGTGTATTTAATTCGGTGTAGACGTTAGATTGATAATAATATTACAATTAAGAAAAAAATGTTATTTTAAGGGGTGTATTAAGGGGTTAAATTTTTTATTTTGCCCAAAAACAAACTTAATTTCACATAATAAAAGTATAAAACCACACGGCCCTATACAAGCAAATACACTATATTGTCGGCAGGGTTTTGGCACTGCGACCCGGGTTTTTTTTCTAGTTGTCCTGTATATGACTCATTTTATTCATCCCTGCAATTTCCGTTACGTTATTAATAAAAAGCCAGACAAGTACCATGTGACATAAGAGTATTTGACATTATTATTAGAATTACGCGTGATAACATTCTCCCCGTAGTATTAATAAAATGGGTATTTTCGCTATAGCTCTGGGTTCGACAAACCAATATGTTTTTCGAACCAATTATACAGCTGATTCTAAAATGGGCAGTGAACTACGGCTGTGTTGGGTGAAAACTTTTTACACTGTTGCGTTTGTTATACAAAGGAGTAAGATACAGTGATTTGTTTGTTGTCTCAGTGTCGGTACTTATAGACCACAAGAGCCCCTGAATGCCAGACCTTCGTTATTTTATAAAAGCTGAAAGTTTCTCAGCTCATGTTTCCAACACAGGTAGGAACGATGGGTCATCGTGGCTTTGGCACATAACAGGCAACAAAGTCGTATAACTACTTATAAAATGAAAATAGTACCGTGTGTGTATAATACTCGCCACGGTTCTAAGAGGTTCTGAAGTTAGTTACAAACAGCGTCGCAAATGCATATTTTAGAGCGGTCCTGGTTGTTTTGTGGGAAAGGAAGACTCCCACCACCTCCCAGTTACTGGCACAGAATGTGCGCTCGTCGGTGATTGGTTATCGCTGGTTGTCGTGTCACTTGTCGCTTTCCTGCTATAAAGTATAACCCAGTACGCTATTGTTAAGTTGTTTCTTTGATTGTTAATTGATCAAGATGCCTATTACAGTTTTGCATAGACAAGCACGAAAAATAATTTTTTGGATGACTTTATGCAAGGAATTAGACCTTTAGATTAAAGAAAAATTAAATAAAAACCCGAGTCGCAGTGCCAAAACCCTGCCGACAATATAGTGTATTTGCTTGTATAGGGCCGTGAGGCTTTATACTTTTATTATGTGAAATTAAGTTTGTTTTTGGGCAAAATAAAAAATTTAACCCCTTAATACACCCCTTAAAATAACATTTTTTTTTCTTAATTGTAATATTATTATCAATCTAAATTCTAACGTCTACACCGAATTAAGTACACCCTTCAATAAATAAGTCACTATCTGCAAATTAGTGTTTTCAAAAAATGTGTAAGTCCGGTCCTGTTAACCCGATTGTATTAAAATTTTAGGGGCACTTTTTAATTACTACTAATGGGTTAAATGTCAATTTTGAAACGATTCTGAGAATTTTTTCGGTATTTTGGGACCCAAAAACATTTTTCAACCCCTAAAAACTACCCTTAAAATGGCCCGATTACACCAATTTTAAATAGGCTTCTTGCGGTGATGGATTTCAACACGTGGCCCAAATTTCGTTGAAATCAATTAGCTCTTTCGAAAGTTATTGCGCGTACACACATATATATATATACGTATATCAATATATATATATATATATATATATATATATATATATATATATATATATATATATATATATATATATATATACACATATATATTATAAACATTTTTAAAAATGGTGCCAATGTGTTTAGGAGGTTATGAAACGTCGAGAAATTTTGGTCCGACCCCTAGGTCCCGCCATCCGACCGACGCCAATAGTGTATGTTGCCATATGGCAAATACACTAAAAATTAAAAATAATAATATAGTGCGAGTTTGTAGTTTTCAACCGACTGTAGCTGCGCAAGCCTCCATTTGCATCTAACTTCAGAACCTTTTCGAAACCGTGGCGCGTATTATATGTGTGTTGGCTAATAAAAAACTTGATATAGAGAGAGAGATATACAGCATTCATACCAACTTAAAAAAAATCTTTAACGCAAAAAAACTGATAAAGAAGGACGTTTTTAAGTCCCTCAGCTGCTGTGAGATTCAACGTTTCAAGTCGCAGAATATCATTTGCATCCGAGGCATACGAAAAACATCTTGCGTTATTTTAATTTACATTTAGTTTACATTTTACTAACATAAGATAAACTGTAACAGCTGTGCATTTTTCTTAACCATTTTTACATACTTTATAAATATATTCCACGCAAAAATTATGCTGCAATTTTTTTTCTATAGTTAAATTATTCGATCTGTTCGGAAATTGCTCGAGAAGTAATCAATAATTTGGAATCACAGTTCTACTTAGATAAGACGAGGGGTGCTCGATTTTCTTATATTTTCTTTAATATCTTTTAAACTATGCATTTTAGAATTGTGTCGTCTAATTTCAAACACCGTCAGATCCACTTTTCTTTAAAAAGGAGATTTTTTGTCTATCGTCTCGTCACACTTGAACTACATGTTCCTAAATCTTAAGTTGATTTCGCACTGCGCTAGATCAATAGATATTATAAGCTAAAAACAGCACTTTATTTCAAAACCCGTTACATCCATGAGAAATAGTTTTCAAATGCCGCCACATCCACATCGACCAATCAGAACAGAGCATTTAGCGCAAAACTGTCATGGCGATTCCAGTTAGTTAAATTGTATTCGTGCTGTGTTTTTTTAAGTTTATTCTAGTAAATAATGGCAGATTTATCTTATAATATTAAACAAGTCCCTTTCGACAAAGCTAGGAAACGTTCTATAAACAAAAGAAACTGGAAAACTGTGAAAATTTAAATTTATATAATACAAATGAATAAAAAATAATTAAAATCTTTCTTTTGATTTTGTCCTTTGAACAAAATATTTTGTTCTACATCTTCAAAGTTCAATTTCAGATATATGTTGTAATAGAAAACAGGATCACGGATAATTGGAATAATAAAATTAAATCAATTTAAACACTCATTGATTGCTTACACAAATTTTTTTTGAAAAGACCAAATAACTTAAACCATGAAATTTCATGTTTTAAGGCGCTATGTTACAATCTTTTGAGTTTTCGCTGAGGTAAAGGGGTGCAGGGACGGTAAAATCAGTGAGAATTCGGTCCGCCAATAGGAATAGAGATGACAATATTCATAGTTAAGCAAATGCAACACTGGCCTGCATTGGCGCTGTTTACATCGTTGACACCATAGAGCTTATAAAATGTTCCATGGTTCAAATTTCTACACCTACTTACTAGCTAGAGCTGAAGAGTTATAATATTAAAATTATATTCACATGACATCGTGTTCATAAAAATAGTTGCTTTATATGCACATAATATGTAAAATATATTTTCTATTGAAAATAACATAATTATTGTTTATTGGCCATATTTTATGGTTTTAGACGGGATGGTTTTTGATTTTTGTAAAGAATAATGCTAGATGTTAGAATTCAGGAAAACAATTTAGTATCAGACTGTTTAATAATAATAATAAATATTTTGTATTTTATAAAAGAAAAATAAATCATTAATTATCAGTTTTCTATATTTTATAAATCTTATAAATTGACATCATCGTACAGTTTACAAAGTATTATTTTATAATTATATATATTTTATTTATCTTATATTAATTTACTGTACGGTTTTTAGGTAAGTATTTAATTTTTAACTTCTCACTATTGAAAATCTATACTAATATTATAAAACGAGAGGCAACTTCGCTTCGCAGGGGGAGAATTTCTCGCGGGGGAGTGGTGGTAATAAAGCATAAATTCTTATCTCTGGAACCTCTAAATCGATTCTAAAAATTCTTTCAATAATTGAAAGCTAGACTATCCCTGAGTGATATCGGCTATATTTTATTTTGATTCTCACGGGGGGGATAAATCATAAATTATTATTTCTAGAACTACTGAACTGATTCTAAAAATTATCTCACTAATAGAAAGCTATACTATCCCCGAGTGATATAGGCTTTTTATTCACAATTTTTACTGCTCGTAAATTCGTGTTCCATGCATATGAAAATATTCCGCTAATGATGTCGAACGTTCAGAAATGTAAATAGCAAAGAATTAAAATTAGGCAGGTCTATCTGGATTTCTTATTGGCAAATTTCGAGGCAGTCTAGGGTCTATAATTTCTGGGAGTATACATAATTTGTAAAAATGTATTAGCTTGTCCTTCATTTTTGCTTCCCAAAAGGAATTATCGCGATTGATCTGGAAAAAAAAAAACAAAAACAATAATATATACATAATTTTCAAACACAGTTAGAATTAGGAAGGGTATCT
This sequence comes from Venustoraphidia nigricollis, assembly GCA_034508555.1. Classification (NCBI taxonomy): domain Eukaryota; kingdom Metazoa; phylum Arthropoda; class Insecta; order Raphidioptera; family Raphidiidae; genus Venustoraphidia; species Venustoraphidia nigricollis. Next base: position 612,160 of record JAVRKA010000008.1, read on the forward strand.
AAATTATATTGTAATATCTAAGATATTATACCTTCAGTATTTTGGTATCAAGGGGGGTCCAGACAACAAAGTAACAATACTCTTTATTGCAAACTTCCATTTGTCCCTGCACTTGATACATGTAAAGATCTTCCGGTTTTAAATTAATGTCCCCGTCAGCATTTAGATTTAAAAACTTTATTTTTTTTTGCTCAATTGCCTCTTGAATGGTTAACTTTGAAGCAGACCACGGACATTTTATTTCAAGAATGCCATATTCGCCAACTAGGCCATCTGGACTAGCTCCTAAAAATGGGTAATCTCTGTGTATGAAGAGACCGCAACCTTGAACTTCTAAGCCTGAAATATGCGAAAATTTTGAGAGAGCTATTGGTTCATGTTCGTTGCCATATCGCGTAGCAGCATTTCCAAAAAAGTCTTTATAAAGCAATAATTCCACCGTTTTTACACACGACGTTTTCTTCTGGAGCTTACAAATTTTGCCAAACACTGAAGCTGTAATCCGAATAGCTCTTTCTTGTTTCCATAAAGGGTTGGAATTTTGTCCTCTTGTTATTATTTCAAGTTCCGATCTCTGCGTTTCGTCAATTTCTAGTGACTTGAGAAACTCCTCTTGCTTTTGCAAACACACATTTTCAGGCATGTCTTCTGTAGATCCATAATCCTGATGTGCATTGTTTCCCAGGTTTTTCACATGAGGTTTTCTGCTTACTGCATTAAAATTCAATCGTAGCCTAGCGTTGTAATTTTTCTGTTTGGTTTTTGACGCGATGAAAAATTTGGTGTACATTCCTGGACTTCTTTGCGTTACAGATTTATTTATCTTAGAATACAGGTCTGAAGAACAATTATATGACAACGCTGCTGCTTCGCATCTTGTTTGATATGCTCCTTTTAGTGAAAAATTTATTCGCTTTCCACCAACGAATTTACACAAAATTGAATTGTACAATTCAGCGGCATTGTTGTCCATGTCCATCAACAAACTTGATGCGTGCTGAACTAAGCGGTATACGCAGCACATTATATCTTCATATAACCCGCAAAATTTTAAATCTGCAATCAAAAAAGTATAAAATAAAGTATAAAACACCCAATTATTTCGGTTTAGAAATTAGCATAAGTGTATGTAAACTAAGTACATATTACGAACCTTCAACTTTGTTGTCATCATCAGGTACAGTCTTAGAACAGAAATAACCTAAGTTATTACATTTCAAATGCTCTCCAAATACATGACTTGGTGAATTGATCAAGTCGTTTTTAAGACTGTTAATTTTGGTTTCCAAACTTTCAGAACATTTTTTTCGAAACGCAATTGCCTTAGACACCGCAATCCGCAATCGAGTAATATTTGATTCCAAACATTTACGCAAAATAGGTAGAACTGCTAGATTTTTGGAACTGTTCCTCTTTTTAGTTAGTTCTTTTAATTTGTTGCAATAATTTCGTAACAGGTGGTTACGGCATTCTATTTTTTCAACTAAATTATTACCGTACGGTTTTGCCAGTTTCAAATTTTTCATGACACTGCTATCCCCGTCACCGACTAATTTTTTATAAACAAGACCATGATGTAATATAGAAGAACAGAATCCTTCGACTATAATACTGGCTTCCATAGCTGTTGAGGTTCCATTCCAATTCTTGTAGCAAATATGTTGATCGGCTATCAACCCAAGAGAATCAGCTCTTGTACAATTGGTGCAATATTTATTTTTGACCCCCAAAAACAGCATTTTCCCGGTTCTTTGACCTATTATGCACCCCACTCCCGATAGCGCGTTATAATTTGTTTTGTACGATAGTTTACACCATGCCCCATCAGCTATAACTGTAATCATCGGAATGCCGTCGTCTGTAATGTCCCCAACTTCTTTAGCCAATCGAGCTTCTTCTTTGCCCGCTTCTTCCATCGACTGCCATGCAGTATTACGAATAACATTAGCCATTTTATTGTGACTAGCTGTATAATGATAGACTGATAAACTTGGCTGATTAAGTACAGCATGTTGTTCAACTAACTGGGTATGGCCTATACCCGTAGTTATACAAACAAGAACGGCTGCATCATTCACCGTTATGTTGGCAGATGGATCATCGTCGTCGGTACTAAGTGTATCTTTTAAATTACACATTTTACATTGCAATGTAAATATACTTTTTAATCCACTTCTCTTTTCAGATATTACATACATGTCCTGTAGACCACAAGAAAACGGCTGATATAATTTCATTTCAAAGATTTGTTTAAAAAAATAGTGGATATTGATCACCCTTCTTCCAGTAGGTAATTGGTCTCCCAATTCATAATATGAATCCTCCATGTCAGTTCTAAATGGGTCCCTATCGGTATATGAACTGTTTGTAAGATCATTTTTTTCTGAAGTGGAAGATATATCAAGCATGTCTAAGCTATTTGTATCATCTATGTATTCAACAAGCTCGTTTCTATTTGTCAAATCTTCAGGGACTAGAGTATCAGATAACCTTTGACTCTCATTACCCATATCGACATTAGGCAAAATTTCAGAGGAAGTACCAGGCGAAAACATTGATCTAACTTTGTCTCACGCTAAAATAAATAAAAATTATTGTAACAAGTTGTTTTTGTTTCTCGAAAAAAATGATGACTTCGTTAGGGTTCGAATCGAAGCGTAACGACGTAAATATAGTCTGAAAGAAATTTTATCAAAATAAGGTCAATTTTTTATAAAAGAAACGCAAAAAGCGGATTTTACAGGAGGCTTAAAAGGTCGTTTCCATGATTACGCCACAAAAATACTTTATTTACGTTAAAAATATTTTCTTTATAAAAAAAATTATTATCTATTTAATAAAATGAAAAATTGAATTTAGTACTTACTTATTTCCATTATTGAAAAAAAATAATTATATATATAATGATCGGACTTGTTGAGTCCTAATACATGACCCGGACTTTTTATAACATGGATTTTGTCTAATTTTATTGAATATACTGACAAAACAACTTGAATGATATATAAATTGTTATTAGAAAGAAAAATGAATCACATATTCTACTTACAACTTGACTCTCTGCTTTGCGCTCTTTTTACGACCATAATATGTTCTCTTGCTTATTTTCATTTTGAATTCACTTATGTTGCATAAACGGCAAAAACACTATTACACTACAGAATTGGAATTCTATTATTCTGCTGTCTTCATAACATACTACATATTATTTAACACTCGTATTATTATTAGTTACTATAACTACAAATCACAATGAATGAAAATAAATTCTGAAAACACATATTTGCTAAAAAACAGCAAAATAAGGTCAAACTAGGAGGTTACATTACGTTATCTCCTTCTAAAATTCTAATCTCCCTAATTTAAATGTTCGCCATCTAGCTACGTTATTAACTCAAATTGCCATTTGAGGCAGCACCGGACGATTGTAATAATATGAAATTATTTTTAATTCGTTTTTCATAAATAAAAAACCACCTTTTCAATTGACGCCACAATGTTAATGAAAGAAGTCGTCTATTTTTGTTTTAGAATGTGCGCTACAAGCTCAAAAAATAAAAAAAAAAGTAAATAATGATATTTTTTATTTTTTTTTTTTAATTTCAAAAATCTGGCTTTGTAGCGCAATTTGTCGTATCATGAAGCGTATATGTGCAAAATTTCAGACAAATATTCAATCATTTGTTCAAGTTATTTATGAAAAACGAAAAATTTCATTTATATAGCGCCTTAAGTAATTAGGTCTTTTTAAATTTTTTTATAAGTGTGTAAGCAATCAATGAGTGTTTAAATTGATTTAATTTTATTATTCCAATTACCCGTGATCGTGTTTTCTATTATTTTTTTCTACATTTTGTAGTAAGTAAAAAATACCCTGTATAGATGATGTCTTAGCTTAAAGTTGGTAACAAAATCAGTTAGATCCTATGCTTTTTTTTCATAGCCCGCCACAAACAAAACTGAATATCAAAGTCAGCTACATCCAATTTTTTGGCACAAACTATGTATATTTTACTTTTAAAACGAATGAATTTAAAATCAATATGGTGTTTGCTATACTTATCAAATATTGCTTTAAATTTTGACAATTATGTTATTCACGTAATATTTTAATATAAAAAAATCACATACTGTAAAAATTACATTTTTGGATCTAACTGAATTTGAAATTAGACGCCACAATTAATACACAGGTTACCTCGTTAATGATTTTATAAGTACTACATCAGACCCCCTTCGTTGTTCACTAAAATGCGGCGAATGGAGAATAGAATACAGATAAATTCTTAGATTTTGTAAAATTGAGAAGCATGAATATATCCGGTTTGTTTTCTTTTTACAACTTCATCTGCACGGATAACTCGCACAAGGCTTACAGTATGTTCCAATATAATATAGCATATTTGTCAGATATGTTTTGTGAGAGTGGCGTTTGGCCAACCATAAAGACAGTAGCAAGTGGGACAGGTAAGGGAAAGAACAGCATCTGCACAGAATGGATCTCACGCACCGCTGATTTACATATCGTCATATAAAGTGTAGTTCCCATAATATAAAGCTACATTATACTTACATATGTAACATAGAGATGGGAAAAACGGGTCTTTTTAGTGATCTGCATCTTTGCATCTGGATCCCGTATGTGAGCCGGCTCACTGAACCGGTTCAAAAAGAGCCGAGTTCTAAATATGTTACTGCAGTCTGCCACTGAGTTACCTAGTTCAGTCAATCATATCACGACCTGTATAGAATCAAGAATGCATAGCCCAACATGTGATGCATGAGTCATTTGAGCTGACAGATGCATCAAAGCAAGACCTGATACGTAAGTGTAAAATGTGCTTCTGTGTGTTAAGTGTTTCACTGAGTTATGCGGATCCGTTGATTCGTCGGCTCAAAAAAAAGTGAGTCGGCTCTCGCGGATCTTCTGTCGGAGTCGGCTCTTTGAACCGGTTCAGATCTGAGTTACCCAGCTATATTCTGACTGATAAGTTATTTGGCTGGTGTTCAACGATCCTTCTAAACCGCAAATGTAGTAACTTTTGGCGTATCCCTGTACAATAAACAACTAGTAACTGGACGTTGTCCAGATTGTTTCGCCACTACTTGATATGGATACCACATGCACCTGTTTCAGGTGCTAGTTTCATGTGCCGCTTGCAACTTTACATAACTTTCTTGACTCCAACTACGTGACTTTTTAACTTTAAAATTACGTGAAGGTAATTGATACAGACCTTTTTGTCTAGAAAGTTTTGTTCGTATTAAAAAATCAAAAGTCTGTTTATCATACTTATTAGCGTACAAAAAAATATTTCAATTAACTTTTTTGCTATTTTAAGGAAAACTTTTGAACTCATTATAAGTATATTTCTGTATAATTGACTTTATTAGTGTATTTGCCATATGGCAACATACACTATTGGCGTTGGTCGGATGGCGGGACCTAGGGGTCGGACCAAAATTTCTCGACGTTTCATAACCTCCTAAACACTTTGGCACCATTTTTGAAAATGTTTATATATATATATGTATATATATATATATATATATATTTATATTTATATATATATATATATATATATATGTGCGGGCAATAACTTTCGAAAGAGTTAATTGATTTTAACGAAATTTTGTCCGCATTTTGGAATCCACCACCGCAAGAACCCTATTTAAAATGGGCCCAATCGGGCCATTTTAAGGGTAGTTTTTAGGGGTTGAAAAATGTTTTTGGGCCCCAAAATACCGAAAAAATTTTCCGAATCGTTTCAAAATTGAAATTTAACCCTATGGTAATAATTAAAAAGTGTCCCCAAAATTTTAATAAAATCGGCCCGATAGGGCCGGATTTACAAATTTTATGAAAACAGTAGTTTGCAGATAGTGACTTATTTATTGAAGGGTGTATTTAATTCGGTGTAGACGTTAGATTGTTAATAATATTACAATTAAGAAAAAAAAATGTTATTTTGAGGGGTGTATTAAGGGGTTGAATTTTTTATTTTGCCCAAAAACAAACTTAATTTCACATAATAAAAGTATAAAACCACACGGCCCTATACAAGCAAATACACTATATTGTCGGCAGGGTTTTGGCACTGCGACCCGGGTTTTTTCTTTTTTGTCCTTGGTAATTATAATAATTCCGATTTTTAAAAAAAATGTTTTTTTTTTTAAGAACATTTTTTTAAAAAACGGAATTATTATAAACTTTTTATTAATAATTGTTAAACTCAAATTTATATTTACATGTGTATATTAACTTTTATATCTCAAAACATTTAATAGTTATTAAAGCTTGATAAAGTTCCAAACAAGGAACGAAAGGTCGCTTGTAAATAAAAAATTAAGTGTTTACTTAAAAAAAGTCCTTTTTACCGAAAAATCATTTTTATATTACTGTATAATGTTTGTAACCAAAAAATCTATCTATCTATTTATACAAAAATCAATGTGTGTATGTATGTTCCCTATGAACTCCAAAACGGCTGGACCGATTTTGATGAAATTTTCAAGCAATCATCAGATTAGCCCAGCGGGTGATTCTGCGAAGTTTGGTGGCGATTGAATGTTTGTTTTTTAGCAATAATGATTTTTCTTCGAATTTTGAATACCTATTCACAATAAGTATAAAAGTATAAGTGTAACGACTATAGGCTTGCCAACTTTAAAATACAAATTTGCAGGAAATAATGATTTCAAATGCGGGACGAGGGTTTAAAAAGCGGGATCCAACTAATTTTTATTTAGAATACAAAAAAACTTGAAATTTTCTTTACAAATCATCAGGATGAGAAGTAAAATAAAACACCTTGTTAGATTAATAATAGTCCATATTTACCAAAAAAAAACAGTTATAGTGTAATTTAGACTTTATTATGAAAACTATAAATTACTTTTTAAATGAGTATTTTTCTTGACATTTGGCACTTAAGGATTTTTTTATTTTTAAGTACAAAATTGTAAAAATCTTTGCATGGATAAAAAAAATTTACTTTAAATTGTAGCTCTGACTTTACAGAATCCACATGAAGACGATTTCGCGCGTCGGTCCAGACATTATTACAAAGTGAGAAGACTCTCTCTGGTGCTGCATTAGAACACGGAATAGATGCAATGTAATTAGTGTCCTCCGAAAAGCGGGATATTTAGCGTCCCGCACACACCCTAAGCGGGACGTCTCGTAAAAGCCAATTCAGACTAGCCGTTCTCGGTTACGATTCACCGGTCCGATTGGGAGCTCGACCAATCAGGGCGTAGTCGTTCCCGATTGCGGTTCGGTTCGAGCGTTTAGGTTCAGCTCTAATTTCAACCGGACCGTTCGCAACCGTAGCCAATGAGAACGCTTGATGGAGTCACGTGACTAGCCAGCTGTTTTTGTTGACGTTTAACTACACATCAAACGTCAAATCATATTTCGAAATTGCGCATGCGCACCGAGAATAATCGTAGAACCGAATCGGGATAGTGTGAGCAGCCTAGATTAATCGAAAACCGAACCGAACCGGTGAATCGTAACCGAGAACGGCTAGTCTGAATTGGCTTTTAAGGGTATCAGAAACGGGACGTCCCGCGTATAGCGGGACGGTTGGCAACCCTAGTAACGACACTGCCAATTATTTTAGAAGCGTACTATAGTCTGTCCGGTTGTCTCGCTGTCAACATGCAAACTACATTTCAATATGCACAAAGCACAACAAGCTCTCGCAGAATGCTTCATCGCGGAAGCTACTACTTAATGAATACGTGTACACTTGAATTGATATAATCCGGTGCTTGATAATATAATAAATACCTTGTCTTTCAACTACAATGAAATTCCTCGCAATTCCTATTTGTGTCTTCGTCAATTACATCCAATTTAACTCGCTTTTAGTTGAGATTTTAATTACATTAACTGTTTTACTATTATTTTACTATCCTTCGACCTTTATTCTGATTACGAGTAAAATATGGACACAAGAAATGTGTTAACGATACAGCGTTAATAATAATATAACAGATTCAAACACTTTTTCTTTATACCCGGTCGAAAGTATAGTACGTGCCATGGATCTAAAAGGGTCGGAAGTTAGTTGCAAATGGAGGCTTGCGCAGGTACAGTCGGTTGAAAAACTATAAACTTGCACTATATTATTATTTTTAATTTTTCTTTAATCTAAAGGTCTAATTCCTTGCAAAAAGTCATCCGAAAAATTATTTTTCGTGCTTGTCTATGCAAAACCGTATTAGACATCTTGATCAATTAACAATCAAAGAAACGACTTAACAATAGCGTACTGGACTGTACTTTATAGCAGGAAAGCGACAATTGACAAGACAACCAGCGATAACATTCCTTTCACACAAAACAACCAAGACGGCTCTAAATATGCATTTGCGACGCTGTTTGTGACTAACTTCAGAACATTTAGAAGTTTCTATTCTTTTATTTAAACCATAGTGCTCTTAATGTTTTTATTATTGAGTAGGTAACCATTTTATAAACTTGAAATGGTTTAAGAAATTACATTATTGATCATACGATCAATATTAAACAAACAGTATTGCATAGGAAATGTAAATATCTTCATAAGTAGTTCTGTGATTCTATACATTGTTAATATTGACGAAGAGTAAACGTGTGTTATACAGTGAAACCTTTTAAAATAATCGTATAGTGAAGTTCTAATTAATATGTAAGGGTAAAGTTTGTAGACAACTGATGTAAAAAACTCGGGTCGCAGGACCAAACCCTACCGACAATATAGTGTATTTGCTAATACAGGCAGTGCGGCTTTATTACGCGAACTTAAGTTTATTTTTGGACGAAATGAAAAAAATCACCTACTGTAACCCGCCCCGGATCTAGGGGGGGGCCAAACCTGGCCACCTACCCCGGGCGGTAGTTCAGAGGGCGGCAAAATCATAATACGAGTATAATATGTTTGAAAATTGATGTAAAATTATTAAAAACCCGGGTCGCAGTGCCAAAACCCTGCCGACAATATAGTGTATTTGCTAATACAGGCAGTGTGGCTTTATTATGCGAACTTAAGTTGGTTTTTGGGCAAAATAAAAAATTTGACTCCTTAATACACCCCTTAGAATAACATTTTTTTCCATAATTGCAATATTATTATCAATCGAACCTCTATACCAAATTATATACATCCTTTAGTAAATATAATTCGCTATCTGCAAACTAGTGTTTTCATAAAATTTGTAAATCCGGTCCTGTCGGGCCGATTTTATTAAAATTTTTGGGATACTTTTTAATTACTACCAGAGGGTTAAATTTCATTTTTGAAACGATTCGGAGAATGTTTTCGGTATTTTGAGGCCCAAAAACCTTTTTCAACCCCTAAAAACTACCCTTAAAATAGCCCGATTAGGCCCATTTTAAATAGGCTTCTTGCGGTGATGGATTTCAACATGTGGGCCAAATTTAGTTGAAATCAATTAACTCTTTCGAAAGTTATTGCCCGCACACACATATATATATATAATTTCCAAAAATGGTGCCAAAGTGTTTAGGAGGTTATGAAACGTCGAGAAATTTTGGTCCGACCCCTAGGTCCCGCCATCCGACCGATGCCAATAGTGTATGTTGCCATATGGCAAATACACTAAAAAAAAAATTATTAAGGAGTTCTTATTCTCCTCTCCCGGTACCAAAAAATGCCATCCACTATATTTAGCTTAGTTTTTTAAACAATGTATCTCAAACCCTGGAGAGAGGGGGCGCCACTATCAAGTTTCTGCCCCGGTTCGAAAAAATCGCAGATCCGGGGCTGACTTCAACCACGTCATCTTACGGATATTTTACTGTAAGCAAAGTCGAGGAGGCCACGGATATTGAGGCGAACATACTCGACGCACCAGGACACTATTCAAACATATGGTAGGTCAAGCGATCTGTAAACAGTGCGGTCACGGAGCGTCTCTCGCTTGCCTATTGCGCCGTTATGATACACTATCTACTTATGACTAGAGTTGGGTAACTCAGATCTGAACCGGTTCAAAGAGCCGACTCCGACAGAAGATCCGTGAGAGCCGACTCACTTTTTTTGAGCCGACGGATCCGCATAACTCAGTGAAACACTAAACACACAGAAGCACATTTTACACTTACGTATCCGTTCTTGTTTTGATGCATTTGTCAGCTCAAATGACTCATGCATCACATGTTTGGCTATGCATTCTTGATTGTATACAGGTCGTGATATGATTGACTGAACTAGGTAACTCAGTGGCAGACTGCAGTAACATATTCAGAGCTCGGCTCTTTTTGAACCGGTTCAGTGAGCCGGCTCACATACGGGATCCAGATGCAAAAATGCAGATCACTAAAAAGACCCGTTTTTCCCATCTCTACTTACGACGACGACATTCCCAAATATGAAGACATCTGAGAATATAATGTAGATATGCAACCGTAACCACAAACCTTACTGCCAGAATGTAACAAAACGACGATGCATGGTTGAGGGTTTTTTTTTATAACAAAGTTGACCCACATTACCAAATTTCCCGTCTAGAATTGACATGATAACCCGAAAGCTGTTAGACATTTTTGGGCAGGTATTTGAAGCACTGCGAAAATTTGTACAATACCTCTTTAGCAATATCCGAATACAAAAACATCTTAAGGGTAGCGAGGCAAAACCGGTTCTCAAATTTTTAATCACCTGGTAGGTAGAATGTCCCACCGAAACGACGTGTTTTTTGAATTTATCTATTTTTAGTTAGCAATATTATTCTGTTTAAATTTCAACGTGCCTCCAAAATAATTTTAATTTTTTTAAAAATATAATTTTGCAAACATTTGGCTAAGTCTTAGATCCGATTAAGATATCTGGATTTTTTATTTTCCAACTCCTATGCTAAATTTCAAGGTATTAAAATATCAAAATGCCTCAAGAGCTTTTCATCGCAAAAAAAAGGTGCTAATTCAAAATTTGAGGGTCGGTTAAGTTTCGCTACCCTTCATCCAGGTCTGTGTTTTTGTATTTGGATATTACTAAAGAGGTATTGTGCCTCAAATACCTACCCAAAAATGTCTTACAGCTCTCCTACTACGAACTGAATACTTTTATTCCAGAGACATTTTAAATCTATTTAGGAACACAGTATTGAAACTTTCAGTAAAGATGGGAATTGCCAAACTTTATCGCTAGGGGCGCCAGCTAAATAACGACCTCAGTGTGTGAATAGTTCATAGCAGTGAAAACAAAATAAGTTTAGTTCAAATAATAAATCATTGGCAATGCAGATGTACTGTGTTTACTAAAATTATAGAAATTTGTATTTTCAAAGGAAAATCTAAACGAAAATCCTACGTGTTAAAGCTGTCGGAAAGCACTGAATTTAAGCCAAAAATAGGGCTTCGGCTGATAACTGATTGTAGACTTATTCGTCAACATTTTGCAAAAATTCTTTCTCTATAAGGAAGATCTACGTTTATAATGGATTACTTTTGTAATTTATGTACGATTTACTAGAAAAAAGTTGGCATTAATTGTGGCAAAAAACACACGTTTTCAATGCCACACTACGACCTTATTCGTACTTATTTCACAAAATTGTTCAATCACAAACCTAAAGCGACTCTTCCTTTTTTGGAATAAATTTTTAAATATTTAAAATATTCCCATAATTTAGAGTAAACAACTGACAATGGCACCCTTCCAACAGCTTTTTTAGTTTCGTAGTGTGGCTTAAATTCAGAGCGTTCCGACAGCCTTAAACGATATCTTATTTTAATACAAGCAATAACATGCTAAAAAAAACCCGGGTCGCAGTGCCGAAACCCTGCCGACAATATAGTGTACTTGCTTATACAGCCACTGTGGCTTTATTATGCGAACTTTAGTTGGTTTCTGGGCGAAATAAAAAATTTGACTCCTTAATACACCCCTGAAAATAACATTTTTTTTTCTTAACTGAAATATTATTATTATCAATCGAACCTCTGTACCAAATTATATTCACACTTCAGTAAATAATTAACTATCTGCAAACTAGTGTTTCCATAAAATTTGTAAATCCGGTCCGGTCGGGTCGATTTTATCAAAATTTTAGGGACACTTTTTAATTACTACCAGAGGGTTAAATTTCAATTTTGAAACGATTCGGAGAATTTTTTCAGTATTTTGGAGCCCAAAAAAATTTTCCAACCCCTAAAAACTACCCTTAAAATAGCCCGATTAGGCCCATTTTAAATAGGCTTCTTGCGGTGATGGATTTCAACACGTGGGCCGAATTTCGTTAAAATCAATTAACTCCTTCGAAAGTTATTGCCCGCACACATATATATATATATATATATATATATATATATATACGCATATATATATATATATATACGCATATATATATATATATATAAATAATTATATACATATATATATAAACATTTTCAAAAATGGTGCCAAAGTGTTTAGGAGGTTATGAAACGTCGAGAAATTTAGGTCCGACCCCTAGGTCCCGCCATCCGACCGATGCCAATAGTGTATGTTGCCATATGGCAAATACACTAAAAAGTATAGTGGCGTCTACACTACACAAATTTAAACTGCAAAATGTGATATTATCAAAAGCAATAAAAGTTTCTATTTTTTTGTTGCAGATATAAAAATAATGTCAAGAAGGAAAGAAGTAGAGAATTCGTCATCACATAACAGCCAGTTAAGAAATCGTGGTATGAGAAAGTGCTTTTGTTAACAATTTAACCTAGTTAATGGAAGGAAAGTTTGTTAGTCCCCGTTCCCCACGGGTCCACGCACGTCACTGTTCGTGAACTTGTGACGTAAAAGAAGATTTAACGGGTGAGTTCAACAAATGTTTGTTTATGTCCTCTGTTACACCATTCTCTACAAATACGAATCCTCTATACGATAGCAATAGTGAATGAAACATTGATGTCGTATGTAACTTTATAACTTTGTAAGATAAGCACCATATAAACTAATTCGATGAAGATTATTCTAAAAAAATAATCTAGAAGTCTAGAGTCATTCGGGGTAAGAAATCGCAGTGCTGTGATCTCCGCGGGGAATGAAGGGATCGGGGCGCGTGATGACGAAGTCATGGCGAGCAAGCAGCCATATTGAAGCCGGCGTTACCTTGCTGCGCGGTGTTGTGAAAAAAACAAACAAAAAAGACTGAATTTCATTGTTAATCACGTAGTTTTTGGTCTAAGGAACAGTTTATAACCTCGATAAACACAAGATAAACGTGGTAAGTAGTTTTTAGTGTTGTAACACTCTTAATGCACTATTGTTATCAAGTGAAAATTTTAAATTATCTCTAAAACAAGTGTGTAAATAGGTGAGCTATTCAAAAAGTAGTCCCGCGGAGTAGGAGAGCGTTTCTTTACCCCATGTACGAACTTTTGCCCGCCAGGATTCGTACCGTTACCCGCATTAACGGTCATGAGTTCGCATTCTGACCGAGTCTCATCATTGTTTAATTCTAAGAAAACTATATACTTAGCTAATGTATTTAGTAAAGTATTAAATACTCTATCTAATGATCATTATCACATTCCTAATATTAAATTATTTTTGATTGGTGTGCTCGAAAAAGGTAAAGTGCGTGCTCTTGACCCGAGTGACTCTATTAATCAATTTCGTTTACCAAGACGGGGGCGTAATTTAATAATATAAGATGTTTAGTATATTAGAGTAGAGTAGATGACATTTATAATAGTAATTTTAGAGGATAAAGAATCGGGAATTACCAATCAAAACGAAATTTCCGACCCTTTATCCTCTAAAATTACTATTATAAAAGCCATTCATCGGATCTTAAATAAGAAAATATACTTGATTTCTGTTCTCAAATACGGAGTAGTAATATATTGAAAAACTTACAATACTTGTACAAATTCTAATTATCGGTTTCGATTTACCTATGAAGCCATAATTAGACAATTAAAATTACTAAACATAATAGCTTTGTTCCAATCTCTCTGCGAACGGTAATATTATCGGTACGCTCATGCGCAGTCGATAAAATGCGTTCCAATCGAGTTATGGACGATTGTTGAACCGTCTTTTAAGTGTTCCAATATAATTTGTGATCGTTTGGTGACTGATTCGAAACTATTATTTCGGCAAGGTCACTAAAATACTAGAAGGTTGGGCGTAAGAGTCTATAAATATGGTCACGTCAGTGATTGGTTGAGTCGATTGCTTACGTCACCGATGTCCAAGGCTTGGTTTTTCAAGTTTTTTTTTGTCTTAACTGTTTGGAAAAGGCTCCATAGGACGTCACAAGCCTATTTCCCCCGGCCTCTCACGCGTCTCGCCTAGTCACGCCTTCAACAATGCTAACGCCCAGCCTTCGATTTCTTACGTTAGCGATGCCCATGACTTGGTTTGTCAGTCAATTGTTATCTCAACTGTTTGGAAAAAGACTCCACAAGCCTACTTCCCCCTCCTAATCTCGCGTCTCGCCAAGTCAGGCCTTCAACAATGTTAACGCCCAACCTTAGTTTCTAGTAACCTTGAAACTATGGGAACTGACATATGCAATAAGCATTCTGGAAATTTCTCTTTAAAAATAAGGTAATAAACCTTGAAATTAGTTTCAGGTTTAAGGTTGAATATGCGCTGTTTCAATTTCAAAAGAAAAATAGAGTTATTTAATAGACGTGAATTGTGTAGAAACATTTCAAGATGGAAGCGTAATTTGTCGTCTCACAATATAAACTTATATAACTTTATAAAAAGTAGACATTCTTCGTTACTTCAGAAATGTCAGTTTTCTGACATCAAAGCAGAATATTCAGTTATTTTCCAGTTATTAACAAGTCTGAGTAGTTCATTGTACGAATGCCTTTGTAAGAATTTGATAAAATTGTCAGTAGTTGCCAAGTAGCTCACCAGGACTAGAGTAGAGTAGATAACTTAGTGAAATTTACTCTGAAATGTGTACGTTAGGTTTACCACAGCACAGCGTAGTGAAGACATAAATAATCATTGAGCTCACATATAAATAGTCAGATAGTTTACATAAATAAGTATTGCAATAGTAAATAAATTTCGGTATGTGTTTATGTTGTAAATAGTCGTGTTTTGTGTATATAGTTATTGTTGCATTATTATTTATTAGAATCCGTTTATTTTCTTTTATTGTTTAGTTGATTTTATTGTTTATTATTGTTAGAGAAATACTTTTTAGTTTATTTGTTTTGTTGACATTTCGTCATTACAACGAGCAGTTTTGTTACAATAATAAATAAATTAAAAAAAAAAAACTTTAACACCCGCCTCTCGTCACCAGTCTGAGATGGTTTATATGGGTAACTATTTTGTAGGGGGCAGGGCAAAAAAATACATTTTCTATTCATAGATTCAAAGATAAATTTGAGATGCATTTTAAACTGACTTATTATTGTTATCAATCTTATTCTATCAAAATTACTGGCATTCACTTTATTTTGTGACCACATCATAAACTTATTAAATTACGTTCTGTGTCTGGAAAGCCACACAAAAAAATGAAATGCGGTTCGCTAGTTTTAAATTGCTTTTTGTTATCTTTAAGAACACGTTCAAAAATAACGCCCGGGCGTGTGAACACTCGCCAGGAAAAAAAGTTGAATATTAATCGATAGAAATTGTAAAATCGTCTTTTAAGGGGGTATTCTTATGTGAACGCATAAATTTTACCTCTTTTTAGGGAATTTTTTTTAGACGACAATAACATTCAATCATTTTAATTTTTTTATGTTTTTGTTTGTATCAACTGTTTGTTATCAACTGTTATTTATAATTTCTAATGATTTCAAGTATCCTGAATGTTTCGACATTTTGGGGATAAGAATTATTAGTAAAATGATGAAATAAGAATTCTTGATTCGCAAAATAGCACTATAACTTGAAATTTTTACCGTAATACTCGCTTGGAGTATAGAGTAAAATTGGTTATTCATCCGTCAGCCAACAACAAATATAGCACAATGCAGCAAAATATATCACGCAATAACAAAAATGTCCAATACAGCGGTTTCGTATCACAAGAAATACAAATCAAGATACAGAATTTTTGCACGAGTCAAATGAACCCTTGCGGTAGTTAGGGCAGATTACATATATTTTAATTAACAAGAGAGGAGTAAATCTTGAAAAATACATTCGATGCATTTTTTAATAAAAGTCGTAAAGGCAAATGGCGATGTGATATTGTTATTTTCAAGAAATTCTGACAAAAAGTTTAACATGGGTCATTTGACCCGTCATGGTAGGTTTAGTGTCAATAAATGGTTTCAAGCAGTCGATATTTCAACGTGCATTCGTGCCATTAACCTTACATTTTAGCTGATTCTGAACTTACCCTGCGTACATTGTTGAATCAAGATTAGCACACGACATTCTTTTCTATTTTTTCAATTTTTCTGTTGTGTATTTGTTCCTTTTGTGACATTTCTATGTAATGTATTGTACTTAGTTTAATCCGAGTTGAATGTTAAACAAGGCCAGTCTTCTTTATAGGTACGATGGTAATTTCTATTTTCCCGTTTGCGGTCTTGGTTAGCATTCATCTCAGCTTTCTAATAATAACAGCTAACCGAACATGTATTTACATCACAATAGTGAGTTTATACGAATTGCTAATGTACTTCTAATACGATTCTAATATATCTAGTACACGTATATAAATCTCTTCGTATTGTCCGCAAAGTCGGGCTTAGTTCAAAATCATTCACGTTGACACGCCGCTTTGTTAACTACATCAGGTCGCTTCATAATAACTTATGATCCAGTGATCTGCATAACTCGTTTTAGGGATAGAAATAATTTTAACTTAAAAAAAACCCGGGACATAAAGTCGAGAAACGGACGTTAAACGCATCATCATTATTATTATTATATATGACAAATATATTGTCGGCAGGATTTTGGCACTGCGACCTGGGTTTTTTTTATTACGAGTGTTAATGTGCTTTGGTTGATTGTGCAAAACGGTAATTATTATCACACAATATGGAATGAAAATGAAAAAAGAAGAAAAACTTTTTTGGTTTACACTGCTTTTATTTCCACGAAAAAATATATGAAGTCGAATTATTTTCAATTTAGTTTCGTGTGGTCAATACTAGAGCGGAAAAGAAATATGGTGTTGGCAAAAGTCGACGACATTGTCGACTGCGATACAAAATAAAAAGTTTGATTTGGCGATATTTTCAACAAAGATTGTAAACTACATTCTATTTACTCAGCGATTTTTAAATATCTACAGTCAAAGCCCTCTAAGTGCACAGCTCGGAACCGAGGCCCATCCTTTAAGTGCACACTTCCCCTACGATCTTTTTCATCCCCACTCTTCTAACTCCTATAGCTATCTTTATTCAATCAGATGCTATAAACAATATCTCTAAAACTCTATGAATATGATGGAAATGGAAAGTTTGAAAATAGCGCGCTTACGGTCGCACGTGATTGGTCGCAGATTATTCGAAGTGGGGGCTGGGGAACGTGCACTTAGAGGGCGAGTTCGTGTGCAGTAAGAGAGCGTGTGCATTTAGAGAGCGTGCACTTAGAGGGCTTTGACTGTAATACTTTTAAGGCTGTCGGAACGACCTGAATTTTGTTTATGCTGAAACCTAGCGGTAAGGGGCGAGGTAGGCAAAAAATATATTGTGGGTGTGACCTTCTTTAACTCTGTCTCGCTCAAATCATCCGCACGTTTCAATTTTTGGCTGGTGCCAACTACGAGGCTAAAAAATGTTATCGCAAGGGTACCGCTGTCAATTGATTACTCTAATTTTTGGAAATATTAAAAAACTTTTCCGAAAAAGGAAGAGTCACTTTAGGTTTGTGATGGAACAGTTTTGTGAAATAAGTACGAATAAGGTCGTAGTGTGACATTGAAAACGTGTGTTTTTTGGCACAATTAATGCCAACTTTTTTCTAGTAAATCGTACATAAATTACAAAAGTACCTAGTCCATTAGAGGCCTAGATTTGTCCTTCCTTAGAGAGAAAGAATTTTTGCAAAATGTTGACGAATAAGTCTACAATCAGCTACCAGCCAAAGCCCTATTTTTGGCTTAAATTCAGAGCGCTCCGACAACCTTAAGATCTCAACGGAAGTAGCTTAGTATAGCAGTTTGAAAACATTTACTGGAATGATGGCAAATTCTGGAATTCTTTTTCTTTTTTAAATCAGATATTGGCGTCAGGTAATACAAATTTAATTCTTAAAACGAAAAAGAACTAATAAAAAAAGATGTAGAGCTCTTGTTCTTTCTGCCACCTTTACCTATTGGTGCACATTATTATTTTCGAAGCCAGCGGCTTCGTCGACCCATGTCCACCATACAGTGTCCAATATGACAAATCGTTCTGAAGCTGGTGTGAAATTGCTTCTCACCTCATTCGTCTTAGGAACGGGAAAGCGTTTCCGTCACGGTAAGGCGCATCCGATCTTCTACTCTCAAGATAGACAGAAAATTGATTTTATGCTGAGCCATGTACATTACTTGCTTAAAATTAAAATCAGGAAAGAAAGAATTTTCACCCAAGATTCATCACAATCTGAATGATGTTGATTTTATTGATCGCGATAATTGGTATTAACTTTTTCGTTAAAGATATACTGTAACGTAATGGCTGAATTTGTACGTTGCTTTAGAAGAATTTAGTT
The DNA here is from genome assembly GCA_034508555.1 of Venustoraphidia nigricollis. NCBI lineage: Eukaryota > Metazoa > Arthropoda > Insecta > Raphidioptera > Raphidiidae > Venustoraphidia > Venustoraphidia nigricollis. The sequence goes on from JAVRKA010000008.1 coordinate 630,795, forward strand.
AATTTTTTTTTTTTTTTTAAATGTTTATTTAAGTATGACGTATAAATGATGTTATGTTTATTTTCTAGATGCCAGAATTGTTTAAATTTAATTTATCTTGTGTAACCATTTATTGGAAAAGTGTCAGAAGAAATTATTCGTTTAGAGTTGAATTTCTAATACACCAATATGGCACAAGATGGTTCTGATTTAAAATATGAGAAAGAACTATCTTAAGATATTTTATTTTAGCAAAGAATTTAGAATTTATTGTGACCTTGGCAAGGTCGCAACTGAATTAAATAATAATAGTTATTGAAAATTAGGTAATCATCTGCAACGGAGATATTCGATTTTATTACAGTTAAACTAAGTTTTATAATGAAATTTTAAATATTGTCAACATAATATATGTCAACATAATACAAAATTTGTATATGATGCAATACATTGATAAAATAAAATGCGGTGTCTAGGGAGATGATAAACATAGCTGGAAAAACATTTTTAAACACAGGCTGGGTTATGTTTGCGGTCTTATAATTTATGTATATTTTACCTTTGTTCCATTTTCAAAAGTAACATTTTTAGTGCCTGCATAAAATAACTTTTTAACTATTAAAAGGTTTTCTACTGTTAAATCCATAATTAAAAACAAAAGTATTGCGGTTATTCAACTGTCAAAAGTTGACACGACTATAGCTTTTAAGAAGCTCCGTACGATGTCTGTAGTATAACCTAACTTTGTTCTTTTATGAAACTACTTTGACGTTATCAGAAACCACTGCCGCAACATATTCGTTATATGTTGCCTACGCAACTTCCGTAACACAGAAAATTTTACCCTCAGTGCGCCAAAACAAGTATAACAAAATAAAAAATGATGTCTGAAATTGTAAAGTAATTAATCAAAATATAAAAATGATAAAATATAGCTTTCGGGTGGCATTCCTGTGTTAACCTATCGATCCTATCGTGACAGTTATGTGGGGGCTAGGGGATTCACTGCACTTGTCAATAGTGTTCTATAACAAGGGGTGGGCAACCTTTTTATAACACGGGCCAGAATAAATTTTATATTTTTTCCGGGGGCAGTAGTAGTTCTTTGACACATTCCTCACATTTATGCATTTTCGTTATTTTTATGCATTTTCGGTAATTTTTATGTATTTTCGGTAATTTTCGTGGAATTTCGGTAATTTTTTTGCATTTTTGGTAATTGTTATGCATTTTCGTTAATTTTTATGCATTTTCGCTATTTTTTAGCATTTACGTTAATTTTTATGCATTTTCGCTAATTTATGAGCATTTTCGGTAAAATGTATGCATTTTTGGTAATTTTTTTGCATTTTCGCAAATTTTTATACATTTTCGCTAATTTTTATGCATTTTCGCTAATTTTTATGCATTTTCGCTAATTTATGAGCATTTTCGCTAATTTTTATGCATTCTCGCTAATTTTTTAGCATTTTCGTTAATTTTTATAAATTTTCGCTAATTTATGAGCATTTTAGCTAATTTTTTAGCATTTTCGTTAATTTTTATGCATTTTCGCTAATTTTTTAACATTTTCGCTAATTTTTATACATTTTCGCTAATTTATGAGCATTTTCGGTAATTCTTATGCATTTTCGGTAACTTTTATGTATTTTCGGTAATTTTTGTGCAATATCGGTAATTTTTTTGCATTTTTGGTAATTTTTATGTATTTTCGTTAATTTTTATGCATTTTAGCTAATTTTTTAGCATTTTCGTTAATTTTTATGCATTTTCGCTAATTTATGAGCATTTTTCGGTAATTTTTATGACGATCCCCGACCCCAACAAAGTCACCCTCATCCCTACGCAAGGGTTGGGGATGATTGGTGGTATTTGTCTCCCAACGATGTCCCCTTTCAAACTGAACAACTTTCGTCTGAAACATTTTGGATATCATCAATAGTTTAAGTGCTATTGCTCTGAAACACATTAAGTGCCTTAGCCTGTATATTAGCGTCTATAATCTACACTAATATTATAAAGAGGAAAGATTTGTATTTTTGTGTGTATGCTTGTAATGAATAAACTCAAAAACTACTGTGCCGATTTAAAAAATTCTGTCACTATTAGAAAACTACATTTACCCTGAGTAACATAGGCTATATTTATTGCTAGAAAATATTAGAGATCCTTACTAAAACTTTAGTAACGTAATCCAAGGTGTAAAAAAACGCCATAAAACATCTTTCGTCGCATGCGCTGCGGGAACTATTGATGATAGAACAAAAGTATGTTCTACAATATTAAAGAACATATCAATAACTACAAAAAACTTCGCGATACTATATGTCCAACTATTATCGTTATGTCACAATAACCACTTTTTAAATTTTAATTATCTATATAGATAAAAGACGATGTATATGTAATCTATGGACTCCAAACGGGTAGACCATTTTTGCTGAAATTTTCAGACAATCTTTAGATTAGCCCAACGGATGATCTTCTGAAGTTTGGTAGCGATCGGATCAACAGAATTTTTTAAATTTCTTTTTAGGAAATAAGATTTTTCTTCGATTTTTGAACATCCACAAATAAAAGCGATTGAATTCGCGCAAATTCAATACACGTTGAGAATTTAATGATAATGATTCTCATCTTTTATATCCTATATATTACATTTACACCCGGGCGAAGCCGGACTGGGCCACTAGTCCATAATATACCTCTTTCTCTCTCTCTCTCTCCGCGGTCAGAACTTAAGAGGAGCAAACCTTTGTGCTACGCGTTCAATTCTATCGGGGCGAGCAATCGGGGAGATGTTTTGGTATAATGTGAGGTTATGTATGCCACATATGTAACTCTATGTGTGTAGTCATAAACTAGATTTCAAAATGACTTTGATTGATGGATCGTGAAATTAACGGGCAGGACATCGTATTGTCTGTGTGTATTGAAACATTGTATTGTTCAAGACACAAACAAGCTTCATCGTTCATCTGCAGATATATTTGTGCATTGCCGTTTGTATACAGAATGATCCAAAAACTTCAAATCATAGCGACAGAAGTCTCATTAATCATAATTGTTAAGTATTGCAATAGGTATTACATAATTAGTTAGTAAATTAATATTGTAAAATGAATTGAGTTTTAGTTTATTGAAAAACATGAAATAAAACGGTAATAAAACTAATCGTAGTTTTTATTTAAGGTAGTTGTCGTGGTTAATGCACACCGTCAGAAAATTCTTAATTTTTGTATACTTATTAAGGACATGACAATACAATTACCCTGAAAATTTGAAGTCAATCGATCGTATATAATCCGAGATAAATTCAATTAAAAATTGGATAATTAACATTGATTGTATATAAAAAGAACTAACTGTCAGAAACTTTCCAAAAACTGACAGTCGTTCAATGCATTTGTTATGAGTTTAAAAAAATAAGAAAAATTTTTTAACCGTCTAATTATGTATAAATAACGGTTTAAAGTTCAACAATTTATAGAAAAGTATACATGCATATGAATATTGTATGACTTACGTTTCCACGGGTACAGTCTTGCGTACAAATTATGGATCACTTATAGAAACAAGCTAATATACTTTTATGGCGCGTATAATCTATAACTTTTTGACAATATTGTACCACGACAACTACCTTAAAACCTAGAAATGTAACAATAATAAAGTTATGTTTCTCTTCCGACTTCTAAATGATCTGGGTCAGAAAAATAAATTTCGTATCATGTGGGTCATGAAGGAATTCGCGGCAATGAAAGTGCAGATACCCTTGCTAGACAAGGAGCTTCTGCGAGAAATTCATTGGACCTGAACCAGTCTGTGGCATTTCTTATAGATATGTCCAGCAAACTATCAGGAGCTGGACCTGTGAGCAGCATCTCTCAGATTGGAACCTGGCTTCAGGTAACAAACATGGGAAGAAAATGCTTGTGGGTCCTTCATCAAAGTTAACTGAGGATTTAATTAGACTTAGCAGACCGATACTCAGAAAGGTAAATACCTACATATGATGGGGATACATCAGGAATCAACACTATGTAGATTTTGCGAAATGAAAGATGAAACAGCCACCCATATCGTGTTCGAATGTGAGGCTGTAACTTACAGGAGAACAGCCATCTTTGGTTACATTGATGAGGATGGAATAGTTCCACAGGACAATCTCATGACGTACTTGTAAAGATATATTGACGAATATCACGTTTTTTGAGTCAATTTTTAGGGTAAAAATATATTTTTTGACATTTTTAAGCAGCAAGCCAAATTTCTTGAAGCTAAATGCTTAATCGCAGTAATAAAATTAGTTTTGCGACCACAGTTCGAAATTTCCCGAGACCATATTTTACAACCTGAAATACTTTTAATGTATTTCATAATAGGGATGTTGACTGTATTCAAATAAAAACATAATTTTAACGAAAAGTAGTAGTTTCTATGATAGAAATACTAAAAAACATTATATTTTTCCTTATTTTTAAGGAATTTAATTAATATTTAAAAAACCCGGGTCGCAGTGCCAAAACCCTGCCGACAATATAGTGTATTTGTTTATGCAAGCAGTGTGGCTCTATTATGCGAACTTAAGTTGGTTTTTGGGCAAAATAGAAAATTTGACTCCCTAATATACCCCTTAAAATCACATTTTTTTTCTTAATCGCAATAATATTATCAGTCGAACCTCTATACCAAATTATATACAACTTTCAGTAAATAATTCACTATCTACAAACTAGTGTTTTCATAAAATTTGGAAGTCCGGTCCTGTCGGGCCGATTTTATTAAAATTTTAGGGACACTTTTTAATTACTACCAGAGGGTTAAATTTCAATTCTGAAGCGATTCGGAGAATTTTTTCGGTATTTTGAGGCCCAAAAACATTTTTCAACCCCTAAAAACTACCCTTAAAATGGCCCGATTAGGTCCATTTTAAATAGGCTTCTTGCGGTGATGGATTTCAACACGTGGGCCAAATTTCGTTAAAATCAATTAACTCTTTCGAAAGTTATTGCCCGCACGTATATATATATATATATATATATATATATATAAACATTTTTAAAAATGGTGCCAAAGTGTTTAGTAGGTTATGAAACGTCGAGAAATTTTGGTCCGACCCCTAGGTCCCGCCATCCGACCGACGCCAATAGTGTATGTTGCCATATGGCAAATACACTAATAAATAAAATCTAATAAAATCACTCTCAAGTCACGTGACAACAGACACCAATCAGAGCGCATGACGTCACATGTTCAGCTGCTGTCAAAAAACTTCATTGCTTGGTTAATATTTAGTGTGTAATTTATTATTATTTGTTTATAGGAAACGTCAAATTACATGTAACTATAGCAACGACTACGAAACAACTTTTCATCATCTCAGTTTACTAACGTTTATGAGCACAGAATACGCATCTATAGGATGGTAGCTCCCGTGTAAACTTTTGAGCCTCCTTTGGTATGAACAGGTGACGTCACGCGACTAGTATTGGCGTTTTGGACCGAAATTTGAAATGGGATTTAAAATACATGAATTTTAAGGCTTGAGTTGTATTTAAATAAAAATAATAAATATTTGTGGCAATATTAGGGACTTATGCACGATTTAAAACACTTTCCCAAAAATAGTCAACATCCTTACTGTACAAAAAAATCACAGTGACTACTGACTAGGTACCTACTTAGAAAATGGAATACCGATCGCCAATGTGTGTTTTTCTGTTCTAGTTCTATTGTTGTCTTTTGTATGAAACGGCTAACGTTTTATAAATGAAAAACAGAGAAAATCACATGTTCACACAATAGGTATCAGATTGTTCGAAAGAACCTCTTTTGACGCTAGCACATAATGAAAAAAGTTTGTTAGTCTTTTGTTCGAAACAATTGATTGTTGTTTCATACCTATCTGTCAACGGAAGCCGTTCCAAATTATTAGTATTGATCAATTAACTTGATTTATATCTCTAGTTAGAGTTCTCGTTTTCTTCTTTCGGCTTATTTAATATTGCCATATTTAAGATATAAGTTTTTAGTGTATTTGCCATATGGCAACATACACTATTGGCGTCGGTCGGATGGCGGGACCTAGGGGTCGGACCAAAATTTCTCGACGTTTCATAACCTCCTAAACACTTTGGCACCATATTTAAAAATGTTTATATATATATATATATATATATATATATATATATATATATATGTGTGTGTACGCGCAATAACTTTCGAAAGAGTTAACTGATTTCAACGAAATTTGGACCACGTGTTGAAATCCATCACCGCAAGAAGCCTATTTAAAATGGGCCTAATCGGGCTATTTTAAGGGTAGTTTTTAGGGGTTGAAAAATGTTTTTGGGCCCCAAAATACCGAAAAAATTCTCCGAATCGTTTCAAAATTGAAATTTAACCCTTTGGTAGTAATTAAAAAGTGTCCCCAAAATTTTAATAAAATCGGCCCGACAGGACCGGATTTACAAATTTTATGAAAACACTAGTTTGCAGATAGTGACTTATTTATTGAAGGGTGTATTTAATTCAATGTAGACGTTAGATTGATAATAATATTACAATTAAGAAAAAAAATGTTATTTTAAGGGGTGTATTAAGGGGTTAAATTTTTTATTTTGCCCAAAAACAAACTTAATTTCACATAATAAAAGTATAAAACCACACGGCCCTATACAAGCAAATACACTATATTGTCGGCAGGGTTTTGGCACTGCGACCCGGGTTTTTTTAATTTCTACAAGCTGCAGAACGGCTATTTAATTGTTAAACATTCATTGTTACAATACATATTTAAGCTAAATCAGAAAAAAATATTTTTATCCACCAACACCGTCGGGATTCAAACCCGAATCTCTCCACTTTCGCGGCGGAATGAGTTATCGCACCGTAGAGTAACTGATAACTCATATTTGTTTGTTTTTTTAGTGTATTTGTCATATAGCAGACGAGCTGCTAGACATTTTTTGGGTAGGTATTTGAGGCACTGTGAAAATTTGTACAATACCTCTTTAGTAATATCCGAATACAAAAACACAGACCTGGCTGAAGGGCAGCGGGGTTTAACCGACCTTCAAATTTTAAAATTACTAATAAAAAGCTCTTGAGGCATTTTAAAATTTTAGTACCTTGAAATTTAGAATTTAAGGAGTTGAAAAATGAAAAGTCAGATTTTTTAATCGGGTCTAAAACTTATAATTTTGAAAAATTTTAAAAATATAGGTATTTGGGGCTCGTTGAAATTTAAACAGAATAGTATTGGTATAACAAAAAATAGATATATTCAAAAAAATAGGTCGTTTCCGTGGGACATTCTACCTGCCAGGTGATTAAAAATTTGGGGGTCGGTTAAGCCCCGCTGTTCTTCAGCCAGGTCTGTGTTTTTGTATTGGATATTACTAAAGAAGTACTGTACAAATTTTCGCAGTACCTCAAATATCTACCCAAAAATGTCTAACAACTCTCGGACTAATATAACACATACACTATTGCATAGACTCAATGCATTTAAATAAATTGGTTTATACGTTGAAATCCACCTTTATACTGAGCTTTTTAAAAATGGACCTTTTTAAGGGTGGATTTTTGGCCCAATAACAATATTCCGAAGAAAATGTTGCTTCTTATATTTCCATATAAAAGTTCTTCTGACTAGAGAGTGGAAAATTATAAGATTCATTTTTATGACAATTTACATTATATATTCGGCTTTCCGAGACTAAGAACAGCTCTGCATAAAAAAAACTCATTAAAAGCGTTTTGTTTGCTTTGACTAACCAAATTAGCGAACCTCTAAAATTATTGGATGTCAGCTCTAATAACCTTACAATTTAATAAATGAAAAAAAAAAAATATTAACCTCCTTCAAAAAGTCACTAAAAGAGGAAAATTAGCACCAACCTCAACATTTCATTATTTTCCTTTTTTAGTGACTTTAGTTTAACCCTTAACCACCTAGTATACGTTTTTGTCACACTACCACCAAACATACGTTTGTGAGACTCCGGACCAAAATTATTCTCGTTTGTAAAATAAGTATCTCGTTATTCACATTTTTGAAAGCTTTTGGCTCGATAACTATTTGTTTGATAAGGTTATTATTTTAGTTAATGCGCGCTGCAAAACGCACAAATTGTCCAGTTTGCAAATCAAAAAGTCAGACGCGTTTGTTTCTGAAAACATGGCTAATATCTTGCATGAGTAATCGGTTTGTAGGTCAATTTATGATTTTTAATACGAAAAAGAATGTTTTTTGTATAATTATCCCGTTTATAATAAAACGATTTTCGACTATAAATGAATCATTTTATATATTTGATAATTGTATACCGCTATAGGTAATGAGGCGGCAAATTCGGTCCTGCTTATTTGTTAAATTCAAATACAGTTCTTACAGAATTCACGTAGGTAATGTTGTACTCAAAATCTCTACCGACAATTGGACCAATTACCTTAATTTGTTCTATTTAATAAATATACGAAGCAAGAAGATTAATTGCCTAAAGCAAAGAGCCGCATAAGCATCGTCAAGAAACCAAAACGTAATTATTCCAGTTTCATTTTAAACAATGCTATAGAGTGTAGTCTGAAGTGTTATCCCGATTTTAATTAATTGTTAATGCGTAGACAATTTCACAATTATTTATCGGATAATTCAACCCTCACTCATATTATTAATCAGATAATTCGATTGGAAAATTAAAAAGTTATAAATTCTTTATCGTTGTCTTATTTATAAAAAAGTGGTAGTTATAAATCTTTCGAGGAATTAAAAGTTAATTTTTAATTCGCATTCAAATAAAAAAAACAACAACAGATTTTCACATTTTAAGGCTGTCAGAACGCTCTGAAGTTTGTTTGTGCTGAGACCCAGCGGTAAGGGGCGAGGTAGGCAAAAAACGTATTGTGGGTGTGACCTTCTTTAGCTCTGTCTCGCTCAAATCATCCGCGCGTTTCAATTTTTGGCTGGTGCCAACTACGAGGATAAAAAATGCTATTGCAAGGGTGCCGCTGTCAATTGATTACTCTAATTTTTGGAAATATTTTGAATATTTAAAAAGCTTTTCCGAAAAAGGAAGAGTCACTTTAGGTTTGTGATGGAACAGTTTTGTGAAATAAGTATGAATAAGGTCGTAGTGTGACATTGAAAACGTGTGTTTTTTTAGCACAATTAATGCCAACTTTTTTTTAGTAAATCGTATATAAATTACCAAAGTAGTCCCTTAGAGACCTAGATTTGTCGTTTATCTTCCTTATAGAGAAAGAATTTTTGCAGAATGTTGACGAATAAGTCTACAATCAGTTGACAGCCGAAGCTCTATTTTTGGCTTAAATTCAGAGCGTTCCGACAGTCTTAAGCTGCGTGTGTTCATAATTCATCTCCTCCTGAACGGACTAAAATTTTTAGTTTCTGTCAGCTTGTTCTGTCGGTCCGGGCTAAAACCTATGAAATTGTGGACAAAATCCCATTCAAATAGGGAAGTATACATCCAATATCTATACATATATTATAATCTATACATATCTAGACTACATATTATCCCAAAAATAATCCTTATGGGGGTGAACAGGGTGATTGAAACCTTCATAAAGGATACGCTGTATCTCTGAAATTACTTAAGGGGGTATTCTACTGTAGAATTTTTAAAAAATCGAAAAATTTTTTTTTTCATATTTTCAAAGTTTAGATATTCAAAAATATGTCATTAAAAGGATTTTTCAAAATTCCTATTATTTCATGAGTTATAGCCGTTTTAGTGACGTGGCATCGGTTCCGGCCCGACCGCTACAAGTTAACAAAAGACGGTAGGCGTTCCCGAGTCCCTACTTATGTCCCTTTCTATTGTAAAGAATTCATTTTAAATCTATTTTAAATCTATTGTTTTGTTGGAATATTCTCCTTTTAGTTTCATTTTAAGTTAGTTTTGCGCCGATTAAAAATATGTAAGTATTCTGTACCATTCTATAAGTAAAATTGTCGAAAACTTGTCTCAAAACTTTGAACGCGTTTTTCTCGGAACTACTTTTTTCGAGCTGGCGGTAAGGATATCTCGAGTTCTAATGAACTGATTTACTTCAAATTTGGAGAGGATGTTCTCTATACATCGCTTCATCGCGTGACCCTTGCCCAAAACTATAACCTCTCATTTAGTATTTTTAAAAAATTCGGAATTGTTAAAAAAATATGAAAAAAAAAAATTTGTTTTTCAAACTGCCGCCATTTTAAAAAATTTTTTTTTTTTAACTTATCCAAGGGTTATACGATAGCGGCATCTATAATAATTAAGAATCCTTTTTTTATGTACCAGATCACCAGGAGGGTTGGAATAATGCACGCCAGGACACCCTCTTTTTTTTTGACGCCCCACTTTGACTGCTCATAACTTTGTCAATTTTAATTTTTTTTTTAATAATTTTTTTATGTAATAATAAAACATCAATAAACAAATGATAAAAAAATTTATAGTAAAAATATTTTTTGTTTCCTTTGTACAGCGCTTCAAAAACCGGGCGAAATTCATGCCTCTACACTAGAATACCCCCTTAAGTTAAAAAAGAAACACATGTTTGATGATCTTTTGAACATTCAACCCGAACAGGGTGGGGGTCGATTTTATATAAAATAATTTAAGCGAGTATCTTTAAGGTAGTTGTCGTGATACAATATTGTCAAAAAGTTATAGATTATACGCGCCACAAAAGTATACTAGCTTGTAGCTAAGTGGTCCATAATTTGTACGCAAGACTGTACCCGTGGAAACGTAACCCATACAGTATTCATATAAATTGTTGAACTTAAACCGTTATTTATAAATAATTAGACGGTCAAAAATTTTCCTTATTTTTTTTTAAACTCATAACATAATGCATTGAAAGACTGTCAGTTTTTGGAAAGTTTCTGACAGTTAGTTCTTTTTTTATAAATAAGAAACTGGTTCAGAACTACAGAGATCGTATACAATCAATGTTAATTATCCAATTTTTAATTGAATTTATTTCGGATTATATACGGTCGATCGACTTCAAATTTTCAGGGTAATTGTATTATCATGTCCTTAATAAGAATTTTCTGATGGTGTGCCTTAACCACGACGACTACCTTAAGTATCTTTAAGCGAGGATCTACCACAAACGCAGACTAAGTCGCGGACAAACCGCTAGGATTTAATAAAAAACATAAAGTTGTTCTTTGTGCTCATTATAAGGTCAACACACAAAAGGTCAGATAAGACACTTGAAAATTGATTGATAAAAATATAAATTACATTTTTTGTGAACTACCTTTTTGGGACGCAAGGATATTATTACATAATAAGGGTTCAATTCAGAGTTCAAACGGGTTCATCGGCAAAGTATGGCGATGACATGAGAACGGTTGATGGATGATTCCACGTTCAGCTGTCTTGTTCACACGCCTCCTCTGATCCTGCTGCCGCCCCGGTCCCGGGGCGCCGCAGAGACACCGATTAGGTAAACATTTTGTTTATGGAACGATCAAATCGCCTCGGTGCGATACTTTATCTGTCGATATTCAGCTGTCTGTCCGTTTGATTTTGACAAATGAAAGTGAAATCCGGCATTTGTTATACGCAAAAAATTGTACGAAATGCAGTTGATACTCTTGATTTTAAAAAAGAATGCTTGCCAGTTCGTCTTGTGTTTGTTTTTGTCAGAGATCTGAACTTTTATACTTGCTTAATAGTGTATTTGCCATATGGCAACATACACTATTGGCGTCGGCCGGATGGCGGGACCTAGGGGTCGGACCAAAATTTCTCGACGTTTCATAGCCTCCTAAACACTTTGGCACCATTTTTGGAAATTATATATATGTGTGTGCGGGCAATAACTTTCGAAAGAGTTAATTGATTTCAACTAAATTTGGCCCACGTATTGAAATCCATCACCGCAAGAGGCCTATTTAAAATGGGCCCAATCGGGCCAATTTAAGGGTAGTTTTTAGGGGTTGAAAAATGTTTTTAGGCCTCAAAATACCGAAAAAATTCTCCGATTCGTTTCAAAATTTAAATTTAACCCTGTGTTAGTAATTAAAAAGTGTCCCTAAAATTTTTATAAAATCGGCCCGACAGGACCGGATTTCCAAATTTTATGAAAACACTAATTTGCATATAGTGAATTATATACTGAATATAATTTGGTATAGAGGTTCGATTGATAATATTGCAATTGAGAAAAAAAATGTTCTTTTAAGGGGTGTATTAAGGAGTCAAATTTTTTATTTTGCCCAAAAACCCACTTTAGTTCGCTATATTGTCGGCGTGGTTTCGGCACTGCGACCCAGGTTTTATTTTTTTATGGATAGTTAATAAGCCTCAAAATAATTAGCCTTATTAGTCTGGACGTGAAAATTATAGACCCGGATTCGCGCAAGTACAATTTGATTCTAAACTGGAGATTGTACCAACCAGTGACGTAATAATAGAGTGGCAGGACGAGCAAACGTTTAATTACGCCTTTTGACCGCCATATTGGATTTTAAATAACGTCACACAGTTTACTGTATAGTGTATTATAAAAGCGTGGGCCGTGATTATCATAGAGCTTACAACCCATGCTTTTATAATTATCAACCTAAATTACCAAAAGTTATTTTAATCCTTACACTGCAATAAAAGCTTGTCTCCATAAAAGATTTTTTTTTAATTTTTAGTTTTGCCTTTTGGCCGCCATACTGGATTTTACATAACGTCACACAGTTTACTGTATTCTACTTGTCATACCCTCTCATTTGATACCCACATCAAGCGGATTGTAAATATAGAGTTGGGTAACTCAGATCTGAACCGGTTCAAAGATCCAACTCCGACAGAAGATCCGTGAGAGCCGACTCACTTTTTTTGAACCGACGGATCAACGGATCCGCATAACTCAGTGAAATACTTAACACACAGAAGCACATTTTACACTTACGTATCAGTTCTTGCTTTGATGCATCTGTCAGCTCAAATGACCCATGCATCACATGTTTGTCTATGCATTCTTGATTCTATACAGATCGTGATATGATTGACTGAACTAGGTAACTCAGTGGCAGACTGCAGTAACATATTCAGAACTCGGCTCTTTTTGAATCGGTTCAGTGAGCCGGCTCACATACGGGATCCAGATGCAAAGATGCAGATCACTAAAAAGACTCGTTTTTCCCATCTCTAATTGTAAAGAAATAGATGGTTCGCCATTTTATACCGGCCGCCATTTTAGATTTGGAAGAAGTCACATTTCTGATTGTATTCTACTTGTCATACCCTTTCATTTGATACCCATGTGGAGGGAGTTGTAAAGAAGAAGGTAATCCGCCATTTTGTAGTGGCGGCCGTATTGGATCTACCATAATATTCAATCTACTATATTGTATAGTCTTCAGAACTAAAGGTGTGTGCTAAATTTCAGCTCAATCGATCAACGTGAATTGAGTCAAATTCAAGTTGTAAGATTCGATATTAAACCCATAGACAAACATCTGGGCTAAATAAAAGCTTGTAACAAAGAATGTTCACTGTATAATTAAAATCCTTTTAATATAAGATGTAAGTTTTTAATTTCTACAAGCTGCAGAAGGGCTATTTAATTGTTAAAAATTCATTGTTACAATGCTAAATCATTCCGCCGCGAAAGTGGAAAGATTCGGGTTTGAATCCCGACGGTGTTGGTGGATAAAAATAAATTTTTCTATTTTAGCATTGTAACAATGAATGTTTAACAAAATTCTTTTAGTTACTTTTTACGCAATATGATTCAAATTTCTACAAAAATACGCTCTCTATGAGAGGAATGCAGAAAAACATCATTCAGTTATAAATTCCCGCTTCAAGCAAAAAAGGGAAGAGTTAATTGATTTTTAATATGTAGGGTATATATAAACGATCGTGCCCCCATATATTAAATATTAACCGTCATACTATAGTGCACGTAATGCGCCAGCCAAGTTCTCACAAAACATACCTTATTTATGGTACACGAACAATATCTAGACATTTTCGATCCCTTTATCTCCGAGGCTAGTTACATTACAGAACTGATTTTTTAGACCAGGGTCTCAGAAAATGCAAATAAGTTATCTTAAAATAGCAATAAATAGGCATCTACGCATATAATCTTATAAATTATATGCGTAGATGCCTATTTATTGCTATTTTAAGATAACTTATTTGCATTTTCTGAGAACATTTACCGTAGTAATGTATATTTTTTTTCATACCATCAGAAAGTAGAGATTTCAAGGAACAAAAAGCCCACCGACTTTTTTAAAAAAGCAGATATTTTGACGTGAGAATTTTCGATTGAAAATTAGGATGCTTTTTCGATATTAAGTCAAAATAAGGTGAAAAAATAAATATTTTAAATAAAAAAAATTACTGTGTGTTTGGGACATAAAAAGGTAAGTTTTCACCAAATTTCGTGAAAAAATAAATTTTTTTGCAAAAGATAAAAATAAAAAACCAAAAACTTGGTTATTTGAATTTTTCACATACATTTTTTAGGTTATGTGAAAAAAGTGTAACAACAAAAGTTGTAGATATTTTTATTACCTACAACTTTGCTATTTAACTTTTTTTCATAGAACTTGTAGTTTTGCCGGAAATCGAGATAAACCGTTTTTTACCCTTAAAAACTCACCCCTTCCTCTTCCCGACCTCAGATCGACCGTAAATTATTTTTCCTTTCATTTTTGTTATATTCTCTACCTTTTCCAATGGGTTTCATCCTACTATAATTTTGTTTCACTTTTTACCATTTTCAACACTATCGACCCTGGTCTATTTTCCAACAATGTTACGGTTACCATAAAAAAGCAATAATCCAAATTTTATACGGCTAGGTGGAATAGTTTCCAAGATACGATTGTTCAAAAATGACGATTTTGGACATTTACTGACTGACATAATTCACAAGCATCTAGCCGATGCTGAGACCATTAATCCGAATGCAACAACCGGCCGTCCGAAGAGTACTCGTGTCTAGTCGGTGTGATATAATGAAGAGTTATTAATTGTATTGTATCTAGATAAGATTTAATCCAAATAGAGTAAGTAAGAATATAACTTCAGAAAATGTATTAAAATTCCACCATAGTAAAAAAGTAAAATTATAATGCATTGTTTACCTCATTGTTTTACACGCAATCCAATAATCATTGAATTTTAAATCGAACATAAATATTACTTCATTTTATTTAAAAATCGATTTGAATAATAATTATATTTACCATACATAATATAATGTACACTGTGATGTGCCTTAATAATTTATTTTATTGTATCAATATTGTGCAATCGTTAACGTTTGATGCTGGTGGTAGATATGAATTTCGTAAACCACTAATGTACGTGCCACATAAAGGCGACATCAGACGGTTTACTTTTTGTTCATTTCTGTCTTTCATTCAGCATCTTTTACTTGAAGTGAAACGTCTGGATACAAAATGAAACAATAATGAAAAATGAATTCATTAATGAACCGATCAAACAACGCTAGATATCGGCATTCGGCATGATTCATTCGCACTCTGAATGAACGAAAAATGAAACGTCGGAACACAAGAAAGAACATTCATTCGGGTTCGATCATTTTGTGTCGTGTCTTATAGCGGACGGACTTGGGACTACGACACCGCATATTGAATATATTCTGTCTTAGTTAGTCCAGCAGCCACCGCCTGTTTTTTTAAGTGATTAATAACAGGCTGAATCTTCGTGAGTTCGTTTGATTCGCCGAGACGCCCAAGTTTTTCCTCTGTCTAAATTCCCAAAGAGGTAGGTAATGAACTGCGCAGATGTAAAACATGTCGATTTGGTAGGGTGTCGAAATTGTCTGACTAACAGTAAATTTTTCATTGAAATTTTAAGATAATATGATAACAAACTCGGAAAAACAATTGTCCTACAAAATCGATGGTTTGAGTTGGAGCGTCCTCCACGCCGAATATGTCGAAATAACGAGGTCATAAAAATTATTAATAACCAGCTGATTTTTTGTATGCAGCTTACTAAATATTAGTATAATTGAATGGCCACAAAGTCCTACAAATGTAGTGGTAGGTTTTCCTAGTCCTACGCTTGGAAGAATTGTCGATTCCACGGTAACACTTTTTTCATTAATAACAACCTAGGTTTGATTTTGTCCTATCGGGAATAAAGTGTAGAACACAATTTTACCAAGCGTAGGACTAGGAAAACTTATCACTACATTTGTAGGACTTTGTGGCCATTCAATTATACTAATATTTAGTAAGCTGCATACAAAAAATCAGCTGGTTATTAATAATTTCGACACCCTACCAAATCGACATGTTTTACATCTGCGCAGTTCATTACCTACCTCTTTGAGAATTTGGACAGAGGAAAAACTTGGGCGTCTCGTCGAACCGAACGAACTCACGAAGATTCAGCCTGTTATTAATCACTTAAAAAAACAGGCGGTGGCTGCTGGGCTATCTGTGCAGTATGAGACAAAATAGTATTCAAGTGGAACGACCAAAACACGCTGCTGTTTTTGGAGAATTTCAAAAATTATCAATGTGTTTAGAATCACAAACTCGACGAATAGAAAGATACAATAATACGGACAAATTCTATAAAATCTCTAATTAGTGATTTAAACTTAGACTTGGCTTCTTTTTAGTCAATTCTTCGATCAAATGATCACAAATCAAACGAATTCCAAGACGCACAACTTCATTCGATATCTTCAAGGAAAAGACTGAATGAACTTTCATTTCTATGTCATTCTGTCTAAAGTGAACATTCATCCAAGTGAACCGTCTGATATCGCCTTAACCGTTCGTTAAATTTTAGTTGGCAGTTAAATAAATTAAGTATGTGCACTGAGTACAAATGTTTAATTAGCCTGTCTTTCGACCACGGTTTTCTGTTGTTCAATTCTTTCTTCATAGCTTTACAGTATCATATTTGTCGTTTATATATTTCGTATTTTAGAAAAAAAATGTTTTCTAAATATATTTTCAGAAAGTTGGACACTATGTCGTTATATTTACAATAATAACTATTATTATTTCAAAAACAACAGTCGGGACGCGTCCAGAAAGAGTAGTAATTATTTTTTTTTTTGACACAACAGAATGATGACAGCTGATTTTTAAAGAAAGTGTATTTTAGAAGTTTTTGAAAAATATTTCTCGGGTCTAATCTACTTATTTATTATTCAATATTGATCATACTGGGAAGTTGGTCGTATGGACGTAATTCCAATAAACCCACTTCACGATTTGTTAGTGTATTTGCCATATGGCAACATACACTATTGGCGTCGGTCGGATGGCGGGACCTAGGGGTCGGACCAAAATTTCTCGACGTTTCATAACCTCCTAAACACTTTGGCACTATTTTTAAAAATGTTTATATATATATGTATATATATATATATTTATATATATATATATATACGTATATATATATATATATATATGTGTGCGGGCAAAAACTTTCGAAAGAGTTAATTGATTTCAACTAAATTTGGCACACGCGTGGAAATCCATCACTGCAAGAAGCCTATTTAAAATGGGCCTAATCGGGCCACTTTAAGGGTAGTTTTTAGGGGTTGAAAAATGTTTTTGGGCCCCAAAATACCGAAAAAATTCTTCAAATCGTTTCAAAATTGAAATTTAACCCTCTGGTAGTAATTGAAAAGTGTCCTTAAAATTTTGATAAAATCGGCCCGACAGGACCGGATTTACAAATTTTATGAAAAAACTAGTTTGCAGATAATGAATTATTTATTGAAAGATGTATATAATTTGGTATAGAGGTTCGATTGATAATAATATTGCAATTAAGAAAAAAAATGTCATTTTAAGGGGTGTATTAAGGAGTAAAATTTTTTATTTTGCCCAAAAACCAACTTAAGTTCGCATAATAAAGCCACACTGCCTGTATAAGCAAATACACTATATTGTCGGCAGGGTTTTGGCACTGTGACCCGGGTTTTTAATTTTGCGTTAGGAATAAATATTACAATAGTTAATTATTTTCAACATTTTTATTTAGAAAATATACTAGGTACGAAGATTGGCAATATTTTTGTATGTTTCAATTTATATTTTTACATCGGCGACTGCAAGCAAAGTGGGGAATAGGGATGTTGCCTGTATTAAAAAAAAAAAGACAATTTTAACGTTAACTGGTAGTTTCTATGATAGAAATAGTAAAAAACACTATATTTTTCCTTATTTTTAAGGAATTTAATTAATATTTAATAAATAAAACCTAATTAAATCACTCTCAAGTCACGTGACAACGAACACCAATTAGAGCGCATGACGTCAGAAGGTCATGAAAAGGCTTCATTGTTTGGTTAATATTTAGTGTGTAATTTATTATTGTTTGTTTATAGGAAACGTCAAATTACATGTAACTATAGCGACAACTACGAAACAACTTTTCATCAGTTTACCAGCCTCCTACTTTGTGACCGTCTGACGTCACGGCAGTCACGTGACAAGTATTGGCGTTTTGGACCGAAATTTGAAACCGAATTTTAAAGACATGATTTTTAAGGCTTGAGTCGTATTTAAATAAAAATAATAAATATTTGTGGCTATATTAGGTACTTACGACGATTTAAAACACTTTCCCAAAAATAGTCAACATCCCTATTATAATAAAATTGTCATTTTGTAATTCACCATAGAAACTGTACAATGTATACATAATGTAAACGAGCGGTGTATTATCTTGTCTTTGACAAGTGATTTGATTTTATATTGTACAAGCTTTGTAGTTACTCCAAGACTAACTTGATTTGTAGCGACTCACTGAATATCCTCCGAAGAGATATTATACTGTTCCATTATTGGGTATAGATTAAACATTAAAGTAAACGCTAGACGTTGCGATTTCGCTGTAAACTAGTCTTGGGAATAATCGAATGATTTTGATAATCGAAAGGTTGCTATTCGAATGATATTAATAATCGAAGTATTCAAATGTGCAATTTTGAATTTATCTGTTGTAAAACGCATTCTTTATTAATCAATAATAAATAACAGTATTAGTTGTCTACATAATTAATTCTTCTTAAAAAATGTGTGTATAAAAAACTATGGGCTATTGATTATAGCTATATGACATAAATCTTGCAAGCTTATCAACGCCTGGTTAAAAGAAATCAAAGCAGGTTAAGAATATGTAAAAATAGGAATACATACCAAGTTGTGCCGAATGGTGAATTTAAGGCCCAGCAGCTAATTCTTGAATTCAATCCCTCACTGCCTACCTCTCTGAAAGGTCCTGTTCTGAACGCGAACCGACGAACTGCACTGTTATTTTATTGATTTAGACACTGCACTGAAGTCTTGTTTTATTATATCAATTTATTTTTATTATAACGGGCTGAAAGTCGCGAATTCTTATTAAAGTTGTAGCGTTTTATTCTTTTGTTTGTTATTAACGTTTTTATTTTGTGAAGAAGTTATTAAATTTATTTTTAGAAATTTATTTAAAATGTAAGGTAAGTAAATGATATTAATTAAATATTAAATGTTAGTTGTTGTCTAAGTGCCAGAAATATTAAATTTAATGTATCTTATAAAATCACGAATTTTGGAAGAGTATCAGAATTTCGTTAATTGTTAATATTGATAATGTATTTTTAATACGCTCTTAAAGCTCCACCTGTATGTTTGTAACGAAATCTTTGAATGTGAAATTAATCCATTTTGAAACGTTAGCTTAATCTGAAACTTTGCACATTTATCAAGTACCGATGACAATGCAATAATTTAATAAGTTGTTCCATTATCCTGACAGGGATCATTAGGATAAAAAAATAGGACTAAAAAATAAATTATAGTTTAATAAATACGCATTAATAGCAAACCCAACTAAAAAGTAAAAAAATATTTTTTATTTATTGTAGATTATAGACGCGTCACAAAACGACAGTTCGGTCAAGAAACCAACACGCTAACCACTGCATCACACTGTCCTCTATTGATAACGTAGTTCTGATATTCTAATAGTGGTATAAGATGTATTCTATTTAAAATATGAGAAAGAACTGAAGTGAAGTTTAATAAAATATTTGATTTTATGGTTCTGACCTTGGCAAGGTCGCAAACGAAATAGGATAATTAAATAATTATTGAGTGTCAGATACTTTCTAAAGGAGATTGTAGATTTTAACATTTTACTGAATTAATTTTAAATATTATGCCAACATAATACAATATTTGTATATGTTGCAAAGTATGCCTACATTGCATAACCAAAATTCATCAGATCGAAAAAAGTATAAAACGGACAAAATAATTTTAAAATCCTATCCAAAGCACATGTTTTCTTTAAAATAGTATGCGTAGGTACTCAGTTAATTATCAAAACATATACGTAAAACCAAAGTCCTAAAATCAGACTTACACAACACTGCCGAATGTTTCTAAATTTCTTAAAAAAATAATAAACAGTATTTTTTCACGTTTCCCGAAAAAGATATTTATATGAAAATAATCTACAATAAACAGCGAATTAAACTATTTATCACAGCAATTAATTCTAAATTTAACCGAATTTTACATTTTACCTGAGAAACGACACAATAGGTAGTAAGACCGTAATATAAATTCAACGTCGCGCGTACCTATACGTATTTTGTGCAAAAACAAACTTGTTCAGGTCTGGTCACAGCCAACTCATGTATTATGCAATCAAATTTTACTAAACTAAAATTTGATATCTTATTATGAACTGCGTTTTATTGATAGAATGTCGCTGCGTTTTATTAGTGTATTTGCCATATGGCAACATACACTATTGGCGTCGGTCGGATGGCGGGACCTAGGGGTCGGACCAAAATTTCTCGACGTTTCATAACCTCCTAAACACTTTGGCACCATTTTTAAAAATGTTTATATATATATATATATATATATATATATATATATATATATATATATATATATATATATATATATATATATATATATATATATATATATATATGAGTGCGGTCAATAACTTTCGAAAGAGTTAATTGATTTTAATGAAATTTGGCCCACGTGTTGAAATCCATCGCCGCAAGAAGCCTATTTAAAATAGGCGTAATCGGGCCATTTTAAGGGTAGTTTTTAGGGGTTGAAAAATGTTTTTGGGCCCCAAAATACCGAAAAAAATCTCCGAATCGTTTCAAAATTAAAATTTAACCCTCCGGTACTAATTAAAAAGTGTCCCTAAAATTTCGATAAAATCGGCTCGACAGGACCGGATTTACAAATTTTATGAAAAAACTAGTTTGCAGATAATGAATTACTTACTGAAAGGTGCATATAATTTAGTATAGAGGTTCGATTGATAATAATATTGCAATTAAGAAAAAAAATGTTATTATAGGGGTGTATTAAGGAGTCTAATTTTTTATTTAGCCCAGAAATCCACTAAAGTTCGCATAATAAAGCCACTCTGCCTTTATAAGCAAATACACTGTATTGTCGGCAGGGTTTTGGCACTGCGACCCGGGTTTTTATTAAATTAAAATCTATAACATCAGTAACCGGCTGAATAATCTTAGAATTTAGATACATCGTCTTGTACATAATTATATACATATATTTATAAAAAATCGACTATTCCAAACTTTGTACAATAGAGCACTCTATACATTAACGAGTGATGTGTTTGTATATATAGCCAATGGATTACAAAATCCACATACTGCGAGAGTTGCATTTTAACGAATTTTACCGAAGTTAGTTCAATTAATACAAATAAATAAAATCGTAACGTAGTCTATAATTGTAAAGTTTTAAAGATTCTTAGAGCGAATTTTCAGTTTTCAGTTAGTTTGCTCTGTCTATCTGGACTATGAAACGGCTGAACCTATTGTGATGGTACTTCACAGACAGGTAAAGAATTATGCCAGGAATGATCTAGGCTACATTTTATCTCAAAAATAAGCCTTATGGGGATGAATAGTGTGATGGAAATTTTCATAAAGGATACGCTGTGTCTCTGAAATTACTTAGGTTAAAAAAGAAATACGTGTTCGAGGGTCTTTTGAACACACTACCCGAACGGGGTGGGGATGGATTTTATATAAAAGAATTTAACCGGGTACACTTAAAACTCAAAAACCACAAAACCGATTTACATTATTTTTTCAAACACAAATAGCTTATAGATTCAGCAGTACCATTCATAAACAATGGTCACGTTTCCCAGACTTTTCCTATCACGGAAAACTTTACAAATTCTGAAATTTTATTGGAAGATCTTAATTATTTTGTAGGGTAGGTCTTAAACAATTTTCAACTGGGCGCAGCATTTAAAGACATGCGAGGTTTTAATTATTATTAATTTTCATATTTATCCACGACAACAGTATTGGAGCCTTCGGTTTAAAAAAACTAAAACAACACGATTTTATGAACTAAAAAGTGCAAAATAGTTTAACAACAAAATTCGCTTTACTGTAAAAAGCGTGAAGTGCTTAATATCGGTAACAAATTTTTCATTTACTAGCTAATTGTAAACGTAGAAAATTTTAAAAAATAGCACCCCTCGCTTTTTACAGTAAAACTAATTTTGTTGTCAAATTATTTCGCATTTTTTGGTTCATAAAAACGTGTTTAAGCTCTAATTTTAATTTGTGTTGCCTTCAAAATGTTCGTTTATGTTTGAACACATTTTTAAGATAGTTAAGCATTTTCTTATCAAAAACAGGAAACGTTTAAATGACAAATGGACAAAAACTGGTCTTTAGCAGAACAAATTCGTTCCAGCAGGGACTGTATGTTCATTTGTTCACATAATGATTATTACTGTAATCAAGTACCATTTGTCCATCCTTGAAGACTTTTTTAGCATTTGAGAAGATAATTTGTTTTTGTTAGAGCAGATAGTATTAATTTAGACGAAAAAACTTTGCAACTAAAATCGAACATTCTAAATTCTAACATTGGCAACAAAAAATTGAATTCGCTCATAATTTAAATGATTTTTTTTAATATATTTTTAGTGTATTTGCCATATATGGCACATACAAATTCGGTTTCGGTCGGATGGCGGGACCTAGAGGTCGGACCAAAATTTCTCGACGTTTCACATCATTCTAAGAAACTGCGCATCATTTTTGAAAATGTGTGTCCGTGCGGGCTATAACTTTCGAAAGAGTTAATTGACTTCAACGAAATTTGGTTCACATGTTTAAATTTATCACTGCTCGAAGCCTACTTAAAATGGGCCTAATAGCCTATAGCAATTAAAAAGTGCTCCTAAAAATTTAATAAAATAGTGACTTATTTACTGAAGAGTGTATTTAATTCGGTGTCGAGAGTGGACATTAAATTGATATTGTAATTGAAAAAAAAACAGCATTTTACGAGGTGTATTGAGGGGTTATATTTTTTATTTTGTTCAAAAACAAACTTAAGTTTACATAAAAATAACCATAATGGCATATTAGCAAATACACTATATTGTCGGCAGGGTTTAGCACTACGGTCCGAGTTTTTAGTGTATTTGTCATATGGCAACATCCACTATTGGCATCGGTCGGATGGCGGGACCTAGGGGTCGGACCAAAATTTCTCGATGTTTCATAACCTCCTAAACACTTTAGCACCATTTTTAAAAATTCATCTTTAAAGTTCAATTCCAAAATATGTAATAATAGAAATTAGTTTCACGGGTAATTGGAATAAAAAATCAATTTAAACACTTATTGATTGCAACGTTTCGTCTATTAAATCAAGACTTTTTCAAGCTCTCAGCATGTTTAAATTATAATAAAACTATGATATAAAAGGCAATTTTGCATTACAAAGATCAATAAAATAATAATATTATTTTCTACAATTTTCAATTTTATTGATCTTTGTAATGCAAAATTGCCTTTTATATCATAGTTTTATTATAATTTAAACATGCTGAGAGCTTGAAAAAGTCTTGATTTAATAAAGACGAAACGTTGCAATCAATAAGTGTTTAAATTGATTTTTTATTCCAATTACCCGTGAAACTAATTTCTATTTTTAAAAATGTTTATAATATGTGTGCGGGTTATAACTTTCGAAGAAGTTAATTGATATTAACGAAATTTGGCCCACGTGTTGAAATCCATCACCTCACGAAGCCTATTTAAAATGGGCCCAATTTGGCCATTTTAAGGGTAGCTTTTAGGGGTTGAAAAATGTTTTTGGGGCCCAAAACACCGAAAAAATTCTCAAAATCGTTTCAAAATTGACATTTAACCCTTTAGTAGTAATTAAAAAGTGGCCCTAAAATTTTAATAAAATCGGCCCGACAGGACCGGACTTACAAGTTTTATGAAAACACTAGTTTGCAGATAGTGAATTATTTACTGAAAGTTGTATATAATTTGTTATAGAGGTTCGATTGATAATAATATTGCAATTAAGAAAAAAATGTTATTTTAACGGGTGTATTAAGGAGTCAAATTTTTTATTTTGCCCAAAAACCAACTTAAGTTCGCATAATAAAGCCACCCTGCCTGTATTAGTAAATACACTATATTGTCGGCAGGGTTTGGCACTACGGCCCGTGTTTTTTTTTTAAATTAAGGACATTGCAGAAAATTAACGTTCCTTTTACGAGTCAATACAAATTGAGAATTTTAGCTCACCTCAATACGTGACTTTCGATATAAAAGGAATGGACTTAATGATAGTAATTATATCGTCCATCCCTTGAAGATTTTTTGCGTAGGTCTGTAGTCAGAGTGAGGTTATGGGCGTACGGCTTCGGTGGTTTAATGAATATTGTAGTAATTAATCAAAGCGTCATTATTCCATGACCACACAATAGCAGATCGCGCATCAATAGATTTGCTTTATTTCATCACCGGTTTTATAAACGTAACTGCAATCAGTGCAACGCTGGTTTATGATACAGTACAACCTCGATATAACCAAGCTGAAGGGAATTAGAAAATATTAGTTATACTATGAATGAAGTTTGTTATATAGAGGTTAGGTTGGTTTAAGATTAGTTTTGCCAAGGTAAGAAAACCCATTTTCTTCTAAAAACTTATCTTTAAACTTTAAAATTGTAGCCAGTGTACTTACTAGAATTTCGAACTCTTTTGCGATGTCTAATTTTTTATTTGTAGGATTCTCGTCTACATACTTAATGATTTTTTGTTTCTCTGCAACGGTTAAGGAACAACTTTTTCGTTTCTCAGCCGCTGCAACTTGAAATTTGGGACCAACAGCAGTGTTTACATTACTTTACATCAAACAACAATGCTTGTCTAATGTCTTTCCATAAATTTAACGTGTCTGAACCTGTCGAGACATGAATTGTTGTTGTTATTGTGGAATTGTGTGTGCTTGATTGGTAGGATACGTTCTGTAAAGGTTAGAAGTTGACAAAAATCATTAAATAGAGGGAAATTATACTTTCTATTTATATTCTGCAATGATTCGTTATAGGGGAGTTTTTGACAAAAAGTATTCGTAATGTAGAGGTATATTTTGCATTAACTCTTACGGGCAGTTCTAGGGGATTTCGAAAAA
Source organism: Venustoraphidia nigricollis (assembly GCA_034508555.1). Lineage (NCBI taxonomy): Eukaryota > Metazoa > Arthropoda > Insecta > Raphidioptera > Raphidiidae > Venustoraphidia > Venustoraphidia nigricollis. The sequence goes on from JAVRKA010000008.1 coordinate 656,284, forward strand.
TTTGTTAAATCGAGGAAATCGTTATATTGAGGTTCGTCATATTAAGGTTACACGGTATTTGGAAGTTGTTCAACTATTAATAACTAGTTAACAAAGCTTGTTTCCAAATAAATATAAAAGCAATCAATTGTAGCAATCATTTTCATAATATTGTACAGCTTTCATAAACAATTAGCTTTGCGTGAGGTCATAGATGGATTTTTCTGATTGGCTGACAAACAATCAAATATAACAGCATAAGTGCATTATGAACAATTTTACAAAAACAAAAAAGAATGGCAAATTGATTTAAACGTTTTCTATTTTAATTTTCGCTATTTAAACGCTGTTTTCTATGATCTGAGACCTATCTTGAAAAAATCTCATTATAAGGCCCTGAAGGTGAAATAAAATAATTCGAAACGTTGGCCACATGCGAAACATCGGCAAAGCTTTTCTCTTTTGATTGTTCCTCATCCAAACTTCCTCTCAACGATTACATTATTGGAACAAAACCAATATAATATCGTTTATTATGCTTGGCAAACCCGAACGAAAGTGACTATTTTCAGCTAAGCTAGGTCGTTACCGGACGAAGCTGGTTAAATAATTTAAGCATCCTTCGACTAATTAGAATTATAAACATTAAACTATACCATATTATGTAAATACCTCACTCATCAATTTTTAATTAAAATTGCAACCCTCCTGCCACGTTACACAGCCTACACTGTTTTGTAGTTTAGTGTATTTGCCATATGACACATACACTATTGGCGTCGGTCGGATAGCGGGACCTAGGACCAAAATTTCTTGAGGTTTTACATCATTGCAAACAACTTGGAACCATTTTTGAGATTGTTTATTTGTGTGTGTGTAGGCAAAAGAACTCGAAAGACTTAATCGATTTAATTTAAATTTAGTCTACATGTGTTCCATCACCACACGAAGCTTGTTTAAAATAGATCTAATCGGGTGGTTACTAGAGGTTTAAATTATTTTTTTTGGGCCCCAAAAATACACAAAAAGTTATCAGAATTGAAATTTCATTCTTAAAGTTATGAATGTGCTGCCTAAATTGTAATAATATCGGCCCGACTGGACCGAACTTACAAAATTTATGAAAACATTAGTTTGCGAATACGAATCTAACTGAAAGGTGTATTTAATTTGGTGTAGATGTTGTAGTAATAAAAATATTTCAACTGACAAAAAATATTATTTTAAGGAGTGTATTAAGGGGTTAAATTTTTTATTTTGTCTAAAACTTACTGAAGGGTAATTGTTAGAAAACATTCATTGTTACAATGCTAAATTAGAAAAATTTTTAATTTTTATCCACTGTCACCGTCGGGACTCAAACCCGAATCTTTCCACTTTCGCGGCGGAATGAGTTTCTAACAATTATCATTAGGCATCTACACCTTATGTAGAGATCTTACGTACTATAAACGTAGGAAATATATTTATCAAAATATTACTGAAGGGTGCCGATGTTGGGTTGATGGTTATGTTGCAATTAAGGGAAAAAAATATAAATTTAAGGACTGTATTAAGGAATAGTTTTTGTATCCAAAAACAAACTTAATTCGACATAATAAAATAAATACTATAATGTCGGGAGGGTTTGGCACCGCGACCCGACTCGGCGAGTATTTGTTTTACGGGAATATATTAACTAAGCAATTTAAAGTATGCAAAACGAATCAACCCAAAAAGAATGTAACACTAAATTTGTATGCAAATTTTAGTAGTTTTAAAAGAGGTCCCATCTAAGGTCATTGCTTATTCCTGTTTCAGGCATGAAAGAGGAAAAAAATATCTGCTGTTTGTGTAGAAATACTATAATATTCTGGCATAATCTACTAACGATAGTCACGGTGATTATTAAGTAGACTGGGTAACCACTTTTGTGATTCTGCTAAGCAAAGTGGCTATCTAAATAGATGTTAAACATAAGTTATTACAAATAGTGCTTCTAAATTTCGTAATCACTGTGCAATAACAATAATTAGAACAAAAATAGTAGAATATGGCTAATTATATTATACCTACCGCAGCTTGATCTAGTTTTTTTAATTTTTTTAACTGATTCCGAGCTGCTGGAAATGTCAGCTTAATTTTTATCGAAACAGAGAATTTCAAACAACTTTCTGCAGCAGTGGCTTTTGGCCCGACCCTTAGATCCCGCCATCCGACCGACGCCAATAGTGTATGTGCCATATGACAAATACTGTTGTAAACAAATGTTTGGCCTACATTATTTAAACGAATGTTACCCGGGCGCCAGACATAGCAACAATATTTGAACACTTGTTTTAACTAGGAATGGGGATTATAAATCGATTATTCGAAATAATCGATTATTTTCCTGTCAATCGATTCCGATTATTTTGAAAAACCGATTGTGGGGAAAACCGATTATATTATTACCCTAAAATCGGATAATCGGTCCAAAAAAGAATATTTTACCCGATTAGAAGAAAAAAAGTTTTAAAAGAACAATAAAACTTTTTTTCTTCTATAAAATCAGGAAAAATATTCTTTTTGTGATTATTTCGAATAATCGATTTATAATCCCCATCCCTAGTTAAAACAAGTGTTCAAATATTGTTGCTATGTCTGGCGCCGGCACTAGTATTGTTCTATGAATTGTGTAATACTTTATGTTATGTAAACTGCGTATATCGATATTGTAAAGATTGTAAGCGGATGCAATGGTATTCTGTTTTAAGACAAGATGGAGGCCACATTGATCGTATTGCTGAATTAAATACACTTTAATTGACAATTGAATTGCTTGTTTGATTATCACCGAGCTGGGTAGAGTAGTGGTGACAGCACTAGACTCGCATTCGGGAGGTCCGGGTTCGAATCCCGGCGGGGGCAGATGTGGCTGGGACTTTTTCCTACTGCCTCTCGCCGAGAAACGGTAATTCCTATACCGGCCATCTTGATTGAGGTTTTCCAAGGTTTCCCTCAATTAATTCCAGATAAATATCGAGATGGTTCCTTATTTGAGGCCATGGCCGATTACCTATCAAACTCCTAGTTCAGAAATTACCTGCCTTATCCTAATTTCCTATAATTCCTTCATTCGCCCATTGCTATTACATAAGTTGAAGTATTAAAAATGTAGAAAAATAACGGGAAGTGTGGTAGATGGAAAATAGTAATGGTGCGAATGGCGTCTGTTATGACATAAAGTGGAGAAACGGACGTTAAACGCATTATTATTATTATTATTATACATACTATATTTACAATGAATTGCGCTCCTTGTAAATCTTCTAACAACGCCCGTCTAAAAACGGACTACGAGATATCAATAAATATAATTTTCTTTCGCTACCTACTCTTCTCAAATACGCTTTTCGCTTGTTTGTTGACTTAAGGATAAACTGGAAGCCAAATACCTGCCTTAAATCTATATTACAGTAGCGTTTTTATGATAAAGCACAAGGTAGTTTATATACGATCCTCGATTTGGATGTAATAATAATAATTTGTTTTGTAAATATCAAAGGTTTTCCCAACCTTCAAAGATATTTTCTATTATAACTACATAAGAAAAACATCTTTAATTAAATTATTTTCTCCTGTTAAATAGTGAAGGGTTAGTTATATTTAGTTTTTATTTTAAAACAATATATGAATCAATTATATTACACTGCAAGGGCAGCAAGTTGAAATTGCTGCACTGCGCGACACACAATGTCCGAGGCGAAGCCAAGGGCATCATGTGTCGCGCAGTTTAACTTCCAGCTAAGAAAATTGAAAATTTTCAAAAATTGGGAAGTTATTGGTTTCACCCCGATTTTCGAAATTTGAGTTTTTGTCAGATCTCGACATTTTGAGATCCTAGGAAGCTATTCTGACGATTTTCAAAATGATGATCTGTGTGTGTGTGTGTTTGTATGTGGCGCCGTAGCTCTTAAACGACTGAACCGATTTGGATGCGATTTTTTTTATTTGAAAGCAGGTATTCTAGCGGTAGTTCTTAGACATAATTTATCAAAATCGGTTTAGCCGTTTTAAGGTCATCAGCTCTTTTCTTAGCTGCGGTATTTGTAACTATATTTAAAAATTTTAAAATCAAAATTAAATTAAAAATTTAAAAAACCCCCGACACAAAAAAAACTATAAAAAGTTAAAAAATAAAATTTCTGGGTCTGGTTCTTTGACTTTAATATTTAAATATTTAATTAGTAATACTTTGTGATTCAAGCGTCGTCGCGTCGGGGGACCGCTAAATAAATTAATTAAAAAGCAATACCAATAACAAGAAGCTTGGTAATGATATAAAAAAATATGCAATTTAAATATAAGTAGGTACTCTATCAAGGTGCCCCGACGCGACGTCGCTTGAATCACAACATATTATTAATTAAATATTTAAATTTAAAAGTTAAAGGACCAGGCCCAGAAATTTTATTTTTTAACGTTTTATAGTTTTTTTGTGTCGGTGGTTTTTTAAATTTTTAATTTAATTTTTTTTTTAATTCATTATTAACATTATCAAAAAAAATCTTTTCCGTACTTTTCATTATACAAAAATATATCTAATTGCTTGTTTTCGCGGAAAATAAACTTCGTTATTTCATTAATCAAATATTTTTGACGAGATGTGCGTCTTTTTTATTTTTATAATTCAGCCCAATTAAAGGTACTTTATTTTTCACTCGTGAACATATGTTGTTTTTATGTTTGTCTTTCCCTTCGGTAAATGAAGAAGTTCAAAAGAATTAAGTTTCATTGTAACTCCTCACTAACAAGATATCTCCCCGGCGCTCTGCTGCTCTTCAATTCTCGACCTGACTACTTTATGTAAACAGTGGAACGTGTCTTAAGGTGATCCAAGACTGACCTCAGTGAAACTTTGACAAAGGTCAACATTCAACAGTAAACTCAAACTAATTTGCGTCGACTTATAACAAGGGGCTGTTTGCTGTGTGCAAAAGCCAACACACGCAATGTAGATCGTTGAATAATTAATTATATGGGAACAGGAATGCATTTATAGCGGAACCATAGCCGAACACATTCAGTCATTAATTATTAGTGTATTTGCCATATGGCAACATACACTATTGGCGTCGGTCGGATGGCGGGACCTAGGGGTCGGACCAAAATTTCTCGACGTTTCATAACCTCCTAAACACTTTGGCACCATTTTTAAAAATGTTTATATATATATGTATATATATATATATATATATATATATATATATATATATATATATATATATATATATATATATATATATATATATATGTGTGCGGGCAATAACTTTCGAAAGAGTTAATTGATTTCAACTAAATTTGGCCCACGCGTTGATATCCATCACCGCAAGAAGCCTATTTAAAATGGGCCTAATCGGGTCATTTTAAGGGTAGTTTTTAGGGGTTGAAAATTGTTTTTGGGCCCCAAAACACCGAAAAAATTCTCCGAATCGTTTCAAAATTGAAATTTAACCGGATTTACAAATTTTATGAAAACACTATTTTGCAGATAGGGAATTTTTTACTGAAAGGTGTATATAATTTGGTACATATGTTCGATTGATAATAATATTGCAATTAAGAAAAAAAAATGTTATTTTAAGGGGTGTATTAAGGAGTAAAATTTTTTATTTTGCCCAAAAACCAACTTAAGTTCGCATAATAAAGCCATACTGTCTGTATAGCAAATACACTATATTGTCGGCAGGGTTTTGGCACTGCGACCCGGGTTTTTTTACATAATGTTATTATCAATATGCAAAAAATGCATTAATAAAATTTATGCAATACAGTGGTACCTCGACATACGAGTTTTATTCGTAACATAACTTTGCTTTCAAAAACTAATTTTGTTAGGAAAACTGCAAGGAAAGGTGTCGAAGGGTCGGAGAAGAATATCCTGGCTAGACAATATAAAAAAAAAACCCGGGTCGCAGTGCCAAAACCCTGCCGACAATATAGTGTATTTGATAATATAGGCAGTGTGGCTTTATTATGCACACTTAAGTTGGTTTTTGGGAAAAATAAAAAATTTGACTCCTTAATACATCCCTTAGAATAATATTTTTTTTCTTAACTGCAATATTATTATCAATCTAACGTCTACACCGAATTAAATACACCCTTCAATAAATAAGTCACTATCTACAAATTAGTGTTTTCAAAAAATTTGCAAGTCCGGTCCTGTTGGGCTGATTTTATTAAAATTTTAGGGACACTTTTTAAATACTACTAAAGGGTTAAACATCAATTTTGAAACGATTCTGAGAATTTTTTTGGTATTTTAGGGCCCAAAAACATTTTTCAACCCCTAAAAACTACCCTTAAAATGGCCTGATTACGCCCATTTTAAATAGGCTTCTTGCGGTGATGGATTTCAATACGTGGGCCAAATTTCGTTAAAATCAATTACCTCTTTCGAAAGTTATTGCCCGCACACATATATATATACGTATATATATATATATATATATATATATATATATATATATATATATATATATATATATATATATATATATAAATATATATATACATATTTATATAAACATTTTCAAAAATGGTGCCAAAGTGTTTAGGAGGTTATGAAACGTCGAGAAATTTTGGTCCGACCCCTAAGTCCCGCCATCCGACCGACGCCAATAGTGTATGTTGCCATATGGCAAATACACTAATGAACACATATGTTTTAGGGATAGGAAAGTCGACTCTGACTTTAGTCAAGAATCGATCTTATGATAAAAATAATCGACTTTTTAGGGTCGAGTTGAGCCTGTCTCGAATCGATTAGAATCGATTCTCACTCGATGACTTTTCGACTTTTTTATACATTACTTAGTATAATACTCGCCGGGCTTCTAAACGGTTCTGAAGTTAGTCACAAACAGCGTCGCAAATGCATATTTTGGTTGTTTTGTGGAAAAGGAAGGATTCCTACCACCTCCCAGTTACCGGCACAGTATGAGTACTCGTCGGCGATTGGTTAACGTTCGTTGTCTTGTCAATTTTCGCTTTTCCGCTATAAAGTACAGTCTAGTACGCCATTATTGTTTCTTTGATTGTTCAAGATGCCTAATACGGTGATTCAGATGATAATTTGTCTGCTGAGAGCCCCCAAAGTCCCACACTCAAGTACGACCAGGATGGATGACTTTAGTGCAACGAATTAGACCGTTAGATTAAAGAAAAATTAAAAATAATAATATAGCGAGCTATGTTTGTACGTTCATAATTTAATAAAATATTAAAATATCTAAGTTTGTATACAGGAATTACTAAATTTCTAAAAAGTCGACTTAAGTCATAAAAGTCGACTATCAGAGATGATTGATCGACTTCAAGAGTCAAAGAATTTGAAGTCGATTCCAAAGTCAAAAATCGATTTATCGCGCGCTTTTTCCATCCCTAATATGTCTCTGAAAAATCTAATATTCTACGTAAATGACAGAGAATATTGGAAAGGTGTGATCGCCAAGGTCCTGTAAAGACACTTTGGATGGATGAACCTTGCCGTATGTCAATTTGCTCGTAACTCAAGGCAAATTTCCCCATTTAAATTAATTGAAATGCCATTAATCCGTTCCAGTCCCCAAAATGCCACCCCAACTGTTGATTTTATGTGTTTTTGAATAAAAAAATCTACACTAATATTATAAAGACGAAAGATTTGTATTTTTGTGTGTATGTTTGTAATAAATAAACTCAAAAACTACTGTGCCGATTTAAAAAATTCTTTCACCATTAATAAGCTACATTCACCCTGAGTAACATAGGCTATATTTATTGCTAGAAAATATTAGGAATCCTTACTAAAACTTTAGTAACGTAACCCAAGGTGTAAAAAAAATGCCATAAAACATCTTTCGTCGGATGCGCTGAGGAAACTATTGATGAAAGTAATACTTCCGTCAACATCTTCCGTAAGCTCAAGTAATTTATAAAAACACTAGCGGCCCAGTTCGGCTTCGCCCGGGTGTAAATGTAATATATAGGATATAAAAGATGAGAATCATTATCATTAAATTCTCAACGTGTATTGAATTTGCGCGAATTCAATCGCTTTTATTTGTGAATGTTCAAAAATCGAAGAAAAATCTTATTAAACAAAAATTTAAAAAATTCTGTTGATCCGATCGCTACCAAACTTCAGAAGATCACCCGCTGGGCTAATCTAAAGATTGTCTGAAAATTTCATCAAAAATGGTCTACCCGTTTGGAGTCCATAGATTACATATACATCGTTTTTTATCTATATAGATTATTAAAATGTAAAAAGTGGTTATTGTGACATAACGATAATAGTTGGACATATAGTATTGTGAAGTTTTTTGTAGTTATTGATATGTTCTTTAATATTGTAGAACATACTTTTGTTCTATCATCAATAATTTCCGCAGCGCATGCGACGAAAGATGTTTTATGGCATTTTTTTTACACCTTGGGTTACGTTACTAAAATTTTAGTAAGGATCCCTAATATTTTCTAGCAGTAAATATAGCCTATGTTACTCAGGGTGAATGTAGCTTTTTAATGGTGAAATAATTTTTTAAATCGGCACAGTAGTTTTTGAGTTTATTCATTACAAACATACACACACACAAAAATACAAATCTTTCCTCTTTATAATATTAGTGTAGATTTACAATTATTACATTTTTTTTTAATATAAATAACGTGTCCTGCCCAACGTTCGTTTAGTTAAAGCAAAACTATACACTTTTATAAAAACAGGCAAATCAATTCGGAAAGTATTTGTGTCAGTGTATAGAAAAATGCTCACTGCTAAAGGGAATATAAATTTTTTGTATGCCACTTAATATCATGTCTTGAACATGTCAAATTAATAAAAAAAAATTGTCAAATTGTGCTTCCTGCTACGTCTTAAGGGAATATATCGAATAAGATATCGAAGTGCAGCTTTAAAGCTGCTTTATATTTGACATTAAAGTCTGGCTTCGTTGAGTACAACTATAAACCGAGCGGTGTAGAATAGTGGTGTGCTCACTAGACTCGCATTCGAAAGATACTGGGTTCAAAGCCCGGCGAGGGCAGAAGTGGCTAGGATTTTTTCCTACTACCTTTTGCCCAGAAACGGCAATTCCTGTATAGGCCATCTTATGAGATTTTTCAGGGTTTGCTCAATTAATTTCAAATAAATAGCTGAATAGTTCCTTATTCAAGGCCGTGGCCAATTACCTGCTATGTATAGTTGCCTACCCTAATTTCCTATAAATGTTTCATTCGCTCATTGCTATAATGTTGAAGCTTACAAGTTAAGCAAAATAAGGGGAAGCGTGGTAGATAGAAAATAGTTGTTGTAAACGCATTATTATTATTATCTTATACTAATTTATTACAGTAAAACCCCGCCTAACGCGGGAGATACGTTCCAATAAGTTCCTGCGCTATGCGAAATAGCGCTAAACAAAGTCATCTCAATACCTACGTAGATAATAATGAAACAGAACTGAGAATAAGAAAATTTGTGAGTTTTTTTTTGTTTAATTTTGTAACATTTATTATTGAATTCTTTTTTCAACATACTAATTATAGATTTAATAATTGATAATATCGATTTTTGTTCATAAACATTTATAAAAATCAAAAAAAGTTTGAGTAAGAAGTTATATTTGTGATGGGGAAGGTTCGTTTGACATATTTTGTTTTTGTGAAGAAGTCATTTAATGTCGTTTGACTTTTTCTATTTCGTTCAGCAATTGCTGTCAACTCGATAGAAAGATATTGCATCAATGACATTTCGTCTTGCCTTTGAACTTCTATCAATATTTGAATCGTTTTGTATAAACTGATCCATAATTACGTTATAGTGACTAAACTTTTTTTTAGAACCCGCGTAATACTGAAACAGCATTAAGCTAGATCTTACAGTACTTTTAAGGTAGTTGTCGTGGTTAAGGCACACCGTCAAAAAGTTCATAATTTTTGTAACTTATTAAGGACATGATAATATAATTACCCGGAAAATTTGAAGTCGATCGACCGTATATAATCCGAGATAAATTCAATTAAAAATTGGATAATTAACATTGATTGTATACGATCTCTGTAGTTCTGAACCAGTTTCTTATTTATAAAAAAAAGAACTAACTGTCAGAAACTTTCCAAAAACTGAGTCTTTCAATGCATTTGTTTAAAAAAAATAAGAAACATTTTTTGACCGTCTAATTATTATTAAATAACGGTTTAAAGTTCAACAATTTATAGAAAAGTATACATGCATATGAATACTGTATGGGTTACATTTCCACGGGTACAGTCTTGCGTACAAATTATGGATCACTTAGCTAGAAGCTAGTATACTTTTGTGGCGCGTATAATCTATAACTTTTTGACAATATTGTACCACAACTACCTTAAACTGTCACAAATGACAAAAATATACCTTATGACGTCATGTCACTGACAAAAATACAGTTTTTATTGGGTTTCACTCAAAGCCAGCAGAGAATCAAGCACGAAAAAAGTCCTAGTTCTAATTTTGAAAGCTAGCTTGTGACCACGTAACCGAGCGCGCAGTGACGTCATTTCCATCCTCGCAACCAGCACGGCTGTCAGCGCAAGTCTAGCAGCAAAACCTGTCTCGTGTTGCCATTAACGTGTTGTTTCCCAAGTGTTATATATTATTCATCTGCGGAGTCATGATAGATGCAAATAACCAGCTACCAAGGCATATACACTTAAGAAATATAACTATAATGTTTTCCATTTCGCAGAAGGAAATGCGATCTTTTTGTTGTGGAAATATTGGAATAACTTATTCATAACAATGTATTGTCAAGATGGAGCACGTAGGTAGTGTAATTTTTCCGTTATAGAATATTTTTAAAAGAAACAAATTTACTATACGGCGAGATAAATTGTTAATGTTTTCTTTACTGTTCAAATAAAACAGCGGTTCTCATACTTTTTTGACAATTATAGTTTTCATACATGCAGAAGCAATATAATGTGGTACAACTCCCTGTCATGTCGAAAATAAGAGTGCATTTACAAAAACAAATTTTGATTAAGGTGCGTAGAAAAATGTTGTTTCGAAGCGAAAATTGTATAAAAACAATGTTAAATACGGGACTGGATTTACAAATTTTATGAAAACTAATTTGCAAATAGTGAGTTGTTTACTGAAAGGTGTATTTAGTTGGGTGTAAATGTTCGATTGATAATAATAATAATAATAATAATAATGCGTTTAACGTCCGTTTCTCGACTTTATGTCATAACAGACGCCATTCGCACCATTACTATTTTTTCATCTACCACTTCCCGTTATTTATTACATTTTTTACAACTTCAACTTATGTAATAGCAATGGGCGAATGAAGGAATTATAGGAAATTAGGATAAGGTAGGTAATTTTTGACCTAGGATTTGATAGGTAATCGGCCATGGTCTCAAATAAGGAACCATCTCGATATTTATCTGGAATTAATTGAGGGAAACCATGGAAAACCTCAATCAAGATGCCGGTACAGGAATTACCGTTTCTCGGCGAGAGGCAGTAGGAAAAAATCCCAGCCACATCTGCCCCCGCCGGGATTCGAACCCGGTACCTCCCGAATGCGAGTCTAGTGCTGTCACCACTACTCTACCCAGCTCGGTTTGATAATAATATTGCAATTAAGGAAAAAAAAATGAATTTGCCCAAAAATAAATTTAAGTTCACATTATTATAAAACCACACTGCCTGTATTAGCAAATACATTATATTGTCGACAGGGTTTTGGCACTGCAACCCGCGTTTTTAATTTATTGTTATTGCATCAAACACGTATACACGCAGCAACAATTTACAATATTTATTGTTAAATAAAATTAAACCAAACAACAACAAAAGCAATGTCTGATCACAAAGAAATTCAAATATCAATTAAATTGTTTATTCAAAACGTACCTCGGAATAATAAAACCGAATGTTGTGACGTCTATATAGATTATTAAACAAACCTTTAAAATAGAGCTATATGAGATAATGAAAGACAAATGTACAAACGGTGGTAAATTAACAGGAAGCTCCTTTAATTAACTTGGTATCTAAAGGATAATGAATCACTGTGCAATGCATGAATATATTATAGCAGATTATTTCCTTTAGGTATAATATTGTTGACTGTAGAATGTACAGCAGTTTTTTTCTAATTTATTGTAGATTATAGACGCTCGACAGCTTAGGTCATTAGCGTCTTAATTAAAACAAATAACGTAATCGCTTACAACGCAGAGACCGGATTCGAACTCACGGCAGTTCGGTCAAGAAACCAGCACAATGTCCTCTGCAGGTTTTCTTTTTAGTGTATTTGCCATATGGCAACATACACTATTGGCGTCGGTCGGATGGCGGGACCTAGGGGTCGGACCAAAATTTCTCGACGTTTCATAACCTCCTAAACACTTTGGCACCATTTTTAAAAATGTTTATATATATAATATGTATATATATATATATATATATATATATATATATGTACGCGCGATAACTTTCGAAAGAGTTAATTGATTTCAACAAAATTTGGGCCACGTGTTGAAATCCATCACCGCAAGAAGCCTATTTAAAATGGGCCTGATCGGGCTATTTTAAGGGTAGTTTTTAGGGGTTGAAAACTGTTTTTGGGCCCAAAAATACCGAAAAAATTCCCCGAATCGTTTCAAAATTGAAATTTAACCCTTTGGTAGTGATCAAAAAGTGTCCCCACAATTTTAATAAAATCGGCCCGACAGGACCGGATTTACAAATTTTATGAAAACACTAGTTTGCAGATAGTGACTTATTTATTGAAGGGTGTATTTAATTCGGTGTAGACGTTAGATTGATAATAATATTACAATTATGAAAAAAATGTTTAAGGGGTGTATTAAGGGGTTGAATTTTTTATTTTTCCCAAAAACAAACTTAATTTCACATAATAAAAGTATAAAACCACACGGCCCTATACAAGCAAATACACTATATTGTCGGCAGGGTTTTGGCACTGCGACCCGGGTTTTTTCTAATTTATTGTAGATTATAGATGCTCGACAGCTAAGGTCATTAGCGTCTTAATTACAACAAATAACGTAATCGCTTACAACGCAGAGACCGGATTCGAACTCACGGCAGTTCGGTCAAGAAACCAGCACAATGTCCTCTGCAGGTTTTCTTTTTAGTGTATTTGCCATATGGCAACATACACTATTGGCGTCGGTCGGATGGCGGGACCTAGGGGTCGGACCAAAATTTCTCGACGTTTCATAATCTTCTAAGCACTTTGGCACCATTTTTGGAAACATTATATATATATATATATATATATATATATATATATATATATGTGTGTGTGTTTTATGTACCTACATATATACAGATTTTAATTTTTCAAAAAACGCAAACAAATAAACATCTACGTCTCGCACAACAACATTCAAACAAGCAGTGTTTTAGCAAACGCGAGATCTCTAAATTAAAAAATCACAAACCCTATTTAAAATTGCCATTAATAATTAATGATCAGTTAGATTTACTTTAAAAGTGCATAAAGAATGGCGTCATTGCACAGAAAACTGAATGAGTAGGTATTTTTGGTCCCTGCGCAAAAAGCAATAATTTTTAGTGTCGTTTCTGCCAATAATTGGCTCGTTAATTCCTGCTTCTACATTGCGCGCGTTATCGACTTATTTAATTTAAAACAAAAAACAGGACCGGATTTGCCCATAAAGAAAATAAGCAGTTGCATAGGACTCCAGCTAGGGGCGATTCATCGAAACCTTGCGAATTTCGTAACTAACTTCGACCGAACGTTTTAATTTAGAAATACTAATGAGTTAATTAAGAAGAATTATATCAATATTTATTATAAATTCAATGCATTATGCAGTCAGAGTTTATTAAAGAATTTAGGTAGAATTTGATAATATTAGAACAATTATGAAGTGCGTTTTATTGATATACATTTAAAAAGTGTTGATGCGTTTCATAAAATTCAAATCTATAACATTTGTTGCAGAAACATTATTTAAATTAACATAATATCCTCAATTGAAAATGTTTGTACGCACCGCGTACCTTGTATGTACGTTATCTTAAAACTCGAAAACCACTAAACCGATTCACATTTTTCTTCCAAATACAAGTAGCTTATAGATTCGGCAATATCATTCATAAATTATATAACTTTTCGTATTACGGAAAACTTCGCAAATACTGAAATTTTAACGGAACATTCTTATTATTTTATAGGGTAGGTTTCAGACATTTTTCAACTTGGCGTAGCATTTAAAATCACTAGTCTTTCCGTAGAAAACGCTGGGTTATAAATAATACAAAAGAGTACGGACAATAACTTCCAGAAGAGTTAGTTGATTTTATTTAAATTTGGTACATACCTTGTTATTCAACACTGCACGAACCATATTTAAAATGGGCCCAACTGCGGACTGATTTTAGCGGTTAGAAATGTTTTTAGGAGCAAAAATATCGAAAAAAAAATTCAAAGTGGGCCTCACAGGAACGGACTTAGAAATTTTACGAAAACACTAGTTTATGGATTCGAATTTACTTTCTGAAGAGTGTATTTAACTTGGTGCAGATATTGGATTGACAAAAATGTTCAAGAAAAAAAATATTTTAAGGGGCGTATTAGGGGTTCAATTTTTTTTTCCAAAAACAAATTTAAGTAAACATAATAATGCCCCTATGCCTGTATTAGCAAATACACTATATTGTCGGCAGGGTATTGGATTTGCGACCCGAGTTTTTTTTTGTCAACGCAGAAAATGAAATTAAGCCCGTTTTACAGAACATATTCCACTTTCTACTTCAAATAGAATCACTGACTAGTTTTTTTCAAATGTGGAAACGATTGAAAAAAATATTCCAACTAGTTGCTGCTGAATAGAAGAAACTCTGGTCGCAGTGCCAAAACCCTGTCAACAATATAATGTATTTGCTAATACAGGCTTTATTACGCAAACTTAAATTTGCTTTTAGACAAAATAAAAAATTTAATCCTTTAATGAGGCCCCTTAAAATAATTTTGGACCAAATGTTAAAACCAATTACTCTTAAATTATTGTGTGTATATATTATTATACAGTATACTGCACACACGCGAAAGTTTAGTTCGATCTGCAGGTCCCGCCATCCGACCGATATCAATAGTGCATGTGCCATATGGCAAATATATTGAGAACACAGAAAGGTAAGCATAATCAGCAAAAATATAAATTTATTTTTTCTCAAGACATATGAACGACGTCATATTAGTCCTACTTAAGAAGTTTCACTTCGGTCGTGTACTTAAACACATGCTTTTATAAATGTGTATTTAGAGTACATTAGAGGAAACCATAAAAAATCGTCCTCTTTAAAAACAGAAAATATAATATAAAGTTTGTTAAAAATCACTTACATTACACAAACATCTTGCGGCTAGGACAGCATATATAGGCGTTTACCGGGCAAAACTTCGTTGACACAAAAAATTCACTCTTACGGAAAACGCAGCAAAGCTAATACCATACACGTGAAAAAGAAATGTTCAAAAACGTGTTTCAACAATAACATTGTTAAAATCAACAATTTTTAATGTTATAATAATAATTATTAACACAGCCGATATTGCGACAAATTTACTATTCTGCACTGACAGTTCGATGCTCAGATATTTTTTTCTAATCACTGTTACCAACGGTCAAACGACACTCGTTTTTCTAAATGCAATTTAACCTTTACCTACTGTCCACATGACTGTTTTGATTATATAATTAGTGTATTTGCCATATGGCAACATACACTATTGGCGTCGGTCGGATGGCGGGACCTAGGGGTCGGACAATTTCTCGACGTTTAATAACCTCCTAAACACATTGGCATCATTTTTAAAAATGTTTATATAAATATATATATGTGTGTATATAATTTATAAATATTTTCGAGGAATTAGGATCAATGAAATTAAAAGACAAATTATTATTTCACAACGTTTCGTATTAAATCAATACTTCATCAGGTGATCTAAAATAAAATAACAAGACATTTTAACAACTAATAATAAAACAAATAAATAAATATTAAACATACCTTAATTAATTGTCTTAATAATTAGATTCAATTCAATTATCTTGTTATATTATTTTGAGATATCATAACAAATGAAATTTTTAAGTAGTTATATTACAATTTATACAGAGTAAAAAAATTTTTAAAACTAAATAAACAAATAAACAGTTTATATTATTTATCACAACAGTTACGTAGTAACTAATTTGTATGTATACAAAATTTCATTACTATCATTTTATATATGCGTCAATCTCAGTCATTATATTGAACTTTATATTTTCAAATATCAATTTAATTTAATTATTAATAACATTAAATAATAACTTGTCTTTATCAACTTTTTATATTTATCCAAAATACCATTATATAAACAACTTAAGTTATTAGTGTCAGTTTTTAAATTTATTGAATCGTTCAGATAAATCCAGATCATTTCACTTCCTTTTGAATTGATTAGACTCTAGATCTAATATTTTAACTTTATCAAATTCAAAAGTATGTCCTGTACTAAAATGATGTTTAGCCAAGGCAGTATGTTCCATTTTCAACATGTTTACATTTTTGCAATGTTTGCAAATGTTGATATAATCTATTTTTTAACCATTGTTTAGTTTGTCCAATGTATACCTTATTGCATTCGCATGGAACACAATAAATCAATTCAGAATTACGACCTTGGTCATCTTTATCTTTCAATTTTGAATATATTGATTCTATAGTTTTAAAATTATAAAAAGCTGGTCTCCAATCAGTGTTAAAGAAAATTCTGGATATTATATCACCTGATAGTCGTCTAATATATGGAAATTTAAAATAATATTTATTATGTATCAATTTGACTATTTTTTTATTTCGTTTGAACTTATCAATACATAAATTAATTTCATGATTTCATGACTGAGATTGATTGCGCGTTGGAGAAGACCAAGTGCTACTGAAATTTTCTGTGATATTTGATGGTTTGATGTAAAATTCCATAGTCTCCCTGAACTTGTAGGTTTGGAGAACCAATTTAAAATAAGCCTAATCAGGCCACTTTAAGGGTAGTTTTTAGGGGTTGAAAAATGTTTTGGGCCCCAAAATACCGAAAAAATTCTCCGAATCGTTTCAAAATTGAAATTTAACCCTCTGGTAGTAATTAAAAAGCGTTCCAAAAATTTTAATAAAATCGGCCCAACAGGACCGGATTTACAAATTTTATGAAAACACTAGTTTGCAGACAGCGAATTATTTACTGAAGGGTGTGTATAATTTGGTATAGTGGTTCGATTGATAATAATATTACAACTAAGAAAAAAAATGTTACTTTAAGGGGTGTATTAAGGAGTCAAGTTTTTTATTTTGCCCAAAAACCAACTTAAGTTCGCATAATAAAGCCACACTGCCTGTGTTGGCAAATACACTATATTGCCGGCAGGGTTTTGGCACTGCGACCCGGGTTTTTTATATCTGGCGTTATTGGAAGGTCAAAATATTTTTTGAAGTTATACTTCTTTTGGCGCGTTGAGAGTAAAATTTTAGCAGGCAAACGGAAGTTACGCGCGCACAGCTAACGAAAAATCAACAGTATGAAATCGGTCGCGGTAAGGAAAATTTGACAGTATGAAGTTGTTCAAGAAGCTCAGATTGAAATGTCAGTTGGACGAAATCAATGCACTTTCTATCATCTGGAAACTGTATAATATACCAGACGAATTTAATGTACTATTTGATTACACAACGAATTCAATATAAAAGTAAAAACCAAAATGAAATTTTGTAAATGTTTTCAAATATTTGAGGTTAATTTTATTCTTCAACTTTTTGAAGATTTTATTTTAAAAAATTATTTGCATGTATGTTAAAAATTAATTAATTTGAAACGCATCCACTTTTTAAATTTTAGGTTTGCAATCTAATTATTTAGGATTTCGATTTTTGAATTTAATGAGACTAACCTCAATAACATCACACCAAACTCTCGTTACCAGTGTTACCACAAACTCGTACATTTCCTCGCAATATAAACTCACGTTATCGATACGATAAGTAAATGCATGCAATCGTGCTATTTATCATCTTAGATTATTGAAGAATCTCGTTAGAGATTTTTTCTGTGCTAAATTCCGCACATGAAAAATAAATGAAAAATAAATTTCGTACATTAAACGCAAAAACAGCCCATCCCTAGATCTCTAAGAGATTACTATACATTGATTTTGAGTCTTTCCCATATAACGCCGTGTAAATAACGTTAGTTTCCAAGTTTTATATACGCTCTTACCAAATTTTCGTACGACATATATTTACAGTAGTATACATAGTATAAGGTGATTTAGGCAGTAAGCTAGATAGCCGAGCGGTCTAGACCGCGTACATTGCTTCATAGCTTGGGTGAGCAGAGTTCGGATCCCAGGACCGACGTGTGTAAATTTTGTGTTTTTTCAATTGTTTCGTTTTTTACATGATATTTATTTACATTAGTTTCCAATTTTCTTTTATATTATAAAAATAAATTATTTTCTTGTTTTAGTAATTAGTGGTGACAAAAGTCTCGCAAATATCAACTTTTGGATGTGACATTTGTCAAGAAAAGTTTCGTCATAAATATAGTTTGGTACGGCATACGAAAACCCATAATATCAATACAAGTGGTACTCATTTTGGGAGGTTATATTGCGTTTTGGAGGTTTTGTATTGCGTTTTGAAGATTTTATATTGCGTTTTGGGGGTTTTATATTGCATTTTGAGAGTTTTATGTTGCATTTTGGAGGTTTTATATTGCATTTTGGGGGTTTCATATTGCATTTTGGGGGTTTTATAATGCATTTTGGGGGTTTTATATTGCATTTTGGGGGTTTTATATTGCATTTGGGGGGTTTCATATTGCATTTTGGGGATTTTATAATGCATTTTGGGGGTTTTATATTGCATTTTGGGGGTTTTATATTGCATTTTGGGGGTTTTAATTGCATTTTGGGGTTTTTATATTGCATTCTGGGGTTTTAATTGCATTTTGGGGGTTTTATATTGCATTTTGGGGGTTTTATATAGCATTTTGGGGGTTTTATATTGCATTTTGGGTGTTTTATATTGCATTTGGGGGGTTTTATATTGCGTTTTGGTGGTTTTGTATTGCGTTTGGGGGTTTTTCATATATACAGAATATTTATTTTCAGAATTGTTGTGTTTAATTATTTTTTTATATCGTATAATTTATATAAAAGATCAAACCGGTAAGAAAAGAAAATGGCCTCTTAATTCTAAGAAACACATATTTTTATTTTGGAGGCAAAATAAAAAAAAGCCTTAGACTTTGGAAAAAGACGTGAAATCTTAAAAAAAAAACTTCGGAGAAGTAAAAATTGGTTCTGTGCTAAATTCAAAGACTTGCGGTGACTCGCTCTCAAGATTACGACTTAAACAAAAAAAAATACAGAATTTCGAGGCAGACAAGAAATTCAAATCAAGCCTGGAAATTCTGTGCCTAAGATGTAGACAAAAAATTAGTTCCGAGGCAGACAAGGAATTGAAATCCAACCTCGAAATTCTGTGCTCATAAACCTTCAAGAGCAAGAGCAAAAAAAAATGCACAGGTGGCGTGTGCCCAGCTCCATATTTATTTGTCAAGCTACCACTAAAAAAACGCCATCTGTGCATTTTTTTTTGCTCTTGCTCTTGAAGGTTTATGAGCACAGAATTTCGAGGTTGGATTTCAATTCCTTGTCTGCCTCGGAACTAATTTTTTGTCTACATCTTAGGCACAGAATTTCCAGGCTTGATTTGAATTTCTTGTCTGCCTCGAAATTCTGTATTTTTTTTTGTTTAAGTCGTAATCTTGAGAGCGAGTCACCGCAAGTCTTTGAATTTAGCACAGAACCAATTTTTACTTCTCCGAAGTTTTTTTTTTAAGATTATAAATATACCTTCTCATATTTATGGCTTCCTGATACAATTTTGTACAAATAATCCCATGAAACCTTATTTATGGCCTCACCCCATGGAATACGTTCTTATATAGTGTGTGGGATGGTAAAATAAAAAGAGAAAAATTATAAATTTTTAAGGTGGGCCTCAATAAGGATGTTGACTATTTTTGGGAAAGTGTTTTAAATCGTGCATAAGTACCTAATATAGCTACAAATATTTAATATTTTTATTTAAATACAACTCAAGCTTTAAAAATCATGTATTTTAAATCCCGTTTCAAATTTTGGTCCAAAACGCCAATACTAGTCGCGTGACGTCACCTGTTCATACCAAAGGAGGCTCAAAAGTTTACACAGGAGTTACCATTTTATAGATGCGTATTCTGTGCTCATTAACGCTAGTAAACTGAGGTGATGAAAAGTTGTTTCGTAGTCGTTGCTGTAGTTACATGTAATTTGACGTTTCCTATAAACAAGTAATAATAAATTACACACTAAATATTAACCAAACAATGAAGTTTTTTGACAGCGGCGCAACCTATGACGTCATGCGCTCTGATTAGCGTCTGTTGTCACGTGACTTGAGAGTGATTTTATTACGTTTTATTTATTAAATATTAATTAAATTCCTTAAAAATACGGAAAAATATTGTTTTTTTATAAATGATGAATTTTTATTTGGAGGTTATAGGATCATTAAATAAAAACACCAGGAAATTTAATTATTTCTTGCGACGTTTCGTGCATTATATTTGCACTTCATCAGGCAATCTACAGAACAAGAATACAATATAATTAACAGGATTCATTAAAAAACATTAAAAACATTATTACATGTAAGTAAACATTCATACCATAATACAAGCATCCTGGCATCGTCCACTTAATATTATATTTCTTGTCGTAATTCATAAGTACAGGTTGCGATTGAAAATAGTCAAAATCAATATATTAATTAATTATTCCTTAAGTGAGCTGTTCAAAAAACTAACAACAAAATTGTACAGATTGTGTTGTCTAACATCAAATACGCCATCTTAGTCACTAAACATCCACAGTTGCGTATGCGCACAGCTGTGAATACATGACCGCGAAATAGCTCCCTCTATATTAATATACTATTAATTTCAGACCGCTAAACCTCTAATTCTAAATATCTTGTCAATTATCATTACTCGTCACAATAAGCAAAATTAAATATCAAGGCGTTAATTACTCAAATAAATATACAATCAATAAAAATGAATCCTTAAAAATTAGTGACTGTGTCATTTTTAAAAATATACGAACGTATCAAAATCAGTCACGTTAAAAATATTCAACACACACTGAAAACATTTTTCTATAAGCCTCATACTTCTAACGACGTGAAACATTATTAAAGCTATCTAGCAGACCATTATATAAGCAACTCAGGTTATTCAAGTCAGTTTTCAAATTTACGGTGTTGTTTAAGTAAATGTACACCATTTCACTAACATTTCTCTTAAAGTAATTGTCCTCTCTGTCTAGAATGGAAACATTGCTGAAATCAAAGTTATGTCCAGTCTCAAAGTGATGTCGAGCTAACGCTGTTTGCTCACTCTTCAAGATGTTCATTGGTCGACAATCTAGACGATGTTGGTTAGTCCTATTTCTTAGCCATTGTTTAGTCTGGCCCACGTACTTCTTCCCACACTCACATGTTACAGCATAAACTAGCTCAGACATAAAACCCTCATCAACCTTGTCTTTCAGCTTAGTATAAATACTGCCAATCGTTTTGATGTTATAACTGGCTGGTCTCCATTCTGTCCCGACAAAAACTCTCGAGATCTGCTGTGATAAACCTTTGATGTACGGAAATTTGAAAAAATACTTGTTCGCTGATGCTCTGACTCTGCACTGATTACGTTTGAATTTTTCTATACAAATGTTTATAAATTCAAGCGGATAATTATTATTCTTGAGTATCTGTTTTACTAGTTCCACATTTCCATCCTGAAAACTTTCATGGCTGAGATTAATCGCTCTATGTAGCAACCCTAAAGCAACAGTGTATAAAAGGATAGACAAGGACCCAACGCGAAAATTTCAAACTTTAGCAAATAACTTGGTCAATGATCTCGAGAAAGGTGGAGTGATAGATAATGTTAAAGCTAAAGCATTAAAGATTCATAACGCTGTCTCTCCACGGATTTATGGACTGCGCAAGGTTCATAAAGAGGGATGCAAGCTCAGACCAGTAGTGAGCAGTATTAAGGGTCCAGGTTATAAGTTGGGTAAATTTATACATCAGTTACTGTCTCCATTGGTTGGTCCGAACAACATCAACGTGAAAGACTCTACTGAGTTCGTTGGTTTCATAAAAGAAGCCAGAATACCAGAAAACTATATTCTAGTATCGCTGGATGTAGTTTCCTTGTTCACGAACGTACGTAAGAGGTTAGTAAATAGAATTATTGAAGAGAAATGGGAATCCTTATCAGACATTGTTAAGATGGAGAAAGATTTATTTATTAGACTATTGAACAGTTGTTTTGAGCTCGGTTATTTTAGTTTTGAGGAAGTGTTTTATCTCCAACTAGATGGGACAAACATGGGAGGACCAGCAAGTCCAACGCTAGCTAACTTCGTGATGCAGTATGTTCTAGAAAAAGTGTCTGGATTACTACCATTCGTGGTGAAATATATGAGATTATACGTGGATGACATGTTTATGGCGATTCCGAAGGAAGAGGTTAAGAATATTCTTAACTACTTCAACAGCATTGATGACAGAATTCAGTTTACGATGGAGACAGAAGTGGATGGATGTCTTCCTTTCTTGGATGTAATGGTGATAAGGGATGTAGACGGCGGTCTTCGAACAAATTGGTACACCAAGCCAACGAGTTCTAGGAGACTGTTGAATTTCTTATCGAATCATCCAATGTCTCAAAAAACATCGGTTGCTTTAGGGTTGCTACATAGAGCGATTAATCTCAGCCATGAAAGTTTTCAGGATGGAAATGTGGAACTAGTAAAACAGATACTCAAGAATAATAATTATCCGCTTGAATTTATAAACATTTGTATAGAAAAATTCAAACGTAATCAGTGCAGAGTCAGAGCATCAGCGAACAAGTATTTTTTCAAATTTCCGTACATCAAAGGTTTATCACAGCAGATCTCGAGAGTTTTTGTCGGGACAGAATGGAGACCAGCCAGTTATAACATCAAAACGATTGGCAGTATTTATACTAAGCTGAAAGACAAGGTTGATGAGGGTTTTATGTCTGAGCTAGTTTATGCTGTAACATGTGAGTGTGGGAAGAAGTACGTGGGCCAGACTAAACAATGGCTAAGAAATAGGACTAACCAACATCGTCTAGATTGTCGACCAATGAACATCTTGAAGAGTGAGCAAACAGCGTTAGCTCGACATCACTTTGAGACTGGACATAACTTTGATTTCAGCAATGTTTCCATTCTAGACAGAGAGGACAATTACTTTAAGAGAAATGTTAGTGAAATGGTGTACATTTACTTAAACAACACCGTAAATTTGAAAACTGACTTGAATAACCTGAGTTGCTTATATAATGGTCTGCTAGATAGCTTTAATAATGTTTCACGTCGTTAGAAGTATGAGGCTTATAGAAAAATGTTTTCAGTGTGTGTTGAATATTTTTAACGTGACTGATTTTGATACGTTCGTATATTTTTAAAAATGACACAGTCACTAATTTTTAAGGATTCATTTTTATTGATTGTATATTTATTTGAGTAATTAACGCCTTGATATTTAATTTTGCTTATTGTGACGAGTAATGATAATTGACAAGATATTTAGAATTAGAGGTTTAGCGGTCTGAAATTAATAGTATATTAATATAGAGGGAGCTATTTCGCGGTCATGTATTCACAGCTGTGCGCATACGCAACTGTGGATGTTTAGTGACTAAGATGGCGTATTTGATGTTAGACAACACAATCTGTACAATTTTGTTGTTAGTTTTTTGAACAGCTCACTTAAGGAATAATTAATTAATATATTGATTTTGACTATTTTCAATCGCAACCTGTACTTATGAATTACGACAAGAAATATAATATTAAGTGGACGATGCCAGGATACTTGTATTATGGTATGAATGTTTACTTACATGTAATAATGTTTTTAATGTTTTTTAATGAATCCTGTTAATTATATTGTATTCTTGTTCTGTAGATTGCCTGATGAAGTGCAAATATAATGCACGAAACGTCGCAAGAAATAATTAAATTTCCTGGTGTTTTTATTTAATGATCCTATAACCTCCAAATAAAAATTCATCATTTATACATTCACAAGGATCCAAATAGATTATTATGTATTGTTTTTTTATAGTATTTCTATCATAGAAACTACCACTTAACGTTAAAATTATGTTTTTATTTGAATACAGTCAACATCCCTATTTAATGAAAGTAAATATGCAAAAAGTTTTAGTACTTAAATTGGCTCCGACCTCGAAATTTCAATATTTTCTTCTTTTTATTTTTTACTTTTTAGTGACTTTTTTGAAGGAAGTTAACATTTTTTTCAAGCCTTTTTTTAAGTGAAAGGCTCAGTAGTTTCGGAAATAAGGAGGGCGATCTTAACTCCGAAACTAAAATACTTGAGCATAGCTACTATGTATAGAATTAATGAGTCCGGGCGAAGCCGGACTGGGCCGCTAGTTGGTTATATAATTAAAATCTCGACCGGAAATTACAATCATGCGCAAACCTTTTCTGCGCAACCTTGTATAATAATAAAAAAAATATTATTTCAAATAAATTACCGCAGTTATTTAACCGGTGTTTATAACACTAATAATAATCCTACATACACATCCGTACTATTTAAAACCTTCTGTTACCGGTTCGTAATAGTGTGGCAGTCCTTTTACCTGAATGCGTATATCTTTAGATAAACTAACATATAGCAGAGCGGCACGTAACACCACAAACACCGCACATCTAGCTGGAGCGGAAATAAGAGATCGCGACTTCCTTGTTGGCATGGAAAGGAAGATGCGCTTAAGATTGGATGTCGGCATATCCATCGCCTGTAGTCGCTGGGAAGAGTTAATGTTTGTAATATAGGTACATTCAATTTACTCACACAATGAAAGTGTACACTATACACTGATTCCCACTAGTTCAGGGCTGCTTAGACTTATAATGGCGACGATCCAAGATTTCTAGAATAGATGGAAAGTTGTCCGAGGACTTAGGATCCAAAATAAGTCAATACTAAATTATTGTTAGCGCAACGTTTCGGAATTTATCTGTGGAAGCAATACACATAAAGTATAAATATCATTTACAAAACAATAAATCTTAACGGGGTATTCTTATGTGACCACTTCGAAAAATCGATTTTTTTTCATATTTCAATAGTAAAACCTATCGAAAATATGCTGTGAAAAATAGAGACCGAAATTCCTAGTTTTAAATAAATTACAACTCATATAGTGGCCGACGCGCCGTAAGCGACTTGTTGGCTCTTGAAACTTTAAACGCATTTTTCTGGAAACATTATTTTCTAAAACTGTCATGGTCCTAAAAAAAAAAGTATTCAACCGATTGCTTTGAAATTTATATATGTTCTTCTACTCATTAATGATTATCGTCCGTACTAAATTTGCTTATTTTCGAAAATATTTTCTTATTTTTAACAAAAAACAAACTTTTTTTCTACAGTAGGTACGCCATTTTTTTTTAAATGAAATTGATTAATTTTAGTAGGGACGATAGCGACATCCCTACGGAACAATGATTCATTCGATTTATTTATTTCAGACAACATGAACAGCCGCTATTACCATGACCAGTGACCTGCTTTTTTTTTAGTGTATAATTTAATTTTAAAAATATATATATATAAAAAATGAAAAATAAGAGAAAAAAATTTTTTTTATACAGTTTAAGATACAAACAAAAACATATAAAAAAATTTAAATGATTGAATGTTATTGTCGTCTAAAAAAAAATTCCCTAGAAACAGGTAAAATTTATGCGTTCACATAAGAATACACCCTAAACAAATTCAATATCTTATACCATAAAAGATTTATGTATTATTTCTGTTGTATAAATTGTATTCCAATTAATTTAAGTTAAACTTTATGTAAATTATATAAGGCGAGATAGTTAAATAATATTATAATACAATGTTGAAACAATGAAATATTCTAAAGTTTGTCAGATCTAATCTAACACTGAAACTGTACAGTACAATAAAAAAACATTTTTTAAAAAACGGAATTATTATAAACTTTTTATTAATAATTGTCTAACTCAAATTTATATTTACATGTGTATTTTAACTTTTATATCTACTTAATCAAAACATTTAATAGGTGTGTATAATTATTATTTGATATTTTATATTTCAATTGTAAATTTATAAATTGCATTTTTAAAAATTTAATTACAATTATTAAAGCTTGAAATAGTTCCAAACAAGGAACGAAACGTCGCTGTAAATAACAAATAAGTGTTTGCTTAAAAAGTCCTTTTTCCCGCAAATCATTTTTATATTAATTACCAAGGACAAAAAAGAAATAAAGTCAATATGTACAGCACAATTTTATAATAATATTGTTAAGTGTTTTAATGTAACATTTTAATTCAAATAAAAGCTAATTGATTTAAATAAAAAAAATTAAAATTGTATTAATCAGAAAACATAACATGGCGCAGTCGGGTGGTAAATAAAAATAAAAAGAAATTGTAATTTGAAACAAAAAAAGAAAAAATGGGTGAATTTACGAAACCAGATGCTTTGATTTTAACTGGAAATCTAAAGGAAAATTGGAAACAGTTTAAACAAGAATTTGAAATATTTATGAAGGCAACATCTTATGATGAAGAAAATGAAGAATGTCAAGTAGCGATTCTGTTAAATATAATTGGAAAAGAAGCAAGACAATTGCACAACACATTTAAATATGCAGCCAACGATTCAAAGAAAATTCAAAAAGTAATGGAAAAGTTTGAAAATTATTGCAACCCTAAGAAGAACATATTATATTCAAGATTCTTACTCTACAATCGTTCTCAACAAGATGGTGAACATTTTGATAATTTCTATACGGTTTTGAAGACTTTGATTGCTGATTGCGAATTTCAAGACACTGAGGGATCGAGTCATTCTAGGATCAAGCGACAAGGATACCAAGGATCAGTTGATTCGGAAAGGAGAGATGAAGCTAGAAGAGGCTGTCAATAATTTCCGAATAGCAAAAATCCAAATCAAGCAGTCAAAAGAAGTTCGACATCATCAACAGAACTTGGGGAACGCTGACGCAATAAAGGTAAAAATACAGGAAGTTATAAAATGAATGATAGGTCAAATTTTCAAAGTCAAAGAAAAAATTGTAATAAATGTGGTTGGACCCATAATAAAGGTAAATGTCTGGCATATATGAAAACATGCAATAAATGCGGAAAACTAAATCATTATGCTAAATGTTGTAGATCGAAAGTAAGAACAGTAGAGTCGAGTCAAGTAGAAAATGTAGATGATTTTGAATATTTTTGTGATTCTGTAACGTTAGGTAATAAGAAAATATTATGTAACATAGAATGGTCAGGAACTATTAAAGTAGAAAACACAATGTTGAAATTCAAATTAGATTTTGGATCAGATGTGAATATTATTGGAATTGATATTTCTAATATGTTAAAGAAAAACGGTAATAGTCAATTGAAATTAAAAAATTGTTTATTAAGCTTATGGGAGCACTAAAATTAATACTTACGGTTCAGTTGATTTAAAAATTGAAACGAACAAAAAATATTATATTGAGAATTTTATAATTGTGGAAAGAAATTCAAAATTAATTTTAGGTTTAAACACATTCGCAAGACTGTCATAAATTAGTTGCTTCGTCGTTTGTATGTTAGTCTATGATTTAAAGTCAAATAGCTCTTAAAAATTTCTTTAAACTAATTAAAATACACAGTTTCCAGCCAGTTAAATGTCAACAGTCAGCCATGTTGTCTCCAAAAATGATAACTTTCCATCTATTTAATTCATAGTCAGGATCGGAACAAGCTTTATAAACATGGTCTGTGATTGGTTGAGTCGATTGCTGACGTCACCGATGTCCGTGGCTTGGTTATTCAAGTATATTTGTTCCGCCGACAAATCGCGATTATTTTGAAGTCTTTCAAGGAAATGCAGATTGTAGATGCTTTTCTGCGATCGAATCGTAACAGCTCTTGCGAATCGATCGTTTGGGCATCCCTGCAATAGATGCATAGGTATACAAAACGCAGTTAAATTATACTGAAATGAGATAGAATTCGTACCCGTTCTCTATTTGAGAAGAAAATCTCGTTTTACACAAATATAGTCAAGAGCTCGTGTGGTCAAACATTTCGAGATTTTACCATTCCAACTCGACTACTGGGGAATGGTACTAATTTAGGTCAAAATTCACATTTCAAAATTTTACGTGATAAAATACTCATAATGGTTTCTATCAGTACTGTATTCTTAATATCTGGGGGCACGGTACTGCATCCGCCAAGTCGAGCCAAAGAAAACGATACCTATCTTTTCTGGAAACGTTTCGTGGTATAGTCTTTAATATTTTTGTTCCAATATATATTTTTAACGTGGAAGGAAAGTTTGGTTGAGGAACAGTTGAAAAAAGAAGCTTTACCGATGTTTCGCTTGTGGCCTACGTTTCGGAAAATATATTTCCATCTTCAGGGCCTCAGGCTAGTCAAAGGGTGGTAAATAGTACTAATCTTAGATACATGATCATAATCTATGGGTTATAATAATTTGTATATAACCCATAGATTATGATCATGTATCTAAGATTAGTACAATTTACCACCCTTTGACTAGCCTGAGGCCCGGAAGATGGAAATATATTTTCCGAAACGTAGGCCACAAGCGAAACATCGGTAAAGCTTCTTTTTTCAACTGTTCCTCAACCAAACTTTCCTTCCACGTTTCGTCGTATTTTCGAACCGACATAGCTTCGGTCTGGATAATGCTAGAAAGTTGAAATTTTCAGAATAAGATGTCCATAGTAAACTTATCAAACACACCTAGTATCAATTTTCAAGCTTTTATGGTTTCATATTTATTGACATCTGAAATATGTCGATTTTGTGACTCACTGAATGATGATCATCAAAATTACTAGGGTACTTCCTGAAGTCTTAGAAGGCTTAAATTTGGTATATAGGCTACGATTTGTATATAAATAACGAAAAAGTTAAGAAATCGCAAACTTTCCCCCTCCAACCCCTCGTATAAGGGGTGCAAATATGTACATAACGGCATATGTGCAAAAGTGGTCCACAAAGGACTGAACTTCAAAAAATACGCCTGCCAAAAAGCAATAAAATCTCAGCAAAAACATTTCATGTGAGGTTGGTTGTCAAGTTCATAATGCTTTCACTGAAGTTATGAAGATGAGATCTCTATCAGAGCTAAGCCGTTTTCTGAATTCCGATTTGTAGTTTACATATTGGTCAAAAAGTATGACTTGGCCGTTTAATGTTCGTGACATAACATTTAAGTCCATAAGGAATAGTTTGTTTGACAATCACGAAACGACCAAGTCATACTCGGAACTCAGATAGCGGCTTGGGTTTACAAGAGATTTCATAACTTTTTAACAGTGAAAGCATTACGAACTGATAAGACTTGGCAATCAACTTCACATGAAACGTTTTTGGTGGGACGGAATTTTGCTTTATATTGAACATTTAAAAGATAATTAATTAGTGAACAAGGCTGAAGGCCTAATTTTACTTTTAACTATTCTTTTACAGTACATTAGACAATCAACACGACGTGATTTCCTGTCTTTAATATCATTTCCGCGTTGGAACGAGAAACGATAATTAAATAACGAATCAGCTTGTTAACGGTGAAGTCTAAATTAACATTTTGATGCTTTATTAATTACTTTGTAGAAATTAATTTGCAATTTGATTTCAGAATGACAAAAATAAAAACAAATATCAATGAGTTATAAATAATGCGTCAAGTAATTCTAATATTACCAACTACGCAATTTTCTAACCGAAAGCATGGACTTTTTTGTAGAAAATTGAGTTGTATTTTTTCAAGCTAGTGATATCAATTAAACGCGCATTTAACGAAATATTTTTGCAGTAAGATATCTGTAATCATGAAATTATAATCATAATTGAGCAAAAAATGTTTTTTGGCAAAAAAATATTCAAGTCAAATTTTAAGTTTCTATTCTATCCAATTTTGAAAAACATTTAATCCAAGTCATCAGATCTCCGTTTGTTGGTTCGGATAGTTCTTTTAGGGTACATCTCTTCTGCGCATGTGCCGATTTTCTTCAAAAACAATAAGGCTCTTCACATATACGAGTACATGTCAAACAGCTTACCAAAATTTGGTTTTGATCCGCTCAGCTGTTTGACCATCATCGTGCTCACAGACAGAGTAGAAGATGAACAGACTTTTTCCAAAAATATGTTTTTTGAGCTCGGGGAACATTAAAACGATTTTTTGTGACATTTTTAAAAGTGAATTTTGACTTAAATTAATATCATTGGATAAAATCCGTGGCGCAAGATCAATAAAACAGCAATACTGAGATTAAAATTGTATTTTCACTGATGCAATTTTAATATCAGTATTGCTGTTTTATTGATCCTGCGCCACGGATTTTATCCTAACTTATCCAACATTCATCAAGGATCACAACCACTCTAATTAATTAGTGTATTTGCCATATGGCAACATACACTATTGGCGTCGGTCGGATGGCGGGACCTAGGGGTCGGACCAAAATTTCTCGACGTTCCATAACCTCCTAAACACTTTGGCACCATTTTTAAAAATGTTTATATATATATGTATATATATATATATATGTGTACGCGCAATAACTTTCGAAAGAGTTAATTGATTTCAACGAAATTTGGACCACGTGTTGAAATCCATCACCGCAAGAAGCCTATTTAAAATGGGCCTAATCGGGCTATTTTAAGGGTAGTTTTTAGGGGTTGAAAAATGTTTTTGGGCCCCAAAATACCGAAAAAATTCTCCGAATCGTTTCAAAATTGAAATTTAACCCTTTGGTAGTAATTAAAAAGTGTCCCCAAAATTTTAATAAAATCGGCCCGACAGGACCGGATTTACAAATTTTATGAAAACACTAGTTTGCAGATAGTGACTTATTTATTGAAGGGTGTATTTAATTCAATGTAGACGTTAGATTGATAATAATATTACAATTAAGAAAAAAAATGTTATTTTAAGGGGTGTATTAAGGGGTTAAATTTTTTATTTTGCCCAAAAACAAACTTAATTTCACATAATAAAAGTATAAAACCACACGGCCCTATACAATCAAATACACTATATTGTCGGCAGGGTTTTGGCACTGCGACCCGGGTTTTGGCACTGCGACCCGGGTTTTTTTTTCTTTTAATTAGAGTCAACCTCGTATTAATATCGTTCCCTTACTTGCAGTCCTAAAAGAGAGAGTTTATGGGAACGTAAGAAAAATTGACAATAACTTTCATTAGTCGTAAGAGTTGTGTTACCTCTCAAAAACAATGACTTTAATCCATACTGTTTGCGCATATTTAATAATTTATTATGCACTGCACTGTACTACAATGCGCTTTAATATGTTTAGGGTTTTTTCTATTCATTTATTCCGTCTTTAGCACTTCGTACACAATATTCGTCAGAGTCGCTAGCAGTGACATGATGATGGATATAACTTTTATAGTGTAATCATAAGATGGTTCAAAAAAAATCCTTCAAAACTATACGAGGGTTGATCAATGAGTTCCCGTGTTTGATGACAGATGGCGTCGACGAGTGAAATTGACTTTATCATCGTGTACTGCAGACTTTTAAACCACCTCGTGCTGAGTTGTAGATAAATTTATAGGTTAGGTTATTTTTGACTGTCAGTTGTATCATTCGTGTTTTGTATTTTTCGACAAAATGGAAAAAGAGCAATATCGATCCGTAATTTGTTTGATAAGCAGAATACAGTAAAGCTATTTAAAATCCAATATGGCGACTAAGGACGGTAACTAAAAATCTAAAAATAAAATGTTAGATAAAATTTGTTTGTAAAGATAAGCTTTTATTGCAGTGTACTAAAAAGGATAAAATGCATTTTTAAAAATTTAAGTTAATTATAAAAGCGTGGGTTGTAAGCTCTATGATACTCACAGCCCACGCTTTTATAATTATGAACTTAAATAAATAAAAAAAAAATATCCTTTTTAGTACACTCTAAAGCACACCTATTGATATTAGAGCAGAAAAATATCATAAATGTTGCGTTTAACTTATTATGAACCATTGCATATGTTCAACCTTGCATAGGCGAAGTTTTTCTCGCATTTTACAGCTCTTTCTATGCCCGTCGCGCTAATGCAGCTTTCATTGCCAGAATTCATCCAGCGAATCTATAACATTGGGGTTATGTTGGCAATGAAAAATGCTACACTATCAATAAATGTTTACGTTACAACAAAATATACAAGGTGTCTGTTGACTGACTCTATTCAATCCAAAATGAAATATTATTGAAAGAAAAACTTTTATAAAAGCAAGCTTTATTGTATAATAAAAAGGGTAAAGATAATTTTTAATAATTTAAGTTCATAATTATAAAAGCGCGGGTGGTAAGCTCTACGGTCCACGCTTTTATTATTATCAATTCATCATCTACACAAAATTATATACAGTCTTTAGTAAGCATAAGTCTCATCCACAAATAAGTGTTTTCATAAAATTTACAAGTCCGGTCCTGTCGAGCCGATTTTATTAAAATTTTAGGAGCACCGATACTGAAAGGTTAAATTTGAATTTTGAATCGATTCCGAGAATTTTTTACGGTGTTTTTGGGCCCCAAACAATTTTAAACCTCTTAATACACTCCTTAAAATGGTCCGACTCGGCCCATGTTAAATAGGCTTAGTGAGATGATGGATTTCAACATGTAGGTCAAATTTAGTAAAAATTAATTGACTCATTCGAAAGTTATTGCCCGCACACACACATATATATATATATATATATATATATATATATATATATATATATATATATATATATATATAAATATATATATATATATATATCATACTAGCGGCCCAGTCCGGCTTCGCCCGGGTGTAAATGTAATATATAGGATATAAAAAATGAGAATCATTATCATTAAATTCTCAACGTGTATTGAATTTGCGCGAATTCAATCGCTTTTATTTGTGAATGTTCAAAAATCGAAGAAAAATTTTATTTCCCAAAAAGAAATCTAAAAAATTCTATTGATCCGATTGCTGCCAAACTTCAGAAGATCACCCGCTGGGCTAATCTAAAGATTGTCTGAAAATTTCATCAAAAATGGTCTACCCGTTTGGAGTCCATAGATTACATATACATCGTCTTTTATCTATATAGATTATTAAAATGTAAAAAGTGGTTATTGTGACATAACGATAATAGTTGGACATATAGTATCGCGAAGTTTTTTGTAGTTATTGATATGTTCTTTAATATTGTAGAACATACTTTTGTTCTATCATCAATAGTTTCTGCAGCGCATGCGACGAAAGATGTTTTATGGCATTTTTTTTACACCTTGGGTTACGTTACTAAAGTTTTAGTAAGAATCCCTAATATTTTCAAGCAATAAATATAGCCTATGTTACTCAGGGTGAATGTAGCTTTCTAATGGTGAAAGAATTTTTAAATCGGCACAGTACTTTTTGAGTTTATTCATTACAAACATACACACAAAAATACAAATCTTTCCTCTTTATAATATTAGTGTAGATATATAAACAGTTCCAAAAATGGTGCCAAGTTGCGTAGAATAATGTGAAACGTCGAGAAATTCTGGTCCGAGCCCTAGGGACGCTTGAATTGACATTAAAACAAGTAGTTAGATATTTTATGAATCGTTGTGTGTTAAAATTTTAATTATAAAAGGCAACAGAGAAAAAAGTATAAGCAAATGAAATAGTCATGTTTTACAGTGAACAGAGTTTGGTATTATCCTCGCGTAACTTGTGATATACGTTGTTTTTTCTTCTTTGCTGGTCTCCAGGGGAGCGCTAGGAAATGCCCCCGCGTCCGGCGCGGTGTGGCGTCTTTATGAGGTCATGCCATTGCAAACGACCGCGGCATCTTCCTTCAACCCGACTGCGGATTTTATACCGTGTTTTGTTTACATGCATCAATTCTCTGGATACTGCAGTTAATGATTTCTGTTACTTGATGACATTAATCAGGTGAATCCAGAGGACAGCGTGGTTCGGTGGTTAGCGTGCTGGCTTCTTGACCGGACTGTCGTGGATTCGATTATGTTATTTTGATGTAAACAATGACCTAAATTGTCGAGCATCTATAATCTACAATAAATAAAAATGAATACACTGACGTGCCGAGCTAATCTGAGTCGATTCAATGAATGTGGACCTTAAGGTAGTTGTCGTGGTACAGTATTGTCAAAAAGTTATAGATTATACGCGCCATAAAAGTATACTAGCTTGTAGCTAAGTTATCCATAATTTGTACGCAAGACTGTACCCGGGGAAACGTAACCCATACAGTATTCATATTCATGTATACTTTTCTATAAATTGTTGAACTTTAAACCGTTATTTATAAATAATTAGAGGGCCAAAAATTGTTTCTTATTTTTTTTTAAACTCATAAAAAATGCATTAAAAGACTGCCAGTTTTTGGAAAGTTTCTGACAGTTAGTTCTTTTTTTATAAATAAGAAACTGATTCAGAACTACAAAGATCGTATATAATCAATGTTAATTATCCAATTTTGAATTGAATTTATCTCGGATTATATACGGTCGATCGACTTAAAATTTTCAGGGTAATTGTATTATGATGTCCTTAATAAGTATACAAAAATTAAGAATTTTCTGACGGTGTGCCTTAACCACGACAACTACCTTAATTATAATAAATTTCATCAGTTTTATATACATTTAATAAAAAGGGCTTTATTTAGAGATAAAAGGTATTGTTTTAACTTTTTCCAAATCCATTAAATATCCAACTGAAACCAGGAGGAAATGTACTCGTCGCGTTGGAATGTTATATTCGACGTCAAAAATGCTTTTGAACTAAAAAGTTGAGCGAAGTTACATTTGAAATAAATTAATGTCAACGTAAAAATATAGAAAAAAGATGATATAACGGTAGTATCCATCATCCAACAGTTATGCCTGAACACTTCGAGTACATTTCGTGTTTTATTATAAAATTTATAACATTTTTCCAAAACTGTTTGTAAAAGTAATTCGTTATGACTTAATTTTAATGTTTTTATTTTATGACATACTCTTGACATTATAAAACACGATAATTTGAATCCAAAAATAATACAAGGACTTAGTAGCACCGGTCGTTTTATTTAAAAATCGATATACAATAGCAAGATGGCAACAACTGTCAGTTTAAAATATTTTATCACAAAAAGATGGAATCGACGCTGCCGTTCCGAATTTAATTCTGACTGAATTTTTTGCTGGAATCAGTTTAGACATCAGGAGATCGCATTGATTATGGAAACCCGTTACCTGGTCTGATCTTGTTTAAAACATTTTTTTTTTAGTACAATGTGAAAAAAAAATTAATCAAACAAATTTTTTCTGTTTTTTGACCGAATTCCGATAAAAAATGTTCAAAAATGTTTTTCGTAAAATTTATATTTTTTATATTATTGATTTTTTTAAATTGAAAAAACGTCATTTTTTCAGTTTTAGGGTACCGTACGTCCGAAAAAAACGGAACCCTTATAAGATCACTCGTGTGTCTGTCCGTCCAACTGTCAAAGACAATTTGCTCCGAACTACTGGACCGATTGAGTTGAAATTTGGTACACATATAAATTTCTGCGAAGCAAACACGGCCGCATAACGTAAATGAATGAATTTTGAGCCTGAGGGTCATTTTTGGGGAGCAAATTAGAAAATTAAAAAAACATTTTGTAAACTGTACAGGGTGACATATCAAATGAAAGGGCCTAAGGGTCTCAAATATATTTCTTTTATAATTTTAAAATAAATACTTTAAAAGTTATTTTAGAAAATAGATGAAAATTGACCATTCACTTCCTCTATCCCCGAAATTATTGAACCTAAAATTTTGGAAAAAAAATAGGGGATATATATAAGGCGTCATCCATAGTTTACAGGAATCCTCTCCGCGTGATTTCGGCTCGCACTTGACCGCTTTTTTTTTAGTTTCTAAAGACTAGAAGTATAACAAAGAAATGTTTTTAACAATACATAATTTTATTTGTCCCGCTATACGACCGATGTCAATAGTACATGTGTTATATGACAAATATAGTAAAAATAAACAATGAAATAAAATATAAATATTATGATATGTCCTCTTTAAGATATCTACACGATTTATATTATATACTGTTTTAAAATTTAATTCAATTGAAGTGTTTTTTATTCAATTCTAAAAGCATTGTGTAAAAAGATTGTCTCAAAAAAGTTAATTAAACAAGATTCCTTAAGTAGGGCGTATTCAAACAATAGTGAAGTGAAGATTTCCAACATTTTCTTGTCTCGACGAAACTTTGTACTTTGTTGAAATTTACATTTTTTATATTTTATAATAGCTTTTTAGCGTATCGCGGTTCAGTTTGGAGTATAAGTTGCGACAAAAGATTTAAATTTTAAATATTTATCGTAATAATGATGAAAATCGAAATAAAAATGAAACAGGTCCCTGTAAAGTTGGGTAACTCAGATCTGAACCGGTTCAAAGAGCCGACTCCGACAGAAGTTTCGTGAGAGCCGGCTCACTTTTTTTTGAGCCGACGGATCAACGGATCCGCATGACTCAGTGAAACACTTAACACACAGAAGCACATTTTGCACTTACGTATCAGTTCTTGCTTTAATGCATCTGTCAGCTCAAATGACTCATGCATCACATGTTTGGCTATGCATTCTTGATTCTATACAGGTCGTGATATGATTGACTGAACTAGATAACTCAGTGGCAGACTGCAGTAACATATTCAGAACTCGGCTCTTTTTGAACCGGTTCAGTGAGCCGGCTCACATACGGGAACCAGATGCAAAGATGCAGATCACTAAAAAGACCCGTTTTTCCCATCTCTAGGTCCCCCTGTTCATGTAATATCGTATTACAGCCAGGGCCGTCTGAGACCAACTTTAAAAAGTCATCTAATGTCGTTTGCCGTTTTCTGTTTCGTTCAGCAAGCTGTTGTCGACAGCAATATATTGCTTCAGTGACACTTTGTCTTGCCTGTGAACTTCTATCAACATTTATAAATCATTTTGTATAAACTGATTCATAATTTACGTTATAGTGACTAAACTTGTTTTTTAGAAACCGCGTAACACTGAAACAGCGTTAAGCGAGGTCTTACTGTATATAAAGTACCTACATTATTATAACTGTTTCAAAATAAAAAAAATGTTTTTTAATATGCTAATCACGATATTTTTAATATTAAAAAGATCAAAGCAAAAAAGTAATATATATTCTATGAATGAACAAAAATTAAAACTAATTAAAGTACAGACAAAATGAACATTATTAAAAATGTACGTAGCCTGTATGGTATGTGCGTCTTATTAAAATCTATATTACACATTTTCACAGCGTCATTACCCGCACGATAGACATTATTGTTAATAACTTGACAGGTAGTCACGGCCGTAATAAGCACAGTCATACAATATATTGAGCGCGTTGCGTAGCTATCACGTAACGTCCGTAATAGGAATGTTGACTGTATTCAAATAAAATTATAATTTTAACGTTAAGTGGTAGTTTCTATATTTTTCTATATTTTTCCTTATTTTTAAGGAATTTAGTTTATAATTTTAATAAATAAAACCTAATAAAATCACTCTCAAGTCACGTGACAACAGACACCAATCAGAGCGCATGACGTCATATGTTCAGCCGCTGTCAAAAAACTTCATTGTTTGGTTAATATTTAGTGTGTAATTTATTCGAAAATTTCTTTAAAAAACACTGCAAGGAATTTTAACGTCATGGAAAGTGTATTTATTAAGGCTAATAGTTCGAAAACTTAGAATTCATCTTTTATAGCAAGAATTCCGAAAACGCTTTTCATAACCTCATTAATTTACTAGCGCTTATGAGCACAGTCTCCTACTTTGTGAC
Organism: Venustoraphidia nigricollis; assembly: GCA_034508555.1. Taxonomy (NCBI): domain Eukaryota; kingdom Metazoa; phylum Arthropoda; class Insecta; order Raphidioptera; family Raphidiidae; genus Venustoraphidia; species Venustoraphidia nigricollis. The sequence continues at coordinate 694,408 of JAVRKA010000008.1, forward strand.
CGCATCTATAGAATGGTAGCTCCTGTGTAAACTTTTGGGCCTCCTTTGGTATGAACAGGTGACGTCACGCGACTAGTATTGGCGTTTTCGACCGAAATTTGAAACGGGATTTTAAATACATGATTTTTAAGGCTTGAGTTGTATTTAAATAAAAATAATAAATATTTGTGGCTATATTAGGTACTTATGCACGATTTAAAACACTTTCCCAAAAATAGTCAACATCCCTATTCAGATCGTTAGCGACGTGAAAGTTCGCGATCTTCTAAATGACGACGCACGATTGGATAAAAACTGGCCAAGGCCGAGTCGGACTCGCACACGAAGGGTTCCGTAACACCCTACAATATTTATTAATCCTTATTTTATTACCCAACTGCTAAGAAGGGTGTTCTTTGCACGTATCAATGTATATGTAATATTATTTAATACCTTGTATCATCGAAACGGTTGGACATATTTCTAAAATTAAGGTATCGTTGGATTTGTCTCGGCAACCCAAGTGTCCTAGGATAAGTGACGTAAAAAAAAACAAAATGGCGAATCTTAGGTGGCATAATGTATACCTCGAAAAATTTTTTTTCTTCAAATGGATTCCAATAGAGGGTATCAAAATGAAGGTATTAAAAGATGATTACAAAAATATATACAACTTATATGTTAAAATGGAATTTGGAAAGGCAAATTGCAAAATGAAACTATTAATTGATCTTTCTATGATACTTTTACCTCGAAACTATTCGGCATATACAACAGAAAATTATCTTATAAAACTTCAAATAAACCAAAATAATTAAAAAAACAAAAAAAAAACCGACTGCAAAAACATGTCTTTCAAAAAACATAAACAAAACAAAAAAAAAATAAATTAAAAAAATCAAAAACAGCCGACTGCGTTAAAAGCGAACCAAAAAAATGGAAACAAAATTAAATGATAACTTTTTTTCTTTTTTGTTCTCGGTAATTAATATAAAAATGATTTGTCGGGAAAAAGGACTTTTTAAGTAAACACTTATTTGTTATTTATAGCGACGTTTCGTCCCTTGCTTGGGACTTTTTCAAGCTTTATAACTGTAATTGAACTATTAAAATACAATTTCTAAATTTACAATTGAAATATAAAATATCAGATATTAATTATACACACCTATTAAATGTTTTGATCAAGTAAATATAAAAGTTAAAATACACATGTAAATATAAATTTTAGTTAAACAATTGTTCATTAAAAAGTTTGTAAAAAAAAAGTTTTATATTTAAAAACGGAATTAGTACAAACTTTTTAATGAACAATTGTTTAACTAAAATTTATATTTACATGTGTATTTTAACTTTTGATCAAAACATTTAATAGGTGTGTATAATTAATATCTAATATTTTATATTTCAATTGTAAATTTACAAATTGTATTTTAATAATTCAATTACAGTTATAAAGCTTTAAAAAGTCCCAAGCAAGGGACGAAACGTCGCTATAAATAACAAATAAGTGTTTACTTAAAAAGTCCTTTTTCCCGACAAATCATTTTTAAATAAAGAATAATATTACACACATAGATACGCGCAAAACGCATAACCCTTCTTAGCAGTCGGGTAAAAAACGTTTATATTTTATTTTAAAATCAGGTGAATCCATCAGCTGCAGTTTTGGTTTTCCGTAATAAATAGAGTGCCACAATTTTAATGTATTCTATACAATGCAGTATGATATAACTTCCCCCTACGCATTTTGTACAAAAACTTTTAGAATCACATAAATCTATTTACGTCATGGGAAAGCTACCGAACCTTGGCATTCGTTTGAACTTAAGCGCACACCACATGCATATATTATAGTGGTGGGTGTTATAGGGGATGCTGTGATTCTCTAGCAGCAACGATTTGTTATGAGAGGCTCATTAGGCAAATAATAAATGACACTTTGTACTTTTTTCATTCATTACGAGCACTCATTCGCAAAATGTCAACGACCTATTTTATTTTTTTTTTGAAAATTTTAAATTGTTTATACGGAGTGTTCGGAATCCACAATACATGAAGCAGGTCAAAATTTAAAAAAAACTCGGATTGCAGTGCCAAAACCCTGCCGACATAGTGTATTTGCTAATACAGCCACGGTGACTTTATTACGTAAACTTAAGTTTGTTTTTGGAGAAAATAAGAAAATTAACCCCTTAATAAAACACTTAAAGTAATATTTTTGAAGTTTAACTTCTTTATCGACGTATCTGTTTGAAAAATGTAAGAAATCGAGGGGAAGTAGAATAAACAAATAAAAGGAAAGTTAGTTTGTCCCCTAAATTACCTAAGTACGTGAAACTGACAAGGTCAGAAGTTTATAGTGTGTTGCATTTTGATTCGCCAAATTGTAACGAACGGTTTGAATCCGACGTGTAAAATTACGAATAATAAAAGTACAAAAAAATTTCTGTAAGTTGACGTACAAACGGTAGAAACTCATAATATATATTTCATGAAAATTCAGAAAGGAAAATATTAAATATCATAATATTCTCTGTTTTCAGATATCAGAACAAGTTTCGGTTTAAATATTTTTTAAATACAAGTATTAATTTAATTATAATTTCTTTTTCTTAATTTCAATATTTCGTCGATGTTTTATCAAATCATCATCAGCACAAAATTACACACAGCTTTCAGTAAATATAATTCACTATCCGCAAGTGTTTTCATGAAACTGTCAAAGCGATTTTATAAAATTTTTGGAGCACCTTTTAATTGATATTGTTAAATTTCAATTTTGATTCAATTCCTAGAATATTTTCGGTGTTTTTTTGGTTCCCAAAACAATGTTCAACCCTTAAATGCACCCCTTAAAATGGTCTGATTAGATCCATTTTAAATAGACTTTGTGCGTTTCCAATATGTCGCTTAGAATGACGTAAATTTTTGATCCGACTTCTAGGTTCCCCATTCGACCGACGCCAATAGTGTATGATGCCATATGACAAATACACTAATAATTTAAATGATGACTAAATTACGTACGATTTGACATAACGTCGGTACGAAACGATGCTAAAAAATGACTATCAGCTACTACAGCGTCTTGCGACGTCCTATGCTGCGTCTAGACGCAGCCTACGACGTCAAAAGAGATCGCTAGTGTACATATAGGTAGTGTTTCGACGCTTTTTGCTAAGTAAGCTGCGTACATTGATATTGTAAAGATTGTAAGCAAACTGTGTTGAGACAGGATGGACTTCACATATTGATTGTATTGCTGAATTGAATATACTTTATTTAAGGTAATTGTCGTGGTTCGAAAATTCTTAATTTTTGTATACTTATTAAGGACATGATTATACAATTACCCTGAAAATTTGAAGTCGATCGACCGTATATAATCCGAGATAAATTCAGTTAAAAATTGGATAATTAACATTGATTGTATACGTAATACGATCTCTGTAGTTCTGAACCAGTTTCTTATTTATAAAAAAAGAACTATCAGAAACTTTCCAAAAAATGACAGTCTTTCAATGCATTTGTTGTGATTTAAAAAAAAATAAGAAATTTTTTTTGACCGCCTAATTATTTATAAATAACGGTTTCAACGGTTTCAACAATTTATAGAAAAGTATCCATGCATATGAATACTGTATGGGTTACGTTTCCACGGGTACAGTCTTGCGTACAAATTATGGATCACTTAGCTACAAGCTAGTATACTTTTGTGGCGCGTATAATCTATAACTTTTTGACAATATTGTACCACGACAACTACCGTAATAATTGAATATTTGTTCATTTATCGGTTTCATCATTATGTATCCCACATGACAGAATTTTAAATGGGTTCTTCAAAAAATGCCGATGCAAATCCATGGAAATTTAAAGAACTGTAGATAAACTGATCGGTCTGTATATTATATGCATAGTCACTTACATACAAGTGGTTGTATATGTAAAGAAGGGTAATTTTTCAAATGCACAACGTTTCCTTCTCATTTGCATATCCATAAAACTAGCAAATGTGAGCATCGAAAGAATGGAGTAGACGTCATTTCGCTGGAAAGCAATGACCTTGTGGCAACCAAGAAAGATTACTAAGTGCACAAGACTATCATACAGGTGGAATTTTACAGGCTCGTGATTTGTTCCCCTCCTTGTCTATACTAATACAGTCAAAATCTGTTATAACGACATCGAAGGGTCTACTCATATTTGGTCGTAAAAACCGATAGTCGTTACAACCGGTGATGTTTTCGAGGTACAAAGTAATTTTTTATTAAGTATGTAGTATTCACCGAGCTGGGTAGAGTAGTGGTGACAGCACTAGACTAGCATTCGGAAGGTCCGGGTTCGAATCCCGGTGGGGGCAGATGTGGCTGGGACTTTTTCCTACTGCCTCTCGTCGAGAAACGATAATTCCTGTACCGGCCATCTTGATTGAGGTTTTCCATGGTTTCCCTCAATTAATTCCAGATAAATATCGAGATGGTTCCTTATTCAAAGCCATGGCCGATTACCTATCAAACACCTAGTTCAAAAATTACGTATCCTATCCTAATTTCCTATAATTCCTTCATTCGCCCATTGCTATTACATAAGTTGAAGTTTTAAAAATGTAGAAAAATAACGGGAAGTGTGGTAGATGGAAAATAGTAATGGTGCGAATGGCGTCTGTTATGACATAAAGTCGAGAAACGGACGTTAAACGCATTATTATTATTATTATTATTAAGTACCTATGTAGTATTATTGAATGTGTAGGTATGTATAAATCTATAGATATTAATAGGAATAATATTCGCATTATCATTATCATTTTTCTGTATTCATAAAATCTGTAATTTTAGTCTGTTTGGAACACTTCTGTACGTACGAATTTTGTTTACAATACAGCTGGTCGTTCTAACAGATATAATTCTCCGAAGTATAAGATATTACATTAAATGTAGTCGCTTAATGTGGTATGTCGTAATAAGAATTGTCGTACAAAGCAGTGTTTTTTATAAGGCGGTCATATAGCATTCAGCCGGGATCTATTTTGGTCAATATAACCGGTATGTTGTTCTAAACGATGTTGGCGTAAACGATTTTGACTGTATTATAAAGTTGAAGAGTTTTCTTGTTTGGTTGAACGCGCTAATTTCAGAAACTACTGGTTCGAACTGAAAAATTATTTTTGTGTTGGATAGTCCATTTATCGAGGAAGGCTATACGCTATATATCACGCTACGATCAATAGGAGCAGAGCATCAATGAAAAATGTTGCAAAAACGGGAAAATTATTCTATAAGAAAGACCACTGCAGCATAATACGTCTTAATCCGGGTGAAGCCGAACCGGGCTGCTAGTCCATTTTATATCGAAACAAATCCAATTTGTGTGCGTTTCATAACTGAAAGATAAGTTGGTCTCACCAATTTTTAGTCGGAATGTTTGAAACGACTATTAGGTATGTCTGGTATATTAGAGGTAGTAGGAAAAAGTCCCTGCCGCGATTCGAGCCCAGTACCTCTCGAATGTGAGTCTAGTGCTCTCACCACTCCTCTACCTCGCTCGGTTTATACTAACGTTTAGTATACCTTAAATAAAATATTTCAGAGTTTAATTTTCAATACGAAAACCTTAATTACCAGACACGGATAAATATTGACATTCGCCTCAGTCCTCCAGTCAAGATTCTCATCGAATAAATATAAATACGGAGCCAATTATTGGACAATTACCTTCTTAAAAGCTACCTCTGAAAGTACGGGAGTTAACGTTAACGAGGTACAAAAAGAAAATAAAGGAAATGCTGCTGAAATGAGTTTTACATGATTTTAAACAGTTTTAGATTTCTCTTTTTTGAAGAATGCATTTTATATATATATATATACTTTTGTATTAATTAAATTTTGATTTGGAGTAACAGCTACATAGTTCTAATTTTTCAAATTAACAAATTCATTAATTTGATATTGTCATAAAATTATAAGCTTTACAAAATAATCTTTAGACGCTTTGCTTCAATTACAAGCATCTTCAGTGCGGAAATTAATGTTACGTTTTATTCGACATTATTTGGAAATTATTTCCACACTGAATAAAAATATTATTTTTCTGGAACCTTGTGAACTTTTATTTCCAATGACAGCTGCTATATTTAGTTTCAGGCTAATAAAAATTTGCATGTATCATTTTATAGAAATTATTCTAAAAAACTGTCACAATAGGGATGTTGACTATTTTTGGGAAAGTGTTTTAAATCGTGCATAAGTACCTAACATTGCCACAAATATTTATTATTTTTATTTAAATACAACTCAAGCCTTAAAAATCATGTATTTTAAATCCCGTTTCAAATTTCGGTCCAAAACGCCAATACTAGTCGCGTGACGTCACCTGTTCATACCAAAGGAGGCTCAAAAGTTTACACGGGAGCTACCACCATCCTATAGATGCGTATTCTGTGCTCATAAACGTTAGTAAACTGAGGTGATGAAAAGTTGTTTCCTAATCATTGCTATAGTTACATGTAATTTGACGTTTCCTATAAACAAATAATAATAAATTACACACTAAATATTAACCAAACAATGAAGTTTTTTGACAGCGGCTGAACATATGACGTCATGCGCTCTGATTGGTGTCTGTTGTCACGTGACTTGAGAGTGATTTTATTAGGTTTTATTTATTAAATATTAATTAAATTCCTTAAAAATAAGGAAAAAATATAGTGTTTTTTAGTATTTCTATCATAGAAACTACTACTTTTCGTTAAAATTATGTTTTTATTTGAATACAGTCAACATCCCTATTGTTAATAATACTAGTTTTTTTAGTTTTTTAGTAAAATCGGCTTGATATGATTGCAACCTTTTGTAGGGATTAAAAACTGCTGCTAAAATTTAAATAAAATTGGCTCGAATGGACCGGGCTAATAAATTTTAAGGAAACATTATTTTGTGGATACGAATTTATTTATTGAAGGGTGTATTAATTTGGTGCAGATGTTGGAGTAATAATAATATTGCAATTAAGAAAAAAACTACTACTTTAGAGGGTGTACTAAATTTTTTTATTTTGTCCAAATTTCGATATATTCAGATACACTATATTGTCGGCAGAATTTGGCACCGCAACCCGAGTTTTTCTGAATTCTTTTGAAAAAATTTGGCTAAAAAGTGAGGACCCGGAATATTTATTGTAATCTTGAGAGCCACTCAATATAAACATGGAAAGTGTCTGTTTTTATAGCTAGATTCATACCATATCATAGATAAACCTATTCGCTTGCAGCACATAGATATTGAGGGGTCATAAAACTTTGATTACATCTCGACCGACGTTATATATCCACATCGGTTTTGAAAAATGATCCTGTCTTGCATTTCTTATCTCTGATTCATACAATGACAGGACTTCTACGTTGGAAGCAAACGCCATTGCCTATACACAATTTGGTTTACAAACACTCTATAGTCAAGGATTGCACAATTGTTCGATTATTAAAATTACTCATTTTCAAATTTTCTAACTTTTAGTATTACGAAAGGGATCGGTTGCAGAACGTATTGTCAGAAAAACTGATTTGACAACGACCTTAGATTGTGGCCATACGTATTTCTCTATAAGAAATGCATTTAATGGAGTGCCGTAAGGTTTATACCTCGGAATCCAGGGCTGTTGGACTACATTGTTAAAAGCTCAAATACTAAAGTAAAAAACCCGGGTCGCAGTGCCAAAACCCTGCCGACAATATAGTGTATTTGCTTGTATAGGGCCGTGTGGTTTTATACTTTTATTATGTGAAATTAAGTTTGTTTTTGGGCAAAATAAAAAATTTAAACCCTTAATACACCCCTTAAAATAACATTTTTTTCTTAATTGTAATATTATTATCAATCTAACGTCTACACCGAATTAAATACACCCTTCAATAAATAAGTCACTATCTGCAAACTAGTGTTTTCATAAAATTTGTAAATCCGGTCCTGTCGGGCCGATTTTATTAAAATTGTGGGGACACTTTTTAATCACTACCAGAGGATTAAATTTCAATTTTGAAACGATTCGGAGAATTTTTTCGGTATTTTGGGGCCCAAAAACAGTTTTCAACCCCTAAAAACTACCCTTAAAATAGCCCGATTAGGCCCATTTTAAATAGGCTTCTTGCGGTGATGGGTTTCAACGCGTGGCCCAAATTTCGTTGAAATCAATTAACTCTTTCGAAAGTTATCGCGCGTACACATATAAATATATATATATATATATATATATATATATATATAAATAAACATTTTTAAAAATGGTGCCAAAGTGCTTAGGAGGTTATGAAACGTCGAGAAATTTTGGTCCGATCCCTAGGTCCCGCCATCCGACCGACGCCAATTGTGTATGTTGCCATATGGCAAATACTCTAAAAAAAAATTGTCGCTCATGATTGCGGGATGGGTGCCACTCCTTCTCGGGGGTGAAAAATGTTTCGTTGAAAATAAGCACGGAAATGGATAGGTTGACTAATTTTAAGCAACTTTTGTTCTATGAAGTTTTTTCTGAAAGTCCATACTTTTTTACTTATTCGTGAGTGTAAGAGTCAATGTTTCAACCAATAAACCCACGTTAACAGATGGTTTTCCCCGAATAACTGAAAAAGTAAGTATTTTATCGAAAAAATCATTCTTAGTAAAAATGTAGCCTTTAAAAAAACAAAAATAATGGTGAGTCTGTAGTGTCTGTAGACTCAATACAAACAGAGTACGACCTTGTCGAAGGTTGGTTCTTATTCGTCAAAAGCCAAAATTGAAAGTTTCAACGTGACGTTACCAAAATACAATGCATTTTTTGGGGGAAGCTCATGGAACATTTTTTGAAGTGCTTGAAAGAACCTTTATTTTTATTTTTTATAAAAGTCCCTAGCATCAAAACTAACTGAGTTTTGATGAAAATAATGTTGGTTCCTATTTTTTTTGGCGTCAAAAAATGTGAAAGTCGTCCCCTTATTACTACCCAAATTAAAAATAATTGTTACCACTTCACAATTCACTTTATTTATGTACTTGTAACATGCTCTAGAACTTTGACAGCTCGAAAAATGATTGATTCAAACGATATTCTTCTTCAACTGTGTATTCGTCTGTTGCAAAACTTCTTGGTTTCCGGGCTTGTACGCCGTGGTCCATTGGTATTTCTACCTGACGTTTCGTCTGCAACTGCGGTAGACATTATCAAAAGCGATGTGGTAGCGGGCGAAGTGTCCTTCTCGGCTGCTCACAAGATCTCATTTTTCCCAGCCTTTGTTGAGTGCAGATATATCCATATATTATATTAGTATATATTATATTGGTACATATGTGTTGTTTTTCTGGAATCTGTACGCATTCATGCGTAACATGTACCGATTCTATATACAGTAGGGCCTCGATTATCCGAACACTCACAATTTTCACTCTGTTCGGATTAATGAGGCGTTCGGATTATAGTATGTATATATTTTAAAAATGTGAAATTAAACAGCTTTTTATAATTGAAAGTGAATGCAAATTTTAATCTTTAAGTATTGTTTTCACCACTAAGTTTTAGTTGGCGTATTCCATGTCTTTTTTTAGAGTTCCGTACCCAAAGGGTAAAACGGGACCCTATTACTATAAGACTCCGCTGTCCGTCCGTCTGTCACCAGGCTGTATCTCATGAACCGTGATAGACAGTTGAAATTTTCACAGATGATGTATTTCTGTTGCCGCTATAAAAACAAATACTAAAACAGAATAAAAAAATATTTAAGCGGAGCTCCCATGGAACAGACATGATTTTTTTGCCGTTTTTATAGATAATGGTACGGAACCCTTCGTGAGCGAGTCCGACTCGCACTTCACCGGTTTTTTTTTTTGTCTAACCACCCTCTACTAGCAACAAACTCTTCGATGCCAAGTCTTTTATGGAAAAATTTGGCTTTTTCCATCACTATGTCCCCTGACAAGGAGACAGCTTTTCTTCGCTGCTCTGTAAACTACATAAATAAGGCATTTTTAAGCTGGGGGCTCGTTCGGATTATAAAGGCATTCGGATTATCCGGGGTTCGGATAATCGAGGCCCTACTATACACAAGCCAATTGCGCGTGCTGGAGGAAACATGCTTTTGGAATATAAATACCTCTTATCTCAAAATTCCTGAAAATTCTATGTACTATGTGGAAGCTAAACAATGAAACAAAACAATGTGTAATAAAAAAAAGAAAAAAAAACAAATATTACTGGTTCAGTTACTGCGTAACATATGAAACTGTAGTAAATAGTTTTGCAAACACAAATTCTTCCAATATCGCGGCGGCTGGGTCACCAATTACTGGAATTGGTAATTCAATCGCTGTGATAGCGGAAGATTCCGGTTCGTATTCCGACCTAATCACAGACGTATGGCGTAAAAAAAACTTGGAACGTGTCACGGGACACGCGTTTGGAACGAAGTCCCTTTCGTATTTGGCAACAACTTAAAATATCATTTCTTCTTATAACTTAGGATAATATATAGAAGCCTAAGGTCTGACTTGGCTATTTTCATATAAGAATTATATTATAGCCTTCGCAAGCGCTAAAGCTATAAATTCTTATTTTATTCTTCCGAAAATTTGGCTTGCTGGTACTTTTAGGTACTTAATAATAATTCTTATATGAAAACTAGCCAAGTCAGACCTTAGGCTTCTATATATTATCCTAAGTTATAAGAAGAAATGATATTTTAAGTTGTTATAGCATATTTTATGTTGTTATAAATAAATTTTAGGACTGACTATTGAACTTGGCACCCATTTAGATCTCACTTCTTTTGTCGTTGAAGTCAACAACCAAGGCATACGTCATAATATTGAACTTGGCTCTCATTTCACATTTATGTTTTTGATGGTATTCTGTTTAACAAATTTACAGGCTTCGAATATATAAATGGAATTAAAAGTTAACAGCTTGCTGTCAATAAAACGCGAACGGCATAATTTGCGATAACCAATAAATACACGCACCAGCGTTGCCAGATTTTTTTTTACCAAGTCGGGATTTTGGAACTTTTTGAGTGAAAAAAGCGGGATTCTTTCGTCGAAAGCGGGACATAGTAAAAAAACGTATATAATCAGAAGTTTTTAAATATTTATCTTTTTATTTGAGTTCAAATTACGTTTACGTGACATAGAAAATGTATTTTAATAAAAATATGATATTTTAAATCAGATTTACCCTATCGTTAAATAGTTGAGTCTCATTCGTCTTCTGAATAAAAAAAATAAAAAAAAAACAAAAATCAAAATCAAAAAAGTTTTATTCATTAGAAAAATATGGCGTTTTAAACAATAGTCTGAGGAGTGAGTGTTACAAATTGCAACTTACAATAACAGAATAATTATTTACGCACGGCCAAGTTATCCCCGAAAAGCGGGACATTTAATTTTGATTTAAAAATCGGGACGTCCCGCCAAAATCGGGACGTCTGGCAACGCTGACACGCACCATTTTTTAGTGTACACGTAGATTTGGTTTCGGGCCGCTCGAGGCAGCACTGTACTTCCATGAAATGAATACAATATTTTTGTTCTTTATAGTTACGCAACATTATGGTTGTTGTCGAAAGCTTTCAATATAATTTTGTGTATTTACATTCTTGAAGCATCAGTCTGTAAAAAAGCTTTTCACCATGATTGCTAGAAATATATCTTATCCAATCATCATTATTTCTACTCGCAAACACATATTCATCATGTTATCATGTTTACACCATACACTATACAGCGAATTTATTAGTGTATTTGCCATATGGCAACATATACTATTGGCGTCGGTCGGATGGCGGGACCTAGGGGTCGGACCAAAATTTCTCGACGTTTCATAACCTCCTAAACACTTTGGCACCATTTTTGAAAATGTTTATATATATATGTATATATATATATATATATATATATATATATATATATATATATATATATATGTGTGTGTGTGTGTGTGTGCGGGCAATAACTTTCGAAGGAGATAATTGATTTTAACGAAATTTGGCCCACGTGTTGAAATCCATCACCGCAAGAAGCCTATTTAAAATGGGCCTAATCGGGCAATTTTAAGGGTAGTTTTTAGGGGTTGAAAAAAGTTTTTTGGTCCCAAAATACCGAAAAAAATCTCCGAATCGTTTCAAAATTGAAATTTAACCCTCCGGTAGTAATTAAAAAGTGTCCCTAAAATTTCGATAAAATCGGCCCGACAGGACCGGATTTACAAATTTTATGAAAAAACTAGTTTGCAGATAATGAATTACTTACTGAAAGGTATATATAATTTAGTATAGAGGTTCGATTGACAAAAATATTGCAATTAAGAAAAAAAAATGTTATTATAGGGGTGTATTAAGGAGTCTAATTTTTTATTTAGCCCAGAAACCCACTAAAGTTCGCATAATAAAGCCACACTGCCTGTATAAGCAAATACACTATATTGTCGGCAGGGTTTTGGCACTGCGACCCGGGTTTTTTCAGTTTGCGGTATAATTTCCATAAATTCAACAGACACCAATATATGTATTAATGTGTCTATTTTAAAAAGCAGCATACAGAATTAATACCACCAATCTTTCTCATCACAAACGTCATTTCTTACTCAAATTTTTATTTGACTATAATAAATGTTTTATGAACAAAAATCGATATTAGCAATTAAAAACCCGAGTCGCAGTGCCAGAACCCTGCCGACAATATAGTGTATTTGCTAATACAGGCAGTGTGGCTTTATTATGCAAATTTAAGTTGGTTTTTGGGCAAAATAAAAAATTTGACTCCTTAATACACCCCTTAAAATAACATTTTTTTTTCTTAATTGCAATAATATTATCAATCGAACCTCTATAGCAAATTATATACAATTTTCAGTAAATAATTCACTATCGGCAAACTAGTGTTTTCATAAAATTTGTAAGTCCGGTCCTGTCGGGACGATTTTATTAAAATTTTAGGGACAATTTTTAGGGACAATTACTACTAAAGGGTTAAATGTCAATTTTGAAACGATTCTGAGAATTTTTTCGGTATTTTGGGGCCCAAAAACATTTTTCAACCCCTAAAAACTACCCTTAAAATGCCCCGATTACGCCCATTTTAAATAGGCTTCTTGCGGTGATGGATTTCAACACGCGGGCCAAATTTCGTTAAAATCAATTAACTCTTTCGAAAGTTATTGCCCGCACACACACACACACACACACACACACACATATATATATATATATATATATATATTATATATATATATATATATATATATATATATATATATATATATAAACATTTTCAAAAATGTTGCCAAAGTGTTCAGGAGGTTATGAAACGTCGAGAAATTTTGGTCCGACCCCTAGGTCCCGCCATCCGACCGATGCCAATAGTGTATGTTGCCATATGGCAAATACACTAATAAGTCCATAATGCGATAAAAAAATATTTAACAGTGAATGTTACAAAATTAAACAAAAAAAACTAACAAATTTTCTTTTTCTCGGTTCTGTTTCACTTATGTAATAAGATGTTTTCGTTTAGCGCTGTTTCGTATAGCGCAGGAACTTATTGAAACGTATCTCCCGCGTTAAGCGGAGTCGTACTGTACACCTTCTGTAACCAACTAATTATAAATTCGACCGAGCGAACGGAGTGAGTGCGTGAGTAATGAAACAAATAATTATAAACTCGGGCGAACGAACGGAGTGAGTGAGTAATGAAAGAATCCTAAGTATTAAAATCGCGGGCGAAGCCGCGGGGAGCAGCTAGTATGTATTATAATTTAAACGTACATTACTAGATATGTAGTGAATCTAGTATAACATAATAATACCTTGTACAAATATTATGATACAATCGATTTTCATTGAAATTCACAATCAGTATGAAATTGTATATAAATGTATTATTTTGGGTTTTTCATTTACTTTTCTCTTCACTAAATTGTATAAATCGAATCAAATATTATATCATTCGTAGATACACAAACCGGGATTGCCTCGAATCATAGATCAACATTACACCCTAGCAATCTATAGTATCCATTTAGGTACTTTATTAGTGTATTTGCCATATGGCAACATACACTATTGGCATCGGTCGGATGGCGGGACCTAGGGGTCGGACCAAAATTTCTCGACGTTTCGTAACCTCCTAAACACTTTGGCACCATTTTTAAAAATGTTTATATATATATGTATATATATATATACGTATATATATATGTGTGTGCGGGCTATAACTTTCGAAAGAGTTAATTGATTTTAACGAAATTTGGCCCGCGTGTTGAAATCCATCACCGCAAGAAGCCTATTTAAAATGGGTGTAATCGGGGCATTTTAAGGGTAGTTTTTAGGGGTTGAAAAATGTTTTTGGGCCCCAAAATACCGAAAAAATTCTCAGAATCGTTTGAAAATTTACATTTAACCCTTTAGTAGTAATTAAAAAGTGTCCATAAAATTTTAATAAAATCGGCCCGACAGGACCGGACTTACAAATTTTATGAAAACACTAGTTTGCAGATAGTGAATTATTTACTGAAAGTTGTATATAATTTGGTATAGAGGTTCGATTGATAATTAATATTATTGCAATTAAGAAAAAAAAATGTTATTTTAAGGGGTGTATTAAGGAGTCAAATTTTTTATTTTGTCCAAAAACCAACTTAAGTTCGCGTAATAAAGCCACACTGCCTGTATAAGCAAATACACTATATTGTCGGCAGGGTTTTGGCACTGCGACCCGGGTTTTTTTGTTCAGTTGTTACCGTTTGTCCCGCAAGGCTACTAGAACACTAGAAGGCTGGGCGTGAGAGTCTATAAACATGATCACGTCTGTGATTGGTTGAGTCGATTGCTTACGTCACCGATGCCCGTGGCTTGGTTTTGTAATTGTTGTTATCTCAACTGTTTGGAAAAAAACTCCATGTGACGTCAAAAGCCTACTTCCTCCGCCCTTTCTCGCGTCTCGCCTAGACACACCTACAACAATGCTAACGCCCAACCTTAGTTTCTATATAGTAGCCTTGTGTGTCCTGCACCAAGTGCAGCATATTATGATATGTGTTTTGCTTTTAAGGTGGTTGTCGTGGTACAATATTGTCAAAAAGTTATAGATTATACGCGCCACAAAAGTATACTAGCTTGTAGCTAAGTGATCCATAATTTGTACGCAAGACTGTACCCGTGGAAACGTAACCCATACAGTATTCATATTCATGTATACTTTTCTATAAATTGTTGCACTTTAAACCGTTATTTATAAATAATTAGACGGTCAAAAAAAATTTCTTATTTTTTTTTAAACTCAACAAATGCATTGAAAGACTGTCAGTTTTTGAAAAGGTTCTGATAGTTAGTTTTTTGTTTATAAATAAGAAACTGGTTCAGAACTACAGAGATCGTATATACAATCAATGTTAATTATCCAATTTTTAATTGAATTTTTCTCGGATTATATACGATCGATCGACTTGAAATTTTCAGGGTAATTGTATTATCATGTCCTTAATAAGTATACAAAAATTAAGAATTTTCTGACGGTGTGCCTTAACCACGACAACTACCTTAAGATACCGATGCTGCCATTTTAATAATTTTTTATCAGTTTGATTCAGGTAAACTTATTTCTATACATAGTAGTTTATATTTGTTCATATTAAACTATATACTTGCTAAGTCAAGAAGTCAAAATATGCGTCGAATTATAACAAAATTTAGCAGTGATAAGCAATTTCATTTGTTTTTTAAATTTTTGCGTAAGCAAGCTTTGTATTATTTGCCTGTTTAACGAAAATCCAACAACATACATAATATTTAGGTACATTGTCGCGAAATTTTATACATGGAATGAAACGTTGATATTGCATCTCTGATATTGCATCTCTGATATTGCATCTCTGATATTGCATCTCTGATATTGCAATCATTGCAGATCGTCATTCGTTATATCTAGAGATGGGAAAAACGGATCTTTTTAGTGATCTGCATCTTTGCATCTGGATCCCGTATGTGTGCCGGCTCGCTGAACCGGTTCAAAAAGAGCCGAGTTCTGAATATGTTACTGCAGTCTGCCACTGAGTTACCTAGTTCAGTCAATCATATCACGACCTGTATAGAATCGAGAATGCATAGCCAAACGTGTGATGCATGAGTCATTTGAGCTGACAGATGCATCAAAGCAAGAACTGATACGTAAGTGTAAAATGTGCTTCTGTGTGTTAAGTGTTTCACTGAGTTATGCGGATCCGTTGATCCGTCGGCTCAAAAAAAAGTGAGTCGGCTCTCACGGATCTTCTGTCGGAGTCGGCTCTTTGAACCGGTTTAGATCTGAGTTACCCAACTGATATGATATGCAGCGGTTCATTGTGGACCTTGAATGTATGTGTACTATATTATGCTGTTCTGTTACGTCGTTTTCTCGCAGCTACTGTACATTTTCCGTAGAAAATATGATTTACATTTTTAATTAAATTTTAATAAAATGGATTTTAACAATAATAAAAAAAATTTCTATGGTATGTGCTGCGAGGTCAATTATTTAAAGAGCAATAATTGTACAATTTGAAATATCTTTTGTTTAAACAGTTATAATATACGGACAATCTGGTGAATAATAATCCTGGAAAATATTGTTTACTTTATTCAGTATAGTACACATGTTTTTCACTCTTTCCCATAAAAATTTTATGACAAACTCGTTGCGTTTTCATTATAACCTAAAATTTTCGCTGCCATTTAAATACTGCCGCAATACGTTGATCAATAAGTACCCGTGTTTGATGACAGATGGCGTTGACGAGTGAAATTGACTTTACCATCGTGTACTGCGGACTTTTAAACGACCTCGTGCCGAGTTGTAGATAAATTCATAAGTTATTTTTGACAGCCAGTTGTATCCAGCGTTGCCAGATATTTTTTTTGCCAAATCTGGATTTTGGAACTTTTTGAGTGAAAAAAGCGGGAATCTTTCGTCGAACGCGGGACATAGTAAAAAACGTATATAATCAGAAGTTTTTAAATATTTATCTTTTTATTTGAGTTCAAATTACGTTTACGTGACAATAGATAGCAAAAATAGCCATAGAAACTGTATTTTAATAAAAATATGATATTTTAAATCAGATTTACCCTATCGTTAAATAGTTGAGTCTTATTCGTCTTCTGAATAAAAAAAAAATAAAAAAACAGAAATCAAAATCAAAAAAGTTTTATTTATTAGAAAAAGATGGCGTTTCAAACAATAGTCTGAAGAGTGAGTGTTACAAATTGCAACTTACAATAAGAGAATAATTATTTACGCACGGTCGAGTTATCCCCAAAAGGCGGGACTAAGCCTGTCCCGCGCGGGACATTTAATTTTGATTTAAAAATCGGGACGTCTGGCAACGCTGGTTGTATCATTCGTGTCTTGTATTTTTCGACAAAATGGATGCTGTCTATGGGGACCCTTCACCTTCTATGACCACGATGAGATACTCGTATAAAAACGAATATTTTCAAGTTGTCTTAAATTAAATTAAAAGCAACTTTTTCCCGAAAATATTAATTTGGTTCGAAGTCGCTATCATTATTATAATATTGTAACGTAATTATACTACATTTTGAGGTAAACATGATAGAAATTATTCATATTATAATTTATATAACTTATTAATGACTATATGATTACCTTTAGTTTGTTTATTTTGGCTTCGAAATTTACCTATGTAAAAATACAAACGATAATAATCTTTCATAGTCGACAGTGTTATTAGTGCATTTGCCAAATGGAAAGTACACTATTGGCGTCGGTCGGATGACGGAACCTAGGAGCCGGACCAATATTTCTCGACATTTCATGGCCTCCTGAATAATTTTAGAAAATGTTTATATGAAATAGAATCTATCACCGCACGGAGTATATTTAAAATGACCCCTATCGGACCATTTTAAGGGTGGTATATATTTGGAAAAAATAATTGGGCCCTAAAATACCGAAAAAATTCTCAGAATCGTTTCAAATTTAAAAATTAACAATTAGTAAAGATAAAAAAGTCCTGCAGGACCGGGTTAACCAATTTTGTGACAAAAACTAGTTTGCAGATACACTTATTGAAGGGTTTAATTAGGTTCAGATATTGGATTGATAATAATATATTAATAAATATTCATATCTTATAATTTGTAAGACTTTATTCATAAGCAGTATAATAGCTATTGTTTGCTATAATCGCTAAGAGACACTCATTGTTACAATGCTATATTAGAAAAATTTATTTTCAAACAACTGTCACCGTCGGGACTCAAACCCGAATCTTTCTACTTTCGCGGCGGAATGAGTTATCAGTTACTCTACAATTAAATAGCCGTTCTGCAGCTTGTAGAAATTAAAACTTATATCTTATATATTATTACAGTTTAAAAAAAATCATTATTTTAAGGGATGTATTAAGGAATTAAATTTTTTATTTGGTACAAAAACAAAACTCCACAAGGCCTGTAATAGCAAATACACTATATTGTCGGCAGAGTTTGGCACTACGACCGTTTTTTAAATAATTTTCTGATTTTTTGTGATTCATTTGTGGGAATTCTATTCGATCATTAATTTTAGGTCAGTTTGAAGATCAGTTGATTTAAGATTAAAGTAGCCGCGCGTAATATTGTAACTAATCGGTACCTATATATTATTTCTCAAAGGTGTTTTTTGTCGGTAAGAAATATCTCCCTTAATACTGTATCAAAATTAATGTTTGGTCCGCCATTTTCGAGATTATTTTCCTCTCTAAAGGCAAAAAATAAGCTAATATCTTAAAATTAATGTTTTCATCAAAAAATTAGTCGTAGTACATGGTAGTTCATGTTCGCTGCCGTAACAGATCATCATGCTACGTGCTAGAGTTGGGTAACTCAGATCTGAACCGGTTCAAACAACCGACTCCGACAGAAGATCCGTGAGAGCCGACTCGCTTTTTTTTGAGCCGACGAATCAACGGATCCGCATAGCTCAGTGAAACACTCAACATACAGAAGCACATTTTACACTTACGTATCAGTTCTTGCTTTGATGCATCTGTCAGCTCAAATGACTCATGCATCACATGTTTGGCTATACATTCTTGATTCTATACAGGTCGTGATATGATTGACTGAACTAGGCAACTCAGTGGCATACTGCAGTAACATATTCAGAACTCGGCTCTTTTTGAACCGGTTCAGTGGGCCGGCTCACATACGGCATCCAGATGCAAAGATGCAGATCACTATAAAGACCCGTTTTTCCCATCTCTACTACGTGCACAACTTTCGTAACAGAGCAAATTTTACCCGCAATGTGCCAAAAGAAGTATAACTCCAATAAATTTATTTCAGTATTGAAAGTTCATACAAGTGGCAAAAACATGTATGTTTATGAAATTAATCTCCCCAACTTCGCATAGCCAGTACTAGGGTGGATTTTTAGTGTATTTGCCATATGGCAACATACACTATTGGCGTCGGTCGGATGGCGGGACCTAGGGGTCGGACGAAAATTTCTCGACGTTTCATAACCTCCTAAACACTTTGCCACCATTTTTAAAAATGTTTATATATATATATATATATAGGTATATATGTGTGCGGGCTATAACTTTCGAAGAAGTTAATTTATTTTAATGAAATTTGGCACACATGTTGGAATCCATCACCGCACGAAGCCTATTTAAAATGGGCCCAATCGGGCCATTTTAAGGGTAGTTTTTAGGGGTTGAAAAATGTTTTTGGGCCCCAAAATACCGACAAAATTCTCCGAATCGTTTCAAAATTGAAATTTAACCCTCCGGTAGTAATTAAAAAGTGTCCCTAAAATTTTAATAAAATCGGCCCGACAGGACCGGACTTACAAATTTTATGAAAACACTAGTTTGCAGATATAGTGAATTATGTACTGAAAGTTGCATATATTCGATTGATAATAATATTGCAATTAAGAAAAAAAATGTTATTTTAAGGGCTGTATTAAGGAGTAAAATTTTTTTTTACCCAAAAACCAACTTAAGTTCGCATAATAAAGCCACACTGCCTGTATCAGCAAATACACTATATTGTCGGCAGGGTTTTGGCACTGCGACCCGGGTTTTTTACTTTTTATTTTTGTAACACTAGGATGTTGCAGTTAAATCGTAAAAGACGTCATATTTTCTGTATGCAGTAATAAAACAGTGCTTTTACGAAAATGCAGTATGCAAAACGGCTATAAAGCGTGAAACTACTATATATACTCGGTAATTAAACTAAACAAGTTTAGTTGCTATCCGAACAAATGAATATCTAGTCCTGTGTCCCAGTTTACAATATCTTTACGGTCGTTTGCACCGTTAACTTCCAATAGGGATGTTGACTATTTTTGGGAAAGGGGGCGTCCATAAATTACGTGAGGCATTTTTTAGGATTTTTTGACCCCCCCCCCGCCCCCATTGGTGAGATTTCGCAAGATTTTCCTCAACTCCCTCCCCCCTCCCCAAATCTCGCGTGAGAGTTTTTAAAATTTGTGTTCTGGCTGTAATTGCGTTGGATTATAAAAAAAAAACAAAAACATAATTTGTTCCATTACTTTTATTTGACTAGCAATGACTAATATTGAAGATTCGAGAGTATTGCCGTAGTTCAGAATTGTTGCTTGAACAATCGAAGGCCTACTGTACTGCTCTGCAGGGTTCGGATAAATACTAATTTCTTACTTTAATTTAACTTTACTTTCACGCAATTTTACACCGTTTTCTACTAGAAAAAAAAATTACGTGATATTTGCTAAAACCCCCCCTCTCCCCTAAGTGAGATTTAGAAAGATTAAGCTTGACCCCCTCCCCCCCTTGAAAACCTCACGTAATTAATGGACGCCCCCAAAGTTTCTTAAATCGTGCATAAGTACCTAATATAGCCACAAATATTTATTATTTTTATTTAAATACGAGTCACGCTTTAAAAATCATGTATTTTAAATTCCCTTTTTAAATTTCAGTCCAAAACGCCAATACTTGTCACGTGACTGCCGTGACGTCACGGAGTCGTACCAAAGGAGGCTCAAAAGTTTACACGGGAGCTATCATTCTATAGATGCGTATTCTGTGCTCATAAACGCTAATAAACTGATGATGTGATGAACAGTTGTTTCTAGGCTTGCCAACTTTAAAATAAGGGTCTCCCCTGAAACCACTAGGTTTAGGTTTAAAAAAAAAAAAAAAAACTTTAAAATACCAATTTGCGGGAAATAACAATTTCAAATGCGGGACAAGGGCTTAAAAAGCGGGATCCAACTAATTTTATCTAGAATACAAAAAAACGTGAATTTTTTTTACAAATCAGGATGAGAAGTACAATAAAACACCTTATTAGATTAATAATAGGCAATATTTACTAAAAAAAAAACAGTTATAGTGTAATTTAAACTTTATTATGAAAACTATAAATTCCTTTTTAAATGAGTATTTTTCTTGACATTTGGCATTTTTAAGGGTTGTTTTTTTTTTTAAATACAAAATTGTAAAAATCGTAAAAAACGCGTAAAAAGCGGGATATTTAGCGTCCCGCACGTCTCGTTAAGGGTATCAGCAGAAACGGGACGTCCTGCGTATAGCGGGACGGTTGGCAACCCTAGTTGTTTCGTAGTTGTTGCTATAGTTACCTGTAATTTGACGTTTTCCATAAACAAATAATAATAAATTACACACTAAATATTAACCAAACAAAGACGCCTTTGACAGTGTCTGATGTTGTACACGACTCTGTGACGTCATGCGCTCTGATTGGTGTCCGTTGTCACGTGATTTGAGAGTGATTTTATTACGTTTTAATTGTTAAATATTAATTAGATTCCTTAAAAATACGGAAATAATGTCTACCGCAGTTGTAGATGAAATGACAGGTAGAAATGTTATGCCCGGGTCAAGAAGTTTCACAACGCCGGCTGTGAAAGCCTGCTTGGATATCATTTTATTTAATTAATAACGCTGCGACATGTAATCATTGTTTTTTTCGTACAATTATTTATTAATCTGACATAGTGATTTAAGATTTTATGGCCGTCACGACTTTATTACTACTCGGTCTTAAAACATTTTATTTTATGTCATTCACAATCAAAGACTTCGTCTTTCCCACATTTTATGTTACAAATATAATGTAACACATTTAAATTGATTTAATTTTGCTATATGAACATTAGTTTTTTTAGGAAAAAACGTTGTAAAAATTGTTATACAGGACGATTTTTAAGTTGATACTTCTTTTTAACAGCGTGTAGAAATCAAATAGATGAACACATATTTTAAGTAACTTTTTTATCACAACCCAAAAATAGGAGGAAAAGTCATTCAAAGTTTAATAACATTTTATTAAATTTTGAGGTCGGTCCTGGCATTATCTTATGTTTACGGAAATAAGTATTTACAGAAATTGTTCGATGTTGTCCCCGTTTTGTTTTAAATAAGTAGCAAGATAACATATTTTCATAGTGACATAACATAACGCCCAGACCGACCTCAAATTTAAATAAAATTTAAAAAATTTAATAGGGATGTTGACTGTATTCAAATAAAAACATAATTTTAACGAAAAGTAGTAGTTTCTATGATAGAAATACTAAAAAACACTATTTTTTTCCTTATTTTTAAGGAATTTAATTAATATTTAATAAATAAAACCTAATAAAATCACTCTCAAGTCACGTGACAACAGACACCAATCAGAGAGCATGACGTCATATGTTCAGCCGCTGTCAAAAAACTTCATTGTTTGATTAATATTTAGTGTGTAATTTATTATTATTTGTTTATAGGAAACGTCAAATTACATGTAACTATAGCAATGATTAGGAAACAACTTTTCATCACCTCAGTTTACTAACGTTTATGAGCACAGAATACGCATCTATAGGATGGTGGTAGCTCCCGTGTAAACTTTTGAGCCTCCTTTGGTATGAACAGGTGACGTCACGCGACTAGTATTGGCGTTTTGGACCGAAATTTGAAACTGGATTTAAAATACATGATTTTTAAGGCTTGAGTTGTATATTTAAATAAAAATAATAAATATTTGTGGCAATATTAGCTACTTATGCACGATTTAAAACACTTTCCCAAAAATAGTCAACATCCCTATGTTTCTCTTATTTTTGAGTTTTGATAAAAAAAGTTACTTGAAATATTTGTTCGTCTACTTGATTTCTACACGCTGTTAAAAAAGAAGTATCAACTTAAGAACTATCTGTATTTCATTCTCGGATTTATACAGCTCTTTGCCAGCTTTCTGTATCTGATATGTAGAATGAATATATTGCGGTCAGTTTGTTAATGTATTTGCCAAATGGCATATGCACTATTGACGTCGGTCGGATGGCGGGACCTGTCGGGCCACAATTTCTCGATAGCCTCCTGAACAATTTGGCACCAATTAAGAACCAAAAATATTATTCTATGGAGTGTATTAATGTAGTTGTCGTGGTACAATATTGTCAAAAAGTTATAGATTATACGCGCCAGAAAAGTATAAGTACTAGTTTGTAGCTAAGTGATCCATAATTTGTACGCAAGACTGTACCCGTGGAAACGTAACCCATACAGTATTCATATACATGTATACTTTTCTATAAATTGTTGAACTTTAAACCGTTATTTATAAATAATTAGACGGTCAAAAATGTTTTCTTATTTTTTTTAAACTCATAACAAATGCATTGAAAGACTGTCAGTTTTTGGAAAGTTTCTGACAGTTAGTTCTTTATTTATAAATAAGAAACTGGTTCAGAACTACAGAGATCGTATACAATCAATGTTAATTATCCAATTTTTAATTGAATTTATCTCGGATTATACACGGTTGATCGACTTCAAATTTTCAGGATAATTGTATTATCATGTCCTTAATAAGTATACAAAAATTAAGAATTTTCTGACGGTGTGTCTTAATCACGACAACTACCTTAACGAGCCAATTTTTTTATTTTGTGCCAGAACAAACTTAAGTTCACGTAAGGAAGCCACACTGTCTGTATTAGCAAGTAGATTATATTGACGGCAGGGTTTGGTACTGCGGCCCGAGTTTTTTTTCATATTAAAGGAGCGTAGGACAAAAAATATTGGCGACCACAATGTCAATTAGGACTGGCCTAATATTAATAGAAAATAAAAAATAAACACGATGTCATAATACAAACAGCTGACTTAGCTAGATTTATTTTTGTGTTCGAGGTGTGTTAGACAACCTATTTATAGACTTTGTGATTTGTGAAAATAACTTTATATCAACACCACTCACTACCTGCTGAATGACTGAATTATGTCTATAAAATAGTTAAACATTTTTATATCGTAACATAGGTAAGTTATGTTTATTATGCAAAACTAGAGTGTTATACATATGCTACGTTACAGAAAGCATTGTCTAAAATTTTGATTTGACAATGACGTTAGATTGTGAAAGCATTGTAGAATTTTAAATCAATCCTGCTCACAACATAATTGATCGATAGAAATGATATTTTTTTCTAAACTGCGTATACTCGTATATCGTTTTTAGAGTACCTCAAAAGGAAAAAGATATTGTTGTCTGTCTGTCTGTCAAGATCCTTTTTCATAGGAACGCGTGGAGATATCAACTTGAAATTAATATCAAATACTTAGGTCTGCAATCTCTTGGAGCTGTGAAAAAATCAAATTTCTAAGTCAACGCAATCAAAATAGTGATGGGCGTTGATTCGACGGACTAGTTAAATTAACCGTCCATCGTCTTTCAACGAACGAACGGTCGACAGCAGACAGATTAACTAGTTAATCTGTCTGCCGTTCGTTGCAAAGAACGCGACGTTGCACCGCATCTAGCATCGACGGGACTGTCGAGCGAGCGAGACGAAACGAGAGGCGTTGATCTGTTGGTCGAAGCTTATTAGTGTATTTGCCATATGGCAACATACACTATTGGCGTCGACGTTTCATAACCTCTTAATCACTTTGGCACCATTACAAAGAAAAGAACTACATTCAGAGTTGTTTTCTTGTTGTCAAAATAGTGCATACTAGCGACATCGGACGGAATTTCTTAAAAGCTATTAGTTCAAGCATTTCTGCTCTTAGTGTGTATTATTACGGCCGCTGTAATAACAAATAATAAAAATAAAATAAAGTTAATAAATATTGTACGGTGACCGAGCTGGGTAGAGTAGTGGTGACAGCACTAGACTCGCATTCGGGAGGTACCGGGTTCGAATCCCGGCAGGGGCAGATGTGGTTGGGACTTTTTCCTACTGCCTCTCGCCGAGAAACGGTAATTCCTGTACCGGCCATCTTGATTGAGGTTTTCCATGGTTTCCCTCAATTAATTCCAGATAAATATCGAGATGGTTCCTTATTTGAGGCCATGATGGCCGATTACCTATCAAACTCCTAGTTCAAAAATTACCTACCTTATCCTAATTTCCTATAATTCCTTCATTCGCCCATTGCTATTATATAAGTTGAAGTTGTAAAAAATGTAGAAAATAACGGAAAGTGGTAGATAAAAAAATAGTAATGGTGCGAATGGCGTCTGTTATGACATAAAGTCGAGAAACGGACGTTAAACGCATTATTATTATTATTATTATTATTAAATATTGTACGGTGGTACGGAACCCTTCATGTGCGAGTCAGACTCGTGTCTGTTACGAACGTATAGCCTAAATAATTCCGGTTTTTTGGGGGTTAATTTTAAATTAGAAAATAAAAAAAATAATAAATTCAAGTGCATCATGTGACGTATCAAATGAACGGGCTCGTTATGAGAAATACGAATATTTGTTTACACATCTGGTTCAAAAAAAACTTTCAGAAAAAGTTTAATATCTTGCTTCCTTCGTTTGAAATTCGAGTTTGTTATGATTCTGTGCCGGATTAAGCCAGCGCGGGTTCTGTAGCAAATTCTGTCAAGGGGCCCTTGGTTTGCTTTAGGTTCTCAAGTTTAGGGTATTAAATAAAACAAAACATTAACGTTAAAAAGTTCGTAAAATACCTACTTATTTTTACGATTTAACGTGACGAAATCGAGTTTTAGATTTTCAAGTGGAAGTGAGGCATAGCCTAAGCGCTTCGCGTTTAAGGCATGCAAGATATTTTACGCTCCTATCTAAATTAATATTTTTTTATTACGGTCAGACAGGCGTTGGAGCGCGGGGCCTCCAAATTCGCGGGGCCCGTAGCATTTGCTACTCTTGCTACGTGGCTAATCCGGCACTGATGATTCTTGTATTTTAATCAAACGCTTATTCCTCTATTGAAAAAGTAAAAGATTTTCTTCATTCCAACTATGATTACCTGCAAAATACTGGTATAAAACTACATCCTAGTTTAAATTGGAAAAAGTTAATTCAAAGTAAGTTTAATAAAGAAATGATATCAAGCATAAATATTCAAATGAATGTTTGCTGGAGGCAGTCGATGTAATAACGAACCTAATGCATTTACGGCGTCTCCAGTGGACTGCAGCATCGAAACAAGAACTCAAAGAAACGGAAATAGCTCTTAGCTTTGTGTAAGACGGCTATAGAAAAAGAAAACAACATATTCAAAGTTTATCTTCGAAGAATAAAATTAACTGCTTGATGTTCCCATCTAAATAACTGACGATATATGGTTTTCTTTAAAGTGACTGTTTACCAGCTGCTCAATATGCTCCCTTTTTCACCCGCATAGTTCAATTTTACTAGCAACTTGTTGGTGCTGAGGGCAAATAGCTGTGTAAGCAGTGTTTTAGTTTAATTTTATAAATCATTTTTGTTAATTATGTAATAAGTACATGACTAGAATTTTCTACATTCCTTTTGAAATAAAATAATATAAAATTTGTTGAAATAAAAACGAGTCAGTCTTATTTTATTAGCGTCAGTTTTTACATCTTTTATTGTTCATTTTTAAATGTTATTTTTCATTTGTTCTTGGCATTATAATAAAACATTATATTAATACAAATTGTTTTAATCAAATTTTCAACGGTTCTTTTTTTAATAAAGAAATAATAATAAAATCTAACACAACTTGACCAATTTTTTTAATTTTCTTAATTTCTATGGAATAAATTTTCTCGACTGGCCAAGTAAATACAGTGTAACCATAATATAACAAACCTCAATAGGTATAACGATTTCCTCGATTTAACAAATTTTTCGAAATCCCCTAGAACTGCCCGTAAGAGTTAATGCAAAATATACCTCTACATTACGAATACTTTTTGTCGAAAATTTCTTTAATTAACGAATTTTTGGACATTGAAGAATATAAATATAAAGTATAATTTACTACTATTTAACGATTTTTGTCAACTTGTAACCTTTGCATAACGTATCCTACCAATTAATCACACAGAATTCACAATAACAACAACAATCTATGTCTTGTGAGGTTAAATTTATCGTGAACACTGCTGTTGGTCACTGTTGTTAGTAAACTTAAAGTTGCAAAGGTGTTTCTTAACCGTCGGAGAGAAACGAAAAATAATTAAATATGCAGACGAGAATCCTACAAAGAAAAAATTAGACATCGCTAAAGAGTTCGGAATTCCCGCAAGTACATTGGCCACAATTTTAAAGTTTAAAGATAAGTTTTTAGAAGAAAATGGGTTTTCTTACCTTGTTAAAACGAAACTTAGACCAACTTAACCTCTATTTAACAAACTTTATTATAAAGAATTACTTGTTATAACGAACATTTTCTAATTCCCTTTTTTCTTTTTTGTCCTTGGTAATTAATATAAAAATGATTTGTCGGGAAAAAAGACTTTTTAAGAAAACACTTATTTGTTATTTATAGCGACGTTTCGTCCCTTTCTTGGGACTTTTTCAACTTTATAACTATTAAATGTTTTGGTAATAGTTATAAAGCTTGAAAAAGTCCCAAGAAAGGGACGAAACGTCGCTGTAAATAACAAATAAGTGTTTACTTAAAAAGTCCTTTTTCCCGACAAATCATTTGTATATTTTCTAATTCCCTTCAGCTTTGTTATATCGAGGTTATACTGTATCAAGGGGTGTATTAAGTCACAAGAACGGCTTTCCTATCAAACAATAGAATAAAAACTAGATTTTATACTTGGATAAATATTAATACTAGTAGTCTAAGAGCCAGTAGCCGGTAGACTTACCAGGCCCGGCAGGTCATGTCCGGCCCGAGTGGGTAGTTGATTAATTATTAGCGGGAACCGGGGAGGGGGGGTGGACAATAAAAAATAAATTGCTACAATTGTTTTTGTTGTGATCTTTATTCAAATTTATAATAATGACAAAATAACATGTCATTTTGCCAAAAAAAACTCATTTTCGCAAAGCAAAAACACTAGCACGTTTCGAATTTCGCGAAATAAACTCATTTATCAGTTTCTCCAGATCGAGCTCGTCGGTCATATCCGAATAAATATGTAAGAGAGCGACGTTGTTGAGACGATTTTGCAACACTGTTGATCTTAAATGCGTTTTCAGTCGACGAAGGACAGAAAAACTTCGCTCATTTGAACAGGATGACCCTGGCATCGTAATTAGTAGACGTACCAAGCGCACGAACTCTGGAACGAGCCCTCTACCCCATTCGTATTTTTGAAATTTGTAAATGGACATAGTTAATGATATATGATGTTTTCCTACTCGGGATTTCTCGAGTGGGTCAAGCTACCCACTCAACTCACTATACCTGCCGGGCCTGAGACTTACTGTATTTTGTAAAATATTTTTCAAAGATTGTTCCGATCCTGACTAATTAAATAGATGAAAAATTGTCTGAGGACTTAGGATCAATTTTTTAGTGTATTTGCCATATGGCAACATACACTATTGGCATCGGTCGGATGGCGGGACCTAGGGGTCGGACCAAAATTTCTCGACGTTTCATAACCTCCTAAACACTTTGGCACCATTTTTAAAAATGTTTATATATATATGTATATATATATATATTTATATATATATATTTATATATATATATATATACGTATATATATATATATGTGTGCGGGCAATAACTTTCGAAGGAGTTAATTGATTTTAACTAAATTTGGCCCACGTGTTGAAATCCATCACCGCAAGAAGCCTATTTAAAATGGGCGTTATCGGGCCATTTTAAGGGTAGTTTTTAGGGGTTGAAAAATATTTTTGAGCCCCAAAATACCGAAACAATTCTCAGAATCGTTTCAAAATTGACATTTAACCCGTTAGTAGCAATTAAAAAGTGCCCCTAAAATTTTAATAAAATCGGCTTAACAGGACCGGACTTACACATTTATTGAAAACACTAATTTGCAGATAGTGACTTATTTATTGAAGAGTGTATTTAATTCGGTGTAGACGTTAGATTGATAATAATATTACAATTAAGAAAAAAAATGTTATTTTAAGGGGTGTATTAAGGGGTTAAATTTTTTATTTTGCCCAAAAACAAACTTAATTTCACATAATAAAAGTATAAAACCACACGGCCCTATACAAGCAAATACACTATATTGTCGGCAGGGTTTAGGCACTGCGACCCGGGTTTTTTAAGTCAATACTAAATTTTTATTTTTATCACGACGTTTCAGAATTTATTTATTCTTTGATCAGGTGTCATAAATAAATTCTGAAACGTTGTGATAAAAATAAAAATTTAGTATTGACTTAAAAAAATTGATCCTAAGTCCTCAGACAATTTTTCATCTAAAATATTTTTGTTCATTTACTGTCTTATCTGCCGTAAATGAAACGGGAAGTTATTAGTTCGACCGGCAGTTCCTGTAGAATCACTCAGGTATGAAAGGTGTAAAAAATACAAGAGTTTACAAAATACCGTAAGTCTGCCAGCCACCGGCTCTTAGACTATAGATTGCAGAGTTACATGCACCGAATGTAATCCGAGTTTAGCTGAACTTGCCTGCAACGTCTCTTATCTGGCGCCATAAATATTTCACTTCTCTGAAAATAAAATCCAAACAGGATTTAATTCAGTGTCGGATAAAACTACGAGGATTGAGCATCATATAATACAGTTTTCTCACTAAATGTTCTCTAGAATGAATGATTCTCATGTGATAACAAGATTTATTAGTGTATTTTCCAAATGGCACATATAACATTGGCGTCGGTCGGATGGCGAGACCTAGGGGTCGGACCAAAATTTCTCGACGGTTTACACCAGTTTGCAGACAGCGAATTATTTATTGAAGGGTGTATATAATTTGGTATAGTGGTTCGATTAATAATATTACAATTAAGACAAAAAATGTTATTTTAAGGGGTGTATTAACCTTTAATTAGTCGCGCACTTTTTTTTCTCACTACTGCTCCCGTGGTGTACCTACACCATGCATTTTTTTACAGTGGAAAAATGTTTTATCATTTTGTATGTGGTTTATACACTGATGAAAAAA
The DNA here is from genome assembly GCA_034508555.1 of Venustoraphidia nigricollis. Classification (NCBI taxonomy): domain Eukaryota; kingdom Metazoa; phylum Arthropoda; class Insecta; order Raphidioptera; family Raphidiidae; genus Venustoraphidia; species Venustoraphidia nigricollis. The sequence goes on from JAVRKA010000008.1 coordinate 724,763, forward strand.
AACGTATCTCAAGTACAAACATGTTTATTATCACAAAAAAAACAAGAACGCAGATGTGAAAAGAAACAAATAATATTCTATATAAATAAACAAAAAAATTATTTTAGTAGAAACAAATCATTGGAATTTTTCCAGGTAGAAATTTTATCATTTTTTTCTTGCTGGTTTTACTATATTTGCTCGTAACTTTACTTTTATACCAAATAGTACTTTTATCCTTTCCAACATACTGATTTCCTCTTTTCTTTGACACAGAGTCAGTAGTATCGTTTTCTAAATCAGAACTGTTCTCACTTTCCTCTGGTACTTCGCCTGTATTTAGGTCACCCACTTCTTGTTCCAAATCAGAATTGTGTTCACCTTCCTCTATTATAACTTCATGATCTGAAGAATCTGCTTCACCTCCCACCTCTTTCTCAGAATCTGTATCGCATACAACCTGAGCAATAGTTTCCAACTCATCTTGTGTCAGATGCTTGGGGTCTCTTGCTCTTACTTTATGCCTAGAAAACATAATCTGTAATAAAAATTATTATTAGCATGTTCACAAATATGCCAAGAAATAGTTCATTGCAAAAAACAACTATAGAAATGGATATTTATAAAGTACTTACATAGTTAGTCGCGTAGGTGTATTTTGTACACCACACCAAAAAATTGAATTTTAATCCACTTTCCTATTTATCAGCCAAATGGATACAGCCGGTGCTTCTAGATGACTCATTAAATAAAGGTTAGAAGGAGTGGTGGGGCTGAGGACGCATGCGTAAAAGGTCGGCAGCATACGGCGCATTTTTGGTGTACTGTTTACACCAGTGCGACTAGTTAAAGGTCAAGTTTTTTATTTTGCCCAAAAACCAACTTAAGTTCGCATAATAAAGCCACACTGCCTGTGTAAGCGAATACACTATATTGTCGACAGGGTTTTGGCACTGCGATCCGGGTTTTTTAACTCTTATAATTAAAATTGGGATTTAAAAAAACTAAGACAACACGCTTTTATGAACTAAAAAATGCAAAATTAGCTTTACTGAATAAGAAAGCGTAGTATGAAAACGTTTGGGAACTACTTTATTGAATTCCTAAATCCACATCATATTTGTTTTTGAACAAGTCTTATCTTTTTCGAATTCTTCGAACGCTTGATGAAATAATTTGACAGCCTGTATACTTAACTGCTATGTAGCTCCAGGGTGCGTTTTAGGACCGCGCATCGGTGGCATGGAAACACGACGAGTGGTATGATATAATGATGATCAGAAAGCAAATGTGGTTTGGACGAGTATACCTCAGAGGCATGTATACCTGATTAGATTTATGTAATTTACCGAAGAGGAAAATTATTGATAAACCAATATCTACTCTAAGAATACAATGCAGATAAAACAAAATGATTCCTGCATACATGTCATGTTTTCAAATCGCATTTTTTGATTTTCACCCGATTAAATTGAAATTTTGCCCACATGCGTAGTTCCGATTACAATACAATATGGTATAATACGCGCCACGGTTCTAAAAGGTTCTGAAGTTAGTCAAAAAACAGCGTCGCAATTGCATATTGTAGAGCCGTGCTGGTTATTTTGTGGGAAAGGAAGACTCCTACCACCTCCCAGTTACCGGCACAGAACGTGCGCTCGTCGGTGATTGGTTATCGCTGGTTGTTTTTGTTACTTGTTGCTTTCCTGCTATTAAGTATAGTCCAGTACGCTATTGTTAAGTTGTTTCTTTGATTGTTAATTGATCAAGATGCCTAATACAGTTTTGCATAGACAAGAACGAAAAATAATTTTTTGGATGACTTTATGCAAATTAGACCTCTAGATTAAAGAAAAATAAAAAAATTAAAAATAATAATATAGCGTGAGTTTGTAGTTTTTTAACCGACTGTACCTGCGCAAGCCTCCATTTGCATCTAACTTCCGAGCCTTTCAGATCCATGGCGCGTACTATAACTAGCTTCGTACGGGTGCAAACCGCACTTTTGAATTTTCACCCACTTCCCGTTAGCCGATTGAGTTGAAATTTTGCACACATGTGTGGTATCCATGATGTGGCGTCATTGATGTTTTTAAAGAAATAATAACTAATGTAAAACAAAAAAATCCGGTCGCAGTGCCAAAACCCTGCCGACAATATAGTGTATTTGCTTATACAGGCAGTGTGGCTTTATTATGCGAACTTAAGTTGGTTTTTGGGCAAAATAAAAAATTTGACTCCTTAATACACCCCTTAAAATAACATTTTTTTTCTTAATTGCAATATTATTATCAATCGAACTTCTATACCAAATTATATACAACTTTCAGTAAATAATTCACTATCTGCAAAGTAGTGTTTTCATAAAATTTGTAAGTCCGGTCCTGTCGGGCCGATTTTATTAAAATTAGGAACACTTTTCAATTACTACTGAAAGGTTATATGTCAATTTTGAAACGATTCTGAGAATTTTTTCGGTATTTTGGGGCCCAAAAACGTTTTTCAACCCCTAAAAACTACCCTTAAAATGGCGCGATTACGCCCATTTTAAATAGGCTTCTTGCGGTGATGGATTTCAATACGTGGGCCAAATTTCATTAAAATCAATTAACTCTTTCGAAAGTTATTGCCCGCACACATATATATATATATATATATATATATATATATATATATATATATATATATATATATATATATATATATACGTATATATATAAATATATATATATATATATATATGTATACATATATATATAAACATTTTTAAAAATGGTGCCAAAGTGTTTAGGAGGTTATGAAACGTCGAGAAATTTTGGTCCGACCCCTAGGTCCCGCCATCCGACCGACGCCAATAGTGTATGTTGCCATATGGCAAATACACTAAAAAATGTACATGATTTTTTTTTTAAATAATTTTATTTAAGTATATCAATATAAAAATATATCTAGGTAGGTATACAAAAATTATGTAATTTAAACAACTATAAATGTCAATGTAGTCTTTGTTAAATAATTGTAAAGTTAATATTATGTAATGTCCTAGATGTATGTCAAATTCCTTTAAGCATTTTGTTAAAAAAAATATTTTTTAAATAAACTTCAGTAATAGTTCAAATCTTAAATCGTCTACAACTATTTGTGAACAAAAACCTCTCCCAGTAACGCAACAATGACGATACAATATTATGGTACCTAGCTGACTACCCGGCAACGTCCGGGTCCAAATTGTACTTTTTAATTTTCATTCACTTTCCATTAATCGATTGAATTGAAATTTTGAATACGGGTGTGGTGTCCATGACATTACAATATAATGGAAACTAATTGACCGGCCTGGCTTTTCTTCGGGTGCAAATCGCGCTTTCCAATGAGCTAGAGACTTGAAACTTTAATATTTCACACACAACACTAAAAAACAGAAAATAATTATTTAAATAAAAAAATGTAATATAAAAAAATATTTTTATTTAATTATTTATTTTTTTAATTGCCGTTACTTGTGTTAAAATTTACCTACTATTAAAAGTAAATTTGTAAAAATGACAAGAAATAACAAGAAGGTAATACTGCTGAAAAATGTATGCCGCAGTGTCGTCGATAATTTATTCTATAAAAAATAATGTAAAACTGCTTATTATTTTCGGGAAAATTTATTTTTAATATTTGAACCGAGCTGGGTAGAGTAGTGGTGACGGCACTAGACTCGCATTCGGGAGGTACCGGGTTCGAATCCCGGCGGGGACTTTTTCCTACTGCCTCTCGCCGAGAAGCGATAATTCCTGTACCGGCCATCTTGACTGAGGTTTTCCATGGTTTCCCTCAATTAATTCCAGATAAATATCGAGATGGTTCCTTATTTGAGGCCATGATGGCCGATTACCTATCAAACTCCTAGTTCAAAAATTACCTACCTTATCCTAATTTCCTAAAATTCCTTCATTCGCCCATTGATATTACATAAGTTGAAGTTGTAAATAATGTAGAAAATAACGGGAAGTGGTAGGTGAAAAAATAGTAATGGTAGAATGGCGTCTGTTATGACATAAAGTCGAAAAACGGACGTTAAACGCATTATTATTTTTATTATTATTTTTTTAATATTTGAAGAACAAATAGGTACTTACCTATTTTTAAATGCAAATATAAATATCAACCGTATGATCCACAAAGTTATAAAGTTAAAAAGAAATCAAATTTCAGAGGTGTTTCCAATCATTACTTAAATGTAATTTTTAAATACTTTTTACTGAACTATTTATTTCTATTTGTTGCAGATATATCGAAGACGTCTCAAGAGGACACCATGAAAAATAAAGATTTTTTCGTCAAAAAAATCAAAATGAATTGTTCAGCAATACTCAGATATTATCGAACTATGTGTTTGAAGTTTTGTTGTGGTTAAAAATGTGAACACAGCTAAATAACTAAAGCTTTGCTTTTGACCAAATATTTAAATTGAGCACACCCGCTAACAGTCTAGCGGTATGTGCAACTAACGATTAATTCAAATAATCTAACAATACAAAGCAGGGTTGATAGTTTATTAAAAAGTAAAATTAAAGCTTTAAAATATTTTTTTATTAATGTGGTATATAAACAAAAATTACAGTATTCAAAAAAGCATTGTAATTAACTCAGAATTTTAAAAGAAACAGTTAAATTGATGTTTAAAACCAAAAAAATGATTTTAAATTGTGATATATAAAGACATTCGAATGCAAACAGAATAATGTATGATAATATTTTCGATTCTGTCATGAACAATACAAATTTTTCATTTGTAAACAATGTCAGTGAAACATCGAACGGTTCAAACGATTTCAGCCGAGCGACTTGTACATTTCCGCCGAACCCCGACGAAGTGCTGTTCGAATTTATAACCAATGGTATTCTTTTGAATGTGGTCGGTATTCTAGGTATCATTGGTAATATAATATCAATGATCATTTTGTCGAGGCCCCAAATGAGATCTAGTATTAATTACCTGTTGATTGGATTAGCAAGATGCGACACGGTTCTTATCATAACTAGCATCTTACTGTTCGGCATTCCAGCAGTCCACAATTATACAGGTAAGCAATCAAAATTAATACACAATCAATCAGGGGCGGATACAGAATTTTTTTGGGTGGGGGCGGTAACAGAAAAATTTTATAATAATAATCTAATGATGGGGCTTGTAGAAGCAAGCTTAAAGGTCGTGTTACCGCAAGCACATCACTTAAACAGATCATGGAAACAATAAACTTAACATCACATATTGATTTTATCAAAGAACGAGCATCCGATGTTGTTTTCGGGTCTTTCCATTCCGAAATATTTTCTAAAATTTGTACAATGAGAACAATTTTGTCTTCAAATTGAACTACGCCATCGTGTTTATAGCAGAGTATAGCATAAAATTCATTCAAAACTCCGACATTAAGGGGGTCGATCGCCCCCCCCCCCTCCTGTATCCGCCATTGCAAGCAATAACATATTGTAGAACGTTCTATAAACGGAGAATAAATGTGGAGCAATTAGATAAAATCCCCTTTTTTATGAAAAATGAATTAGATTTGTTTTTTTGTGTAACTGAGGTCAGCTAAAACCATTGGCGTGATCAGAATTAAGCTAAACTGAATAAATTCCCCTGAAAATCGGTACCAAAATGTCGACAATGAAACAAAACCAGATACCTACCTAAATTCCTTATTATATGAAAATGAGTTAGATATGGTTTCTTGATATCTGAAGTCAACTAAATCCATTGCTTTGGTCAGAATTAAGCTAAACTGAATAATTTCCACTGAAAACTGGTACCAAAATGTCGACAATCAAATAAAACCCAGCTACCTTAATCCCTTTTTTATGAATTTTTTTATGATTTTTTGGTATCTGAGGTCAGCTAAATCAATTGGTGTGATCAGAATCGAGCTTAACTGAATAAATTTCACTGAAAACTGATACCAAAATGTCGAGAATCAAGCAAAACTAGATAAATCCCTTTTTTATAAAAAAATAGTTAGATTTGGTTTCTTGGTATCTGATGTTGCAGCTAAATCCATTGGCGTGATCAGAATCAAGCCAAATTGAATAAACTCCATTGAAAATTGGTTCCAAAATGTCGGTAATAGCAAAACCAGATAAATCCCTTTTTTTTGTAAAATAAGTTATAATTGGTTCTTTGGTATCTGAGGTCAGCAAAACTCATTAGCGTGATCAGAATTAAACTAAACTGAATAATTGCCACTGAATAATTGCCACTGACAATTGGTACCAAAATGTCGACAATCAAGCAAAGCCATATATTTAAATCCCTTTTTTTTTATCAAAATGAGAGTTAGATTTGGTTTCTTGGTATCTAAGGTCAACTAAAATCATTGGCGTGATCAGAATCATTCTAAACTGAATAAATCCCATTGAAAATTGGCACTAAAATGTGGGTAATCACAAAACCAGATAGTAATAATGCCTTTTTTATGAAAAACTAGCGGCCCAGTCCGGCTTCGCCCGGGTGTAAATGCAATATATAGGATATAAAAGATGAGAATTATTATCATTAAATTCTCAACGTGTATTGAATTTGTGCGAATTCAATCGCCTTTATTTGTGAATGTTCAAAAATCGAAGAAAAATCTTATACCCCAAAAAGAAATTTAAAAAATTCTGTTGATCCGATCGCTACCAAACTTCAGAAGATCACCCACTGGGCTAATCTAAAGATTGTCTGAAAATTTCATCAAAAATGGTCTACCCGTTTGGAGTCCATAGATTACATATACATCGCCTTCTATCTATATAGATTATTAAAATGTAAAAAGTGGTTATTGTGACATAACCATAATAGTTGGACATATAGTATCGCGAAGTTTTTTGTAGTTATTGATATGTTCTTTAATATTGTAGAACATACTTTTGTTCTATCACAATAGTTTCCGCAGCGCATGCGACGAAAGATGTTTTATGGCATTTTTTTACACCTTGGGTTACGTTACTAAAGTTTTAGTAAGGATTCCTAATATTTTCTAGCAATAAATATAGCCTATGTTACTCAGGGTGAATGTAGCTTTCTAATGGTGAAAGAATTTTTTAAATCGGCACAGTCGTTTTTGAGTTTATTCATTACAAACATACACACAAAAATACAAATCTTTTTTATAATATTAGTGTAGATTAAACTTTGGAGCGAAATTTGAAACGGGATTTAAAATACATGATTTTTAAAGTCGTATTTAAATAAAAATAATAAATATTTGTGACTATATTAGGTACGCATGCACGAACACTTTTCCAAAAACAGTCAACATCCCTATTGATAGAACAACACTGAATAACAATCTAATTTGCACTGATTTTTCACTCGGCACGTGGTAGAACATGATTAATAATAACAAGTAATTAAAAAACACTTGAAAATTGTACAAATAATACTTTAGAATTTTCAAGTGTTTTTTAATTACTTGTTATTATGAATAACAATCGTTTAAATACTATGTGTAAAACATTTGTTTACAATACTACGTTACTTGTGTTATTTTATAGGGTACTTTTTCACGTACAATTTCTACGTCTACCCCCATCTGGGTCCGCTGCTATTCCCGCTGGCGGTCATTGCACAAACCGTGTCGGTGTATTTGACATTGACAGTGACCTTGGAACGCTTTGTGGCCGTGTGTCATCCTCTAAGAGCACGTTCGCTGTGCACGTATGGCAGAGCGAGATTGTACGTCGTCGGCACAATTATTTTCGCCGTTCTCTACAACCTGCCGCGGTTCTGGGAGGTGTCGCAAGAGCAAACGTTTCACGAGAAGTACAACGTGACGGTGTTCTGTTTGTCCGCTTCGCCGCTCAGATCAAACCAGATGTATATCACCGTCTATATACACTGGTTATATCTGGTGTTTTTATATTTCTTGCCGTTCACAAGTTTGGCAGTTCTGAATGCGGCGATTTATAGACAGGTAAATAGACTTTAATTTGAATGCCGCGTAGATGCTGTCAAGATCATCTTTAGTGTATTCACAAATTTACTGCACCCAAAACTGATGACACGAAAAATAACACTCTGTATTATTAAGCCGGGTCCAGACGTGTGGAACGTGTAATGTAAGATTACGTGTAATTTAGCGTCAACAGTGTGGATAGCACACGAACTCAACGCGAATCGTGAAAGCGAATCTTTGTCAAGAGCTGTTTCCACTCAGTTGCTACGAACATGCCGAACAGGAAAGTCATGATAGCTGGTGCTGATTTTATTTATATATATTTATTAACTGAAGATTTCAGATTTTTTTTAAAGTAATCCGGATTTTTTGGATCCCAAATAACATGTTTTTCTTGATACAAACTGGTAAGTTCAAGCGATTGTTCGTATCATGAACGTACACACGACACAATCGTCACGAACGCCGTCCAAACGAGTACTGCGAGCGCCTTTGTGTTCGCGCTAAAAACCGACAGGCGATGGATCACGGTGAACGCCGGCGTGAGCGTTACATGTAATGCTCGTAGTGCCGTCCACACGCAGAATTCGTGTTACATTACATGATAGATTACATTACGCGTTACACACGTCTGGACCCGGCTTTACACATAAACATTTTTTGAGCAATCGGTAAGTTACTAAAAATAAAGTACTTTCATTGTCAAAAACTGGCAGGTCAAATTTACTTCTTAACACTGATTTATCAGACAATAACATATAAATTTTTATTGTAAGATTATTTTATACCCGTAAAACAACTAAAAATATGGACATGATATTTATTCAGTTTATTGTAACTGTGTGTTGGTTTTCTTTACAATTTAGGTGACATTCGGGAGAAATGGAATTGTTTAATATATTAAGACTGTCGGAAGGCTCAGAATTTAAGCAAAAAATAGGGTTTCAGCTGTTAGCTGATTGCAGGCTTATTCATCAACATTTTGCAAAAAGGACAAATCTAGGTCTCTAATGGACTACTTTTTTAATTTATGTACGTTTTACTAGAAAAAAGTTGGGATTAATTGTGCCAAAAAACACACGATTTCAATTGTCACAATAAGACCTTATTCGTACTTATTTCACAAAATTGTTCCATCATAAATTTAAAGTGGCTCTTCCTATTTCGGAAAAGTTTTTTAAATCTTCAAAATATTTCCAAAAATTAGAGTAATCAATAAACAGCGGCACCCTTGCAATAGCAATTTTAGTCCCGTAGTGTGGCTTAAATTCAGAGCGTTCCGACAACCTTAATTTACTCACATCACAGAACTAAAAATGAGCATAATTTTATTCGCAAAATGTATATCTTGTTTTTGTAATAGAATGTTTCTATTCAGAAAATATTTTAGTGACTTTTGTGATGACTTATTTCATTCAGTGTATTAATTCTTGTTCCTAATTCGTCGCAACAATTTACCACTGCCAGTTTTTCTTTCCGTGTTAAATCATTTCCTTCTGCTACCGTTCAGCCAGGTCTGTGTTTTTGTATTCGGATATTACTAACGAGTTATTGTACAAATTTTTACAGTGCCTCAAAATACCTACTCAAAAATGCTTAATAACTCTTGAGCTATAATATCTGGTTTAAAACTTGTATTAGGTACAACCTGACAGTACAATTACTATTGTACATCTATTTTGTTAACTTGAAATACCTTATAAAAAAACATTTACTTTACAAAGCATTTCTATGCCAGCAAAAGCATTCCTTAAGCTCTTAGAAGTTTCCACGTCAACTATAAATGTCTGAAATATTAAAGCTTAAAATCTTAAAGCTTTAAAAACTTGCAGCTCGACAATGAAACAAATGATAAAGAAAGAAAGGACAGAATGAAAAATGTAAATTCGTGCTCATATAACATGTAATATTTACTGTTGCCGATTAACTTGACTAAATTACCCTTGAGACTTCAAAAACTGTACAGCCATTTTGAATACTGTCTTGGAGACCGCGCACACCTATCAAGCACGACCAGCACTGCACGGAGCATTTCGTGATGGTACCCATGTTATTTAAGGGGTTAGGTGGGTTTGAAAATTTCAAAAAATCGATTTATTTTTTTGTCTTATTAAATAGTACAATATGTTTAAAATATTCTCCTAAAATTTCAAATCGATCCGAGTAAAATTCTAAGAGATAGACCCTTTGGAAGTTCCGCCTATCAGGCCACGACAGTGCAGCGCTTCGCAGGTTAAACGCGTTTATCTCAAAACTCTATTTCTTAAGTCGGTGGACACGATTTCTTGAAAAGTTATGAAGCGATTTTGTTCAAATTTTGCACACATCTTTGAAATAACATTATCTAGGCACTGAACGAAGGATTTTTTTTTTATCACAACTAATTTTTTCGAGCCAATACATGGCGAAAATTTGACCAAAAAATGTGTTTTTTTGTTCAAAGTCTGTCAAAAATTCAAATTTTAATTTTTTTTCCTTCGTCCAATACCTAGATTTATCCATGTACTAACGAAATATTTTTGGTTTTTTGATTTTGGAGGAACCAATAATGAGTTATTCTGTCCACGGCAAGGGCATTTTTTTTTTTGTGAGATGAGGTACATACCAAGGGCTGAGTTTTCGGAATTTTTTAATAAAAAATTCACAAAATACTGTTTAAATATGTATCTTTGATATGCTGATTTGTTTAAATAAAATATATGATTGTATATATATAAAAAAAATAGTAAAAATACCCTTTTTTTGAACCTCTGAAACCCACCTATAATCCCTTAACGGAGCATCAACATTTGCAACCAGCAATGACGATCAGTCGGTCGCCTACAAATTCTGAAGACAATTGCACGTCGATTTTTTCAGAATTTCATTCTTTAGGTCTTCCTGAACTTAAATCATCAATCAGAATGAATCCACCGGGTTTTTTCATACGGGATGCAGCAAGCGCCTGCACTAGTAATAAAATTTCCGTATTACCTATAAAAACAGTAAAATAAAACAGATTCGAAGCTTATTTCATTTGGTGTATTTTGAATATTCCTTTACTACAACTGAACCCAATAATCTAATTCCTTCTCTCCTTGGCATCTGTCCGTCTGCAAAGAGAGACATCTCTAGAAATCAATTTATCGTCACATCAATCTTCTGAAATAATATATTTAGCGTAACCTGTGCTTCATTCATATTTAAAAATACAAACTTCGAAAATGTGAAGTTGAAACTTTTTCGATAAATCACGCATACCTACCTTTGACACACACTTATTACATTACAGTTAACGTAGACATTCTTCGTGTAGTCCGAGAGCTGTTAGACATTTTTGGGTAGGTATTTGAGGCACTGTGAAAATTTGTACAATACCTCTTTAGTAATATCCGAATACAAAAACACAGACCTGGCTGAAGGATAGCGGGGCCTCAAATATTTAGTCACTTGACAGGTAGAATATCCCACTGAAACGACCTGTTTTTTATATATCTATTTTTAGTTACCAATCTTATTCTGTTTAAATTTCAACGTGCCTCTAGTATATTTTTAAAATTTTTCAAAAATATAATTTTACAAACACTTGGCTAAGTTTTAGACCCGATTGATAAATCTGGCTTTTTTATTCTTCAACTCCTTAAATACTAATTTTCAAAGTATTAAAATTTCAAAATGCCTCAAGGGATTTTTATTGCGAACAAAATTTTGCTAATTTAAGAATTTTCACTCAGGTCTGTGTTTTTGTCTTCGGATATTACTAAAGTGTTATTGTACAAATTTTCACAGTGCCTCCAATACCTACCCAAAAATGCTTAAGGTAGTTGGCGTGGTTAAGGCACACCGTCAGAAAATTCTTAATTTTTGTATACTTATTAAGGACATGATAATACAATTACCCTGAAAATTTGAAGTCGATCGACCGTATATAGTCCGAGATAAATTCAATTAAAAATTGGATAATTAACATTGATTGTATACGATCTCTGTAGTTCTGAACCAGTTTCTTATTTATAAAAAAAGAACTAACTGTCAGAAACTTTCCAAAAACTGACAGTCTTTCAATGCATTTGTTATGAGTTTAAAAAAATAAGAAAAATTTTTTGACCGTCTAATTATTTATAAATAACGGTTTAAAGTTCACCAATTTATAGAAAAGTATACATGCATATGAATACTGTATGGGTTACGTTTCCACGGGTACAGTCTTGCGTACAAATTATGGATCACTTAGCTACAAGCTAGTATACTTTTGTGGCGCGTATAATCTATAACTTTTTGACAATATTGTACCACGACAACTATCATAAAACAAGCGCGTCATTGTTTCAGGTACGGAAAGCAAACGCGGAACGCCAACGTTTGTCGAGACTGCAACGTCGCGAAATTGGTTTGGCAACAATGCTTCTTTGCGTCGTCACCGTATTCTTCATTTGCAATATCCTGGCTCTTGTCGTCAACATTCTCGAAGCATTCTACGATATAATCATCGACCAATTAGTCAAAACCAGCAACCTTTTAGTGACAATTAATTCTAGTGTTAATTTCATAATTTACGTGATATTCGGTGAGAAATTCAAGAGACTTTTTTTAAGGTTATTTTGCAGCCACGGCCTCTTCTCAGCAGCGGTGGGCCGAGACTCGCCCGACGCAGGAACGCACGACGACAGTATAATGTCGACGGCAGATCGAATGAGTGTCCGCCTGCATCGACACAACACAACGCTCAGTCGGAACGGGGCTTCCGTGAGATTGAACGGTAGTGCGAACGGTAAATCTAACCGCAGTGTCAGGATCAGAGCGCCAAGTCCGGGACCGTGTGTTTATTATCCTTCGAACAGGACACGCAAGGCGCTCACCCTGTTGCCATCGACGCCTACTACAGTCACCCTTATTACTAATGGCTCATCGACGCCGAGTGAATGGGAACACGAAAATGGCAGTAATACTACAGGTTTTTAAATTGAACTCTTTTGTGAACTTACTATTTAAAAAAAAACCCGGGTCGCAGTGCCAAAACCCTGCCGACAATATAGTGTATTTGCTAATACAGGCAGTGTGGCTTTGATATGTGTTTGTTTTTGAGCAAAATAAAAAATTTAACCCTTTAACCCTCATCAGGCAGCTTAGGTACAATAGGGATGTTGACTATTTTTGGGAAAGTGTTTTAAATCGTGCATAAGTACCTAATATTGCCACAAATATTTATTATTTTTATTTAAATACAACTCAAGCCTTAAAAATCATGTATTAATCCCGTTTCAAATTTCGGTCCAAAACGCTAATCTAGTCGCGTGACGTCACCTCTTCATACCAAAGGAGGCTCAAAAGTTTACCATCCTATAGATGCGTATTCTGTGCTCATAAACGTTAGTAAACTGAGGTGATGAAAAGTTGTTTCGTAGTCGTTGCTATAGTTACATGTAATTTGACGTTTCCTATAAACAAATAATAATAAATTACACATTAAATATTAACCAAACAATGAAGTTTTTTGACAGCTGCTGAACATATGACGTCATGCGATTGGTGTCTGTTGTCACGTGACTTGAGAGTGATTTTATTAGGTTTTATTTATTAAATATTAATTAAATTCCTTAAAAATAAGGAAAAATATAGTGTTTTTTAGTATTTCTATCATAGAAACTACTACTTTTCGTTAAAATTATGTTTTTATTTGAATACAGTCAACATCCTTATTGTAATTTTTCCGTTTTTAAATTCTAATTACTTCTATCCCCGGAGGGTAGAGAGCTGACATTTTGTGATATCTCTGCGTTTTTGATCTAAACTGTGTATACCAAATTTGAGAAAAATGTCGCCACCCTCGATTGAGATAGAGAGTCGGATTATTTTTGTAAAATTATGCCGCCTGACGAGGGTTAATACACCCCTTAAAATGTTTTTTTCCCTTAATTTCAATATTTCGTTCGTGTTGTATCAATTCTATACAGCCTACAGTAAGTATAACTCTTTATCCGCAAACATGTTTTCATAAAATGCCCGGCTCTGTCCAGCCGATTTTATTAAACTTTTAGGAACACATTTTAGTTAATACTGAAGGGTTAAACAGTGTTAAATCAAATCCGAGATTTTTTCCGGGTTTTTGGACCTCAAAACAATTTTAAACACCTAAATACATCCCATAAAATATTCCCATAACACCCATTTTAAATAGGGTTCGTGCGGTGATGGATTCCAACATGTGGGCCAAATTTCGTTACAATCAATTAACTCCTACCCGCACACACACACACAAATTTTGATCCGACTCCTAGGTCCCGCCATCTGATCGACACTAATAGTGGATGTGCCATTTTATGGCAAACACTAAAAATACAGATTTTAATCTGTCCATTAGTTGTTTTTAACTTTGAAACAGAATTGATAGGTACCACAGGTTTAGTAGCATTTTAGTAAAAAAAATTAATGTACCACTTTCGATTCAATCTGGTCAATAATCTAAAGCGTGGAAGAAAAACTGTTAAGAGAATGTTTTACTAGAATGAGACTGTTATGTTATTCTCAATAAATTAATAACACACCCACCAGTAAATTATCATTATAAACATGAGCCATTTTCAAAAATAATTGAGACACACACAATCCTTTCAAAAACAACATAAAACACGTTAGTTTCAAATAGTCACCAAGATACTTGATAATGATATATTTTCATAGTGACATAACTTAACGTCTGAACCAACCTCAAAATTAAATAAAATTTAATTAAACTTTGAACCGCTGTTTCTCTCTTATTTTTTAGTTTTGATAAAAAACTTACTTGAAATATTTATTCGTCTGTTTGATTTCTACATGCTGTCAAAAAAAAGAATCAACTTAAAAATCAGCCTGTATATCAAGTATTTATTCAATGAAAATATTTTTACCTTTAATGAATCTGCTTTTGGCCACTGTTTTTATTATGGTTAAAAGAGATTGAGTTATTTAACGAATATTTCTGGTTATTTGAAAAACAGTTCTATATAAAAATGTGTAATGCTTGAATGGAAAAAATGTATTATATTTTATAATAACAAAATTCTTTAAAAGAAATGTTTTTTTAGTCTTTGCTAAATACGTTTTTCCTTGAAACAAAATAAATACATTTAAACAAATTAATTAATTCTGAAATTTTCTTTGTGTACTTTTGGTTTTAATGAAAATAAATATCTAATTACTAATTATTCCATAATTTTCAAGTGTATAATAATTATATTATGTCCATTATTCTTTAAACACTGATATGCAGATAATTTGTTCCAGTGTTGCCGGATTGATAGATTGTAGATGCTCAACTAGAGTTGGGTAACTCAGATCTGAACCGGTTCAAAGAGCCGACTCCGCATAACTCAGTGAAACACTTAACACACAGAAGCACATTTTACACTTACGTATCAGTTCTTGCTTTGATGCATCTGTCAGCTCAAATGACTCATGCATCACATGTTTGGCTATGCATTCTTGATTCTATACAGGTCGTGATATGATTGACTGAACTAGGTAACTCAGTGGCAGACTGCAGTAACATATTCAGAACTCGGCTCTTTTTGAACCGGTTCAGTGAGCCGGCTCACATACGGGATCCAGATGCAAAGATGCAGATCACTAAAAAGACCCGTTTTTCCCATCTCTATGCTCAACATCTGAGGTCATCAGCATGACGGATTGATGATAAAATTTCTATTGATACGTTGTTATTATTATCTTTGGAAATAAAATTAGGGACCATATAAATGTATTGATTTTGGCAAAAAAGGTTATTTAATTAATAGTAGTAATGTTCTTTTATGTATTATTTTAAAAATTTAAATCCATGGGCTTTTAACAGCTTTTATTTATTTTCAAATTTTTGACTTCTCTAACAAGATTTTTTCAACCATCAGACTTTCAGCGGTAAATGAGGAACCTTTGTTAATAATTTCCAAATAAATCTTTCGTATATTTGATAATTCACGAATCTCCTGACAGCGTCTATACAATTTGCAAATCAATTTGTTTGTACAATTCCACTGCTATTATATTTGCTAATGTTGAAGGAATTCTTTGATGGTTAATAATTAATTAATGGAAGTTATATTTGTAAAATATATCTTTTTTTATTGTATAATGAAACGAGATTCATAAGAAATTACTTACGAACTGTGAAAGGAATATTATACATTTTTAAGAACCAGTGTTACAAATAATATTTTAAACGAATCCTGGAAAAAAATCGAATAAATTGTATTAGAAACAAAGCAACAAAATCAGATAAGGGTCCTTAATTTATTTTTGATGATATTCTCGCGAAACACCTGACAAATTTCTAGCGCAAATTAAAATTTTGATGGAGCCTTTTGAGAAGAGCGGAGGCAGTGTTGCCAGATCTGAGTTTTAAAAATCCGTAGGGTGACGCTGAAAAATCCGTGGATTTTTTTTTGACCAGCTTGTTAAACGAATGATCGAAGGACACATACTAAATATTTATATATAACACTAATTTTCAAAAATGGGCCACGCTGCCTAGAATAATGTCAAACGTTGAACAATTTTGGTTCGACCCCTAGGTCCCGCCATCTGATCGCCACCAATGGTGTATGTGTCATGTTATAGCAAATACACTAATAACCCGTTTTCATTGATCAATTTCCTTCAAAAATATCTTAGTAAAATTTCATTATTTTTATAATTTAAGAGTTTTACAAGAAATTAAAACTATAAAAAAATAATTACAATACAATTAGTTAATATCTCGTTCTGATTCTCTTGTTTCCGTGTTCGAATCCTAGTCATAACTTCCATATTTTTGTAGATATTAATTCAACTTTCCGTCGTAGTATATATATGTAGTTAAATATTTTTAATAACTTAAAAAGTAAATAGTAAATAATAATACCAAAGAACTGTTACGATTAAAAAAAACAAAAATTATATAAATAACTATTTTAATACCTAAACACGAGTACAGTTTGCATACATGGTTGTTTTTTAATATGAAGAACTAAGAGAGAATTTTGATAATTCAAGTTGTCGTATTTAGTCATGACGAAAATATTGCATAGTGTGCCATGGATCTCGTAATTATTGGAATTATTGGAATTTATTAAGAGACGGGTACAAAGTAAGAATGGTGTCGATTTTTGATTGGCCGCCGCATCGTGCTGCATACAAAGGAATTTTTTTTTAACACCATACTGCCAACATAAATTTCAAGTCACTAGACATGCGCAGTGCGCCGGCCAATGACAAGCAGACACCACTCACCTCATCGCGTCCCTTAATTGGCTTTACCCCCCTCTGTCTCTATATTCCTATGCTATGTGGTGTACTCATGAGGCAGGTTTGTTAGTTAATACCAGGGCTGGTATCTTGAAAATATAAAACCATTTTACGAGTAATTTCACATCACTTGTCTCTGTCGCACCCACTGTATTCGGACTCTATCTTTTTTAAATCGCAAAATGTCAGTTACATGAAAAGTAAATATTTCAAACATTTGATTTGTATGTTTTGCATACAATTTTAATATATCTACCTTTATAAGAAACTATTAGATTGATATGAGTTTTATAGATTTTGGCATCTACTCAGCTGTTAAGGTCCAGACTCACTGAAGCGGGTCGGATTGTCTCGGCAATATATACGCCGAGTTGATCCGAGCCGACTAGTGCGTGGATACTCATTTAACTTCATGTATCCCAATACTGCCGGTCCGATCCGATTCAGTGGGTGTGAACCTTTATATTATTATTTAACATGTTTTCAGAACCGAAGCGAAAACTCTGTTCATTTGTTTGTTCCTCTATATTGCGATATGCACCACTCAATATTCCAATTTTTTGTTACCTAATACATATCCGGTAAATAAATGAACTATATTAATTTGGTGCTAAACTGATAACAGATTTTCATATCTTCGTATGTATAAAGTATTTAAATAAAGTTACGTGAACTGTAAATAGTACCTAATATTATTACAAACTTAAAGTTTTGAGGTGTGCAAGTTAAATTTTATAAAACAAGACGGTAATGCAAAACGAAGAACATTATTTCATTATTCCATAAATACAAATTTCAAAAAAAACTCCACTTGTAATTTTGTTTTTTGTGGAGCTTTTTATAATTTTATAAGATATTTAATTGGAATGCATTTTCAGAATTTGTGTCACTCATAAAGATTTAATTGGCAACTGTCTGTCAGAGATATAACTATTGAATTGGTAACAACCGCTATACGGGCATGAAAAGCAGCCATTTTATATAGGAGGTCGTTCAAAAAATAATTATAAAAGCACGCTGTGAACGATCAAATTGTTGGTTTGGTTACTAATTTTTAAAATGTACGCCCTAAATGGAGATGAACACTGCCAAACTTTACCGCTAGGGGCGCCAGCTAAATAACGACCTCAGTCTATGAACAGTTGATAGCAATGTGTGCAAAATTAGTCTAGCGGCCCAGTCCGGCTTCGGCCGAGTGTAAATATAATATATAGGATATAAAAGATGAGAATCATTATCATTAAATTCTCAACGTGTATTGAATTTGCGCGAATTCAATCGCTTTTATTTGTGAATGTTCAAAAATCGAAGAAAAATCTTATTTCCCAAAAAGAAATTTAAAAAATTCTGTTGATCCGAGTGCTACCAAACTTCAGAAGATCACCCGCTGGGCTAATCTAAAGATTGTCTGAAAATTTCATCAAAAATGATCTACCCGTTTGGAGTCCATAGATTACATATACATCGTCTTTTATCTATATAGATTATTAAAATGTAAAAAGTGGTTATTTTGACATAACGATAATAGTTGGACATATGAAGTTTTTTGTAGTTATTGATATGTTTTTTAATATTGTAGAACATACTTTTGTTCTAACATCAATAGTTTCCGCAGCGCATGCGACGAAAGATGTTTTATGGCATTTTTTTTACACCTTAGGTTACGTTACTAAAGGTTTAGTAAGGATCCCTAATATTTTCTAGCAATAAATATAGCCTATGTTACTAAGGATGATTGTAGCTTTCTAATGGTGAAAGAATTTTTTAAATCGGCACAGTAGTTTTTGAGTTTATTCATTACAAACATACACACAAAAATATAAATCTTTCCTCTTTATAATATTAGTGTAGATAAGAAATCATTCACAAAATAAGTGATGGTATATGCTATTAGACGGGAAAAACTTTTACAGTAGATGCTGGAACAATAGTTTGTGAAGCCCATTTTACTAAAGGAAATTTTGCCACAGAAGGAAAATTTACAAATAGGAAATTTAATTGCATTTATATTATTCCTTATTAAAATCACGCAACTTAAGAAAGAATCCGTAGATTTGGTTTTTACTATACTCCATAGTGAAAACCAATCATAACTTAGGTCGTTATATACCTGCTGCCATCTACGGTACGCTTGCCATGTGTCCATCTCTACTCTCATCACTAATCATGTTCAGTCTAATGTTTAAATGGTGCAATGTTAATAATTAGTGTAATCGTAAATTGATAGCTTGTATATCGGGGAAACAAACGCTATCTCCAATAATAATATCATACAAATACAATATTATAAACTATTATATATAATTATTGTAAAATTGTTTTCAGTTGATGTAAGCGCAAATTCAAATGGATTTAACCGATATTAAGTCAGATCCAATGCAGTAATGCAGCAAGATTATTAGAATACTAGAAGGCTGGGGCGTTTGATTTTTTTTTTTCAAAACGGAGCGGTGGTCCAGAAAAATTTGCGAGCCTCTGTTCTGTGACATAAGAATCTCAAAGTATTTTTTTGGATATCAAATATTAAAGATTATTATATAGAGCGCTGTGAAGTTTTTGGAAAAACGCTGAATTTCATTTTTTTTAAGACTAGCATTGTTGCCTTTGTAAAAAATACACTTTTCAAGATTGCTTCTATTTTATTTAATACTGCAACATATTTTAAATATCTGAAGTCTGAAACGCATTTTACATATGCAAGCTGCAATACATCAATATTACCTCTAATTAATGGATTTGAGCACGTACTGTCAAACTTTACTGCTAGGGGCGCCAGTTATATAATGACCTCAGTCATAATAGTAGCGTGTACAAAATAAGTTTATTTCAAATAATAAAACATTGGCAATGCCGATGTGCTGTATTTACCAATTTTCAAATTACACAAGTTTTATATTTCCAAAGGGTCCGGAACAGAAAAATAAGTGGTTGTATCAGAAGCGTAGCGTGCCTTGGCGGAGCCCCGTATAAAAATTTGTTTGGGGGCCCTTAGGAAGGGTAAAGATTTCTCACAAAAGAAAAAAAAATGTTTGCATAAAATTAAAAGAAATATTTATTCATCATAATTATCTGTCACTTTTTACAAAATTTTTACAAACAATTCAAATTGAATATACACTGTCCTTGCCTTTTTTTCGGCAAACTGATTTATTAAATCATTTATAGCTGATGATAGCTAGCTATCTATAGGGGAAATCCGCGAAAAACCGATTAGGGTATTGCCAACTTTTGAACGACGCTTTACGCGGGAAAAAAAGAAATTGCTTTTTTTGACTTTTGTCATTTCTGAAATAAAAAAAATTTGGGAAGTTTTTATTAATTTTTGCTTACGCATGTTGGGGGCCCCCGTGGTCCGGGGGCCCCGTATAATTGATACGGCATATACGGCGGTAGCTACGCCCCTGGGTTGTATGCTATCAGAATGGATTACTGTAAACGCAATGGTCTGTGAAGCCCATTTCAATAAAGAAGATTTTTTCACAGAAATATAAATTACAGATAGAAAGACTAATTATATTCAAACATATACAATTAAGTTAGCAGGAAAGTGGACAAATTGATATAAATCAATAAACCAATTATTAATTTAGCGACGTTTCGGTCTTTTTTCAAACATATACAATTAAGTTAGCAGGAAAGTGGACAAATTGATGTAAATCAATAAACCAATTATTAATTTAGCGACGTTTCGGTCTTTTTTCAAACATATACAATTAAGTTAGCAGGAAAGTGGACAAATTGATGTAAATCAATAAACCAATTAATTATTAATTTAGCGACGTTTCGGTCTTTTTTCAAACATATACAATTAAGTTAGCAGGAAAGTGGACAAATTGATGTAAATCAATAAACCAATTATTAATTTAGCGACGTTTCGGTCATAATTGGTTTATTGATTTACATCAGTTTGTCCACTTTCCTGCTAACTTAATTGTATATGTTTGAAAAAAGACAGAAACGTCGCTAAATTAATAATTGGTTTACTGATTTACATCAATTTGTCCACTTTCCTGCTAACTTAATTTATATGTTTGGAAAAAAAATATGGACGCAACAGTTTCCAAACTAATTATATTTATTTAAATGATGGTTATAATATTAAACCATAACAAATTTACTACGAATTATTTATTTAAATCACGCTGCTTAGGAAAGATTTGGCTTTTACTATACTCCTAACAGGGAAAACCAATCATAACTTAGGTCGTTATGTACCTGCTGCCATCTACGTTATGCTTGTCAGGTGCCCATGTCCATTTGTTGCCGTCAAGAAACAGTTTTGTTAAATTGTAATTTGTATATTAAATTAGAAAAATAAATACTAAGAGCTTGAAATAAAATAAATATTTGTCCATGTATGTATTTCACAAAAGATAAATGAAACCAAATATTATAATTTGTATACCTATAATAATAAAAATAAATGTAATATTATTTTATATTAAATTGTAAATAAAATATAATGTATGAGTTAATATAAATATTTTAATGAATAATAAATTATATTAAGATAAAGAAATACTATAATTAAATGTACATTGTATAAATGACATCCTTTTTTTTTTAATTTCCATTTTTTTTTTCAGAATGCTTTAGATCCGAATTATTTTTCTGTTATAAATTTGGAAATAAATTGGAATGGCATTTCACAGGCTACAGCACTTTATCATTATGATATATTACACCAAGTTTCACGGAATTATATACATACGAAATGCGTACAAATTATGTACAGGGTGTCATAAATATTCAGATACCATTTTCAAATTGAAAAAAAATAATTAAATGAGGTTACTACTACAATTTACTTCTGATAACTGATACAATCCCACTTCGAATAAATTGTAACAATCCCACTTCTGATAATTGTTACAATACCACTTCTGAAAAACTCTGACAATTAGTGGTGTAGCTATCGGAGGGCTAGGCGGTGCAGTGCACCGGGACCCCCAAGCTCAGGGGGGCCCTCAGTCTCCTGAATTCTTGTTCACAAGTTGAAAATCATGTTAAAATACGTGTCATAGCTCATTGGATTCGTAATCACCTCTGGAAAAATGTGCACATGAGCAATGGCAAAAGTTATTAACAATTAAAGAATCCCAAAAAAGGGGGTCTAATTGTTTGCAAATAACTCGAAAACTATTAATGCTAATGAAATTTAAAAAAATATTCCTAGAAAGGAGGAACACTCTTACTGTAGTCACTCTATATATAAAGCGAGACTCACCGACGTCATCGGACGGAAATATTTAAAACTTATAGTTCTAGCATAAACTTAAAGGTTATTGTTAATGTTAGCATGTAACTATTGTTATGAATCAAGAAAAGAATACAAAATGATTCAAAAGCTCTCACTTTTTCTTTTAAGCGACTGTAAGAAAGAAGAAAATCTTCTTGAGAAAAAAAAATGAATTCAAATTTCCGACGGATGTAGACATTTCATGGTTTCTTAGTATTGACAAAACTAGTTTTCGATGTACCTCTGTTTGTATGTGCAGAAGCTTATTTCAACGGATCGAAACCATTTTTTAAACTTACATTTTTAGGAGATTACCTCGGAGATTGATCTATATTTCCCTCTACTCTCCGAAATAAAGGTCGAAAAACTACAATTGCAATTTGCTTCAAAATAGCTCCAACGATTTTGATAATACAATTTTACAATACTTGATTGGGGGAAAAAGGAAAGACTGAAAATGATAAATTTTGTTCTGGTGCCCTTCTAGATTTGGCGACTAAAGCGGCAGCTCATTTTGCCAAATAGTCTGATCGGCCTTAAAATTGTATCAAAAAACGTGATGTTTTTTATATTTCTTTATAACACGACATGAGATTTCAAATTACGGAATGTCTAATTAACGTTTTTTTCTTTACAACTATATGTTGAAAATATTGAGAAATTTAGCTTGGTCAAAAATGTTTCTATTTTTTTCTGTACCTATATTTTGTGTTACATTTATTTGTTATCGAATTGGGTTTTTGAATGCATTTTTTTTTTACATAAATGGAAAGATCACATACAAGTTTTATAGCGAAACTACTTTTATTATTTTGTTTAATTTCATAATGAAAAAGTTATATTTGTTTTAAAAATAATGTTTAAGCTAAGATCCGATAACGCGCCAAAAACCTCTGTGACGTCAAAATGTTTTTATGGTCCTGGTTGCCATGGTTACTTTGATAGTATGTATTATAAAGCCATACATAAATGCACAACTTTTGTCATTTTGACGTCACAAACATTCCTGGTACGTTTTGTTATCACGTAGGTAATATCTTTTGAAGTTTTATACATTTTAATTAATTTGTTATTAATTACCTATGGCTTAAATTTTTTTTTCTTTTCGTTCTTCAATATTATTTACGATATATTATTTAAAAAAATAAAAAAAATTAGTAGTTTTTTTTAAATTCAAATACTCAATTGTAACATTATCATAAATGACTATGACATTTCACCATGGATTTGTCTCAGAAAGTCTAGTTTACCGATAAAAAAACCTTACAAAAAACTCGAGACGAAAGAAAATCATTATACAAACAATGTGACTGTTGGGACATGAACCCGATTATTCCACTATCGCGACGGCTGAATTACCAATTATTCTACAGTGCCTCGAAGGATGTTTAATACTGTTGCAAATATGCTTTATTAAAATTAAATATGCCACTTTTGAATAATTGGTAATTCAGCCGCCGCGACACTGAAAGATTCGGGTTCGTGTACCGACAGCAGTGTTGCCAGATTTTTTTTTTTTTTTTTTTTTTTTTTTTTTGCCAAGTCGGGATTTTGGAACTTTTTGAGTGAAAAAAGCGGGATTCTTTTGTCGAAAGCGGGACATAGTAAAAAAAACGTATATAACCAGAAGTTTTTAAATATTTATCTTTTTATTTGAGTTCAAATTACGTTTACGTGACAATAGATAACAAAAATAGCCATAGAAAATGTATTTTAATAAAAATATGATATTTTAAATCAGATTTACCCTATCGTTAAATAGTTGAGTCTTATTCGTCTTCTGAATAAAAAAAAAAAAAATAAAAAAACAGAAATCAAAATCAAACAAGTTTTATATTCATTAGAACAGTTCGTTTCTATCTTTGATAGTGTGAGAACGTGTTTCTAGTTGCTCTTGGTGTATTTAAAAAAGTGTATTATTATCAATTTTTATTTGCAAATCCCGGTTTATTGATAAAAATATAAGTGTTTGAAGTTGAAGTGAATGCCACTTGATTCAAGTGGTGGTGTGCGGCTGCCCCCCGATAAGGGGGCACTATCTTCATATAGATCTCTTCCTACAAGCGATAGGTGTATTGAAAATGTGATTCATGGTGTGAAGAAAATTACAGGTAGCAGTATGGCTAGAAAAAAGAAAACCAAGTTTTCCAAAGATCCTATTAACTTAAGGGGAAAAATAGGTAAGATTAACAATTCTAATAACGATATCAAAACTGATGGCAAGGAACAAATGGAATGCGATACGATCGGTTCAGACAAGCAGCCAGCACATTTAGGTAATTTAATTGGCTCTGTTGAATCGCTTCAGTCAATTTCTGATGTAGAAAACACAACAGTTGATAATAATGCTGTGTCGTCAAATAATCCGGTGCATGGGGTAGATCATAGTAAATCACAACCATCAACTAGTAATAAAAGTGATGTTAACGATAACAATAATAAAAATATTCCAGAAAAACCTAGATTTAAGGAAAATCATACGGGTCCTTATTATATTTTCTTAGAGAGTATCGATAAAGAAAAAAATATAGGAAAATGTCACCCTATGTTCATAGGCAGGTTTGTTCATACTAATTTTCCAGAAATTAGAAATTCCATAATTAATATAAAAAAATTAGGCAAAAACCGTATAAAAATAGAATTTGCTGATAAGAACTCTGCAAATAAAATGATCACAAGTTCGAAATTTGATGAAATTAATTTAAATAGTTACATTCCTAATCATTTATTGTTCAAAACTGGCGTTATCAGAAACGTAGATTCAGTTTTGTCCAATGAGTACCTAATGGAAAATATTATAACGACACATGCTATTCACAAAATTAAACGAATGACTCGAAAAGTTAACGATAACTATGTTAATACTCAAACCATAATTGTAACTTTCGAAGGTCAGAATTTACCAAAATTTATCAAATTAGACTTCACCATTTGTGAAGTAAATGATTATGTTCCCAGAGTAGTTCAATGCTTCAAATGCTTGAGGTTTGGACATATGCAAGGGCAATGCCGTAGTTCTGAACGTTGCCTAAAATGTGGTGAGCAGCACCCTCGTAGTCAGTGCACTGCCCTGGACGACTGTTGTGTTCATTGCAAAGGCGCTCATCTAGCGACCGATAAACAATGTCCAGAGTATAATAAACAGAAAGTTGTCAAAGAAAAAATGATTCAACATAATCTTTCATATTCGGAAGCAATGCAGTTAGAAAAAAATTCGTATGTAAATGCGGCCAAAGCTATTGATATAGACTATGAACGTGATTTCCCGAATTTTAACGATTGTCCCAGTACACCAACTGCCCCAATAAACGCAAATATCAGCCAATTAAATACTCCTAAATTAAGGCGCAGATATAATGAAATAAGGTCTGTACCTAGGATACCTCACAGTCAGAGGCTTTCAAATTCAAATAAAGTTACGCATTCGCAATTTAATCCAAAATTGGTTGATCGTGTTAGGAACAACACTCCAATAATAACTCACAACCCTCATAAGGTTAATGAGAGTGAAAAATTGGAGTCACTAATTAAAAATATTCTAGAAACCGTTGCAAATCTATTTGCGCAAATACCGTACTCAGCTATATCTTCCCCTAAAATAAATGCACTCAGACACTTGATAGATGATATTTATAAAGAACAATCTGATGATGAGTACTCTGAATATAATACAATGGAATAGTAGGTCATTAATCTCCAATAAATCTAACCTAGAAATATTGCTACAAGAAGAAAATATTAAAATTGCCGCTATTTCGGAGACCTGGTTCCGAGATAACTATCAGTTTTCCATTAATAATTTTAACTGTGTGAAAGCAAATAGAGCCGATGGGAAAGGTGGTTCGGCGCTGTTGATTCATAAAAGTTTAAAATTTAAATCGTTGAATATGTGGACCTACAACGATCAAATTATTCAAATATGTGCTATTCAAGTAATGTGCCAGTCTCCTTTCATCGTCATCTCTGTCTACTGCGCTCCTAGACATAATACACAATACAAATTTTGGGAAAAAATTTTCAAAAAATTTAAATTGCCTGTTATGATATTAGGCGACTTTAATGCACATTTTTTTAGCTGGGGTTGTATGTACTCTGACAAAGAGGGTGATAATTTAATAAAAGCAATAGAAGACAATGATTTGGTAATTTTGAATGATGGCTCTGAAACAATCTTGAATTATAGATATAAATCGGCGGTCGATATCTCGATTTGTTCTCAGTCATTATCTACTAAAATTGGATGGAGACGGTTGAACGACACATGGGGATCTGATCATTTTCCCATTATTTTAGAATTATCGGGTAACTATAATATTGCAGGGAAATCATTTACACCTTTCTATAAATGGAATGTTTCTCATGCTAATTGGAAAGACTACACTAAACTAATTGAAACAAATTTGAACAAAATAAAACAAGGCGTTAAAAACATACAAATCAATAATAATTATAATCAGTTAATCGAGATAATAAATACAGCGGCGGAAAATACAATTCCCAAATTTAAAAACATCAAAATAAAAAATTATAAAGACATATCATGGAGAGATGATGAATGTAATAATTTACTTAAGGACAGAAAAACAGCTTTCAAATTATATAAAGAAAGCCCTAGTTATTATAACTATTGTAATTACAAAAATATTGATGCTAAAGTCAAAAGAATTTTTAAAACAAAAAAACGAAATAAATTTAAATTATTTTGCGAATCTCTTGACAGAGAAACTCCATCGGCAGAAGTATGGAAAAATATTAAAAGACTTCAAGGTCATTTAAACAAAAAAGATTGTGAGGACAATTTGTCGCTAGGTAAACTAGGAATTACTGAATTCATAGACAGAATAGTGCCCGCTTCAGTTGAACAGACGGTGGTCATAGACGTACAAATAAAGCAGCATGAGCTAACAAAACCTTTCGTCAGACATGAATTAGACAAAGCATTAAAAAATAAAAAAGGATCGGCCCCGGGGCTTGATTTTATAACATACTCAATGATTGCAAATCTGCCTGATAGTGCGAAAAGTCTGTTACTAGATTGTTTTAACAATATTTTTAAATCAGGACAGCTACCAGCTGCCTGGAAAGATTATGTAATAGTACCGATTCTCAAACCCGGTCGCATTAAGACTAGCTCTATGTCATATCGCCCAATAGCATTATCGTCTTGTTTATTAAAAACACTTGAAAAAATGGTTAATAATAGATTACATTACTGGCTCGAAAGAAATAAAATATTTCCGAGTTCTCAACATGGGTTTCGTAAAGAACATGGTGTCATGGATAATTTGTCCACACTTGTAACTGACATCCAAATAGGTATGGCAGAACAACAAATAACAGCTGCAGCTTTTTTGGACATAGAAAATGCGTACGACTCTGTACTGCCGTTATTATTATGCGAGAAAATGAAAAAACTGAATATCCCATCCCAGTTAATAAAATTTATTTATAAAATTATTAGCGACAGAAAACTTCACTTTAGAATTGATAAGCAAATAGTTGAATCTCGAATAACATCGAAAGGTCTTCCGCAGGGAGGAATTTTAAGTCCTGTTTTGTACGTAATATATACCCTAGACCTAGAAGATGTAATCAGTCCAAATGTTAAAATTATCCAATATGCCGATGATGTATGTATTTACACCCAACAGACAAAAGTGCAAGAATGTAGTCTAAATTTATGTGATGCTCTGTATACTTTAAAAGCTTGGCTTGAAGAAAACGGTATGTCATTAGCAGACAAAAAAACAAAATGCATGTTTTTTACAAACAAGCGGAAAGTTCAGCTTCCTCAATTTCTGCAATTGCCAAATAATATTAAAATTTCGGTAGTAGACTCATATAAATTTTTAGGTCTAACATTTGACAGAAAATTGAATTGGAAGGAACATATCAATTATTTGATTAAAAAATGTGAAATTGGTATTAACATAATTAGATCTATTGCTCATACATCATGGGGAGCGGACCCAAAAATATGCCTAAATATATATAAGGCAGTTATCAGGTCAAAAATTGATTTTGGTTCAATTTTGTATGGCTCTGCGACTTATACCCAATTAAAAAGATTAGATGGGATACAGTTCAAAACGCTAAGATTCTGTATAAGCGCTCTAAGAGCAACCGCAACAAATGCATTATTAATTGAATGCGGGGAAGTATCCCTAGAAAAGAGAAGACATATATTAGGATCTAGATATTTATTAAATCAAAAGACAATGGTGAATAACAAACTTCTACCTAAAATAAATTACTTAACTGGATTAGTTTTAACGTCGAGATTTTGGATCTGTAGAACTACACCCATCCTTGTAAACAATCATATCGACTTTAGCTCTTTACAAATCGACCTGTACAACGCTTGTTGGTATAACGTACCGTACGACATTTTTATGGAACATTTTAACATTTATACAGAGATCAGTATTCAGTATGATCACGAAATACTATCATCATTTCCTAACGCGTATTTTTTATATACAGATGGATCTAAAAAAGAGGATGGTACAGGTTGTGCATTTATTGATCCAAAAAATAATACATCCAGAATGTTTAAACTACCTAAAGACATTTCAATATATACTGCTGAGGCGGTTGCTATCGTTGAAGCTTTAAAATATGCAGATACATTAAATGTACACAATATTGTCGTTTGCTCTGATTCCTTAAGCGTGCTTAAATCCTTAACAAACTCTGAAAAAAAGAGTAATTACATAATCATTGAAATTTTAAAATTACTGTACAATATAAAGGCAGATAAACAAATTACCTTGCTATGGGTCAAAGGACATGCTCAGGTATCCCATAACATAGAAGTTGATATCATGGCCAAAAGAGCTGTAAGAGAAGGTACGTGGTTAGATATTAAAATTCCTCTGGATGATGCTAAACGATCGATAGAATCTGTTTACCTGAATAAATGGCAAAAAGAATATGATCATGTCTCACAAAATAAAGGAAAATTTTATTGGAACTTACAAAATAAGGTATTAAAAAAACCTTGGTTTAGTAAAATTACACTGGAGCGAGCCAATATAACCACTATTTGTAGATTAAGGTTTAATAACGCATTGTTTCCGAATTATTTATATAAAATCAAAAAAATCGACTCACCTTTCTGCGATTGTGATAACCAGACTGTAGCGGATGCAAAACACATCTTATTTAGTTGCCCAAAATTTGTTGCAAATAGAGAACAGCTTAATAATTCAATTGTTAAATGTAACATTCCACTACCTGTATGGTATCCTGAAATCTTAGAGATAAAAAACGCAAAAATATTCAAAGATATATATAGATATCTAAAATCGATAGAATTTAAAGTATAAAATAATAACAGATAGATTAGTATAGAAAAATTACCTCGTGTGTGATTCCTTACCTTATGTTCCTGGTTTCAAAGGGCCACTCATGTGTTGTGCAAATCCTGCTCTATCGGCCGGTGCGGTCCATTGTCTTCATCATTTGTCCGGTTGTCCATCCTTCTGTGTGTCCATGTCTTCAAATAGTTTGATAAGCTTAGTATTAAGGAAAAAATCGAATTAATAAAAAAGTAAATAAATAAATTAAAATTAGTATGAACTTACCTTAGAGATATAACAATACAACAATAAATATTTAATATTTTTATGTATGTAAAAGTTATAATATTCTTCTTTTTTAATTTTTTTTTTTTTTTTTTCTTCTTTGCCATGGCTGATTATATCGGTGGATATAGAGGCCAATAAAACATATATTAAAAAAAAAAAATTCATTAGAAAAATATGGCGTTTCAAACAATAGTCTGAGGAGTGAGTGTTACAAATTGCAACTTACAACAAGAGAATAATTATTTACGCACGGTCGCGTTATCCCCGAAAAGCGGCACTGAGGCCATTTAATTTTGATTTAAAAATTGGGACGTCTGGCAACGCTGACCGACAGGGACATTGTTTGAATTGTAATTTTTTCTAATATCGCATTATGATTGCAACAATGGGTGTTTCATAATGTTGTAGCAAACTATTAGCTCTCATTTATATGTTGTAGAACATATTCTCTATTGCAACATTGAAGAAAAGGAAGAAGAATTGCAGATTATAGACGCTCAACAACTGAGGTCATCAGCGTCTAGCAATATTGAAAATATGTAAGTATTTGTATTTTGTGATTTCTTAAGTTTGTATATATTTAAGAATATAAAAAAGTTTACTTACCTAATATACTTGATTAACTTGAACCCGAAAACAAAACCTGCTATTTTATAGGGTGTAGGACAAAAAATACACTACCTACGTATCAATTACTGAACAATGTGATTTGGATTCGTGTGACAGTTACACTCGTCAAAATCATCTTCATTGCGCCCTTGATACATAATCTACTATACATTATGGCTTTGACGTTAACCATAATTATTTTTTAACCACTCAAAATAAAATAAAAAAATTATTAACTCAAATAAAAATAAACACATGACTGCTGAAATAGCTTTCAAAACCGAGTATATTGTAAGAGTTACGTAATTCGAATTGGTGATTAACTTTGAAACATTTTTTTATTTATATAAATTTAGACTCACTTAAGAAAATGTCAAAATGTTTATAATAATGGAATAGTCGATAATTTTTGTGAACTCATTGTGGCTTAATAATTTGTTTGTGTGCTGGCTATAAGAGCAAGGAGGACGTATTGAATGACGATAAGGTAAGTTGGACGGAGAGATCATTTTTCCATGTTCGTAGTAGGGATGTCAGAAGTGCCAAAAAGTATCGATATATATCGTATAACGTATCGATATCGGCAACGATATATTTTTTAAAAAATATCGATATATCAGTACATTGGCACTCGAAGAAATTTAGTATACATATTGGCTAGCTTAATATAATCTCAAATAGCAATTAACGGACATTATTTCTAATAAACCAAGTAATAAATAATTATTTAAAATCAAAAACAACGATAAGAATTTTTTTTTGTTTATTAATCAAATGTCTAATACATTTAGGAGCAGATAATTTTAGAAATTAATCGAACAATTAATAAAGCCAGGGATGACGAACTTATGGCATGCGTGCCAGAGGTGACATTCGACAGAAAATTGTTGGTACAGCATGAATTGAGGTGTAAATCGAAATAATTAAAAATATTCTAGATGTTGTAGAAATTAAATGAAATATTACATGAATAGCTATTTTGACTGTTTATTATTGCGAAAACATCGAAAAATCTGGTAAAAAAGAAACGTGTTTTACATGTGCTTTATTCACTGTTGTTGTTTTTGGAACGCACTTAAAAGTATGTTCCAAAAACATATGTAAAACATGTTTCTTTTTCAGTGGAGTTTTCGATATTTTCGGAATAATTAAACGGTCATAGCCAGTCGCGGTAGTACATACAAGTGTTACTACTGGAAAAAAATATCGTGTTCGATACTGGGAATTTTATACCCATATATCGATATATCGAAATATTAAATATCGCCCAAAAATATCGATATTTTTTCATTCCTAGATTGAACCGCGTACAGCTTAAGTCAGCATGACCTAGGCCCTAGGTCAAAGCAGAGAGCGGATGAGACAAGAGAATTTTTGAGAGGTACATTCAAGGTGTCAATGGCAGTTACATAAGAGTGTAATATAATATTATTTTATACATTTGTCATGAATAAATAGTTAGTTATTATTAGACAGTCATTGAATGTGTTTCATTATAATTGCAAGGTATCACAATTATCGTTGCGTTATTTTTGAAAAAATACACAATTGAAAACTGTTGTTTCGGGATTATGTTAATGTACTGAGTGAGTTTGTTTTCGTAAGTAACGAGTGTGAAATTTTTTGACGATTCTTTCAAGTTCGTGCCGAATTGTATGCGCACGTGTCGATTAAAAAACTCTAGTGATTTCCTTTGAAGAATGTATCATCGTCTAGCAATATCGTCGTATTAATTAATTATTTTATCGTCCAGTGTTTCGTTTCATTGTTTTCTGTCGAAATTATAAACAATAAGTGCGAAAAATCAAGAAGACATTTTAGTTGTTCTGTTTGACCTTGATTGCTTATTGGATTTTCGGGATGTTGAGCTGATCATCTGGAACTTCACTTGGAGTTAACGAGCTGCAAATCGTCAAAAACGGACGCCATTCCAGGTATTTGTAAGTTAACTAAATTTTCAAATGCCCAGTGTCTAATTTGATTGATTCTATATTTGAGTCGTGATTTGTATGAAAACTGGACCCGAGAAGCTTTAACTAGCATCCCGGTTTCAGTATTTTCATTTTTATCTCGCATTCGGGAGGTCCGGATTCGAATCCCGGCGGGGGCAGATGTGACTTGGGACTTTTTCCTAATGCCTCTCACCGAGAAACGGTAATTCCTGTACCGGCCATCTTGATTGAGGTTTTCCATGGTTTCCCTCAATTAATTCCAGATAAATATCGAGATGGTTCCTTATTTGAGGCCATGGCCGATTACCTATCAAATTCCTAGTTCAAAAATTGCCTACCTTATCCTAATTTCCCATAATTCCTTCATTCGCCCATTGTTATTACATAAGTTGAAGTCTTAATAATGTAGAAAAATAACGGGAAGTGCGGTAGATGGAAAATAGTAATGGTGCGACTGGCGTCTATTATGACATAAAGTCGAGAAACGGACGTTAAACGCATTATTATTATTATTTTTAGTGTATTTGCCATAGGCAACATACACTATTGGCGTTGGTCGGATGGCGGGACCTAGGGGTCGGACTAAAATTTCTCAACGTTTCATAACCTTCTAAACACTTTGGCACCATTTTTAAAAATGTTTATATATATGTATATATATATATATATATTTATATATATATATATATATGTGTGTGTGCGCTATAACTTTCGAAAGAGTTAATTGATTTTTACGAAATTTTGCCCACATGCTGGAATCCACCACCGCAAGAACCCTATTTAAAATAGGCCCAATCGGACCATTTTAAGGGTAGTTTTTAGGGGTTGAAAAAAGTTTTTGGGCCCAAAAATGCCTAAAAAATTCTCAGAATCGTTTCAAAATTGAAATTTAACCCTTTAATAGCAATTAAGAAGTGCTCCTAAAATTTTAATAAAATCGGCCCGACAGAACCGGATTTACAAATTTTATGAAAACACTGGTTTGCAGACAGTGAATTCTTTGCTGAAAGGTGTATATAATTTAGTTTAGAGGTTGGATTGATAATAATATTGCAACTGAGAAAAAAATGTTCTTTTAAGGGGTGTATTAAGGAGTCAAATTTTTTATTTTGCCCAAAAAACCAACTTAAGTTCGCATAATAAAGCCACACTGCCTATATTAGTAAATACACTATATTGTCGGCAGGGTTTTGGCACTGCGACCCGGGTTTTTATTTTTATGGTACCTACCTATTTCTTTGCGGTTGGGATACATTCTCCCCGCCGTTAATAACAGACCAGTGGACACGGGCACATGACAGCGTAACACAGATGGCAGCAGGTATATAACGACCTAAGTTATGATTGGTTTTCACTATGGAGTATAGTAAAAACTAAATCTACGTATTCCTTTCTAAGTAGCTTGATTCAAATAAGGAATAATACAAAGTAAATCTATGATATTATAATATTATAACCATCATTTAAATAGATATAAGTAGTTTTTTTCTGTGGCAAAATCTTCTTGAGTAAAGTGGCTTCACAAACTATTGTGTTATAGTCCAGCAGCCACCGCCTGTTTTTTTTAAGTGATTAATAACAGGCTGAATCTTCGTCAGTTCGTTCGGTTCGACGAGACGCCCAAGGTTTTCCTCTGTCCAAATTCTCAAAGAGGAATGTAATGAACTGCGCAGATGTAAAACATGTCGATTTGGTAGGGTGTCGAAATTGTCTGACTAACAGTAAATTTTTCATTGAAATTTTAAGATAATATGATAATAAACTCGGAAAAACAATTGTCCTACAAAATCGATGGTTTGAGTTGGAGCGTCCTTCACGCCGAATATGTCGAAATAACGAGGTCATAAAAACTATTAACAACCAGCTGATTTTTTGTATGCAGCTTACTAAATATTAGTATAATTGAATGGCCACAAAGTCCTACAAATGTAGTGGTAGGTTTTCCTAGTCCTACGCTTGGAAGTTGTCGATTCCACGTTAACACTTTTTTCATTAATAACAACCTAGGTTTGATTTTGTCCTATCGGGAATAAAGTGTAGAACGCAATTTTACCAAGCGTAGGACTAGGAAAACCTACCACTACATTTGTAGGACTTTGTGGCCATTCAATTACACTAATATTTAGTAAGCTGCATACAAAAAATCAGCTGGCTGTTAATAATTTTTATGACCTCGTTATTTCGACATATTCGGCGTGGAGGACGCTCCAACTCAAACCATCGATTTTGTAGGACAATTGTTTTCCCGAGTTTATTATCATATTATCTTAAAATTGCAATGAAAAATTTACTGTTAGTCAGACAATTTCGACACCCTACCAAATCGACATGTTTTACATCTGCGCAATTCATTACATACCTCTTTGAGAATTTGGACAGAGGAAAAACTTGGGCGTCTCGTCGAACCGAACGAACTCACGAAGATTCAGCCTGTTATTAATCACTTAAAAAAACAGGCGGTGGCTGCTGGACTATTACTATTTACAGTAAAAAGTTTTTACCTTGTAATAGCACACGACCACTTCTTTTTCAGTTCTGGAACCTTTGAAAATACAAAACCTGTATAATTTGACATTGCTAATTTATTATTATTTGAAAGGATCTTATTTTGCACACACACTGCTATGAAGTATTCACACGCTGAGGTCATTATATAGCTGGCGTCCCTAGCGGTAAAACTTATTATTACGATAAACAATTGGGTTTTACACGGTATAAACATTCTGACATTTTTCTTCGTAAACTGACTCGGTTATGAAAGCTCGTAAGGTTCTAAAATAAAAAATAATTCAAAAACGTAGACATTTAGAATTTAATGTCATGTAAGATAAGGTAATTTTGCTGATTGGGTTTTGAACACATATTTCTGACAGAATTTCAGTAGGTACTATTCGATACTTATTTTCCCATTTTAATATAATATTCTTATAAAGTACTTGTCTAACATAGAGTGTATTTATATTTCAATAGTACCTATATTAAATTATATCACTACTCGGTATTAACAAACTGTACCTCGTATTGAGCCCTAACGAGGTACAGCTGCTGTCTTAAAATTAAATACATTTATATCTTAGAAATTATTTAACATTCAGTTACATGGATACTTGTTCGGTTAAAGATTAACCTTGCAGTTAGGCTAAATATTATTAAGGTATGTATATCAAACAATTATTATTATTCTCAAAACTAACTCGTGAAACTTCAATCAACCAAAATTATTTATTCAATTTTTCACAATCAATAAACGTTCTAAAAGAAGTTTTAACTTATTTTTCAAAATAATAGCCGTTGTTTTTAATACGATAACTATTATTTCCAAAATCATTGATTGTGAATAATTCTAGATTTCTTCAAAGACTTACGAAGAGTTTCCATATTTAATTAATAGAAACGCAAATTGAGCCGTTTTTAAATCTTTGTTATACGATTAATTAAATACGGAACAGTAAATATATGTAATTTATATTTGATGAAAAAATTTTGAATAGAGCCTCATTATTAATCAACAAATATAATATGATAATTGTTTGATAACAATTTAAATATCACCGCGTTGTTAGTATTGATAAGAATAAAAATGAAAAATAATACGGCGACATTTAAAAAGCGTTTTTGCAAGGATGAGCCAAATCTTAACCGAAAAGTATAGAGTAACTAATATTAAATTAATTAAAACTACGGGTCAATAAACTATAAATTCCATAAAATAATAACAAATATTACAAACATAAAGATTTTTGATGATTTCAACAGGCAACACTCAACAAATATTGAAGAAAGATTCATTTAAATATTGCTAGTTGACATTTAGAATATTCGTCTAACAACAATATTATTACACTATGTAAATTCAACTGACTCTTATTTATTGTACAACCCTATTCAATTATTTTATTTTCTAGGAAATAAACAACTTTTCTCAAAATTTCCATATAAAAACGAATGCTTAGATTTAATAATTTCAGATTAAGAGTCCATACAGAGCCCTAAAATAAAATGAACTAGTTACTCTAAAATTACCTACCTAATATTCTGTTCAATAGAAATTATAGTAGGAGAGGTGTTAGACATTTTTGGGAAGGTATTTGTGGCACTGTGAAAATTGGTACAATACCTCTTTAGTAATATCCGAATACAAAAACACAGACCTGTCAGGAGGGTAGCGGGGCTTAACCGACTCTCAAGTTTTTATGTTAGCAAAATTTTTTTCGCAATAAAAAGTCCTGGAGGCATTTTGAAATTTAGTATTTAAAGAGTTATAAAAATAAAAAAGTCAGATTTCTTAATCGGGTTTAAAACGTAGCCAGATGTTTGCAAAATTATATTTTTAAAAAAATTTAAAAATGTATTTGAGGCACGTTGAAATTTAAACAGAATAATATTGGTAAGTAAAAATAGATATACTAAAAAAAATAGGTCTTTCGGTAGGACATTCTACCTGCCAGGTGATTAAAAATTTGACGGTCGGTTAAGCCCCGCTATCCTTCAGTCAGGTTTGTGTTTTTGTGTTCGGATATTACTATGGAGTTATTGTTCAAATTTTCACAGTGCCTCATATACTTACCCAAAATGTCTAACAGCTCTCGGGCTATTAGGTTGTACAAAACTTTAGTCAAAAAATGTTTTAACTTGGCGCATGTGAAGAAATTCTTACGATCGCCAAAATGTATTTTTATTGACGTCAAACGTTTTTTTGCAAATTGCGGAAAATCTGGTTATGCAGATTTAATAATTTTTAAATTGAGAGTTTATACAGAGCCCGAAGAAAATAAACAATTTAAAATTGTTAATATTATCTTTTCGCAATTTATATATGCTTGCTCAAAAATATTTTAAATTGGCGCATGTAAAAGACTACTTATTTTTTAGAACTAATTTTTTTCTTTCCTGATGGAGAGAAATATTTAATGTGCCAAGATAAAATAACATATAAATATTGTAACAAAATTGATAAAAGACACATTTAACTAAATTTATTTATATCTAAACATTTTCCCATCCTTGAGTAAAATTACAATAATTATTATTCAAATATCTTTGCACTCTTGTGATTCTGTTACAAGTGAAAATAATATTAAATTTCATTTTAAGTGAAAAACGTGAATAAATTCGTGAAAATATAAGTCACCCCCGATCACATTTTCCTGATTGTTATCACGCCCTTACAAATATCACTTAATAATTTAATTGATCATTTTTCCAATCATCAATTACATCGCTCTTAAAATTAACAAATGTGATCGTATGGCGCTAATTAGTACTTAATTACTTTCTAATCATGATATGACTGAAATTTAAACAAAAAAATAACTAATTACGCTTGCCATCGCAATTCAAAAAAGTTGGCCAGCATTAACATTAATGATTTGGGAAAATCTATCAAATTTTAATACGGATTTCATAGGCATGAAATGTCTTTCTCGCACGTTTCACGAAAATCGACCGTTATGTTTCAAATGTACTTTCGGTATACCACTATCTCACGAACCGCTCAGCCAATCACGCAGCAAACCAGGTGTCAGGTGATCAAGTCAGTCGGCTCCCTTCTACCAATAGGTACTGAGAATTTTGACAATTGACTTCAGTCGCTTCTAAACTTTGCGTGAGAGTGTTTTTACGCCGAAAATTTTTAAATTGCTCTACTAAAACTTAAATATTTCAGTAACTACAAGTCCAATCGCAAAAATACAAAATGTGTTAAGATTCTCAAAACTAAATCTCTTCAATAACGCCAATTCCGAGTACCAAAAGCACTCACAGAAAATAATAACAACATTTGACCCCAAAAATTTGAAATGCCTCGACTTAAGGTAGTTGTCGTGGTACAATATTGTCAAAAAGTTTTAGATTATACGCGCCACAAAAGTATACTAACTTGTAGCTAAGTGATCCATAATTTGTACGCAAGACTGTACCTGTGGAAACGTCACCTATACAGTATTCATATGCATTCTATAAATTGTTGAACGTTAAACCGTTATTTATAAATAATTAGACGGTCAAAAAAATTTCTTATTTTTTTTTAAACTCATATCAAATGCATTGAAAGACTGTCAGTTTTTGGAAAGTTTCTGACAGTTAGTTCTTTTTTTATAAATAAGAAACTGGTTCAGAACTACAGAGATCGTATACAATCAATGTTAATTATCCAATTTTTAATTGAATTTATCTCGGATTATATACGGTCGATCGACTACAAATTTTTAGGGTAATTGTATTATCATGTCCTTAATAAGTATACAAAATTAAGAATTTTCTGACGGTGTGCCTTAACCACGACAACTACCTTAAAAAACAATTGTAAGCTGAGAGAAAATGATTTAAAAACCTGGTAACAATTTGTTATTCAGAATACAAAACATTTTTTAAACGTAATAACAACTAAACTACCTAATGATGTGCTGATGTCCTGGTGTAAATCTAAATCTTAATAAAAGGAATTCATCTTAATGTATTACTGGCGCAACCTTACAAAAAGCGATAGCGATAGAAGGACAAGCTATATTTAAATTATTGTTTTGATGAAAATGTACGAAAATGGTGCAATAATGTTACTCATGTATTCAAAAGTATTTACAAAGTACCTATTCAAACGAACAATGTAACTGTTTTTGTCCAGTTTATCAAATGAAATATTAGATTTAGAATACATGCGCGCGTAATTTGGAATATATTACCGACTGAACTGCTAGGCTTTTAGCAAAAAAGAATTAATTATTGGCGTGTTAATTAATCTGTTAATCTGTTATAAATAATCACTGGATACCAAAATATGTTTAAAAACAATTTGTTGATTTTTTTTATTCGTAATGAAAAACTGGACAATTATTATTTACTTAACGTTGTTTTATCTCGTTATAACATAATTAGTGTTTTCATCTAGAACATTAAATATCGATTTGATCTAAAAAAATCTATTTATACAAATAAGTACAATATAATGAACTTTTCTAAAACTTTGACTACAATTATGTTAATTTGACAATTCGGGGTATTATTATTATCAGTGTACCACGGTTGTTATTTAATTATTTAATTAATAATAATTAATATAATAATATATTCAGTCGTTTGGTGAGGTGAGCTATTTATACATAAAAGGTTGGAAATGTGCTTATGTGCTTCACCATCGCATTTTTTTTTGTGTTCACATTTACAAATTTTTAAAATCAAAAATAATACAGCGGTTTCTATTAATTTTTATAGCAATTATAAATAATTTTGTGGCTTAAAATTTGTACCGAGTTTAGAATCATTTATAAATTATTTGAAGATGTAACAAGCTTTCAAACTATATTTAAAGTGAAAATTAATGTTTTGAATTTCTTTTAAAAATTTGAGAATGTGTCATTCTAAATATTATACAACATAAACTTTTCCAAAAGGTTTGGCAATTTGCATTTGAAATTTGATGACATTTTGATTTGCAAATTAGTATAATTTTCTTGTAATCCATTATTTTAAAAATTTTATACAACATTAATTTAGACTGACGCGGTTACGAAATTTCATGCAAATTATTTCGATGCTTGAATTTCCTGATTTGTAACAAAGTCAAAAACTTATGATTATATTCTATACTACTAATCATTAATTAATAAAAATATAATTTCAAGAAAAATAAACTTCTTTATTTTATAATTAAATAGGTTTAATACTGTTTCAAATCAGGATGTATGGCTGTCTACAGAGTGAATAATTTAAAACGAAACATGTTTTTTTCATATTGTACGTAAATTGTATTGTTAGGCAACGTAAGTTAATATTGACTTTTTTTCTTTTTTGTCCTCGGTAATTAATATAAAAATGATTTCTCGGGAAAAAGGACTTTTTAAGTAAACACTTATTTGTTATTTATAGCGACGTTTCGTCCCTTGCTTGGGACTTTTTCAAGCTTTATAACTGTAATTATTGAATTATTAAAATACAATTTATAAATTTACAATTGAAATATAAAATATCAGATATTAATTATACACACCTGTTAAATGTTTTGATCAAGTAGATATAAAAGTTAAATTAAAAAAAAAATAGTTTGAACATCAACCGTAAATATATTTTTTAAAAAAGGAATTTTTACAAACTTTTTAATTGTTTAACTCAAATTTATATTTACATGTGTATTTTAACTTTTATATCTACTTGATCAAAACATTTAATGGGTATGTATAATTAATATCTGATATTTTATATTTCAATTGTAAATTTATAAATTGTATTTCAATAATTCAATTACAGTTATAAAGCTTGAAAAAGTTCCAAGCAAGGGACGAAACGTGGCTATAAATAACAAGTGTTTACTTAAAAAGTACTTTTTTCCGACAAATCATTTTTATAAGTTAATATGTTTGCGTTGTAACTTTTATTAGAATGACAATAAATTAAAGTGAGAAAAGAATATTGAAAACAGCAGTGGCGTAATTATACTGTTTGAGGCCCGTGGCAAATTCATCGAATGGGGCCCATTCGATGAATCAAACAGTATAATTACGCAACTGCTGTTTTCAATATTCTTTGAAAACTATAGTTTACATGTATCAAGAAAGACGAGTTCTTAATCACCGTGTTAAATATATTGTCCAATTATTTGTTTTTAAATAGAATAAACTGAAATATAAAAAAATGTATCTTTAAAGTTCAATTCCAGATATATGTTATAATAGAAAACAGTATCACGGGTAATTGGAATAAAATAAATCAATTTAAACACTCATTGATTGCAACGTTTCCTCTTTTATTGAATTAAGACTTTTTCAAGCTCTCTTAATTCAATAAAAGACGAAACGTTGCAATCAATGAGTGTTTAAATTGATTTATTTTATTTCAATTACCCGTGATACTGTTTTCTATTATAAAAAAATGTATTGGGTATAACCAACAGTCAGTGGCATAATTATACAATTTGAGGCCCGTGGCAGATTCATCGGATGGGGCCCGTCCTCAATGTAAAAAAGCTCAACTAACGTTATATTTTTTTTCTAACAAATGCGCTCAAATTTTGAAAAATTTTTTGTTTAATTTGTGAGTATACTGTAGTAGGTAACTTAAATTAATTGAATACAAAACTAATAAATTTTACTAAATGCTAGGATCAACCTGTGCTCACGACCCTTTCGGACCGGGAACCTCCTCCGACGGGGACCCGTGCCATTGTGCCCGTCCTGCCACCCTACTGTTACGCCACTGGAAAACAGTGTTGGGCAATGCTGGGAGCTTAGAGCACTTACATAAAGACTAGCTACTTATTAAGCACGTAAGCATTATAAATTGCTTAATAATCATTCAACAAGCTTGTTTAATGAGCACTTTCAATGCTTAAAGTTTAATAAAACATATTTCGTTCTATCTTTTATAATTCCTACTTTGTTTTTTTTCATTAATTTATATTTGGAAGTTAAGATTTAAGAACTTACTTTAAAATGCTTAATGCTTTAACCCGCGAGCACTCGCGCTATGAGCATTTTGCTCACAGTAAATTTAAAACACGCGCCATTTTGTCACAATTATTCGTACGTACATCGTTCATTTGGTAGCTGAGTTTTGTTCCGTCCCCCACCCCTGTATGTAGTTCACTTCTCGCCAGTGTGCGCCAGGCACTCGGACGGGGTGGTTTGTTGCGCCGTGTATACCATCAGGCGGCGTTTTGCTCATCGCGCGGGTATCGACGTAAGTACTTTTTTTTACTCATGACTTTATTTTTTTTATCTTAGCGACAGTTTTACTGCTACTTTTATGCAATATTATGATTTTACATTACTGAAATTATTCATACTTAGTTTTAAGTTTTTTTTTGAAAAGTTTTTTTTTGTTTAATTTTTTCCGTAAGACTGCCTTAGAAGACTGGCAAATTAGTTCCTATGATTGTTAATTAAAATAAAAAAGATTAATATTGTTAACTTTTTGAATATATATTTTGTAGAATAAATAATGTGTATTTTATTTAATAAAATATTTTTTTATTAATATTTTTTGGTAAAACTTGCATTTATTGACATTCATAAACGTGAGCAAAATGCTCCACACGCGAGTGCTGATGTAATTTCTTGAGGCGCGAGTGCTGGCGGGTTAAAGCACTTTAGTAAGTGCTCGATGCTTTTAAGCTTTTTAAGCCCATATCTGTTTAAAACTAAGGTTAAGTTTAAGCGATTTTATTCAAATAAATAGATTTTTAAAATGTCAGTGACCGTTATTGCCAACTTAATCTGTTGCCTAATAACACAATAATTGACGTCCCATTTCCTACTTAAAAATGCAATTCGAATATATGCGTTTCGTTTAAAATTAATCATCTGTATAAGTAGCGGCCTGCAACCATTTTCAAATATTAGTAAAAAACCATAGCTGAAACGAATATAGACAATCAATGAGTACAACAAACAGTTTTTATTTTCCAAGAATACATTTATGCATTAGTTACTCTCTGGCGTTTTTGGATGGTAAAATTGACATTTTTGACTTTCTAATAATTTTGTTTGTCTTCCCGTTGCACTAATTATTTTTCTATCTTCCGAATTGCTTTCGGATAATCTGAATAGATTAAAATTTGCAAGTAAAATTGATTTAAAATTTAAATTTGTATAAAATAAACAAGAAAGAAAGTGAAATTTGTAAAAGATTATGAAAAATAATCTGAATTATTACATTATGCAAGAGTAATGTAAAGTGTTGTTAGCTTTATTTGTGGAAAATATTTTACAAGCCGCCGTAGATAAAAATATACAAACTGTTCTATAAAAGCGCAACAAAAATTTCTATTATGTTTGGATAGCTGCAAATAGCAGGCAATATTGCGTTCTTCCAAATTAATTTCACAGTCCAGCTGTCGTTCGATTGAAAGAATGTTATTCTTACAATATTGTCTTCTTTTACTACTAAACAACAAAGACATATTCAGTTTTAGTGATGTAAAAGGGTAAATAGCCGCGGT
Organism: Venustoraphidia nigricollis; assembly: GCA_034508555.1. Lineage (NCBI taxonomy): Eukaryota > Metazoa > Arthropoda > Insecta > Raphidioptera > Raphidiidae > Venustoraphidia > Venustoraphidia nigricollis. The sequence continues at coordinate 768,229 of JAVRKA010000008.1, forward strand.
AATTTATTTAAAATAGTCGCGGCTATTTATTATTATTATACAAAACTGCGCAGAAAGTTTTGCGCATGCCTATGATACCGGTCGAGATTTTAATTTTGTAACCAATACCATAAATATAAATACGCTATTTAATTAATCCTTTCGATTCTGTTGTTGAAAACAGTTCTATTGTTTTGTTCTGAGAAGCCGCCATGTTGTTTTCTAGATTAATTAACCGGATAATTATCCGGCTAAGAATGTTACAATAAAGAATTTTACATCACAATTCCGTTTTAATAGACCAGTCGTATTTCGGTTGCATTCTTTTTATCTTAATAAATTTTAAAACTAAAATTTATTATTTAAGTTTTAACATTACAATTTTTTAACCTCACTAACATTTGTTTATATTTAGAATCTAGAACTGAGCACACACGTGTTTTTTTAATGCATCTATTGGCATTTTATATTATCGTTGAAAAATCTAACTTTGGGAGATTGATGACACAGTTTATTTCATAATAGGATGTCCATTATTTTTTTCAAAAAATTGATAATGTGGTCGATGTATTTGACACATTGACCACATTATGTTTGATGTTCAATTTTTATCGAAATGTGATTCAAATAATTTATTTCATTGCCCAAATAATTTGTATACTTCAAAAATAAAAAACCTTGCGATGCTAAATAATATTTTATGCTAGATAAAGAAATTGTTAGAATTAATGATGAGCAAAGCAAGACCAAGCTCAAGACTGAGACAGTCTTGGTATTGGTCTTGGTTATTCGGTTTTGTTCTTGCTCTAATAGTTCTAGTCTTGGCCTTGCTTATTCAGTCTCGGTCTTGGTCTTGCATATTCAGCCTCGGTCTTGCTTATTTGGCCTGTAATTCACGTCGTTTGAAAAAATCACTATCATCGTCAAGGTTTTTTAGAGGTGTAATTAATTATAATGTTATAAGAAATGTTCTCCTGTCTTTTATTTCGAACGGAAGTTATAATTTTTAGCTGAGTCTTGCACATCTGGCCTTGGTCTTGCATATTCGGTCTTGGTTTTGTTCATTTGGTCTTGGTCTTGGTGTTGCTAGTATAAGTATGGTCTTGGCCTTGTGGAATTGTAAGATCAAGACTGCAAGACCAAAATCGAGTTTACTCATCATTAGCTAGAATTGTTACTTCAATTTCTCAAATCTTCATAATGATCGATTTTCAATTCCAACTGATCCAAAAAAAATTTTAAATAAGGACATCGTATTTTGAAATACTCTTAATACTTGATATTCGTCTTACAAATCAAATTATGTCCCATAAGTCAGATATTCAATCATCATTTCCTATTTGAAATGAAGAAAATATTTTTGACAACACATTGAAATATGACACAAAACAAATTTAGTTAAAATCGTTTCAAGTTATTTAAAAGTAAAACTTCAACTTTATTTTATGAGCAGAGTGCGAGCTTATTTCGAATTTCAAATTACTTATTAGTGTGCCATAATATGGTCGGATGGCGGGACCTAGAGGTCGGATCAAAATTTCTCGTATATATGTGTGTATAACTTTCAACTTTCGAGGGAGTTAATCGATTTTAACGAAATTTGGCCCACATGTTGGAATCCATCACAGTACGAACCCTATTTAAGAAGAGCTTAATCGGACCATCTTCTGGGGTGTTTTTAGAAGTTTAAAATTGTTTTGGGGTCAAAAAAAAAATGAAAACATTCTCGAATTTGATTCAAAATTGAATTTTAACCCTTCGTTGTTAATTAATTAATTCTGAAATTTTAATAAAATCGGTGCGACAGGACCGAACTTATAAATTTTATGAAAATATTAATTTTGCGGATTGAGAATAATACGTACTGAAAGGCTGTATACAGATGATGAATTGATAATACATCGACGAAGTATTGAAATTAAGAAAAAACAAATTTTTTTAGGGGGTGTATTTTGCCCAATATTATTATAATTTCACATAATAGAACCAGAGTGCCTGTATTAGCAAATACACTATATTGTCGGCAGGGTTTGGGCACTGCGACCCGCGTTTTTTTGGTTTGTAGATTGAAAATTCGAAATAAGCCCATTTATGAATGAAATATGCAACAATTATGATGAATATTCAATAACAATGTTGATTTAAATACAATGTATTGACTATTTTATTGACACGTGCGAATATTTTGCAGGTACTTAATTAAAAAAGGCATGAAGAGACAACCTTTGGTTCTTAAAACAGTGATTTAGCGTTGGGGAAAATGATCATAATACCTATTTCAAACCATTCGTTAGTAGCTGACGACAAAATATACAAATTGAATATAATTTTCATGTTATTTCTTCTTTTTATGCAGTTATTTGTTTTTATTTTTATAAATAGAAAATTGTCATCTCGGTCATGTACTAATTTTTGTTTTTTCCTGGGGCAAAACTGCGCGAATACCAATAATCCCGAGTCTCGTTTTTTTACAATTTTGCTAAGTGACTCTGTGATTCTACATTTATATACTGATGTAATGGTTTAAAAATTGTGCGCTTTATGGACATTTATGGTAGTGATGAGAAACATTCTTTTGATCGACATTTTAGTCACAAAACAATAAACATTGTATTTTCGACGTAAATACGTCTTTAAAGCTTCCATAGTGGGAGGCAATTCAGAAAACTGATGATAACAAAAACGGGGGATACAGTTTGATCCTGCAGCTATCATCTACATCCAAAATTTAATTACACCACTCGATAGCTAAATGATCAAAGAATTCGTTATGTTGAGTGAGGACTGTGACGCATCGCTTGCGGTGTAGGGGAAAGTACTGCCATCTTGAGGTCATTTCATTGCGTCACATAATGTCCGTTTAGTATAAATTTTGACTCGGAGAAGCTAGAGCGTTCGTTTGCGTTTCAATCGCCAGCTCTCGCGAGATCTATCGATTGCGCTCAAAGAAAATATTACTCGTAAGGTGCCACACCCCATTTTTATGATTATTATTACTCCTCACGTTTTGTTATTTATTTTAAAACTAGCAATTGACCGATCTGAAACTAATCCAGTTTTAAATCAAAGCAATAAAAACTAACCAATAATCCGACTTACGAGAAATTGCGCGTCCATCACAAAAACTAAAAGTTATAATGTTCTGTTTGCCGCCAATAAAAAAAGAGCTTTTAAAATGTTTAGTAAATTACTACAGGTAAACATTATATCGATTAATTGTGCTTACAGCTAATTCTATCTAACAATAAATAATTAAAATGGGCACTTTTAATAAGATAACAGTATAGAATGATAAATGAATGGAAAATAAAGCTGAAGTTTGACAGTATTGAAGGCAATTGAACTTCGTTTTATTAGAAACCAAAACTGCATCAATCACATCAAAGCGCTGTCATTGACATAAAAAGTATTGACTGTGCATTATGATCGAAATTAATGTGGCCGAACAGAAGAAAGAGACAGATGTCAAAATATGCTTATCTTTACCAAAGTTCGATATTAGTGACATGAACCGATTACAAATTTGAGAACCGGTTTTTACCAATTACTTTGAGAAAAAACCGGTATTTTCAGGTTTTTTGTTGCAAAGAACAAGACATTGAATATTTTTACTTGACCTGATAACGATAATACAAAAAACATTTTTTGAGGTTTTTTCTAAAGCCAGTTCACATCACTAATAGATATTGGCAAAGACCACGCTTTGTTTATGTCTATGGGCGCTATGACTCCACATAAAATGGCACAGTTGTTTACCAAATTAAATTAGTGGACATATCCAATCAATACACTAATTTCTAACGTTTAAAAAACTAATAATTCTTGTTCACTGCATGCAAATAAATGAGTATTGAAAGGATTATTCAGAAGTACTTTGTCCTCAGGACAAATATTGGCTATTTTTAAATCACCTTGTAATAATGAGGTGTTCTTAATTCGGAAAAAAACATTTGTCATAAAAAATGTTTATATCAAATCTATGTTCAAAATAATATTTCATTAAAGAACGTAAGTAATATTTTATATTTTGTGCCGTCTATTTGAAAAAAACACAACTCTCAAAAATAAAATTAAGTACATTATAGTTCTATTGCTAAATAAAAATGTATGCACGGGAGAAGTTATACTTCTTTGGCTTGATCGCGATAATTGATATTCATCATTAAAGATGTACATTGATAAAATAAAACACGGTTGTATCCATAATTTAAAAAAATTGCAAGTATTGAGGTTATTTCACAGTCAAAAGTTGTTAACAACACTATAGCTTTTAAGAAGTTCCGTCCGATGTCGCTAGTGTAACCTACTTTGTTGTTTTATGAAATAACTATTTTTGACGTTATCAGAAAAAAATGAAACGTGTGATTCATGTACACAAAGTAAAACTATACTGTATCCAAGAGTCAACTTTATCGACGATTTCAACATTGCCGATACACGTCTCATGTTCGCTGCCGTAACAGATCATCCTGCAGCGTGCGAAAATGTTACCCTCAATGCGCTAAAAGAAGTATAACTTCAAAAAAATGTAAGATTCAACTCAGAAAATAAGACAATGTAAAATATAACACTGAACTTCATTTATGCTGGGTTGCAGAAAGCATTGTCAGAAAAATTTGATTTGACAACGATCTTAGACTGTGATCGTACCATTGCAGGAGCAGTCTAATATCAGTGTGGAACTCACCGTCATCTAGATTCTGGAATATTATATACTCACCCAAAAACAAATTATTTTTCTACACAGTAAAAGATCTTTTTAAAGCTATATTTTGATCAAAATGCGTAGAAAATAATTGTTTCGAAATGCAAATCGTACAAAAAACGATGTTAAATAAATGTACACGCAGTTTAATTGGTTTTTTGTGGCGAAGTGTGGTCACAATCTAAGGTCTTTATCAAATCAGATTTTTTGACAATGCTTTCTGCAACCCAGCATTATTATACGACTGTCATTTTCCGAGTTCAGTATAATATTAAGATTATAAATATCAGATATGCAACGATGAAAATATTTTTCGATAAAAAATTGGTAAAATTTGAAAATTAGTTTCATCATTGAAAATTATTGAAATATTTCTGCAACCGTTCTGAAAAAAATGAGATATATTCTTAGAAATAATGAAACAATTCCCAAAATTTTAAGCTCTTGCAATTTATAATATTTTTTACAAAATTTAAAATGTCGTAATTTTCAACAAAAACTGCGAATTTTGCAGCAAAAATACAAATGTAGAACCACTCAAAAGTACCTACGATTTTTGTAAACAGTTCAACAGTGGCGGAATTATATCGTTTGAGGCCCGTGACACATTCATCAGATGGGTTAATTTAAATTAATTGAATACAAAACTAATAAATTTTACTAAATGTTAGAATCTTCCTGTGCTCACGGCCTTCTCGGGCCGGGGGCTCGTGGATTTTTGCCTGTCCTACCACCCTATTGTTACACCACCGTAATTACATTTTTCTCAGGCCGGTCCTTGCTCGTATTTAGAACGGTAACAGAACTATTATTGTAATTTTTATTTTGATTAACTAATAAGAAATACCTACAGCTATTTGAAGAAACTAACAATACGTACGGAACCGGTGTGTTGATTGTTACATTGAGTTTTTATTCGACTAGATCTGTTCGTCTTGAATATCTGTCAAACAGAAAAACTTCTTGTTACTCCCAAAATTATTAAAATGTTAAAAAATGTGTAAAAAACTACATGTATCTCGTTACAACATAAATATTCCGTATTTTTTAAGGTTCTAACTATATTTAGTTTTTTTAGATAGTAACAAGAAAAAATGTATTTTTGTTTAACTTATTTAACTATTAAAAAACGTCTTTTCAATGATTTTGCAATCCAATAATGTTACGAAAAAACCTCCCATTAATCAAAATTAGTGCCTCAACGGCAACTTCGATGCCATTTTTAATGGCATGTTAAAATTTCTCAAAAACAGCACACAAAAACCAAAAAATCATATTATCTTTAACTCTTTAATTCCTATTGTTTCTTTTGGACAAAATTTAGCGTAGTCAACTTTTTTTTATGTATACCATACATTCCCAACGTGTGCGTTACACCCCAAATGGGCACTGGAGCCTTCCATGGAGGCAGTAGTGGATTCAGAGGCAAAGAGGCGTACTTATCTAATTAGAAAATTAATATGATAAAATACTTTGTAAATAAGTTAAGGGGTTAGACGGGGTACCCAAAAATTTTGGTGGATTTTTTTTTGAAAATGTTTCTAAAACGGCAATTAATTATTTTGCACCATTTGGAACTTTCAAAACAATTTTCTTTCTATTCCGAATTTATTTTTATCAAAAACTTTTTTTCCATTTTTTCCCAAAATTTTGGTTTTCAATTTCGGATAAAATTAGTTTTTGAAAATATATTTCATATAAAATTAACTATTTATGGACTGCGGCACGTTGGACTATTTCTTTTCTTCTAAAGGAGGCGGTAATCCAGAAAAGGTTGGGAACCTCTGATTACATGCTTGCTAAAAACAACGTTTCCCTTGATTCTTTTTCTAAAGACTTCAAGCAAGAGAAATACATCCACTAGAGACGTTTCATCGCATTCATTGTTTGTCACCGAAACTTCGGACAATTTACAGAAAAGTGTGATAAAAAGAACAACTAACTTCGGTTCAGAACTTTCGTTTCTAAAGATATACTATTTATTATATCAGTATGATGAAAACATAGCAATGATTTTTAAGCTGACTAAATAATTAAAGTACCACATTTAGTTAAAACAAATTAAAAAAAACCGCAAGACAGTAGGAGTGAGTCATAATTATAGTACGGTTCGCTAATGAAGCGGCAAAGCAACGAAACAATGTAAAGCATACTCGGTTCTTGCATAAAAACAATGCCGCTTATATAACATTGTGAAGCATAGTGTATGACTCACTCCGTAAATAGTATATATACACAGTTTAAATCGTTTGCATCAAAATCTAATAACATGAAATTCAATAATTTTGGGAGTAGAAGATTTTGTTTGACAACAGATTTTATTTATAATATAACGCTATTTATGTTATAACGAGATTGGAAACTTTTTAAGGAAAAAAAATACTTGAATACTATTATTAATACGATCACAAGCCGATTTCACATTCGAAGGAAAAACGTTCCAGGACGTTTTTAAAATAACATTTTCACGAAAAATTTCGTATTTTCATTTCTTTGTGTTCTGTCAAAATGTTTGCGCTCTGAAAGTTTTTAATATGTAAAAAAAAACAGGTAGTTGTGTCGTCAAAAATGGAATATCGGAAATAGAGTTCCAGTCAAATGTTGATATTGTGTGTGTAGCTTTAAACATTTTTATTTGGCCTCCTTGTAAACGTTGTTACTTTGTAGTCCGAGAGCTGTTAGACTTCTTTGGGTAGGTATTTGAGGCACTATGAAATTTTGTACAATACCTCTTTAGTAATATTCGAATACAAAAACACAGACCTGGCTGAAGGGTGGTGGGGCTTAACCGACCTTCAAATTTTTAATCACCTGGCAGATAGAATGTCCCACCGAAACGACCTGTTTTTTTGAATATATCTATTTTTAGTTACCAATATTATTCTGTTTAAATTTCAACGTGCCTCAAATATATTTTTTTAATTTTTCAAAAATATAATTTTGCAAACACCCGATTAAAAAATCTCTTTTTATTTTTTCAAGGTATTAAAATTTCAAAATGTCTCAAGGACTTTTTATTGCGAAAAAAATTTTGCCAATTTAAAAATTTGAGGGTGGTGCACCGACAACCTTCAGCCAGTTCTATGTTTTTGTATTCGGATGTTACTAAAGAGGTATTGTACAAGGTTTCACAGTGTCTCAAATACTTACCCAAAAATGTCTAACACCTCTCCTACTATTAATAATAATTTGTACTTTTATTTTAATCATTTCTTGTATAACGTATCAGAAAGTTTTAGATATCGCTGAAATAAATTAGAGTATTTTAACATATTTGCATTAGTAGTATCATGTTTGTTTGTCATTATATCTGTTAATTCCAATAATAAATTTCGTGTATAAATGTTGACCAGTAGATTTTTGTACGATCAAAGTTTGGACAAGCGTAACGTAGATGGCAGCAGGTACATAACGACCTAAGTTATGATTGGTTTTCACTAAGGAAAATATTAAAAATCAAATCTACGTGTTCCTTTCTAAGTGGCGTGCTTTAAATAAGGAATAATTCAAAGTAAATCTGTGATGTTTAAATATTATAACCATCCTTTAAATAGATATTAGTTTTTCTCCTTCTGTGGAAACATATTCTTTAGTAAAGTGGGCTTAACAAACTATTGTCCTAGCATTTATAGAAAAAGTTTTTTTCCTTTCTGATAGCATACCAGCACTTATTTTTCAGTTCCAGATCCTACAAAACCTCTATAATTTCGTAAACTTATTTTGCACACACTGCATGAACCATTCATAGACTGAGGTCGTTATTTAGCTGGCGCCCCTAGCGGTAAAGTTTGGCAGTGCCCATCAGTTATTTCTGACCATATTTTTGATGTTTTTGTATTTTTTTATTTGTAAGTACATATATATAAATAAACATATTACAGTAGAACCTTGATAAGTTAAAGTCCAACGGAAACGTTAAAAAATTTAAGTTATCGTGTTTTTTACTTATCGACAGTTGAAGTTAGAGAGGTTGTCAGAGTAAAATTTTTAACTTACCGAAGTTTGTGGATTTTATAGTGGATGTATTTAGTTCAATAGAGGTTACATAAATGTTTTATCTATTCGTTTAGAATCAATTATTTATTTATTAAGACAATGAATTATTTAAACAAATAAATCAGTAAAGCGATTTAGTGCAAGACTAAAGTGAAAATCAATTAATTTCTTGGCAAAACCTTTTGTTTGGATACTTACTCATGATGACTCACTGATAATACTTTAATTTACGGAGGTCACCAAAATATTATTTTAAGTTATCGAGGGCGATATTTAGAATATTTGTTTAAGTTACCGAAGTTTTGTGATTTAAGTAATGGAGGTTTTATGCTTTAAAGGGGAGGGAATTTAAAAAAATTAACAGAGGTTTTTAACATATCAAGGCTTAACTTATCGAGGTTCTACTGTATATAATAAAAGACCACTAAAATAAATGTACGTATAGATTGGGAAAATGAATTTTTATTTATTTTTTTAATAAAAGAAAGCTCTCTTGTATCATTTTATATTATCTATAAGTGTCAAGTTACACATAAACAACAATATAACTAACTGATTAATAATTATAACAAGCATTATTTGTTTTTGTGTTATTTATTTTAATTTTTTTTTTTGTATTCTGTGCAAATTAAGAACTCCATGCAAAGTGAATGATATTGATTTATTAATTGACTTAGGTTAAACATTTAATTATAAATAATAACCGATATAATTATGTACTTTAAGATATAAATAATATATTTAACATCGATTGTCATATTATTTGTTTGGGGGTACACTTATGAATAGTGTTTTCACAGTTCGTATTTAAAAATATTGTTATTAAGTATAGTGCATTATTTTCATAAATGTTATCAAATCTCTCGTAAAAATTATACGGCGTCTGTAATATACAAACACGCGGCATGTGATAAAAAATAAAAAAATTGAATCCCCGGTCGAAAATATGTACTTTCGGGTTCGATTTTAAGGCAGAAAGTCTAACATTTATGCTCTGTTGGAATTACTCACACGTAGCGGCGGCCTTACCCATTGCGAGGCTCCAGGCGGTAGGTCTTTGCGAGGCCCTTTGTCCTTCGTGAAAAGTATGCGATGCGAAAGTAGGTCTGGTTGTTTGGTTTAGGTATTTGTCATGTTTGACGAGATATGCTAAAGCTATACAAATAAATAAAATTTGAGTTTTAAAATATTTTACATTGAAAGATTTACAAAATTAATTCGAGGCGCGATATTCAAGTACTACATAATGAATTTTTCAATTATGTTTTGAATGAATGAATTAGTTAACTAACTTTATTTTAATTGACCGCTATGTTATAACCTGAATAAATAATTAAGGATCAAAATCAAAAGTTTTAAATAAAAAAAATATAGCTAAAAAAATCTATATTTTTTTAATTTGCTTGGGTTGCCCAGAGTGAGGCCCCGGGCGATTGCCCTGTTCGCCACCCCCTAAGGCCGCCGCTGCTCGCACGCCATCTATAACAACGAGACGAAAGTGCTTTCTCGTGCACACTGTTATGTGAGACTACCACCAGCCAGTAATAGCTAACAGCTGTTACTGCGTATAACCTAAAATTGCTCACTTGAAAGTTATTAGTCTTTTTATGTAATGGTGAAAGTACGTACTTTAGACCGGGTATAAAGAAAAATAGTATCCACTACAAGAGCAGAAAGTTGAAATTCCTGCACTGCGCGACATGATGACCTCGGTTTCGCCTCGGGCGGCATGTCGCGCAGTACAGGAATATCAACTTTCTGCTCTTGTGATGTAATATACTATTTGGAGTTTTCGAATGAGTCAAAAAACCATCTATATTCTATATTAGAGTGTTTTTAAACAGAAATTCAAAGATATCACAATGTTGTCAAATTTTCAGTCTAAACAATTCACTTCACCGTGTTAATTTTATGTTAGGTATATTTAAAAACTTCCAGCCAACCAGTGCCGGATTAGTCACGTAGCAAGAGTAGCAAATGCTACGGGCCCCGCGAATTTAGGGGCCCCGCGCTCCAACGCCTGCCTGACCGTAATAAAAAAATATTAATTTAGATAGGAGCGTAAAATATCTTGCATGCCTTAAACTTAGGCTATGCTTCACTTCCACTTGAAAATCTAAAACGTCTTAATCATCTCACTTTGTTGAATATAGAGCATGATTTGCTTAAAGAAGTCGATATTGAAAGTGTTATCTATAAATTTGCCCATATTAAATCCAGAAAAGTTTATTTGTAACAGTTTTGTTTTATTTAATACCCTAAACTTGAGAACCTAAAGCAAACCAAGGGCCCCTTGACAGAATTTGCTACAGGCCCCGCGCTGGCTTAATCCGGCACTGCAGCCAACTGATACCATTCCAACCCCAAAATGCTACATTAAAAACTAAACGCGTGCGATGACGCGGGTAACAGCTAGTAATAAATATGTATGCTATAGTTGCTTATCGTTCCATTGTTACTTATTTTTACGAGAAAATTTTTGATTTTCAAAATATTAAGCGTACCGTTACAGTAAAAACTTCTGCGCATGTACCGATTTTCCCCAAAAACGTTGGGGTTTTTTCGATTTACATAGTAAACTAAAATTTGAGGTCATTCACTCCCGTTTGGTGCTCACAGACAAACATACTTTTTCTAAACATGTTTTTTGGATTTGGGAGACGCCAAAACGAACAAATATTTTGACCTAAATTAGATCATTGCCCCAATTGTGGAGTTGGAATCGTAAAAAATATTTAACTTATGTGCGTCATATTTTAATTTTGAAATATTTTTGAATGTGCGTGTTTTCCTGTAAAAACGTATTTGATGTATTTATTATTGGGGATAAAGTAGGTATATTATTAAAGGGGCCACAGACTGGAGCATCTTGACGAACCGAGTCAAGGTCTTGTTTAGCATTCTGCTCGCGACTACGTTTGATGTAAAAAATATCTTGAACCGAAAAGTTGCGTTCGGTAAATCATTTCCCACCAAGTATGATTGCTTGTTAGTTTATTAGAACGACTGGACTGAGCAGCATTGTAAAATAATAAATTATAATAATTCGATGCGTTTTAAATACTTTTTTCGGACCACTGTGTAGCTGTTTTTTATCATTTAAACGCAAACTGAGACTTGACTTGCTTGCAGTTCAGACCAGCGTTGCCAGATTTTTTTTTAAATCAGATTTACCCTATCGTTAAATAGTTGAGTCTTATTCGTCTTCTGAATAAAAAAAAAAAATAAAAAAAAAACAGAAATCAAAATCAAAAAAGTTTTATTCATTTGATAAATATGGCGTTTCAAACAATAGTCTGAGGAGTGAGTGTTACAAATTGCAATTTACAATAAGAGAATAATTATTTACGCACGGTCTAGTTATCCCCGTAAAGCGGGACTGAGCCTGTCCCGCGCGGGACATTTAATTTTGATTTAAAAATCGGGACGTCTGGCAACGCTGGTTCAGACGTAAGACGTTCTGCAATCATCGACGCGAATTACTCTTTGATACTGCGTCGAAGTCGAACCAAACATTGTTGAATCGTCGAATTGCTGAGTTCCTGATCCATTGGCGAGCAAAATCAAAGTCTTAAAGGCTCGCTGATAAAACTCAATAGGGGATCAGCAACAAAATCGAGGCTATAAACATTGCGTTCAGGTTCGTGACCCCTTTGTATAAAATTTTAGAGCACGCAGTGAGCCATAGCGCTTATGGAGCGCGGCACCGCTAGCCGGGTCTACAATTTTAGCTGTTCTCCTGATAGTTGCGTTTCGACTGTTCGAACGTTCTGCAATCATCGACGCGGAATACTCTTTGATACTGCGTCGAAGTCGAACCAAACATTGTTGAATCGTCGAATTGCTGAGTTCCTGATCCATTGACGAGCAAAATCAAAGTCTTAAAGTCTCGCTGATAAAACTCAATAGGAGATCAGCAACAAAACCGAGGCTATAAACATTGCGTTCAGGTTCGTGACCCATTTGTATAAAATTTTAGAGCACGCAGCGAGCTAGCACGCTAGCCGGGTTTACAATTTTAGCTGTTCTCCTGATAGTTGCGTTTCGACTGTTCGACTAGCCAGTGGAGCACCAAATCGGTTCGTCAAAATGCGCAAGTGTGTATAGAGCTTTTAATTCCTAATAGATCAAAGAACTGAATTCTCAATGTATTTCGGGTTTCATTATTGTATAAGTGGTAAGTCTTATTTTCGGAAAAATAATGATTCGATATTTTTGTGAAATTGCAAAGAAAACAATTAGAAAATGTACGCTTCGGTATTTTATTTAGCGCTAGTACGTTTCAAAGAATTATTTAAAAACTGACTGACAACATAATATTTGGAATTTATAAAAAATAAGTCACTATCAATTAATAATTTTCAAAGTTTTTAAAAATATTTTTATTGCCACCAGAAATTGATTTACGTAAAATAGAATTGAAAACACATTATAAACAGAATATTTATAAATATTTCATTATTATTTAATTTATTGTGATTTAATTATACAAAAAATAAAACTATTCCTTTTGAAAAATAAGTGATCAACGTTAGTAGGCAACCTGTCAATACATTTGTCAAGATTTCTTTTTTGGGAACAAAAATTTTCTTTTTTTAAAAAATGTAAATCTTTTGACAGGAAAATACCTTTAATAGTTTCAATGGTTTTAAATATGTCACTTGACCTAACGTCGATGCCTCTCTCTGTCTATTTCAAATGCAACTTTTTATTTAGTAGTTACTTTGTTCGGTTTTTTACTATCAAATTTAGTATATTTTATGTAGCCGGTTTTGTAGCAACCAAAAATTTTTAATATGATGTCATTTACATGCAAAAATGTAGTATATATCTCGGTTGCGATGATATTTTGGTTCGTGTGATTGTTAAAACTCGCTATCACTCGTGTTACTCACCTAAAATAGACTTCATCTCAACCTAGATACAAAGACAACTACTTTTAATTAAATAATTTTTTATTTCGCTGACGTGTCAGCTGGATGTACCTATGTTTCAAGTAATTTAATAAATATCCTATCTATCTATCTATTATTGAGCGTATTTCAATTTCTGATAACGATAAAACGTAATTTATAAAAATTATCTATATTCGTGTTCTAAAAAAAGTCCTTCCATTAGTCAACAATATATTTTCCAAATGTTAACAATATAACAGCACCTGATTTTCGGGATAAGGATTATATTATTGAATAATTTGTTTGCAATTCCTAGGATATTATTTTTAAATATAACCTTTTAAAAGTTATAGACTATAAAAATGTATTTGTTTTGTTTGGTCGATACAGACATTTAAAACAGTTATTGTTCTTCTAAAATCTGTAAGATTTGTTTAAAATAAAAACACCTACTTCGTAAGACACAGATAATATTTTTCCAAAACATATAACATTAATTTTTACGACATATTTAAAGTGTAGTATTAAATTTGTGGGACTTAAGTGAAAGATTTAATGAAATTTACTTTTTGTGTGAAAGAATATACTTAGATTGAAACACTAAACATATCTACACTAAATACTTTTTTTAGTAAGTAGGCGAAATTATCGGGAATATTTAAATCACAGGTTTTCTACATCATGCTTAACTATAAAAAAATGTTTGTGCTGATTGAAAGTATCCTCTTGAAGCTAGCACTAGGCATGGACAAACTTTATTTCTCACGGACCAAGATTAATAGTAATTAAAGATGGGATATTTCGAGTGAAAATTGTCGAACTATTCAAGTATTCAAATATCTTGAGATGTCTTGGAAAATTATTCAAAAGTAATCCAATTATTTGTATACCTAAGAGTTACGACTTATAATAAAATCTCCAGTAATGAATTATGATACTACGTAACAGAGAAAATTAGACCTTTAATGCGCTAAAAGAAGTATAACTTCAATTGACTTTATTTCTTTTTTGTCCTTGGTAATTAATATAAAAATGATTTGTCGGGAAAAAGAACTTTTTAAGTAAACATTTATTTGTTATTTACAGCGACTTAATCAAACATTTAATAGGTGTGTATATTTATTATTTGATTTTTTTATATTTCAATTGTAAATTTATAAATTGTATTTTTAAAAATTTAATTACAGTTATTAAAGCTTGAAAAAGTTCCAAACAAGGAACGAAACGTCGCTGTAAATAACAAAAAGTGTTTACTTAAAAAGTCCTTTTTCCCGACAAATCATTTTTGTATAACTTCAATATTCTGCAATATTATTTGTGGATCTTTTTATGAGAACTGGCCATTGCATTGCATTTTTACCTCTAGAAAACAGGAATGTAAGACTTAGACAATTCTAGAAACTTTAAGTTTTGCTTAGTAAGTTTTAATACAAAAACAGTATTTGCTTGAGGGTTGTCCATGCCTATGGAATAAAGTTATCGAAAATCATAGACCTAGGAATATAGAAAGTATTGTGCTAGGGTTTTAGAAGAGGGAAGTGAAGCCGATCTGCGGGACGCGACAAGGTAGAGTGGTGTCAATTTTTCATTGGCCGGCGCACTGCGCATGCTTATTGCTTAAAGTCTTATGATATTAAAATTTGATTTCCTGTTTAAGTAAAAATATTACTCAAAATGTGTATTAAGTTTCAAAGCAATATTATGCAATTTATTTTTGTAGAATGTTATGTTTCGTAAAAATTCATTTCATTCTTATTCAAAAAATTTTTATCATACTAATATTATAAAGAGGAAAGATTTGTATTTTTGTGTGTGTGTATTTTCGTAATGAATAAACTCAAAAACTACTGTGCCAATTTAAAAAATTCTTTCACCATTAGAAAGCTACATTCACCTTGAGTAACATAGGCTATATTTATTGCTAGAAAATATTAGGGATCCTTACTAAAACTTTAGTAACGTAACCCAAGGTGTAAAAAAAATGCCATAATTGATGATAGAACAAAAGTATGTTCTACAATATTAAAGAACATATCAATAACTACAAAAAACTTCGCGATTCTATATGTCCAACTATTATCGTTATGTCACAATAACCACTTTTTACATTTTAATAGTCTATATAGATAAAAGACGATGTATATGTAATCTATGGACTCCAAATTTTTGATGAAATTTTCAGACAATCTTTAGATTAGCCCAGCGGGTGATCTTCTGAAGTTTGGTAGCGATCGGATCAACAGAATTTTTTAAATTTCTTTTTGGGAAATAAGATTTTTCTTCGATTTTTGAACATCCACAAATAAAAGCGATTGAATTCGCGCAAATTCAATACACGTTGAGAATTTAATGATAATGATTCTCATCTTTTATATCCTATATATTACATTTACACCCGGGCGAAGCCGGACTGGGCCGCTAGTAATTAATAAAATAAAATCACTATTTTAACAAAAGCGAGTTTATTAATAAGACACGTCGTATAAATCAGATGATCTTTTCATGATATCTGTCAAAAGAATAATTATTACGCTTGAATTCCATGCCACTAAACATGCGCAGTGCTCCGGCCAATCGAAAATTGACACTATTCTTACCTCGTACCCGTCCCTCAATTGCTTCCCCTCGAAGCCCTATAACTTCTAGATCTCGTATAGTTGCAAAATTTTGAATTAGATATATAAAATTTGGAGACAGTAAAGCACGATTAGGCTATGCTAGTATACATAAATTATATAATTTTAGAAGCCTTCTAAAGGAAATTAAAAATATATCAAAAGTAAAATACCCTGCTACAGTGATTATTAGAAAACGATTGCAAGAAAAGTTGTTTGAGCAGGTATTAAAAAGTCGTATAGTAATAATTCAGAATTTGGTCGTAAATTTAGAGACATAATTTTTTTTTTATTTAAAAATGACACAAGTAAACATTTAAATGTACTTGAAAATTACATAAGGAAGATTAACGTTTTGTCCCGTTTCATTGTATAGAAGAAAACCAATTAGATTTTTATGGAGCAAAAAGAATAGTTTAAATAGTTTTTTAAAATGAATTTAGTTTTATCAATTTATTATCTGTTTTAGAAATGAAATGTGTAAGATTCAATTATCCTGTTAGCTCCTCATTTCCAAAATAAACTTTTTAAAAACTTGAGTCAGTTAGTTTTGTTTGTATTCTGTAGTTAAGACCAATATAATTGGGTTCTTAAGATGACTGTTTACCAGCTGTTCAATATGCTCCGTTCACCCACATAGTTCTATCTTACGAGCATAGTAGGATGTATGTGTGCATGTAAAATGCACTTACGTTTCGGAAATCTCCATTTTCTATGAAAAATCTTATTCGATTTTTGATGTTAATGCTTGCAAAATATACTAGAAATATATACCATTCTTCCTATATGACTTCTAGAAACGTTTTTATAGTCTGTTTGATCTAAATAAACGATTTAAAGTCAAATAAAACTGAGAAAATTGGCATAAGTTTCGCACAAATTTTTGTATAGAAAAAATAAAATTTGAAAAAAAAAATATTGAGCGACCCTTTGTCAGTATTTTTAACATACGTTTGTAAAGAAAAAACTTCAAAATGTTTATTTGTTTTCCCGCAATTCAAAATCTCGTGACGTGCTGTAAAGAAATATTGGCGAATATCTCGTTTTTTGATTCAATATTTAGAGAGGAAATATATTTTTTGAAATTTTTAAGCAACAAGCCAAATTTTGTGAAACTTAATAAATAATCACAACTAGTAAAAATAGTAATGAAATGAATTTTGACATAACAGTTCGTAATTTCTCGAGAGCATATTTTACAAGCTGAGGGATCACTCCCCTTAATGAAATCACCAAGTCATCAGTCTATTTGTAAATTGACTAAACTAAAATTTCAATGTTCAAACTCCACAAAAACATAGAACAATAGTTTAACATCTGAAAGTATTGCATAAATAAGGTGACCAATCGTCCTCCTTTAGGGAGGACAGTCCTTCTTTTATAGGTTCTATCCTTCTTCGAAAAGTGTCCTCCTTTTCGATAACGTAAAACTAGTCTGTTAATCTCTGTATTCAGAGATGCCGCGCAGAAGTGTTACTCGTCATGTGACGGCACAGTTCAGAAAGTTGATATATTGACAAAAAATACTCATTCAATGAAAAATACTCGTTTAATTAAATAATTAAAAGGGATGTAAGCATTATTAGTGTATTTTTGTTTGAATTAATAAAATGTTCCATTTATGTACGTTGTATTTTTTTTCTTAAATTTTTTCTTTATAATAGCTATCGTCTGCTATAATTGTTAAGAGACATCCATTCGTGCATTGCTATATTAGAAAAATTTATTTTTCAAACACCTGTAACCGTCAGGACTCAAACCCGAATCTTTCCACTTTTGCGACGGAATGCGTTATCAATTACTCTACGGTGCACACAATTCAACATTTAATCCTTCATAATAAAGCAATTCACTTCATGTGAGAGCCAATTTTTTTAGCTATTGCTAGACATGAACCCTCACAGTAACGAGAGTTATGAATGAATCAAAGATGAAATTTCCATTATTAATTCAGTCCTAAGTTACAGAATATTTCTGTTTGGTTAGAACTGTTGAATTGTTAACAATTATAGCAGGCGATAGCTATTATACTGTTAATGAATTTAGAAGCTATAACGTATGTATATTTACTAATATTAAATTTGTTCGTCCCCTTTTCATCGTAAAAAAATTGGTCACCTTAGCATAAAGTAATTCTGGTAAAAGTCGTGTTCGGAATAAACAACTGTTGAACAATTTACTGAAATCTGATTGGTTATCTCTGTGTTTTACAAATAACTTTCGCTAAACTCAAAGTCTGATTGACTGGCCCTCGAGGATCGTGTGTAGCACGAGGTACCAGCGCCGAACGCCGAATCGGATGTACCGGCGTCCGTGATAAAGTCAGCAACTATCAGTGTGTCTTTACCTTGCAACATCGTCGGCGGTCCCAATGTCGCACCGCCCCCACCGCCGCCTCCACCACCGCCCCCGCCGCGCTGTGCGTCGCGCTCCACTATCCGTTGTTTTAGAAGACGGATTTTTTCTTCTTTCTGTATAAAAGAAAAAAAAAATCGAACTTGCAGTTTACACTACACACTACAGAAGGGAAACTTCTTAGGAGACGTCCATTAATTACGTGAGGCGCTTTTGACGATTTTTTTTACCCTTCCCCTCCATCCTGGTGAGATTTCGCGAAATTTGGTTCAACCCGTTTTTGCAACAATTTTCATTGATGCTCCGTTCCTACTGGTCGTAGCTTGATATTATGTAGCCTATAGCCTTCCTCGATAAATGGACTATCCAACAAAAAAATAATTTTTCAATTCAAACCAGTATTTCCTGAGATTACCGCGCTCAAACAAACAAACAAACTCTTCAGCTTTATGATATTAGAATAGATAAGTGTTTTGTTTCTTTCAGATAAACTATTTTTATTATAAAGAAACTGATATATCTAAATATAAATGAAGATCATAATAAATTCTAACGCTTTATTCTTACCGTAACAATAAGAAACAATCTGTGTCTGTTTCAAAGTCTTAATTTCACAACGCCCAGTGTCACCTGCAGGTGACACCCCCATAAAAGAAAATTAGGATAGTTTATTTTTTATTTATATTTTTTTCTTGTCATAACCAAATGTATATAAGGTATTTTATTTGAAAAGAAACCAAAAATCTTTATTAATTTGGACATGGGAATTGAAGAGTTAAAACAACTGAATTCTTCGATCCGTCATATTATTAGAAATTCGAAGAACTTCGTTCAGATCAATTGAGTTCTAACTATGGTATTTTTTTAGGGAAGGGCATTGTCCCCCCTAGCTACCGCCCTGTCTGCCTTGTATCATTAAACAACATCGCCTAGATTTAAAATGATGTAGTAGTAAATATTAACTAAAAAAATGTAAAAGGTCGAATGTATAGTTTTTTATGACTTACCTGTGCTATTAATCGTTGAAGTTCTTCGTTTTCATTAACAAATTTCTGATATCTTTCTTCATCTTCTTTAGAAACTCCAACGTCTGGATTATATTTACTTTCAGCCTTATCCCTAGGATGTCTTACGACTTCTATAACCTACAACGCAATAATTATCTTTTTAGCATAATTATATTTAAAACTTTTTGGCTTCCGGGCTTGTACGTCGTGGTCCATTAGTATTTCTAACTGACGTTTCGGAACGCTCTGAATTTAAGCCAAAACTAGATCTTCGGCTGTCAACTGATTATAGACTTATTCGTCAACATTCTGCAAAAAATCTGTCACTATAAGGAAGATAAAGGACAAATGTAGATCTCTAATGGACTACTTTTGTAATTTATGTACGATTTACTAGAAAAAAGTTGGCATTAATTGTGCCAAAAAAGCACACGTTTTCAATGTCACACTACGACCTTATTCGTACTTATTTCACAAAACTGTTCCATCACAAACCTAAAGTGACTCTTCCTTTTTCGGAAAAGTTTTTTAAGTCTTCAAAATATTTCCAAAAATTAGAGTAATCAATTGACAGCGGCATCCTTGCAATCGCATCTTTTAGCCTCATAGTTAGCACCAGCCAAAAATTGAAACGTGCGGATGATTTGAGCGAGACAGAGCTAAAGAAGGTCACACCCACAATATGTTTTTGCCTACCTCGCCCCTTACCGCTGGGTCTCAGCACAAACAAAATTCACAGCGTTCCGACAGCCTTAAATCTTACAATTCAATTACCTTTGGTACAAATATAAGCGCCATAGAAAGAAAACAACAAAACACTATCGATAACGCACAGAATGCGAAGCTGGCGTCCTGTTGGCTGGCTATCACCATGGCAACCGGGCAAGTGATCAGGCACAAAACTACCACGTTATAGATGCTCATGCCAACATAGCGTGAGTCATTTATCTGCTTCACTTTTATGCTACGAGTCTCGTAGGCCAGAAACAGGCCGAACACAAGCACTAAGCCTTTGTAGCCGTATATCACACCTACGACAAACAACACGCGTTAGGACGTTTTCATTAAGAGGCGATGGTCTAGTCATAACATTTTTAGGGCGCCGTACTTCAAAAGGAAACAAGAAACCCTTATAGAAATCACTTCATTGTCCATTGTCTGTCTCTCAATACCCTTTTTTCTCAGGAGTACGCGGAGGTATCAAGTTGAAACTAACACCAAAAATTCAGATCTAAAATCTCTTGAAGTTGTGAAAAAATCAAACTTCTAAGTCAACGCAATCACAAGTTACGGCCGCTTATGCCGCATTTTTTGACACTCGCAAGGGAATCAAAACCTATAAGGTACTCCCCGTTGACCTAGAATCATGAAATTTCGTAAGAAGTAATGTCTTATAGCACAAGTAAAGAAAAAAATCCGAAAACCGTAAATTTGTAGTTATAAACGTCAAAATAGTGCATACTAGCGACATCAGACGGAATCTCTTAAAAGCTATTAGTTCAGGTATTTCTGCGCCTTAGTGTGTATTACTATGGTCACTATAACAACAAATAATAACAATAAAATAAAGTTATTAAATATTGAACGGTGGTACGGAACCCTTCCTGCGCGAGTGCGACTCGCATTTGGTCAATTTTTTTTATCAAATGACTTACCTAGCCAGACTGTATTATGCTGACTCTCACAATGCTCCAGTTGGGGTCGGATTTTGTAATCGTCCCCAGCTATCGCTGGCATCTCCAACGGAAACTGTTCGACTTGGCGTTGCAGAGGATCGTGTAGTTGCCACGTCAGCAGCAGAGCTATGTCTACGGCTAGCAGACCTGACACCATCGAGTACAACTTCCAAGGCTGCACTTTTTTCTGTAAATTTTATAGGTATTCAAATTATTCGGTTTACTATGATATTTTGCTGCGGCTTGCAGTCAGTACATGTGCTGCAGTGTGTTAGAGAGAGAGAGAGAGAGAGAAACGGAGTAAGAGAAAGAAAACAAAGCTGTAAACCATGTAAAATAAATGTTACACATCATTGACGACTCCAGTAAGACTCACTCATATTTTTTGTTCTAAAGTTCCAATAATATATAGCGCAATAAAATTACAGCAAGACCTCGCTTAAGGCTGTTTCAGTATTACGCAGTTTCTAAAAAAAGTTTAACCACTATAACGTAAATGATACTATGTCGATTCTCACTTTACTAGAGTCCGGTATCCGGTAAATCCCCTAAATTTTCTTTACAGTTCGTTACCAGATAACTGACATCTGGTATTCGGAAATCGAACTAACACGTAGTATAGATCGCAACAATCACATAGATATCTTTAATACTGATCTATCTTAACAAATAACATTTTTATCGTCCCCGCAAGAACGACAAAATTTGCAGTTCTCTGTGCCGCTTGAACGGAAAGTTACCTACCAGTCACATGTAACTGGTAACGCAGTGAACGTGTTAAGTGGGATCTTATTGTACTTATTCTTGTTAGTTTGGTGTACGAAGTGTATATTAAGATTACGTCCACGGAATTCACTGCAGCTTCTTAATTTTCATTTTCTTACTTACTTTGGGATCACATTTTGATTTAGTGGTGAGTCGATGCACTCGCCAAACTTTGCTAAACATGGCGCCGTACGACAGCGTGAACCCGACGGCCAATAGCCACGCTCTTGCTTGACACAAAATGGTGAACATCGCCGGAGACACGAACTGTCCGTCGAGACCCAACACGAACACACTCACCAAACATACTATCACTCCGCACAACATTATTGTGTTGCATTTCGGATGCGATGATTGAATCACCCTGTAAATAGTATGAAGTGTTAGCGGGGAAACCCAGAAATTACAATGAAGTCAATATAATGAAGTCAATAATAATGCATTTAGCGTTCGTTTCTCGACTTTGTCATAACAGACGCCATTCGCACCACTACTATTTTCCATTTACCATTTCCCGTTATTTTTTACATTTTTTGAAACTTCATATTAAGTAATAGCAATGGACGATTGAAGGAATTGTTGGAAATTAGGATTAAGGTACCCAGCACATCTATTATTATTATTATTATACACCACGAGAAAGATAATTTTGGACGAATCATTCGATTATAAAAATCATTCGAATAGAAACATTTCGATTATCAAAATCATTCGATTATTCTTAATCTCTGCACTTTCATGACCACTATCACTAATTATTAGTCTATTATTTACCTCCGATGGCTGTGTAGAATATTGAATATAATTAAACCAATGGCGGCAATAATGCCAATGCTCGACACCACACACATGCATACGAATAATGGCAACGATATTGTCCGCAACTCGTAACGGATTATCATTCTGTCCTGAGGTACTTTGCCACCTGCAAAAAATTCACAATTCAGTTATCATAATTAGCATTTTGTAGTTCTATTTTGTCACACAAAAAAGTGTGTGCGTAACGTTTACGCACGGTTGAAGTAAAACATGTAAACAATACTTGCTAGGTTTTCAGTTTTTAGTGCACTTGCCGTAAGGCACATATATTATTGGTGTCGGTCGGATGGCAGGCCTAGGGATCGGATCAAAATTTCTCGACGTTTCATTGCAGCGCAATTACTCTCGACAGATTTAATTGATTTAAACTAAATTTGGTCCACACGTTCGATTCCCTACTGTCACGAAGCCTTTTTAAAATGGGTCTAATCGGATCATTTTAAGGGGTGTATTTAGAGCTGCGACCAGGGTTTTTTACATTAGGCACCCTTAGAATATGAACCTTCACCCAACCGAGAGCCAAGCGAAATTGTGAATCAAAGGTGAAATTTTTCCTATTATTAATATTTGTGTAAGTGATAGATGTTTTTCTACATAGTTACACTTAAGGTAGTTGTCGTCGTTAAGGCACACCGTCAGAAAATTCTTAATTTTTGTATACTTATTAAGGACATGATAATACAATTACCCTGAAAATTTGAAGTCGATCGACCGTATATAATCCGAGATAAATTCAATTAAAAATTGGATAATTAACATTGACTGTATACGATCTCTGTAGTTCTGAGCCAGTTTCTTGTTTATAAAAAAAGAACTAACTGTCAGAAACTTTCCAATAACTGACAGTCCTTCAATGCATAATTGTTATGAGTTTAAAAAAAATAAGAAACATTTTTTTACCGTCTAATTATTTATAAATAACGGTTTAAAGTTCAACAATTTATAGAAAAGTATACATGCATATGAATACTGTATGGGTTACGTTTCCACGGGTACAGTCTTGTGTACAAATTATGGATCACTTAGCTACAATCTAGTATACTTTTGTGGCGCGTATAATCTATAACTTTTTGACAATATTGTACCACGACAACTACCTTAATAATATCGGAAATTTTCGTTGATCTACTTGTTTTAGAAATATCATTAAATATTAAACATTATATCGCATCCAAAATTATTAATATAATTCAACAATAAATCACAGGTACTAAATAAAGTAGTCGAAACGTTGCAAGAATAACAATAACACGATTGTTTTATATTATTTTATCCAAATACCTGTGATTTATTATTGAATTATATTAAATATTAATTTCAAAAATACAGAAAATATCGTATAAATAGTAACTAATGAATAAATTTATATTTTTCCGGATATAGGCATGATAAATGTATTGTTCAAGATTATGTTACGCAGTCCGAATAAAGTGTAAACCTAATAATATGGATGTACATATTGACTTACCACTCCATCGCTCCCTGTTAAACCATGTCAGATTGTCAGCTTGCGTATCGTAATAACCTAATGTGATATACTTTCTGTCCAACAACTGTTCAATTTGCGTTAATGCTATCCGGTCTCCCTGAGAACTGAACGCCACAATTCCCTGCAAATCAACAAAGCACTTCAATACCCTCATTATTATTTACAATACGTATTCAATGTGTCATTTTACAGATCTTTATTGGATATGTAACACGTTTTTTCGCGAGAAAAGACCCCGCTTAATGCGGGAGACACGATTCAAAAAGTGCCAGCGCTATACGAAACAGCGCTAAACGAGGTCATCTTAATACGTAGATAATAATAGCCATGAGTCAAAGAACCGAAAATAAAAAAAATAGTTTTTTTTTTAATTTTGTAGCATTTTTTGGTAAATACTTTTTTATCATATTAATTGTAGATTTATTTATCGCTAATATCGATTTTTGTTCATAAAAATCAAATAAAAGTTTGAGTAAGAAGTTATGTTTGTGACGAGGAAGATTCCTCATTTGACAAATTTTGTATTTTGTGAATTAATTATACCTACATTTATTTATTGCTAATATCGATTTTTATACATAAAACATTTATGAGAATCAAATAAAAGTTGGAGTAAGAAGTTATGTTTGTGACGAGGAAGGTTCCTCATTTGACAAATGTTGTATTGTGTGAAGAAGTCATCTAATGTAGTTTGCCTCTTTCTGTTTCGTTCAGCAAGCTGTTGTCTATAGCAAGATATTGCATCAATGACACTTCGTCTTGCCTTTGAACTTCTATCAACATTTGAATCATTTTGTATAAACTGATCCATAATTTACGCAATAGTGGCTAAACTTTTTTTTAGAAACCGCGTAATACTGAATCAGCGTTAGGCAGAGTAGCGTTAAGCGAGGTCTTACTGTATAGTTTTCATAATGGTTTATTCTATTTGTTTTTCAAAGAAAGTTTTGTGAAAGAAATTTTCTTTTAAATGTTACAGTTTCGGAAATATTCTAAATATAAAAACATTAGCTGTTCTTTTGTTCTAAAGATCTGGCAAAAATAAATTAGTCAGGTAGCTGACAAGCATTCGTTGTTTAATTTTTACAGACATTGATAATTTACACTGTATGTAAAGTATACAAAGTTTTAATATTAATTTTGTTTTTTATATAAGCGGTACGTTTACATATTAGTAATCTATGTGGTTACGTTACAATTCGATATTTCCTTCTGGAACAAGGGCAGATCTGAAATAATATTCCCCGAATAAAAGTTACCAAGGGAATATAGAACATATAAAAACATACACTATTAATAATATTAGTCCCCTGGTAACTGTTACGAATTTTATATAAAGAAGTTATCTATAGAACTAAGTAATACCTAGAGTGTGAGGGACAAAGAGGGAATTGTCGTATTTAGTTAAAACTATTTTTGGATTTATAATATTGACTCTACCAACAGTAATAGATATATTAACAAATAAAATTACTTGCAATACTGTTCAATTGATTTTAATTTATATAAAAGACGTTTCAACCAACAGTTTTGGTCCTTTTCAATTTGAAAAGGACCTAAACTGTTGGTTGAAACGTCTTTTATATAAATAAAAATCAATTGAACAGTATTGCAAGTAATTTTATTTGTTAATATTTTTGGATTTGATGCTTTTTATGTTGTCATGTTATTTGAAAATTGAATATTCATTTTTATAGAAGGCCGTTGCTGTGGAAAAATAGTATATTACATCGCAGGTAAAAAGTTGAAATTCATACACTGCGCGTCACATGATGCCTTCGGCTTCGTCTCGGAAATTGTGTCGCGCAGTGCAGGAATTTCATTTTTCTGGCCGTGTGGTGTATACTATTTTTCTTTTTACCTAGTCGAAAGCACGTACTTTCGTATCAGTGTGCACGAGAAAACTTTTTCGACCCGCTGTTATAGATAGCGTGTGAGTAATTCCAGCAGTGCATAAATGTTAAACTTTCTGTCTTAAAATGGAAATCGAAAGTACGTGCTTTCGACTTGGTGTAAAGAAAAAAGCATTTTTTATAAGAAGCTGTCAAAATAATTTCAAGGAAATATGTTTTTGTAAGAACATAATAATATCTTAAAAAGGCAATACAGAAAAAGAAGAATATTATTTCGAAATCAGAGATACAATGTTTTGAAAACAAATTTCCCATTTATTGAAGAAGAATGGAGGAAAATGACGTTGATAAATATATTGTCTGACACTATTTCCCTATTCGGTAGAGTATTATAATACGCGCCACGGTTCTAAAAGGTTGTGAAGTTAGTCACAAACAGCGTCGCAAATGCATATTTTACAGCCGTCTTGGTTGTTTTGTGAGAAAGGAAGACTCCCACCACATCCGGCACAGAACGTGCGCTCGTCGGTGATTGGTTATCGCTGGTTGTCTGGTCAATTGTCGTTTTTCTGCTATAAAATACAGTCCAGTACGCTATTGTTAAGTTGTTTCTTTGATTGTTAATTGATCAAGATGCCTAATACTGTTTTGCATAGGCAAGCACGAAAAATAATTTTTTGGATGACAAGGAATTGGACCTTTAGATTAAAGAAAAATTAAATATAATAATATAGCGCTAGTTTGTAGTTTTTCAACCGACTGTGCCTGCGCAAGCCTCCATTTGCATCTAACTTCCGAGCCTTTTAGATCCACGTCACGTACTATACAGGGTGTCTCACCGAACGTTGGCTAACATGGGTAACTTTGTTATTAGTGGAGATAGAAAGTCGGTTAAATGGGCAAAGTAGTGCAGAAAATTGGGCTCATTAACATGCCGTCGAAAAAACAATTGAATTTTGACACCCTATGAATTTATTCAGAAAATAGTGAAAATTGCCATTTATGAAAACTGGCCATAACTTTTTTATTTATGAAGATATTTGAAAATTTCATTAACCATTTTTTGATAACTTTTTAAGGTCTTTTCAGTGGCGTAGGTTTAATTTTTTTATTTCTACTACATAATGAGATATTGACATGAACTTTGGTTTTTCTTATGGACGGCATTTTTGATTTTCAGATATTCGAATTCTACTTATTTTTCTGAATTATTTGACATAGCACATTCTATATCTAAACCAATCAGAAGCTACAAAACTGATAAAAATAGCTTTTTGGCGTTATCAAAGTGTGCCGTGTAAAACGAAATTTGTTGAAACAAATACATATCGACAGATTAACAATCTGTCGAGACGTCGCTACAGTTTTGCTAATTCATTTTGTTTGATTTACTCTCTAAGATGGCTCAAGCATTCTCAAATTTGGAGAAACAGGCTATTTTTGCGCATACATTCAGCGTAACAATAATACCACGTGGGCTCAAGCAGAATACTTGAACCTTTATCCAGAAAGGCGACAGCCTTATTCAATAACTTTTAGGAACTTTTCTCCATTAATTTCAACGTTTGCTAAACCTAATTCTTCTTCACATCAGTGTTGAATGTTGCCTTTTTTCTTTAAAAATGAACCGTATACCTTTAAATTTCTATTTAAGTTCCTAAAAGTTATTGAATAAGGCTGTCGCCTTTCTGGATAAAGTTTCAAGTATTCTGTTTGAGCCTACGTGGTATTTTTGTTACGCTGAATGTATGCGCAAAAATAGCCTGTTTCTCCAAATTTGAGAATGCTTGAGCCATCTTAGAGAGTAAATCAAACAAAATGAATTAGCAAAACTGTAGCGATCGCTCGACAGATTGTTAATCTGTCGATATGTATTTGTTTCAACAAATTTCGTTTTACACGGCACACTTTGATAACGCCAAAAAGCTATTTTTGTCAGTTTTGTAGCTTCTGATTGGTTTAGATATAGGATATGCTATGTCAAATAATTCAGAAAAATAAGTAGAATTCGAATATCTGAAAATCAAAAATGCCGTCCATAAGAAAAACCAAAGTTCATGTCAATATCTCATTATGTAGTGGAAATAAAAAAATTAAACCTACGCCACTGAAAAGACCTTAAAAAGTTATCAAAAAATGGTTAATGAAATTTTCAAATATCTTCATAAATAAAAAAGTTATGGCCAGTTTTCATAAATGGCAATTTTCACTATTTTCTGAATAAATTCATAGGGTGTCAAAATTCAATTGTTTTTTCGACGGGATGTTGTTGAGCCCAATTTTCTGCACTACTTTGCCCATTTAACCGACTTTCTATCTCCACTAATAACAAAGTTACCCATGTTAGCCAACGTTCGGTGAGACACCCTGTATATTAGATTTTGGAATGGTACTATTTTTAATTTAAAAAAAATTACATTGACAACGCCCATTTTTCCGTAGAGTTTCTTTAGTCATTTTTGGCAGATGCAATTTTTAAAATCTAATTTACAACACGTCATATAAACAAAGTAAAGTTGATTTTCAAAAAATCCTCAATTACAACAGAACAGTAGCCAAAGTAACCAGATCTTGTTCCTTACACTTTAAATCAATAAACATAATTTTTAAGCTGTATCTACTTACTGAAACTCCAAGAAACTGAGTTGAGTTAATTTCTGCATAAATTTCGTCTGCCGTTTCTTTATCCGTGTACGTGAAATTCTTTAAACTTCTTCCTTGTTTTTTTAATCTGTCCATTGTTCTATTAAAAGCTTAAAACAAAATGAAATATAAAACATCACTCTTATGCTCGTCTTCTTACAGAACATAGATACTTAGCGATCTATGAATGGGAACTATAAAATCCGCATGAATGGTAACACCACGAAATAAAGATATAGACGTAAGATTTTTCATGATTTTGAGTTATTGTACTCAAGAGCACCTGAACTTATCGATTAGAGAATTTCAAACATGAGGAAATATATTTAGTGGCACCTCCAGTTTGGGATCTCTGATCGCGTCTAACCACGCATTGTTCTTGGTCTCAGCTGCCAGACTGCGATTTTCATGTTCAGGATAATGCCCTTAATGAACTCACAAAAATCTAGGTTCCCTAATTAATATGGCAATTTATGCTCAGTGTAAAAACAGAGATTTGATCAAATCCCTATGGTAGATGATCTATTCATGGAAGAGCATCTTCCGTGAATAGATCATCTGCCTTAGGGAGTTGATCAAATCTCCATTATTATCATCTCCCTGCAACATATATATCTTTAATTCTGGTTTGCAGTGAAGAAAAAGGAAATTAGAAAACCGAAATACATTATTTGTTTATACAATGAGGAATAACAACCAGTGCCGGATTAGCCACGTAGCAAGAGTAGCAAATGCTACGGGCCCCGCGAATTTGGGGGCCCCGCGCTCCAACGCCTGTCTGACCGATATCTTCGTATATATATACATATATATCTTTAATTCTGGTTTGCAGTGAAGAAAAAGGAAATTAGAAAACCGAAATACATTATTTGTTTATACAATGAGGAATAACAACCAGTGCCGGATTAGCCACGTAGCAAGAGTAGCAAATGCTACGGGCCCCGCGAATTTGGGGGCCCCGCGCTCCAACGCCTGTCTGACCGATATCTTCGTATATATATACATATATATCTTTAATTCTGGTTTGCAGTTAAGAAAAAGGAAATTAGAAAACCGAAATACATTATTTGTTTATACAATGAGGAATAACAACCAGTGCCGGATTAGCCACGTAGCAAGAGTAGCAAATGCTACGGGCCCCGCGAATTTGGGGGCCCCGCGCTCCAACGCCTGTCTGACCGTAATAAAAAAATATTAATTTAGATAGGAGCGTAAAATATCTTGCATGCCATAAACGCGAAGCGCTTAGGCATATCACAAGATTACTAGTGTTTTTGAAGTATTTCCACAACTAAAATCTCTTACAACAGAAGAGATTTTGGAAAAATCCTCAAGTATGGTCAGTGCTTACGAAGACGATTTGGAGAACAGCCTAGGTGACGAATTAGTGCAGTTCGCAGAGCTGCTGAAAACAGATGTGGCTACCGTTATTGACAGCAAGAAACAGGAGCCTCTGGAACAGCAATTTTATAGACTTTTATTAAATAATTCTTTAAAATCGTGTTTCCCAAACTTAGAAATTGCCTTGCGCATTTACTTGTCTCTCATGATCACTAACTGCAGTGGCGAACGTTCTTTTTCAACATTAAAACATATTAAAAATGAATTAAGGAATACGATGGGCCAAGAACGTCTTAATCATCTCACTTTGTTGAATATAGAGCATGATTTGCTTAAAGAAGTCGATATTGAAAGTGTTATCTCTAAATTTGCCCTTATTACATCCAGAAAAGTTTATTTGTAACAGTTTTGTTTTATTTAATACCCTAAACTTGAGAACCTAAAGCAAACCAAGGACCCCGTATCAGAATTTGCTACAGGCCCCGCGCTTGGTTAATCCGGCACTAATAACAACATACACTGTTTCTCATATTTTGATACGTTGGGTGACCCCATCATTGAAAATACTTCAGGTTTGTCGTTCTGCAGAACATATGACAGTAGTTTTTGGCTTACCTAGAGCAACTGACCACACGGCATCGTACGCCAAAGGTGCTTCCTGATAACCCACAGGAAAGTGGGCGTGTTCTATGTCATATTTTTCACTAAGCACTTTATTCAAACGTAATCTAAATTCTTCAGAAGTCATCCCAGATATTGTTTTTTGATCTAGATTTTGATTCCACATTAAAGCTTCGGTTGTTAGATGTCCTTCAGCTGCTAAACGCATTTCTTCTACTGTGCAGTTTACTTTTTCTTCTTTTAAATTACTTTCAAACCAATTGTCTTCATACCAACCTTTAACAAAGTAAATTTATGAAATATACAATGTAGCATCTTCTACCGGGTGTTTTTTTCAAAACTTTGAATGGATTTTTTTGTTGAAACTGTTTTTGATTCAACCGGTGTGGTTGAATCAAAAACAGTTTTAGGCAAAAGTTGTTGGGTTTTGAGGGGGAAATAATTCACACGTAATACCAACCCACTCCCCCCACCCCTCGGCATGGGGTGGGGGTAACTTTTGTTTTTTAAATGGAAACCCCCGATTTTTATGATTAAATTAAATTAAATTAAATTTTAAAGTTGTTCATTTTTACATAAAAAAAAATTAATCATAAAAATCGGGGGTTTTCATTTAAAAAACAAAAGTTACCCCCTCCCCCTGTCTAGGGGTGGGGGAGGGGGTTCGTATTACGTGTAAATTATTTCTCCCTTAAAACCCAACAACTTTTGCATAAAACTTTTTTTGATTCAACCGGTGTATCAACAAAAAAATCCATTCAAAGTTTTGAAAAAAACACCCGGTATATAAATAAAGTATTATAAGCTTATATTTTGTGAATACTATGACATTCGTCTATTTTGAAATGGGAAATTACGTCGATAAATATAATTATAGGTCTGGTCGTAAATTTATTGAAAAATATTTATTATACATATATTAATCTAATTTGCACTGATTTTTTATCCAGTACTTGGTAGAACATGATTAATAATAACAGATAAATAAAATCACTTGAAAATCCAACAAAAAAAATTTACAAAATTATTTCTCGACGATCGTTTCGAGCGATAAGTCCATCCTCAGGAATATAAAACATTACGCATATGTTTTATAGTCCTGAGGATGGACTTATTATCTGGAACGATCATCCAGAAATAATTTAATAAAAATGTTTTTGTAGAATTTTCAAGTGTTTTTATATATCCGTTATTAGATATTCATCCTTTCAAATTAAAGTAACATTTGCCGTATATGTAAAGTTCTAACAAAAACCTACATAAAAAAAAACACTTGTGATACATAATATTAAACCGCAAGACAAAAAGTGGCCGGTATTAAGTGACATAGAAACAAGAATTAGAGGTAACGCTTTGAACTAAAAAACTGATCGTAGATATGTCGTGCTTTAAAAATTAAAAGAAAGAGTAACACAAAAAGCGAGATAAAACCTATACGTATAGAAGTTTTTGTGCCAACGTTACAAATTTAATAAGACTGCAGTTTGTACAGCAATATTGCAATGAAAAACTAGAAAACGTATTACAGCCAATATACTGGTTCTACCAGGAGTTATGCGGAGGAATATGGGGCTATATTGCTTGTAGAAATGTCGACAAGTATTTTATCATTAGTCTATTTCCCATATGGCACATACACTCTTGGCGCTGGTCGGGTGCAGGGACTAGGGATTAGAGATGGGAAAAACGGGTCCTTTTAGTGATTTGCATCTGGATCCCGTATGTGAGCCGGCTCACTGAAGCGGTTCAAAAAGAGCCGAGTTCTGAATATGTTATTGCAGTCTGCCACTGAGTTACCTAGTTCAGTCAATCATATCACGACCTGTATAGAATCAAGAATGCATAGCCAAACATGTGACGCATGAGTCATTTGAGCTAACAGATGCATCAAAGCAAGAACTGATACGTAAATGTAAAATGTGCTTCTGTGTGTTAAGTGTTTCACTGAGTTATGCGGATCCGTTGATCCGTCGGCTCAAAAAAAAGTGAGTCGGCTCTCACGGATCTTCTGTCGGAGTCGGCTCTTTGAACCGGTTCAGATCTGAGTTACCCAACCCTACTAGGGATTGCAATCCAGCGGCGTTTTCGATCCAGCAGGATTTATGCTGTATCAAACCATATCCAGGTGGATCCTGCATCAATCGATTTTTAAAATAAATGAAACAATTTTTTTTTAAACTCTAGAATTTTTTATAACAATTTATTACCCCAAATATTCGTTTGTGTTTATAAGTAATTTTGGCGTTAGTAAAGTATTCTAATAGTAAGGAATAGTTACGAGTACTGGGAGTATTATTATTAATATATTTAATAAACATATTATTATTAATTATTGCAATACAACCATAAATCACCTAAAGTGATATTGTAGATATCTAAAATAGTTACTCATTCACCTATTTTACTATGTTTCTCAATCTCAAAAATTTTCGAAACAAATTTACGTAGCCCGCTTATAAAACCTTTAGTTAATTCTTATTAGAAAAAAACTTAAAAAAAAATATTAACCTCGTTCAAAAAAATCACTATTAAGATGAAAATAATGAAATTTTGAGGTCGGAGCTAATTTCATTACAAAAACTTTTAATTATATATCTACTTTTATTAAATAGGCGCCGACCTCAAAATTTCATATGATTTTTTTTGTAATGAAATTAGCTCCGACCTCAAAATTTCATTATTTTCATCTTTTTAGTGATTTTTTTGAAGAAGGTTAATATTTTTTTTTCAAGTTTTTTTATTTTTTACTTTTTAGTGGTGGATTTGATTTCGCACATTTTTAAAAACTACTGAACCGACTTAGGTAAAATTTATGTGGGATCACCCTGAAGATGTGCCCTATTAAATAAGAAAAAAATCATCATAATCGCTTTACAAAATATGTTGGAGATATGGGTAGCATACATTAAAAAATATGTTTTTTGACGTCATTTAAAAACGGATGAACCGATTTTAATAAATGTATACCCTTTCAAACAAAAAAATAATTTTCTAAATCGGTTCAGGCATCTTCGAGTAATCGGGGAACATACATAAAAAATAAAAAAAAAAGTAACTAAAAAAAAAGTAAATAAAAAAAAAAGTAAATAAAAAAAAAGATTCCGACGAATTGAGAAACTCCTCCTTTTTTTAAAGTCGGTTAAAAATTAAACTTTAATATAACTTACATAATTTATGATTTGACTTGTCTATTAATGAATGAAGCCAATCAATTATGTAACAGTTTTTTTTTTTACTTTTCTGAAGGTAAGATCCCAAAAAAGAAATGTTATTGATAGTGTCATCTCCCAGCCTACTTCTTAAAGAACTACAAATATACCCGGCTGCGGAAAAGGCTTTCTCTGCCTCTACGCTGGTTGGTTTGAGAGTCATGAAATAATAATAGATTAAAGTTAGATTTTCACTTCTTGCTCCCTCACTTTCATAAAGTGCTTTTTTTTCCTAAATATCTTATCATAATCCTTCTTAGACCCAGTTAATTACTTGTTTTTAGCTGATTGCGAATCCGCACCGCTGGATCCAGCGTCAGATGCTGAATCTAGCAAGACCAAAAATGCAATCCCTACATACATCGTGCATACATTATTGGCGTTGGCCGGATGGAGGAACCTAGGGGTTGGACCAAAATATATATTTTTGAGAAATATCTGTATTTGTATATAGATATATATGTGTATATTTCGAAAGAGTTAATTGATTTTAACGAAATTTGGCCCACATTTGGAATTCATCACCGCACGAACCCTATTGAAAATGCGCCTAATTTTGTCAAAAACAATCTTAAGTTCATATATAATGAAACCACACTTGCGTATTAGCAAATACACTATATTGTCGGCAGGCTTTTGGCACTGCGACCCAATTTTTTTAAGTCGGTTAAAAATACGAACGTAATTACTACTAATACGTTGCTGGGCTCAAATAACCATAAATACATTTTATATTAAATTTTAAACTTGTTTTTTTCATATTTCATAATATTTAATCATTGACGGAAATACGAAGAAGACACGGGGGCAGATATACCCAGTGTATTGGAATTACGTCCGACCCGATTCACACAAATAGACACGCTAGACTGCAATTATCTAATGTGTTTTATGAGGAACTGGCTCTCCGCCCCCTCTGCGAAAATTTCTCACCGATCCATCTAACCCTTGTTTCTTCTCAAAGAAAAAAAACAAACTCTTCGCCTTATTGGGGCTTTAACACTGACGCTGATGAACTCAGATGTTGAGCGTCTATAATCTACAGTCTCTCTCTAACAACAGTCAATGAATACATGATACTTTAAAGACATCTTATAAGTTAATACAGAATATATCATCTATCTGTACGTCTATAGATGTAATTAAAATCGACAACTCCAAACTTTGTACAACACAGCACTTTTTACAGAAGTAATGATTGATGTATTCGTATATATAGCCAATGGATTGCAAAATCCATATATTTACAGAAGTTAGTTCAATTAATACAAATCTATACACCTATTATTATCAATAAAATTACAATTCCAAACTGTGTACAATACAGCACTCTTTACAGAAGTAATGTTTGATGTATTCGTATATAGTCAATGGATTATAAAGGTCACTTACTGCGAGAGTTGTATTTTAATTAATTTTACAGAAGTTACTTAAATTAATACAAATAAATAAAATCGTAACGTAGTCTGTAATTGCACAGTTTTAAAGTTTCCCGGAGCGAATTTTCAGTTTTCAATCAGTTTGTTCTGTCTGTCCGGGCTAATCTTTGAAACGGCTTAGCCGATTGTGATGGCACTTCATAGACGGGTAAAGAATTATGTCAGGAGTGATCTAGGCTGCATTTTAATCCAAAAATATCCCTTATGGGGGTGAACAGGGTGATGGAAAGCTTCATAAAGAATACGCTGCATCTCTGAAATTACTTAAGAAATACATGTCCGACGGTCTTTTGAACACACTACTCGAACGGGGGGGATTTCATATGGAGGAATTTAGCCGGGTACAATACGGACGAAGGCGCAGGCAAACCGCTAGTTTATTATAAAGTAAATTACAAATTGCGATATGTTATCAAGTCAGACATAAGTATTCTTTAAAGATGGGATACCTATTTCGAGCGAAAATTGTCGAACTATTTGAGTATTAAAATATTTCCAGACGTCTCGGGAGGCTATTCAAAAATATTCGAATGATTTTTTTTTACCTATGAGTTACGAAGTCGGGGGCAAACCGCTAGTCTTTTAAAGAAAAGTTTGAGAGCTACCTATTGTTATATTGCACCAGCTGTCAGTTGTCAATCTAATTTATGAATGTATCAAATTATTATACGATTCAGAACAAACCTGTTTACATAGTTCCCTCACAAGTGTACGTATATCAATCTACTACTGTCAAAACTAAATAGACTGTCAAATTTAATAATCATAAATGTAACGCCAACGTTTGATGGTTTGCTTTTGACATATTTCATTTAAATAAAGACATTTGTATGTCAATTTTAGGTTTTGATATTTCCTGAGCGTTAAATATTTTCTGGAGGCTTACACAATACAATTTTTGTTAGCCATTTTTCAGGATAAATGTTCATTTTATCATTTTTGATTGAGCCGTTTTTTCAATAAATTTGTGATCGAAAATAAATGATGTGTAACCGAATGATGCATCATAATCGACAATCGACATAGTACTATGTCTGGATTAATTCACATACATTTCATATTTCATAATCGATTCAAGTGAATGATATCTCGGTTACCATAATCGAATGATGTATGATAATTCACAATCGAAGTAGTACTGTGTCAGGATTAATTCACATACATTTCATATTTCATAAGCGATTCAAGTGAATGATATCTCGGTTACCATAATCGAATGATGTATGATAATTCACAATCGACAGTCGACGTAGTACTGTGTCGGGATTAATTCACATACATTTCATATTTCATAATCGATTCAAGTGAATGATATCTCGGTTACCATAATCGAATGATGTATGATAATTCACAATCGAAGTAGTACTGTGTCGGGATTAATTCACATACATTTCATATTTCATAGTCGATTCAAGTGAATGATATCTCGGTTACCATAATCGAATGATGTATGATAATTCACAATCGACAATCGACGTAGTACTGTGTCGGGATTAATTCACATACATTTCATATTTCATAATCGATTCAAGTGAATGATATCTCGGTTACCATAATCGAATGATCGATTATTCGGCCATAATCGCAATATTTCGGTTATATCATTCATAATCGCCCAAGACTAATTATTACATCACTAATACACTAGCTGCTAGCATAGCAAACAGCTATGTTTCATAAGCTTCTTTTTAAAGTTCAAGGTTAATGAATTAATGGCTTTATGATATTGAACGAGCAAACTGAAGTGTTTTGTTTCCTCCATGTATTTATAAAGTTTTATAAAAGGTGTAAAAAGAGCATTTAGTAATTCATTTTATCTAATATCTAAAGCGTCATACATCACCTGTGTTGTGTGTTTTTCTGTAAAGATCGTATTTTATTATACAGGATGTCCGAGAATTATCTTTACAAGTTTGAAATTTAATAACTTTTGAAATAAAAAGGATATTCACATTCTGTTTTCTGCACTTACTAGTTCAACTCATAAAGTTTTGTTCTGTTTAGGTTAGCACCTCCACATGTGCACCACGTGTGGCCCGAAGCACATCCAGTCGGTAATCGATTTCTTGCCAGGTACGCTGTAACATAACGTCTGTGACAGTGGCAAAAGCCTCTGTAATGCGGGTTTTTAAGTCAGTAATGTCAGTAACCTTTCTCCGATAAACAATATCCTTCAAATAACCCCAGAGAAAAAAACTTTGAGTTGCATTAATAACTGCAGAACACAAAATGTGAATATCTTTTTCATTTCAAAAGTTATTAAATTTCAAATTTGTAAAGATAATTCTCGGACATTCTGTATTATCTTGAATGGTAGATCTGTGACGTTATATAACATTGCGTGTTTTAAGTGTTGTATTTTTACCCGACAGCGCCAGAAGGAGGGTAATGTTTTTAATTGTGTGTTTAAAAAAAAGCATGAATAATATATTTTTACAAAATTACAATAATTTATTGCAGACGTACTTCTGACGTCACAGAATATGAATATCATTCTTTTCTCAGTTTTTAACGTATCAGAAAACTCTATTTTCACTGATTTATTTTTTAACAAACTGCGTCATGTGTTTTAATAATCATCCAATCTTGATCAAATCCAGCATTACTAGTCCTAACTTGCGATTTTGACGATTATCTTGTTTTAACTTACTTAAAGATTATACCAACCCCCTCGCTACTGTGAGAGTTAATGTCTAGCTACAGCTAAAAATAATTGGCTCTCGCATGTAGTGAATTTAAATGTTGTTATCGCTATATTATGAAGGATTAAACTGTTGAATTGTGTGCACCGTAGAGTAACTGATTAACTCATTCCGCCGCGAAAGTGGAAAGATTCTGGTTTGAATCCAGACGGTGACGTGTTGGAATAATAAATTTTTCTAATATAGTGTTACAACAATGAATGTTTCTTAACAATTATAGCAGACTTAAGCTATTATACTAAATGAATTGAGCTGGTACGTAGCTACAAGCGTATGTTAAAAATCTACTAATAACTAATATTAATGGTGTTGATAATTTACCGATATTAAATTGTCGTTTTCCGCTCTAATCAGTGCTAACGAAACAGAAATATTCTGTGACTTAGGACCGTAATAGAAATGGAAAGTTCATCTTTGATTCATTCAAGACCCCTCGCTACTGTGAGAGTTAATGTCTAGCTACAGCTAAAAATAATTGGCTCTCGCATGTAGTGAATTTAAATGTTGTTATCGCTATATTATGAAGGATTAAACTGTTGAATTGTGTGCACCGTAGAGTAACTGATTAACTCATTCCGCCGCGAAAGTGGAAAGATTCTGGTTTGAATCCAGACGGTGACGTGTTGGAATAATAAAATTTTTCTAATATAGTGTTACAACAATGAATGTTTCTTAACAATTATAGCAGACTTAAGCTATTATACTAAATGAATTGAGCTGGTACGTAGCTACAAGCGTATGTTAAAAATCTACTAATAATTAAAGATTATATCATTTCCATTTAAAACGGTTCAAATTCGAGTTGTCGAGGTTGTCAGAGTAAAATTTTTAACTTACCAAGGTTTGTAGATTTTATAGAGGATGTATTTAGTTCAATAGAGGATAATACTTTAACTTATGGAGGTCACCAAAATATTATTTTAAGTTATCGAGGGCGATGTTCAGAATATTTGTTTAAGTTGCCGAGGTTTTGTGATTTAAGTAATCGAGGTTTTATACTCTCAGGGGAAGGGAATTCAAAAAAATTTTAACTTACAGAGGTCTTATCGAGGTTCTACTGTATATTGTTAATGGACAGATAAACTCACCAATAAAAAACCATACGTAGCTTTTTCCGTATAAGTTCTTGTGAAATATTTCACAAAGATTATATCATTTCCATTTAAAACGGTTCAAATTCGAGTTGTCGAGGTTGTCAGAGTAAAATTTTTAACTTACCGAGGTTTGTAGATTTTATAGAGGATGTATTTAGTTCAATAGAGGATAATACTTTAACTTATGGAGGTCACCAAAATATTATTTTAAGTTATCGAGGGCGATGTTCAGAATATTTGTTTAAGTTGCCGAGGTTTTGTGATTTAAGTAATCGAGGTTTTATACTCTCAGGGGAAGGGAATTCAAAAAAATTTTAACTTACAAAGGTCTTATCGAGGTTTAACTTATCGAGGTTCTACTGTATATTGTTGATGGACAGATAAACTCACCAATAAAAAACCATACGTAGCTTTTTCCGTATAAGTTCTTGTGAAATATTTCACAAAGCACCTTGCGAGCCGCCACCACGTAGAATAAGCCGACGATGACGCGAGCGTCTTGACGTCTCAAGTTATTCACGGCGTCCGACGGATCCGACAAGAATGATTGGCGAGTTACAATTTCGATACCTGATTCCTTGCATCGAACTTCTAAGTCTTCAACTGTCTGTAAATAAGGAAAAACAA
This sequence comes from Venustoraphidia nigricollis, assembly GCA_034508555.1. Taxonomy (NCBI): domain Eukaryota; kingdom Metazoa; phylum Arthropoda; class Insecta; order Raphidioptera; family Raphidiidae; genus Venustoraphidia; species Venustoraphidia nigricollis. The sequence goes on from JAVRKA010000008.1 coordinate 808,059, forward strand.
ACTTTTATTTACACTAATATTATAAAGAAGAAAGATTTGTATGTTTGTAATGAATAAACTCAAAAACTACTGCGCCGATTTAAAAAATTCTTTCACCATTAGAAAGCTACATTCACTCTGAGTAGCATAGGCTATATTTATTGCTAGAAAATATTAGGGGTCCTTACTAAAACTTTAGTAACGTAACCCAAGGTGTAAAAAAATACCATAAAACATCTTTCGTCGCATGCGCTGCGGAAACTATTGATGATAGAACAAAAGTATGTTCTACAATATTAAAGACCATATCAATAACTACAAAAAACTTCGCGAAACTATATGTCCGACTATTATCGTTATGTCACAATAACCACTTTTTGCATTTTAATAATCTATATAGATAAAAGACGATGTATATGTAATCTATGGACTCCAAACGGGAAGACCATTTTCGATGAAATTCTCAGACAATGTTTAGATTAGTCCAGCGGGTGATCTTCTCAAGTTTGGTAGCGATCGGATCAACAGAATTTTTTAAATTTCTTTTTGGGAAATAAGATTTTTCTTCGATTTTTGAACATTCGCAAATAAAAGTGATTGAATTCCCGCAAATTCAATACACGTTGAGAATTTAATGATAATGATTCTCATCTTTTATATCCTATATATTACATTTACACCCGGGCGAAGCCGGACTGGGCCGCTAGTTTTAAATAAAATATGTTGGCGTCACTGTTCAAATCAATTTTGTTTCAGCTTGCCTAGTTGTGAACGAGACTTTATTTTCAAAAAAAAAAGGTCATGAGAGACTAAATGAACATTACTATATCTGCAGGAAATTAAATCCCATTGTGGATTTTATATGGCATGATTAATTTTGGTCATAAAACTGACTCCATAATGAAAAAATAAAAATAGATATTTGAGAACATATATTTACGTTAGGTTTAAGCAATTTTACAGATATATAAATTACTGATTTATGGTTAATTATTATTCATCTTTAAAGTTCAATTCCAGATATATGTTATAATAGAAAACAGTATCACGGGTAATTGGAATAAAAATAAATCAATTTAAACATTCACTGATTGCAACGTGTCGTCTTTTATTTATTTTTAAGACTTTTTCAAGCATATTGAGAGCTTGAAAAAGTCTTAATTAAATAAAAGATGAAACGTTGTAATCAATGAGTGTTTAAATTGATTTATTTTTATTCCAATTACCCGTGATACTGTTTTCTATTAATTATTATGATTTATTAATAATCGGAGCATTTACAGACTTCTGCTGAGTTGCACAAAATATTGTCAAAAAATTTGATTTGACAATGACCTTAGATTGTGATCACAAAATTACAGTTTTCATACATAAAAGAACAGTCTTATGTCGTATTCAAACTCCCCGTCATCTACAACATTAGATTGTATTCACACAAAAACAAATGCTTGATTTACACAGAAAAAGTTCGTTTTTCAAGTCACATTTTGATTAAAATGTGGTTTCTAAATAAAAAATTTTGCAAAAAATTATGTTAAATACACATATACACATTTCAATCGATCAATTACACAGGCCAACAGTTATTTTGGCGTCAGGGTATTTGGAGTTGATTTCATATGATATTAATTTTTGTCGAAGAGCTCAAATTTTTGAGATATAACATATTAGTGAAATGTACATTAAACTATTTTAAGTGAAATTTTTATATACAAAGACAATAGAAAAAGTCAACGATAAAACCCAACTAGTGACTGAATACTTCGGAAGCTTCTTTTTCGTGACGTTCTTGAAAGTATTTTGGAACAGTTCCTTTTTAAACTCCAGCAGTAATCGGATTAAAATTGCCAAAAAAGCAAAAAAAATATATATATTCTGTTGATCCGATCGCTACCAAACTTCATAGGATTACTCGCTGGGCTTATCTAAAGATTGCCTGAAAATTTCATCTAAATCGATCCAGACGTTTTGGAGTCCATATAGATAACACACATACATAGTACATCGCCTTTTGTATATAGATTCATTAGTCGTCTGTACTTAATTGAATTATAAATTCCATGTTAAATTAATTGCCAACGTGTTACAAAGGCATTGTTGTTTAATTGCATTTATTAAATAAAAGAAGATCTAAATGGAACCCATTTTCGGTCGGTATTGTTTTTCAAGCTGCGTATTCAATTTCCATCAATATTAGTGGTATTTTCTAACAAATTATCCGCCATTAAAAGGGTATTTAAGTGCATTCAATTTCAGTTTGAGGTTAGATTTATCATTATTGTGTTTCTTCTACTATAATAATCAAGTGTTGTTACACATAAGTTTGCTTTGGGCCTGTAGAAAGTATTATGATTGATTGTGTTTTGATATCCACTGATATTAAGAGCCGGACAACTCACTGACTCTAACAACTCATTGACTCAGTTTTCTAAAAATTGGTTTGTGTAATGTGTATTAGTGATCGAAACTCTAAGCACTTTAAAAACGGTAAATAAAAATTATCCATACATCAGTTCAAAATTCTAGTGTGTAAATAAATGTTATTATACTTGTCAAAAAAAATGTTTTCATAGACCTTTTCATAGTTCAAAATATTTTGTGCGCATGCCTCAAAATCCGCCATCTTTTTCGGGCACTTTTCTTTTTGACGCATGAAAACTGATTGATTTAAAAAAAGTAAATAGTAATTAAATAAGAAATATGATTTAAAGAATTGCTACAACACCGTAGAAAAATATTTCCCTACTTTTGAAGATACATTTTTGGCAATCAACGATTTACGGCAGTTTTTCGGATCATGGCACTTCAACCGGCGTCTCAATGGCGCATGGGTGTGTTCTTCAACTGTTTTGTGTACTAATGTAGCATCGTCAATATAATATTCTCATTTACAACTTGGTGCTATTAAAAGTTCTTGCTTGCTAATTGAAAGCACCTAATACAAGCATAGACCCTCTCAACTAAATAACAAAACTAGCCGGTGATCGTGCGTTGTTAAAAGCGCACTCTGCGCATGATTCAATGCAATATCAATCTTCGTCCAGTCTATCCTTCTTTCAACAATCTATCAACAATAACAATTAATCTTTTGGATTTAAAAGTTGACAAAACCATTTTAATTCCAATGATAAATCTTCATCAAACGGAATGCTATAAGCTATCTCAATGGTCATTAAAATGTTGCCTTCAAAAAATCAATTTCTTTGGTTTCTCTACCGTTAGGCCGGAGCGCGCTAGAGCGCTCTGTAATAGATATCCGTATGGATAATTTAACACTAAAGGTCGCGATGCCTGAAAATGCTTTTTTTTGCATTTGCGGGGCCTAAAAATATACGCGCGGCAGAAGTTATACTTCTTTGGTGTGATCGCGATAATTGATATTCATATTTTCGTTAAAGATGTACAGTGATAAAATAAAATCCTGTTGAATTCATAATTTAAAAAATATAAGTATTGAGGTTATTTAATTGTCAAAAGTTGTTAGCAACACTATAGATTTTAAAAAGTTCCGTCCGATGTCGCTAGTAAACTTTGTTGTTTTATGAAATAACTATTTTGACGTTATTAAAAAAAAATTAGACGTTATCTATGAATACAAAGTAACACTATACCTAACTAACTAAGCATTTAAGGAGCAATTAATTGGCATATAGTTTAATCAAAAAAGGCAATATTCCGCACTAACTTCTTTCCAGTATTAAAAACTCTATTTTAATGAAAAATATTGCAAGTAAAAATTCAATATTATTATAACAGCTTTATGATCACTCTATATATACTGTATCGCTGTTTATTCTTTATTCTTTTCAGCGACCATTTTTTAAAATATCGTTTTTTATATTTGAAACAAACTTTTTGTTGAAAGAACCTATCACTGTACATTTGACAAATAAGACACGCATTAAAAGCCGTCTAAGATATATTATGTAACTTTTTTTTGCATCACGAAAATATTTATATAGACCTCACGTCGTTCTACTTTAAGCGAACTTATATATTTATTAATAGTCTTGATGTATGTCTTTAAAAAATATTAGACTTGGTAATAATCGAATGATTTTAATAATCGAAAGGTTGCTATTCGAATAATTTTTATAATCGAATGATTCATTCGAAATTATTCCTTCAGCTAATATATGAAAACTCTCGAATAAATTTTGCCCTCGGTTTCGATTGTCAGTCTTGAGAGAATCGTCTACATTTTCACATTTTAAGGGGGGAAAACGGCGAGTGAAAGTTTGTTTAGGGGTATCGAAAATTGGAATTGTAGGAAAAACATCGTTCGTTTTTTTGGGTAACAGCTAGTATGATATAAATATAATAATTAAAAACCCGGGTCGCAGTGCCAAAACCCTGCTGACAATTATAGTGTATTTACTAATACAGGCAGTGTGGTTTTATAATGCGAACTTAAGTTGGTTTTTGGGCAAAATAAAAAAATTGACTACTTAATACACCCCTTAAAATAATTTTTTTTTCTTAATTGCAATATTATTGTCAATCGAACCTTTATACCAAATTATATACACCTTTTAGTAAATAATTCACTATCTGCAAAATAGTGTTTTCATAAAATTTGTAAATCCGGTCCTGTCGGGCCGATTTTATTAAAATTTTAGGGTCACATTTTAATTACTGCCAGAGGGTCAAATTTGAAACGATTCGGAGAATTTTTTCGGTATTTTGGGGCCCAAAAACATTTGTCAACCCCTAAAAACTACCCTTAAAATGGTCCGATTAGGCCCATTTTAAATAGGCTTCTTGCGGTGATGGATTTCAACGCGTGGGCCAAATTTAGTTGAAATCAATTAACTCTTTCGAAAGTCATTGCCTGCACACACATATATATATATATATATATATATACATTTTAAAAAATGGTGCCAAAGTATTTAGGAGGTTATGAAACGTCGAGAAATTTTGGTCCGACCCCTAGGTCCCGCCATCCGACCGACGCCAATAGAGTATGTTGCCATATGGCAAATACACTAATAAAACAATATAAAAATGATTGTGTTTTGACATCTGTACATAGAGTTCCTGTGAATAGTTTAATAAATTAAAAATATTGTTTTAATGTTATTATTTATAGAAATAGCCTTTTTCCGCTACCAAACGCAGCGGTGTGTATACTTTTATGAATACGTAATGAGATTTTTTTCTATCAGAAAAAACGTTTTGTTAAAAAACATACGGTGCTTTCCCAGCATGTTTTAATTATTGTACGTTACTCTACTTCGGTTTCATGTATAGTTTTATTTGGTTGAGTATTTTCTTTGAATTTTAGAGCTTAAAAGCTTTAGTCTTTGAAGTTATACTTCTTTTGGTGCATTGAGAGTTAGCAGGTAACGGGATTTATGCGTACACTGCTAACGACAATTCGACAGTATGAAATTGGCCGCGGTAATGAAAATTCGACAGTATGAAATTGACCATAGGAGACTCAGACTGAAATGACAGAAGGACGAAATTACTGAACATTCTGTCATCTGGAAACTATATGATATACTAGTCGACTATAACCTTTGATTACAACCAAAAGTCGTTTTGTGTCATCCAGCCGAATTTATAATATCGTATTTTTGATTACTCAATGGATTAAATATAAAAGTAAAAACCAAAATAAAATTTTGAAAGTGTTTTAAAATATTTGAGGTTAATTATTTGTAAGTATTATTCTTAAACTTAGGAAGATTTTATTTCAATAAATGATTTGCATGTATATTAAAATTAATTTTTCATCACGCAAAAGAAGTTAGAAAATGTTGGGTTTTTTTTTTTTGGTTAATTTTGTAACATTTATTGTTAAATACTTTTTATCATATTAATTATACATTTATGAGAATCAAATAAAAGTTCGAGTAAGAAGTTATATTTGTGATGAAAATGGTTCCTCATTTGACATATTTTGTTTTTTGTGAAGAAGTCATCTAATGCCTTTTTCTGATTCGTTCAGCAAGCTGATGTCGATAGCAAGATATTGCATCAATGGACACTTCGTCTTGCCTTTGAACTTCTAATTTGAATCAGTTTGTATAAACTGATCCATAATTTACGTTATATAGTGGTTAAACTTTTTTTTTAGAAACCGCGTAATACTGAAACAGAATTAAGCGAGGTCTTACTGTATTTAATGTTGGATCGACAATAATATTGCAATTAAGAAAAAACTTATTATTTTAAAGGGTGTATTTTCTCATCACAAACATAACTTCTTACTCCAGTAGAAGTTATGTTTGTGATGAGAAAGATTCCTCATTTGATATATTTTGTTTTTTGTGAAGAAGTCCTCTAATGTCGTTTTCTGTTTCATTCTGTCGATAGCAAGATATTGCATCAATGACACTTCGTCTAGCCTTTGAACTTCTACCAACATTTGAATCATTTTGTATAAACTAATCCATAATTTACGTTATAGTGACTAAACTTTTTTTAGAAAGCGCGTAATACTGAAAGCGTTAAGCGAACAGCGTTAAGCAAGGTCTTACTGTATTTAATTTTTGATGTAATATTTGTGAGGGCAATTTCATCAGTTTTACGTATCCTATCGTATCTAGAGAGTTCTATATCTTCATTGGTCAACTGTCAAAATGTTTTGAAGTTATAATTTATGTCGCTTAACGTCAACGCATCTCCTGTCGATTTTAACGTGAACATTCTCCGTCTTTCCCAAGGTTCCTAGAATACTAGAAGGTTGGGCGTAAGAGGCTATAAACATGGTTTACGTCTGTGATTGGTTGAGTCGGTTGTTTACGTCACAGATGCCCATGGTTCGGTTTTTCAATTATTGTTATCTCAACTGTTTAATAATAATAATAATAATATATATTTGTTCCATTAAAAACCTACATAGGTTATAGGAAAGGTCAAAATTACATTTTAAAGTCTTTTTAAACTTAACAATATCATTAATATTTTTTATCTGATTTGGCATATGATTGTAGATCCTTGCACAATTGTAAGAAGCGCCTTTAATGAACATAGTCAAATACCTCCCGAATGCGAGTCTAGTGCTGTACCACTACTCTACCCAGCTCGGTGTTATCGGAATACTAAATTTCCTGGATATAGGAAATTAAAGAATATTTTTTCCTTGCAGTATCACACTGTATTCCAAACTATTCCCGTAAAAAATATTCCAACAATTGATACTGAATATAAAATACATTTCCTATAAGAATTTCATCACGGGAAATTGTCTTATTTGATTCAAGAATTTAAGCCCTGAAGCACAATTTTCAAATAGGGTGATTGTACAACAAGAGAACATCGACGAGTCAGGGAAATTATGGAACAATCAAAGAATATCGTGGCTAGGGAAAAGAATGGAAATATATTTTTACTTATTTATACGGGGTGTTTCAAAAGATTTGAGAAAATGGTGAATACGTTATTTTAACACATATTTTATCCAATATAAATAATATTTTACCCAAAATCAAACATCTAAAGCGTGTATTTTGCGTTTTCAAAAAATAATTTAAACTTGCCTCGAAAACGCTCAAGATTGTCATGGTGTCGTGAAAACATTTTTTTTTTAAAACGGAATTATTATAAACTTTTTATTAATAATTGTTTAACTCAAATTTATATTTACATGTGTATTTTAACTTTTATATCTACTTAATCAAAACATTTAATAGTTATTAAAGCTTGAAAAAGTTCCAAACAAGGAACGAAACGTCGCTGTAAATAACAAATAAGTAGGTATTTACTTGAAAAGTCCTTTTTACCGACAAATCATTTTTATATTAATTACCAAGGACAAAAAAGAAATAAAGTTAATAATGTAAGTCCATAATTACAAAAGCGTGGGCCCTAGCTATCATAGAGCCTACAACCCACGCTTTTATAATTATGAACTTAAAATGTTAAAAATGATTTTTATCCTTTTTACTACACTACAATAAATGCTCGTCTTTATAGAGTTTTTTATCTAAAATTTACTTTTAAATTTTCAGTTACGCTTTTTTGCCGCCATATTGAATTTCAAATAACGTCACACAGTTTACTGTATTTTACTTGTCATACCCTCTGATTTGATAGCAATATCCAGGGGGTTGTAAATAAATAGTAACTTCGCTATTTTGTGTCGGTCGCCATTTTGAATTTGGAATGAAGTGACGCTGCTGACTGGATTCCATATATCATACCCTTTCATTTGATACCCATGTCAAGGGTATTGTAAAGAAGAAGGTATCCACCATTTTATAGTGGCGGCCATATTGAATCTACCATAATGTTCAATGTACTGTATTGTATTGTCTTCAGAACGAAAAGTGTATGCAAAATTTCGGTTCAATCGGAAAACGGGATGTGGGTCAAATTCAGCGTTGCCAGACGTCCCGATTTTGGCGGGACGTCCCGATTTTTAAATCGAAATTAAATGCCCCGCGCGGGACAGGCTCAGTCCCGCTTTTCGAGAATAACTCGACCGTGCGTAAATAATTATTCTCTTATTGTAAGTTGCAATTTGTAACACTCACTCCTATTGTTTGAAACGCCATATTTTTCTAATGAATAAAACTTTTTTGATTTTGGTTTCTGTTTTTTTTATTCAGAAGACGAAAAAAACTCAACTATAACGATAGGGTAAATCTGATTTAAAATATAATATTTTTATTAAAATACATTTTCTATGACTATTTTTGCTATCTATTGTCACGTAAACGTAATTTGAACTCAAATAAAAAGATAAATATTTAAAAACTTCTGATTATATACGGTTTTTTACTATGTCCCGCTTTCGACGAAAGAATCCCGCTTTTTTCAGTCAAAAAGTTCCAAAATCCCGACTTGGCAAAAAAAAATCTGGCAACGCTGTTTGATACCCATGTGGAGGGTGTTGTAAAGAAGAAGGTATATATTGAATCGACCATAATATTCAATGTACTGTACTGTATTGTCTTCAGAACGGAAAATGTGTGCAAAATTTCGGTTCAATCGGAAAACGGGATGTGGGTCAAATTTAACTTGCAAGATTCGATTACAGACAGACAGACATAGGTGAAACTAAATAAAAACTTGTAAAATCAGACAGTTTTTTTTATAGTTGCGGTCACATTATAAAAACATTCATAAAAAACTAAAGAAAACTATATAAACGTATGAATTAATCTTGAACATATATAAAATACTTTTATAATCCATTATTTCCAGAAAAAAACTTTTTATATGAAGTACCTATCCGTAATAAAACTATGTATAGAGTATAGTTTTGTTCACTTCAACGAGAATACGAGGGTTGATCAATAAGTACCCGTTTTTGACGACAGATGTTGACGAGTGAAATTGACTTTTATCGTGTACTGCAGACTTTTAAACGACCTCGTGCTGAGTTGTAGATAAATTCATAGGTTAGGTTATTTTTGACAGCCAGTTGTATCATTCGTGTTTTGTATTTTTCAACAAAATGGAAAAAGAGCAATATCGATCCGTAATTCGTTTTTTATACGAGTGTCTCACCGTGGTCTTAGATGGTGAAAGGTCCCCATAGACAGCATTCAACTTCAGTTTTATTTCTTCGCATGTTTTTGAAAAAACGAATTACGGATTGATATTGCTCTTTTTCCATTTTGTCGAAAAATAGAAAACACGAAAGATACAACTGGCTCTCAAAAATAACCTAACCTATGAATTGATCTACAACTCAGCACGAGGTCAGTTAAAAGTCTGCAGTACACGATTGTAAAGTCAATTTCACTCGTCTATCGTCAAACACGGATACTTATTGATCAATCCTCGTACATGACATCGTCATTTAATCAATAATTCAATACTTCAACCATGGCCTTACTTAAAGCTATCAAATCCATGAATTAAATATAAAATGTTTTCCATGTTCCGTTAAGAATTTTCAAGTATACGAACTTACGAAGATTATAATTTTTTTATATACTGAGTCATAAAATAATAGTAGGAAAGCTGTTAGACATTTTTGGGCAGGTATTTGAGGCACTATGAAAATTTGTACAATACCTCTTTAGTAATATCCGAATGTAAAAACACAGACCTGGCTGAAGGATAACGGGGCTTAACCGACCCTCAAATTTTTAAAATTAGCAAATTTTTTTTAAATAAAAAGCCCTTGAGGCATTTTGAAAATTGAATACCTTGAAATTTAGTATTTAATCCAGATTTCTTAGTCGGATCTAAAACTTAGCCAGGTGTTTGCAAAATTATATTTTTGAAAAATTAAAAAAATATATTGACTTTTTTTTCTTTTTTGTCCTTGGTAATTAATATAAAATTGATTTGTCGGGAAAAAGGACTTTTTAAGTAAACACTTATTTGTTATTTATAGCGACGTTTCGTTCCTTGTTTGGAACTTTTTCATAAAAAAGCCAGTATGTCACAGCCAGGGGGTTTATTTAAATAAAAGCTATGAAAAAGTTCCAAACAAGGAACGAAACGTCGCTATAAATAACAAATAAATGTTTACTTAAAAAGTCCGTTTTCCCGACAAATCAATTTTATCTTAATTACCAAGGACAAAAAAGAAAAAAAAGTCAATATGTCACAACCAAAGGGTTTATTTAAAAAGCTATGAAAAAGTTCCAAACAAGGATCGAAACGTCGCTATAAATAACAAATAAATGTTTACTTAAAAAGTCCTTTTTCCCGACAAATCAATTTAAAAAAAATATATTTGAGGCACGTTGAAATTTAAACAGAATAATATTGGTAACTAAAAATATAGATATATTCAAAAAAACAGGTCATTTCGGTGGGGCATTTTACCTGTCAGGCGATCAAAAATGTTTGATAAATCGGTTAAGTCGGTTAAGCCTCGTTACCCGTCAGCCAGGTCTGTGTTTTTGTGTTCGGATATTACTAAAGAGATATTGTACAAATTTTCACAGTGCCTCAAATACCTACCTGAAAATGCTCCCGAACTATAAGTATTTTGGAGGACTACTTATTTCTTTTTTGTAACTTGTACAATACCTCATTAGAAATATCCGAATACAAAAACACAGACCCGTTTTTGTAAACGGGTATTTCTAAAGAGGTATTGTAGAAATTTTCACAGTGCCTCAAATACCTACCCAAAAATGTCTAACAGCTTTCGGGCTATAAGATATTTTTATGAACGGTTTTTCATGAGAGAGGTTGTAAATTATTAATTAAGAAAGTTCTTTGTTGCCTTGTTTCATTACAGTGCAATTTTTAAACAAAACATTTTACTTTAATTATTCTTTTATATTACGAATAATTATTATGTTATAAAAAGTTTGTTAAGCAATGTTTTTGTTCACTTGTTATACATTTTAAAACTTTTAATGAAAAGAAATATTTATTCAATCATTCTTTTTCCTCGTTGTAAAAAATGATGTGCTCGTAACACATTGTCTATGAAAAGAAGGAAAACAACAGAACAATTCAGCTGTTGTGCTGCGATGTCGGAAGGAAAACTTTAGTATAAAAGTAACAGTAAACTAACAAGTCACTTGAGAGTTAAATAAATAATTTTACTATAAAAATATTTTAATTACCTCTTCGGACTCAGATATAGAAGAAATAATTACAGTAAACTTTTATGTCAAAAGTTAGAAACGAAGCAAACTTTTAAACGATGAACATCAATATAATTATAAAAATAAACATTCAACCAAAACAAAAACATCTACACGTCCATTTGGAAAATATTAAAGGACTTTGATTTGATAAAATCAAATGTAAAGGCTTTTGGAACACTCTGAATTTAAGCCACACTACAAGGCTAGAAAATGCTGGGTGCCGCTATTAGTTGATTACTCTAATTTTTGGAAATATTTTGAAGATATAAAAAACTTTTCCGAAAAAGGAAGAGTCACTTTAGTTTTGCGATGGAACAATTTTGCGAAATAAGGTCGTAGTGTGACATTTTTTGGCACAATTAATGCCAACTTTTTTCTAGTAAATCGTACATAAATTACAAAAGTAGTCTATTAGAGACCTAGATTTGTCCTATATCTTCCTTATAGAGAAAATTTTTTCGCAAACTGTTGACGAATAAGTCTATAATCAACTATCAGCCGAAGCTCTATTTTTGGCTTAAATTCAGAGCATTCCGACAGCCTTAATAACAGTGAATATAGCTATAGATCGCGCCAATTGCTAAGAATCACTCATTGCTAGAATGCTATATTAGAAAAATTGATAATCAAGCATTGTCACCGTCATGACATAAACCCGAAGCTTTCCACTTTTGAGGCGGAATGAGTTATCAGGTACTCTGCGATGATATATCTTAGCATTTAATCTGTATCATAATTTAACTCCTTAATAAACCCCTTAAAATAATATTTGTTCTTTATTTCAATATTTCGTCGTTGTTGGTCCTATGTTTAGTCCGACCTCTATGTCCCGTCATCCGAGCGACATTATGGCAATTACACTAATAATACAGAAGGAAAAAAATCGTCTGGATATAGCAAAGTTCTTTTTGAATGTATATAATATTTAAATTTCACAGATTAAAAGTTATTAGTAACTAATGGTCGATTTCTTCATAACTCTAGATAATTGTGTTTCAGATAAGATATCTAGCAGATAAAATTGTTAAAAAACGCAAAGTTATGACACTTTTAATACTTCTTTCACAATGTAATATTTCGACGTTGTCTTCAGTGATTTAAGTAAAACTTACACAATACAGCATCTTACAAACCTTTTTTCGCACTATAGAAACGTCACGGCGCTATTCATTTGTTAAAAATCGACCATAGTCACTATAGAAAAATGCAGTAAAACAAAAGACTGTTATTCCAGGTAGTTTATCGTTTTTGTTTTAGAATTTATTATACTTATAGTTAAAACATCTGCAGTAAGTTTCTCACTGGAATTATATTGGTGCAATGGTAGGAAGCAGAGCTAGTTTAATATAATATTTTAAACGGGGAAAGAACAAACTAGTCCACGAAATATGTGTTGAAAGTCGAGTGCAATAGAATTTTACAGTGCACAGAAGAGGAGCGCCGGAGCAGAGATTATTTCAAATTTTCAACTACATTCAACTTCGGAAAACAATTCAACATTGTATTTGATGTTTCAAAACAATGCATAGAAAAATATTAATCACTCTTTCATATCCAAATCTTTTTTAATTTTTAAATGTCTTTATAGAGGACAGTGTGGTCCTGTGGTTAGCGTGCTGGCTTCTTGACCGGACTGTCGTGGATTCGAATCCTGCTTCTGTTCATCGGTATTTTGTGATGTCGTTTAGATTTAAGTGATTGGATGTAATAAAGACGCTAGTGACCTAAGTTATTGAGCGTCTATAAATTAAAATAAATAAATAAATAAAGTAAAGCTAATATAAGCGTGTTAAGGCTATCGGAAAGCTCTGAATTTAAGCCAAAAATAGGGCTTCGGCTGTCAACTGATTGTAGACTTATTCGTCAACATTCTGCAAAAATTCTTTCTCTATAAGGAAGATACAGGACAAATCTAGGTCTCTAATGGACTACTTTTGTTATTTATATACGATTTACTAGAAAAAAGTTGGCATTAATTGTGCCAAAAAAACACACGTTTTCAATGTCATACTACGACCTTATTCGTACTTATTTCACAAAACTGTTCCATCACAAACCTAAAGTGAGTCTTCCTTTTTCGAAAAAGTTTTTTAAATCTTCAAAATATTTCCCAAACTTAGAGTAACTAGTTGACAGCGGTACCCTTGCAACAATAGTTTTTAGCCTCGTAGTTGACACCAGCCAAAAATTGAAACGTGCGGATGATTTGAGCAGGACAGAGCTAAAGAAGGTCACACCCACAATATGTCTTTTGCCTACCTCGCCTCTTACCGCTGGGTCTCAGCACAAACAAAATTCAGAGCGTTCCGACAGCCTTAAAAGCAACCGAAAAGTTCAAAACTATCAGTATATCAAACAAAACAAAAAGCATTGATACAGCTTAAATAAAGCTGTGTCGAATTAAAAAAAAAAAAAACAATGCAAAAGAAAAACTGAAGTTCTATCTTTCCAAACAAAGTCTGTATACCCCTTAAAGTTAGATATAATAAAATACAAATTACATCGAAATTTGTCGACCCATCGTAAAATGTTTAATGCCAATCATATACTGGAAGGACATCTATGATTCTGTTCTCATAAATATTGCATTAATACGGTCCTGTGATTATTTTTTTCAATTAAATTTGAGTGACACCAAACATTGTACGAAATCTCGCAAACAATCATCATCAAGTTTTATGATTCATCTTTAACCTACATGCTTGCCAACAGTTATATAATTCATGGTACTTTGTTATATATATGTGTGTGTATATAGAAGATGGGAATTGTGAGGTTAGGTTTATGGCCATACCATAAAAGTAAACGTTCGATATTTCAGAAAACGTACAGTCAACCACAGACTATGCTCCATGTTCGGTTTAGAACTATTTTCAGGAGTCGCTTTGTTATCCGCTATTTAAACTGATCATCGAAAATTTCAGGAAAAATTCTAACAATAAACTCACTACGAACCAAATTACTTCTTCTTTGGTAGGTACGTATTGTTTATGTTTATTAATTGCTAGCTGTTTATTTATTGAACAGTACAGACGCTCGACAACTGAGGTCATTAGCGTCTTAGTTACATCAAAATAATATCACATTCACTTAAAATCCTGCCTCTGATCATGGATTTTTAGTTTTAAGTGATTGTGTTATTTGATGTAATTAAGATGCTAATGACCTAAGTTGTCGAACGTCAATAACTTCTAATAAAGTAAAATAACTTTCGAAGAAATCAATTCATTTGGCCCACATATGGAATTTATCAACGCACGAAGCCTATTTAATTTGGGTCCACCGAGCTGGGTAGAGTAGTGGTGACAGCACTAGACTCGCATTCGGGAGGTTCGGGTTCGAAACCCGGCGAGGACAGATGTGGCTGGGGCTTTTTCCTACTGCCTCTCGCCGAGAAACGGTAATTCCTTAACCGGCCATCTTGATTGAGGTTTTCCATGGTTTCCCTCAATTAATTCCAGATAAATATCGAGATAGTTCCTTATACTAGGCCATGGCCGATTACCTATCAAACTCCCAGTTCAAAAATTACCTATCCTATCCTAATTTCCTATAATTTCTTCATTCGCCTATTGCTATTAGTTAAGCTGAAATTTCAGAAATGTAGAAAATAACGGGAAGTGGTAAAATGGAAAATAGTAATGGTGCGAATGGTGTCTGTTATAACATAAAAGTCGACAAACGGACGTTAAACGCATTATTATTATTATTTAATTTGGGTCCAGTCGGTTCGTTCTTATGGTAGTTTTTAAGGGTTGAAAAATGTTTTTGGGTCCCAAAGTACCGAAAGAATTATCAAAATCTTTTCAAAATTGAATTTCAACTTTTTACTAGCAATTAAAAAGTGCCCCTAAAATTTTAATAAAATCGGTTCAACAGAACCGAACTTATGTTTTATGAAAACACTAGTTTGTAGGTAGTGTGTTATTTACTGAAGGGTGTATTTAATTTTAATGTAAGTGTTCGATTGATAATAATATTGCAATTAAGAAAAAAATTATTTTCAGGGGTACATTCAGGGGTTAAGTTGTAGAGCGTCTAAAATCTACAATAAAATAAAAACGTTGTATTTCTCATTAAATTCTAAGTTTAAACTGCTTTTCTATGAGTTGAATGGAATTGTAAAACACATGTTTTTTCATTAGAGTGAGAAATAAAAAAGAAGTTAAATTATTAAATAAGATATTTATGTAATTTTGTCATAATCAGTAAATAATCGATTTTAATGTAGTTACCATTAACATGAATCTTTTTAATTTTATTAAAAAACACTTTTTTTCATCTATGGGTTATTTGTAATTTGCCAGCTTATATTACGTGATAGCATAAAAATTAAACATTATCGACTTTATTTCTTTTTTGTCCTTGGTAATTAATATAAAAAATAGGAGAAATATTTAAACCTTTTAATTGTAAATTAGCACTGTATAATACTCATACAATTCAAAATTATTACACAAAATTAAAGGATAAAATAGATATGAAAGAAAGGTCAAGTTTGATTTACAGAATACCTTGCGAATGTGACAAATACTATATAGGACAAACAAAACAGAAACTCAACATGAGAATAAATCAACATAACAATGACTGCAAGAATCACAATATGCTAAAAGCTAACAAAACAGCATTAACTAACCATCATTTTGATACTGGTCATAAATTCGCCTTTGATAAGACAGAAATTTTGGATTATGAACATAATTATCTAAAAAGAAACATTAGTGAAATGGTTTTCATCAAGTTAAATAATACAGTAAATCTAAGATCTGATACACAAAATTTAAGCTTGGCGTATAACAATATGCTAGAAAAATATAAAAAGAGTTTAAAACAAAAAACAATGGTTCAAATGAGGAGCAACCACACAAATTAAGTCACATGACTTTGTTTATTTATAGTCAAAAAACAATTTTCAAAAAACGAAATTATTATAAACTTTGTATTAATATTGTTAAATTCAAATTTATATTCACATGTATATATTATCTTTTATATCTATTTAATCACAACATTTAATAGGTATGTATTATTATTATTTGTTATTTCAATTGTAAATTTTATAAATTGTATTTTTAAACAAAATTTATTTACAGTTATTAAAGCTTGATAAAGTTCCAAACAAGGAACGAAACGTCGCTGAAAATAAAATATTAAGTGTTTTACTTATAAATAAAGTCCTTTTTCCCGAAAAATCATTTTTATATTAAACATTATCGTCCGTCCTCCTTGTCAAGGTTCTGAAAAAAATGTACATAGTTTTTAGTGAAGTGGGATGAACCGCAATCGTTTGATAACCGCGTGGATTTTTCAAAATTAATTATAAAAAAATGGTGATTTCAATTATAAAAAAGTTGTATTCTGTAGTTCAACATGTCGTCGACATACGTTTGATATTTTCAAAACGGGGCGTTATGTGAAAAATAGTCTTTTGAATGAATATAAAAAATGCATTTTTGACAATTCTATGCAATTGTTAAGTAATGGGAACGTACCGGCAGTTACAGCATAGGACATTACCGATGACTGTTATCACCCGATGTTCGGCGGTCAGTTGAACAGAGAAGTAGCAGTTTGAAGGTTATAATTTAAGTGTATTGTGGTTTTTCTGAGTTGATATCGCTAATTAATATTGTGCTAATTGATACAACTATATTGGTGAGCTATTTTTTCAATTATTATTAGATTATAATTATCTTATAAACTTCTGTGAAACAGTGATTTAAAACAAAACAAATTCAACTGAAGGGTTCGTTGTTTTTTACTATAGTGATATTATTTATTCGCGTACTTTTTAATTTTAATTGTTTCAGATACGATTCTTTTTTAAACATTAGATATTTTGAAATTTTATAATAATAATATTGGGGTACTTGACTCAATGATTACAAAAAACAAAACTCATCATTTTATATTCAATGCTTATAGCTGCGAGCTATTGATGATTTTAGCTACCGCCGTATCTGCCGTATCAATTATACGGGGCCCCCGGGCCACGGGGGCCCCCAACGTGCGTAAGCAAAAATTAATAAAAACTTCCCAATTTTTTTTTTATTTCAGAAATGACAAAAGTCCAAAAAAGCAATTTCTTATTTTCCCGCGTAATGTGTGCGTTCAAAAGTTGGCAACACCCTACATCGGTTATCGCGGGCTGCGGGATTTCCCCGTTTAAGTCATTTACTTCAACGGGGGAAGGGTCCCTAAACTAATTTTTATACGGGGCCCCTCCAAGGCACGTTACGCTTCTGCTCATAGTATTTCCTCAAACCTGAGTTTTTTTGAGTTCATTCAGGGCACTATTTTGAGCATAAAAACCGCAGTATGGCAGCTGACAATGCATGGGTGGACGCGGTCAAAGATGTCAAACTGGAGGTGTCAATATATTTCCTCATATTTGAAATTTTCTACCGAGCTGGGTAGAGTAGTGCTGAAAGCACTAGACTAGCATTCGGGAGGTCCGGGTTCGAATCCCGGCGAGGGCAGATGTGGCTGGGACTTTTTCCTACTGCATCTCGCCGAGAAACGGTAATTCCTATACCGGCCATCTTGATTGAGGTCTTCCATGGTTTCCCTCAATAAATTCCAGATAAATATCGAGATGGTTCCTTATTTGAGGCCATGGCCGATTACCTATCAAACTCCCAGTTCAAAAATTACCTACGTTATCCTAATTTCCTGTAATTCCTTCATTCGCCCATTGCTATTACATAAGTCGAAGTTTTAAAAATGTAGAAAAATAACGGAAAGTGTGGTAGATGGAAAATAGTAATGGTGCGAATGGCGTCTGTTATGACATAAAGTCGAGAAACGGACGTTAAACGCATTATTATTAGTGTATTTGCCATATGGCAACATACACTATTGGCGTTGGTCGGATGGCGGGACCTAGGGGTCGGACTAATATTTCTCGACGTTTCATAACCTTCTAAGCACTTTGGCACCATTTTTATTTTGAATAATTCACTCTTTGACATAACAACCTTAAAAACGTTATCATGGTTTTGGTAGACAATTTTGACATTTATCATTATTTAGATATTTTTCGTTTCATAACACTTACGTCGACCTGCCAGACATACTTTTCCCCAAGAAGGGGCCGCCAGACTTGAGTTTTTGTGTTCAAAGGCACCTGAACTTATCCTAACCCCTGTGACAACACAAAAATGTATCCTAAAATCCATGACTTCAAGACGGCCCTGCCTATTTTATAAGGGCATGCGCAAAAACAAATTTATAGTATATATGTGAATAAGAATTACACTAGTATTTTTATTTTGAGAATCGACGCGAATATATGATTAAAAAGATGTACATGAAACCATTTTCAGTAAAATAAAACATGCTCCACAAAAAATTGTCACTCCCATCATAAAATTTTCTTTCAACTCACACGGAGTAATAAAACGTACAATTCCTTATTTCTCTGTATCGGAGACTTTTTTAGTTTTAATATTTTCGCTAAAAAGAATTGTAAAACATCTCCAATTCATTAAAACGGATAGGAATTTTAGCTCACAAATTCTTATGATGTTCGGTAATTGAGATTTTGAATGGTAACCTACAAAAACACGAAATAACAATTTTATTAAAAAATATATTATTGTTATGCTTTTATTAAAACAATGTTATTTTTTGCTTTTTGTTGATCGCTGTTATTTTTCTGTGAAAAAATGATACAACAGAAACATTCTATGGACAGAAAAAATAAGCTGCAGGCTATATACAGCAAAATTTGTATATAGGCTGTTTCGAAAAAAGCAACCACTGTCGATAGCGTCTTACATCTTTTTGATCGAGCGAGCGACATCCACTCGGGAAATTTCGAACTGTGATCACAACATTTTTTTACTGTTTTTATTAGCTGTGATTAAGGAACGCTCTGAATTTAAGCCAAATAGAGCTTCGGCTATCAACTGATTGTAGACTTATTTGTCAACATTCCGCAAAAAATCCTTCTCTATAAGCAAGATAAAGGACAAATCTAGATCTCTAATGGACTACTTTTGTTATTTATATACGATTTACTAGAAAAAAGCTGGCATTAATTGTGCCAAAAAAACACACGTTTTCAATGTCGTACTTATTTCACGAAACTGTTCCAGCACAAACCTAAAGTGAGTCTTCCTTTTTCGGAAAAGTTTTTTAAATCTTCAAAATATTTCCCAAAATTAGAGTAATCAATTGACAGCGGCACCCCTGCAACAACGTTTTTTAGCCTCGTAGTTGACACCAGCCAAAAATTGAAACGTGCGGATGATTTGAGCGAGACAGAGCTCAAGAAGGTCACACCAACAATATGTCTTTTGCCTACCTCGCCCCTTACCGCTGGGTCTCAGCACAAACAAAATTCAGAGCGTTCCGATAGCCTTAAGCATTCAGCTTCTCAAAATATAATTAGCTGCTTAAAAATTTCAAAAAAGATATATTTTTGCCCTAAGAATTGAATAAAAAACGTGATATTCGTCAATATTTCTTTATAGCACGTCACGAGTTTTCGAATTACGAGAAGGCAAATTAACATTTTAAAATTTTTTCTTTACAAACTTATGTTAAAAATAATCACAAATTTGGGTTGCTCAATAGTTTTTTTTTTTCTGTAAAAAAATTTGTGTAAATTAAACTAATTTTCTCGTTTTTACCTGATTTTAAATCTTTTATTTAGATCAAATAAACTGTAAAAACTTGGCTAAATGCTTATAAAATAAACGTGATATTCGTCAATATTTCTTTATAGCACGTCACGAGTTTTCGAATTACGAGAAGGCAAATTAGCATTTTAAAATTTTTTCTTTACAAACATGTTAAAAATAATCACAAATTTGGTTTGCTCAATAGTTTTTTTTTCTGTAAAAAAATTTGTGTAAATTAAACTAATTTTCTCGTTTTTACCTAATTTTAAATCGTTTATTTAGATCAAATAAACTGTAAAAACTTGGCTAAATGCTTATAAAATTACGAAAAGTTATTTTTGAGCTAAATTAGTAGTAGTACCCAGCATTGTGCATTTGGAATGGTAAAATAATAGTATAATTTCTAAAACAAAAGGTTGTAAGTAGTGAACACTGAACACTAATGGCTGTTTAATTTGTTGTAATGGAGAGTGGGTGAGTCTAAATAACTTCGAAACTAGCTGAAATTGTTTTGAACAAAATTCGTTTATAGTATATGCGTTCATAACAGATGGTTAAATAAATGTTAATTTAACTTCTTGTTTTTTTACAAGAACTATTTAGTTCCAATAAAAATATTTTATCGTTATCATATATAGGTAGTACGTATATGAAAACATACTGCAAGAAAAATAGAATATAGTTTCAAGAAATATAATTATCATGTAGGTAACATCTTCAAAATTCTTGAAACTTAAAAAAAAGTTTTTCGTGTAATATATTACTAATATCTTCATGATTAACACTGGATTAATTTTTGCGTGGATAAATATATGGATCCGGATTTGGTTACAGAAGGTGTACAGTAAGACCCCGCTTAACGCGGGAGATAAGTTCCTGCGCTAGACGAAACATCTTAATACGTAGATAATAGGCATTAGTGAAACAGAACCGAGAATAAGAAATTTGCTAATATTTTTTTTTTGATTAATTTTGTAATATTTATTGTTAAATACTTTTGTAGCATATTAATTATAGATTTCATAATAAATTGCTATTATTGATTTTTGTTCAAAAACATTTATGAAAATCAAATAAAAGTTCGAGTAAGAAGTTATGTTTGTGATGAGGAAAGTCTGACATATTTTGTTTTTTGTGAAGAAATCATCTAATGCCTTTTTCTGTTTCGTTCAGCAAGCTGTTGTCGATAGCAAGATATTGCATCAATGACACTTCGTCTTGCCTTTGAACTTCTATCAACATTTGAATCATTTTGTATAAACTGATCCATAATTTACGTTATAATAGTGTTTAAACTTTTTTTTTTAGAAACCGCGTAATACTGAAAGAGAATTAAAAGAGGTCTTACTGTATTTAATGTTGGATCGACAATAATATTGCAATTAAGAAAAAACGTATTATTTGAAGGGGTGTATTAAGGGGTTAATTTTGTCTAAAAACCAATTTAAGTTAACATAATAAAGCCACAAGACCTGAATTTGCAAATACACTATTGTCGGCAAAATTTTGGCACTGCGATCTGAGTTTTAAATTTATTTATTTTATTGGTTGTAAAACTGTTGCATATTTCGTACATGAAATTCCTAATGTTCATTATAATTAAATTAAATATTCTACGAGTACGCTGCAACAAAACATGAAAGAGTAATTTGTATTTATATATAGTATAGTTCTAGACATTTCCTGCAAGCAGTTAATATTATTATACAGATTATAGACACGTAATTTTCCCGAGTTTACTATCCTCACTAAATTATCATATAGTTATAAACAGTTCTATTTGCCGCGACGTAGTAAAATATTTAGTACATAGACGTTATAAATAACTAACGACATGGCGCCATATTTAAAAAATATAATATGAGTCCAAACTTTTGTTAACGCAATATTGTCATAATAACACAATTCAGTCACAATTAAAAATGCGTACCTACTCCGCTAAGTTTTCCTTTTACGATAAAAAAAATTGAAAAAAAAATTAAAAACTAACTTGGAATGGATGTAAAAAATTATAATTATGATGACCGGAATTGAACCTTCTTCATACATGTGATTTTTAAGTTTATTCCTTTTTTTTAACAGCGTGTAGAAATCAAATAAACGAACAAGTTTTTCAAGTAACTTTTTTATCAAAACTCAAAAATAAAAGAGAAACAGTCATTCAAAGTTTAATTGATTAAATTTTGAGTTTGGTCCTGGAGTTATGTTATGTCGCTAGGGAAATATGTTATACTAGCGGCCCAGTCCGGCTTCGCCCGGGTATAAATGTAATATATAGGATATAAAAGATGAGAATCATTATCATTAACTGCTCAACGTGTATTGAATTTGCGCGTATTCAATCGCTTTTATTTGTGAATGTTCAAAAATCGAAGAAAAATCTTATTTCCTTAAAAGAAATTAAAAAAAAAACTTATAACGTGTCACGGGACACGCGTTTGGAACGAAGTCCCTTTCGTATAAAACGTTTTTCGTAACGCGTTTTATATAATCTAAAAACACCCGGTATAATCTAAAAACATCCGGTATAATCTAAAAACACCCGGTATAATCTAAAAACATCCGGTGTAATCTAAAAACACCCGGTATAATCTAAAAACACCCGGTATAATCTAAAAACACCCGGTATATTCTAAAAACACCCGGTATAATGTAAAAACATCCGGTATAATCTAAAAACACCCAATATTTTCTAGCAATAAATATAGCCTATGTTACTCAGGGTGAATGTAGCTTTCTAATGATGAAAGAATTTTTTAAATCGGCACAGTAGTTTTTGAGTAGCCTATGTTACTCAGAGTGAATGTAGCTTTCTAATGGTGAAAGAATTTTTTAAATCGACACAGTAGTTTTTGAGTTTATTCATTACAAACATACAAATCTTTTCTATTAGTGTAGATAAAAATATATAGGATCGATCGTGAACATTCTGAGCAAAATGGCGTTGAAATGTTTTTAATCGGTTATAACCTCTCAAAAAGTTATACTAAAATAATAGCTAAATATAGCTAAAAATATAGCTAAAATAAAATTACACTAGGCCCGGAGTATTGAAAATAAAGCCACGCCACTGCAATTAACTTAAGACTTTATTAAAATTAACCAGAACATATGATGCACATTAAATATGGAATGCTTTCGCGATCATTATCTCTGTTGACATAAATTTCTGTTGTTCCGTTTCGTAAATCATGTTCAGAGAAGTTTGAAACGACAACTTTGGGGGAATTTTAGATGCGGTAACCAACCGGAAAATGACAGTAATTGGCAAATTTCGGTTGTCTAATGTAACTTTCTAGTTTCGCTTCATTGTTGCAAGTTTTTGAAGTTAAACTTTTTTTGACGCATTGAAGGTGCAATTTTCTCTGTTACGGAACTTGCGCACGCAGCATGCAACAAAAATGAGACACCATACAGTTGGTTGTTAATTTAATAAGAAAGGACTACGTGCATCGGCAAAGCTGACTCTTCGATGCAGTAGGGTTTTACTTTGTATTCATAGATGACACGTCTCATTTCTCTGTGACAATGTGCTGATGGAGTTGTCCACCTATTATCCCAGGTAAATAAGTACTATTCGAAGTGAACAGGCTAACTTTTAAGTATATTTGTCATTTCCCTAGACATCCTATTTTATTTCATCAATGTACAGCTTTAACGAAAAGGTGAATATGAATGATCATGATTCGTGACCAAGCCAAAGAAGTATAACTTCTGCCGCGCGCCGTTTTTGTTAGCGTATGTGCCATATGGCAACATACACTATTCGCATCGGTCGGATGGCGGGACCTAGGGGTCGGACCAAAATTTCTCGACATTTCATAACCTCCTAAACACTTTGCCACCATTTTTAAAAATGTTTATATGTATATAAGAGTTAATTGATTTTAACGAAATTTGGCCCACGTGTTGAAATGCATCACCGCAAGAAGCCTATTAAAAATGGGCGTAATCGGGGCACTTTAAGGGTAGTTTTTAGGGGTTGAAAAATGTTTTTGGGCTCCAAAATACCGAAAAAATTCTCAGAATCGTTTCAAAATTGACATTTAACCCTTTAGTAGTAATTAAAAAGTGTTCCTAAAATTTTAATAAAATCGGCCCGATAGGACCGGACTTACAAATTTTATGAGAACACTAGTTTGCAGATAGTGAATTATTTACTGAAAGTTGTATATAATTTCAAATTTGGTATAGAGGTTCGATTGATAATAATATTGCAATTAAGAAAAAAAAATATTTTAAGGGGTGTATAATTAAGGAGTCAAATTTTTTATTTTGCCCAAAAACCAACTTAAGTTCGCATAATAAAGCCACACCGCCTGTATAAGCAAATACACTATATTGTCGGCAGGGTTTTAGCACTGCGACCCGGGTTTTTTAATTTTATCAATATTGTTGGTCTGCAACGAGTTGACATATTTCTGTCCTGAAGAATTTCGTTGAAGATTATTTTTCTTGGTGTCATTTTATATCGATTTCTTATCCTAACAGTATATGTACTTTGAAGTCTATAGAATTTTGTGAACAGTGGGAATAATTTAAAATATTTATTAATTAAAGACATTAATACATCCCTGAAATTATTAATTGCGATAAGTAAAAAATGTTAATTAAAAATATTTTAAGATATTTTTCAGAAGAAATTTTTTATATATACAGAATGAGTCATTTTTATCCTCGGATGAGAATATCTCCCCTAAACTATGGAGAATCAAAAAATGGTCCGAGTGAAAGTTGTAGGGCTGGAAGGGAGACACCTTTTGCAGATAGTACCCACCCCCCACTCCCTCAACCCTTAGCGGGGGAGGGGGTAGCTTTTGATTTTCGAATATGATTTTTGGCACAAAAAGAAGCATCTTTTGTCTGAAACATTTTTTTTATCACCCACATTTTTGTCCCTAACTCGGCTTCAAAAATTTCAACTTTCAAATTTTTTGAATTTTCAACTCGAGAATGGTGAAGTTTAGAAGGAAATAATAAGAGACAAAAAGTGCGCGTGAAATCGATACAAATTTCTGTGGAGTTTCCGGTGCAACAAAAAATACACACTTGCATTTTTTTTTAAATTTCTGGAAACATTTTTTCTTTTTTTTGTCTTATTTGTTTGATGTCTTAATCGGTCGAATTAATTGTGTTCCGTAATTGTAATTGTGGACGTGGTGGCAATCTGTCCCCTTTGGGGTGCTTTTTAACTTGGAACAGTTAATTCTCAAAATTACGAAGGTGAAATTTGAAATTTTTGAAGCAGAGCTAGAAACAAAAATGTGTGTGATAAAAAAAAATGTTTCAGACAAAAGATGCTTCTTTTTGCGGCAAAAATCATAATCTGCAATAAAATTTGTGGTATTCTATTCGAAAATCAAAAGCTATCCCCTCCCCCGCGAAGGGATGAGGGAGTAGAGGGTGGGTACTATCTGCAAAAGGTGTTTCTCTTCCAATTCTCCATAGTCTAGAGGAGATATTCTCATCCGAGGATTAAAATGGCTCACCTGTATATTATGACAGAAAAGTTACATCAACAATTAATATTAAATTATGAGAGAATTTTCCTAATAATTATGAATTTATTTTTCTAATAATAATATTTCGACAGAAAAATTAATTTAAATGAAATTTTTGTTGTGTTCATTTGAATTTGAGTTGAGTAGACCTTTTTTATAATAATTTTCGTGAAAATGGATATATTATACTACCACGCGCACGCAATTAAATTGAAACAATGTTATATAGCTTTTTTCTGCGGCAATTTAATATTTAAAACTTGTAAACTTTCGGTTCTCGAAGCTTGACATCCCTCAACTTGACATAGAGTACATACTATGTTTTTTTTAAACCTATTTTTTGTTTTATTTTAAACAAACTTAAAACATTTTCGTTTGAATTTATGATTAATTATATGACAATACAATAATTTGATAACTTTGTCCTAATGTAATATATTTCTTTATAAGTGTATTTGTCATATGGCAACATACACTATTGACGTCGGTCGGATGGCGGGACCTAGGGGTCGGACCAAAATTTCTCGACGTTTCATAACTTTCGAAGGAGTTAATGCATTTTAACGAACACATGTTGGAATCCATCACCGCACGAAGCCTATTTAAAATGGGTCCAATCGGATGATTTTAAGGGTGGGTTTTAGGGGTTGAAAAAAGTTTTTGGAACCAAAAATACCTAAAATATTCTCAGAACCGTTTCAAAATTGAAATTTAACCCTTTAATAGCAATTAAAAAGTGATCCTAAAATTTTAATAAAATCGGCCCGACAGAACCGGATTTACAAATTTTCTGAAAACACTAGTTTGCAGATAGTGAGTTATTTACTGAAAGGTGTTTTTAATTTTGGTGTAGACGTTCGATCGACAATAATAATGTAGTTAAGAAAAAAATGTATTTTAAGAGGTGTATTAAGGAGTCAAATTTTTTATTTTGCCCAAAAACCAAGTTAAGTTCGCATAATAAAGCCACACTGCCTGTATAAGCAAATACACTATATTGTCAGGAGGGCTTTGGCACTGCGACCCAGGTTTTTTTAGTGTATTTGCCATAGGCAACATACACTATTGGCGTTGGTCGGATGGCGGGACCTAGGGGTCGGACCAAAATTTCTCGACGTTTCATAACCTCCTAAACACTTTGGCACCATTTTTAAAAATGTTTATATATATATGTATATATATATATATATATATATTTATATATATATATATATATATATATATGTGTACGCGCGATAACTTTCGAAAGAGTTAATTGATTTCAACGAAATTTGGACCATGTGTTGAAATCCATCACCGCAAGAAGCCTATTTAAAATGGGCCTAATCGGGCTATTTTAAGGGTAGTTTTTAGGGGTTGAAAAATGTTTTTGGGCCCCAAAATACCGAAAAAATTCTCCGAATCGTTTCAAAATTGAAATTTAACCCTTTGGTAGTAATTAAAAAGTGTCCCCAAAATTTTAATAAAATCGGCCCGACAGGACCGGATTTACAAATTTTATGAAAACACTAGTTTGCAGATAGTGACTTATTTATTGAAGGGTGTATTTAATTCGGTGTAGACGTTAGATTGATAATAATATTACAATTAAGAAAAAAATGTTATTTTAAGGGGTGTATTAAGGGGTTAAATTTTTTATTTTGCCCAAAAACAAACTTAATTTCACATAATAAAAGTATAAAACCACACGGCCCTATACAAGCAAATACACTATATTGTCGACAGGGTTTTGGCACTGCGACCCGGGTTTTTTATTTATTTACCTTTACTTATTTCGAGTAACGAAAATTTCTCAATTCGATAAAGTTTATCCATATTCTTTTTTTATAATCGGTGATATAAATAAATAGCTTCAATGATGACGAAAAAATTAAAATCATAAAAATAAATTAGTTATCATCTATATATCTGAAACTTTTTTCAGGTAAATACAATCAATAATCATAAAATAAAAGTTTTACGAATCCAGGATGTAAAAAGATTGGAAAATTCGTTTACATTCTTAGAGGTAGAAACGGCAAATGCGTCCTCCGAACACTGAATTGATCGACAAATTTCCGATATACATTAAAACACGTTTGCGACGACGTGGTCTACCGGTGGTTCACTTCATTTAATGTCGACCATTGACTCCAGGAACCATTTCTGTTATAGGAGATGTTTCCTATCTTTCCTTAAAACGCAGCTTAACACATCTGATTTAATCATGAGATCATTCGTCATTCGTTCGTTCACGAATAAGAGTGCATATGTACTACATCAGGTATCGACCAAGTTCTCGAAGACTTAGCATTTTATACTAAGAAGCATTTTCTTGTTCGTCTAAAGTCGATAAAACAATGGGAGAATTTTTTCTCGAAAACATGTCCGTAAGAAAAGAAAATATAATTAAAATCGGTTCATAACCATAGAACATACATAAAATAAACAACTGAACCGATTTGAATAAATTTATGTGAGATCACCCTATTAAATAAGAAAAAATCATCAAAATCGGTTCACAAATATTAAAGATATGAGGTAATATATAATTACCTTCTTTCTTGAAATCAGTTAAAAACGACTGATACGATTTTACGAAAAACTATACGGGATCAGTCTGATAACATTCTGAATAAAATGGCGTCGAATTTTTTCAAATCGGTTCACAACTGGCGAAGCTATCGTAGAGCCTACACAAACAAAGTAAACGCATCGAATTCTATAACCTCTTTTTAACACGCTTTTAGTAGCGTCACCTGTTTGTAACAAAATTTTTGAACGTGAAATTAACCTACTTCAAAACGTCAGATTAAACTGAAACTTTGCACACTTATCAAGGACCGATGACAATACAATAATTTAATAATTTTGTCCTATTATCCTGACCAGAATCATCAAGATATGAAAAAAATAAGACTAAAAAATAAAAAATAATTTAAAAAAGCACGCTTTAATAGAAAATCGAACTAAAAAGTAAAAAATAATGTTTTATTGTAAACAAACATGGGGTGCTTATTATTATATTTATACTAACTCTAGTTTTACAAGAAGAAATGTGTTTTTTTAGTTATTATTTATTTTTAAGTCGGTTAAAAAGAAATACAATTGATGAACGTATAATATTATTCATTGAAATAACACTTTCATAAAAAAATCAAAGGAAATGTTTTTCGAGTCCAGTTTATACATTTGTATTTTGCGTCGTCGTGAATGTGTTAAAAATCTTTCGTTTTATGTGAAATTTTTATTAGGTACTTTCTTATAAAACTGAATTAGCACTTATTCGGACAACGCACTGGCGTCAGTAAGAGCCGTTCTTGAAATAGCTATTAAGGAAAAAAACGGGCCAAGTGCGAGTCGAAGGGTCCATACCACCGCACAATATTTATTATCTTTATTTTATTTTGATTATTTGTTGTTATAGCGGTCATAGTAATACACACTAAGGCGCAGAAATGCCTGAACTTAAAGCTTTTCAGAGATTCCGTCCGAAGTAGAGATGGGAAAAACGGGTCTTTTTAATGATCTGCATCTTTGCATCTGGATCCCGTATGTGAGCCGGCTCACCGAACCGGTTCAAAAAGAGCCGAGTTCTGAATATGTTACTGCAGTCTGCCACTGAGTTACCTAGTTCAGTCAATCATATCACGACCTCTATAGAATCAAGAATGTATAGCCAAACATGTGATGCATGAGTCATTTGAGCTGATAGATGCATCAAAGCAAGAACTGATACGTAGGTGTAAAATGTGCTTCTGTGTGTTAAGTGTTTCACTGAGTCATGCGGATCCGTTGATCCGTCGGCTCAAAAAAAAGTGAGTCGGCTCTCACGGATCTTCTATCGGAGTCGGCTCTTTGAACCGGTTCAGATCTGAGTTACCCAAGTCTAATCCGAAGTCGCTAGTATGCACTATTTTGAAGATTATAGAAAAAACATATTTTTTTGTGATGTAACTACAAATTTGTGGTTTCAGATTTTTTCCTTGTGCTATAAGACATTGCTTCTTGCCAAATTTCATGATTCTAGGTCAACGTAGTATCCTACAGGTTCTGATTCCTTCACGAGTGTCAAAATATATGGCATAAACGGGCGTATGTTGATTGCGTTGACTAGAAGTTTGATTTTTTCAAAGCTCCAAGGAACTACAGGCCAGTGTATTTCACATTAATTTCAACTTGATACCTCCACGTATTCCTGAGAAAAAGTGTCTTGACAAACAGACAGACGGACAGTTAAGGTAGTTGTCGTGGTTAAGGCACACCGTCAGAAAATTCTTAATTTTTGTATACTTATTAAGGACATGATATTACAATTACCCTGAAAATTTAAAGTCGATCGACCGTATATAATCCGAGATAAATTCAATTGAAAATTGGATAATTAACATTGATTGTATACGATCTCTGTAGTTCTGAAGCAGTTTCTTATTTATAAAAAAAGAACTAACTGTCAGAAACTTTCCAAAAACCGACAGTCTTTCAATGTATTTGTTATGAGTTTAAAAAAAAAATAAGAAAAAAATTTTGACCGTCTAATTATTTATAAATAACGGTTTAAATTTCAACAATTTATAGAAAAGTATACATGCATATGAATACTGTATGGGTTACGTTTCCACGGGTAGAGTCTTGCGTACAAATTATGGATCACTTAGCCACAAGCTAGTATACTTTTGTGGCGCGTATAATCTATAACTTTTTGACAATATTGTACCACGACAACTACCTTAAGTGATCCGAAAAGGGTTCCTTTTCCCTTTTGAGGTACGGAAGCTTAAAAAAGCATAAACAATACTGGCATTGTCCGGGATCGACCCAGCATCCTTCAGCTTTCAATTCCACTTTAAATTGTTTGAAAAATATAGTGACACATTTTAAGAATCAAATTACTAATTATATTATTCATCCTTATATGCTAACGTTTTTCATACTGAAAATATTTTTATTTCGAGCGACAGTATAATTACAGCCATAAAATCTGTATTTTAAAAATAATTTATGTACACATTTAAATTTTTTATTCATATGTCCTCGCAAATAGAAAGCTCTTTCTTGTTTATTTCACATTTTTGTAATTCACTTAATTATACAGGTCAGCCGACATATAAATTTACATTAAAAATGTTCGTATATTTGGCTCCTAAAGGTTTCATTTGTACATCATTAAAGTCTCCCGCCCCCTCGGTCAATTACAGTGGAACGTCGGTAAGTTAAAATCCAAGGGAAACGTTAAAAACTTTAAGTTATCGAGTTTTTACTTATCGAGAGTTGAAGTTAGAGAGGTTGTCAGAGCAAAATTTTTAACTTACAATAGAGGTGACATAATTTGTTTATCTATTCATTTATTCATTTAGAACCAATTATTTATTTATTTAAACAAAGAAATCACCATGACACTGATAATACTTTAATTTATGGAGGTCACCCAAATATTATTTTAAGTTATCGAGAGCGATGTTCAGAATATTTGTTTAAGTTATCAAGGTTTTGTGATTTAAGTAATGGAGGTTTTATGCTTTCAGGGGAAGGGAATTCATAAAATGTTTAACTTAAAGAGGTTTTTAACTTATCGAGGTTCTACTGTATTTACTACAGTTTCAGTGGTTTGGTAAATAAACAAAAATATTACGTTTCCACTATAACTCGTATTTCGTTTGTAGCCCGACACAAACTTAGGTAATAAAATGAAGCCTTCAGAATCAAAATGATTATGGCAATATTTTTATTACCGTTTATCATTTATGATGTATTTTTCAATTCTGAGATCCTAATACAATTTCAATTGATTTGTGTTGTAATAGACCAGGGTCGATAATTTTGAAAATGGTAAAAAGTGAAAAAAAATTATAGTAGGATGAAACTCATTGGAAAAGGTAGAGAATATAACAAAAATGAAAGGAAAAATAAATTACGGTCGATCTGAGGTCGGGAACGGTGAGTTTTTAAGGGTAAAAAACGGTTTATCTCGATTTCCGGCAAAACTACAACTCCTATGAAAAAAAGTTAAATAGCAAAGTTGTAGGTAATAAAAATATCTACAACTTTTGTTTTTACACTTTTTTCACATAACCCCAAAACTTGTGTGAAAAATTCTATTAACCAAGTTTTTGGTTTTTTATTTTTATCTTTTGCAAAAAAAAATATGTTTTCATGAAATTTGGTGAAAACTTACCTTTTTATGTCCCAAACTCAGTAATTTTTTTGATTAAAAATATTCATTTTTTCACCTTATTTTGACTTAATATCGTAAAAGCACCCTAATTTTCAATCGAAAATTCTCACGTCAAAATACCTGCTTTTTTAAAAAAGTCGGTGGGCTTTTTGTTCGTTGAAATCTCTACTTTCTGATGGTATGAAAAAAAAATTACATTATTACGGTAAATGTTCTCAGAAAATGCAAGTAAGTTATCTTAAAGTAGCAATAAATAGGCATCTACGCATATAATTTAAAGAAGATTATATGCGTAGATGCCTAATTTTGATTTCGATTTTGTGACTTATTTCAATAACTTCCCCATGTTCTGGTATGTAAACAAAATGGATTCCATTAGGTTACTCATACGAGAAAATAAGATTGTACGTCGGTATATTCACTATAAAAAAAGTACCAAAATAGCTGAAACAATTTAAGAATGTTACAGAAAACAGAGAAGGCAGTAAAACGGCGTGTGCTTGTATGCTGTTGACATAAAAGTCAAGAAACAAAACAAACAAATATTATATTATAGACAAAAGACACTTAAAACAGAGTTAGTAAGCATTTAAGTTTTAAAAAGGTTTCCTGTTCTTCCATAAAAACAAATTGTCCGAAGCAAATGGGACTTTGCGTTACTCAATGCTTTGAGTTTCTGCCCCATTCATTTCCAAACTCTCACAGAAAGTTTGTTTCTGAAATAGGTAAGCGGTAACTTGAAAAAAAAAAATAAACGAAGTGTTAACAGTCAAAGAATTCAATTCACCTACTAGGTGTAACATAAGAGAGTATCTTTATTAATTAGTGTTTTTGGCTAAAGTTACAAAATCTGCGGTTAGAACCCAAATTTTTAAACGACTTCACCGATATTTTCATCAATTGTAAACCGATTTGAAAAATTTCAACGCCATTTTGTTCAGAATGCTACCGAATTGGTACCATATAGTTTTTATTAAAATCGCTTTATACGTTTTTAAATGACATAAAAAAAATATATTTTTTAATGTATGCTACCTTATATCTCCAACATTTTCATTATTCTTTTCTTATTTAATAAGGTACACCTTCAGGGTGATTCCATATAAATTTTATTTAAATCGGTTCAGTAGTTTTTAAAAATGTGCAAAATCAAATCCACTAAAAAGTAAAAAATAATAAAAAAAATTTTTAAAATAAAAATATCAACGTCCTTAAAAAAATAATGAAATTTTGATGTCGGTGCTAAATTCA
Organism: Venustoraphidia nigricollis; assembly: GCA_034508555.1. Classification (NCBI taxonomy): domain Eukaryota; kingdom Metazoa; phylum Arthropoda; class Insecta; order Raphidioptera; family Raphidiidae; genus Venustoraphidia; species Venustoraphidia nigricollis. Next base: position 841,093 of record JAVRKA010000008.1, read on the forward strand.
TTACTAAAACTTTCAATTACCTAAGCATCTACTTTTCTTAAATTGGAATCGACCTCAAAATTTCATTATTTTCATCTTTTTAGTGACTTTTTTGAAGAAGGTTAATATTTTTATTTTAAAAAAGTTTTTTTTGTTTAATGTTCTTAAAATTTTACACCAGGCGCTGAGCTGTCTGAAAAATTCGGTGGATTCATTCCGATTGAGAATTTGAGTTCAGGAAGACCTAAAAAATGAAATTCTGAAGGTTACCGAAAAAAATCAGCGCCCAATTTTGTTAACCGAACTATGAGAATTAATCATTTAAATCACTTTTTGTGTTTGATGATAATTAACAATTATTTTTTACATTTTTTCTTTTTTGTCCTTGGTAATTAATATAAAAATGATTTGTCGGGAAAAAGGACTTTTTAAGTTAACACTTATTTGTTATTTATAGCGACGTTTCGTTCAACTTTTTCAAGCTTTATAACTATTAATCTTGATCTAAACAGTTAATAGTTCTAAAGCTTGAAAAAGTTCCAAGCAAGGAACGAAACGTCGCTATAAATGTTTACTTAAAAAGTCCTTTTTCCCGACAAATCATTTTTAAATTCTTGTTTACTTTTTAGTTCGGTTTGCTATTAAGGCGTATTTTTTTAGTTTTTTTAAACTATTACTTTTTGAATAAGGTTTCGCAAAAAAAACTGAAAATATTTTATAAATGGAGACGAATGGGTATCATAAATGAAATTTTCTCTTCAATTTCTTTTCCTATCGAGAAATAATGCGTGGCGTATAAGTAATAGAATAAAAAGAAAGCAATAATGAAGAAATTGCATTGATCTTATATTGCTTTCCCTTATAAAACAATTTCTCGTTACGTAGAAAAAAAAATCTCTTACACCTGAGAGAATCAAACTGGGATTACCGGATGGCGGCGTCAGCCTTTTATTTAATAAAAAAAAGATCGCACAATCAGCGGACACTGGTTTTTTGTTCGAAAATAACATTTCAATTTATAAAAAGACATCTGGAAACACACGTTAAAATATTTGTAGATAACCTCTATCAAAAAAGACACTAAAAAGTTGAAAATAATGAAATTTTGAGGTTGGCGCCAATTTAATAAAAGTAGATATGTAGTAATTAAAATTTCATTATTTTCATCTTTTTAGTGATTTTTTTGAAGGAGGTTAATTTTTTTTTTCCAAAGTTTTTTTCTTTTTTTCTTTTAGTGGATTTGATTTCGCATATTTTTATTAATAATATTTCGTAGCTGCTTTGTTTATAAATTATAATTAAAAAAACTTCTGAACCGATTTAAGTAAAATTTATGTAGGACCACCCTAAAAGTATGCCCTATAATAATCATCATCAAAATCAGTTCACAAATGCTGACGATATGAGGTAGCATTCATATAAAACATATGGTACCATTTAAAAACGTATGATCCGATTTTAATAAAAACTATATGGGACTACATTAACAAAATGGCGTTGAAATTTTTCAAATCGGTTTATAATTGGCGGAGTAATTACGTAACAAACATAAAAAACATATCCGAATTGAGAACTTCTCCTCCTTTGAAGTCGGTTAAAAATGAAAACAAAAAATTATGTTGATCCGATCCCTACCAAACATCACAGGTCTAATCTGAAGATTGCCTGAAAATTGCATCAAAATCGGTCCAGCCGTTTTGGAGTCCATGTTCTACATCTGTCCTAAAGCCGGGTCCAGACGTGTGTAACGCGTAATGTAATCTATCGTGTAATGTAATACGAATTCTGCTTGTGGACGGCACTACGAGCATTACATGTAACGCTCACGCCGGCGCCCGCCGTGATCCATCGGCTGCCGGTTTTTAGCGCGAACACAAAGGCGCTCGCAGTACTCGTTTGGACGGCGTTCGTGACGATTGTGTCGTGTGTACGTTCATGATACGAACAATCGCTTGAACTTATCAATTTGTATCAAGAAAAACGTGTTATTTGGGATCCAAAAAATCCGGATTACTTTAAAAAAATCTGAAATCTTCAGTTAATAAATATATATAAATAAAAGCAGCACCAGCTATCATGACTTTCCTATTCGGCATGTTCGTAGCAAATGAGTGGAAACAGCTTTTGACAAAGATTCGCTTTCACGATTCGCGTTGAGTTCGTGTGCTCTCCACACTGTTGACGCTAAATTACACGTAATCTTACATTACACGTTACACACGTCTGGACCCGGCTTAACAGACGTTGGGTTTCGTTAGATTTGAATCACGAACTGGAAAAGTTTGAGAGCTGTCGAAATAACATGTTAAAAAAACTTTTGAAATTCCCTATATCCAGTAATGAAGATGGATAAAAGCCACACATCACATTTAGAAATAGAGTACCACAGTAAATTGGACAAGTTTAAAATCTTCCTCTAAAATCTCTCTTTGATAGAAAGGGTTGCTATATTCAGTGTCGTAATAGGTAAATCTAGATGAACCAACCCGTCGCTAAGTACCTACGACGGTTAGAACATAAATGGTGTCCTGCATTCGATTAAATCTGATCATTCAGTGGAATCCAGTTACTCTCCGATCTATATTTAGAATTTTGCTGAATTATCACACGAGTTGACTGCACGCTCAAAATTCCATTATCACGATGGACTTAGTTAATCATTATTATGCTGGGTTGTAGAAAGGATTGGCAAATAATTTGACTTGACAATGACCTTAGATTGTGGACACAAATAATAATAATAATAATGCGTTTAACGTCCGTTTGTCGACTTTTTTTGTCATAACAGACGCTATTCGCACCATTACTATTTTCCATTTTACCACTTCCCGTTATTTTCTACATTTCTGAAACTTCAACTTAACTAATAGCAATGGGCAAATGAAGGAATTATAGGAAATTAGGATAGGATAAGTAATTTTTGAACTGGGAGTTTGATAGGTAATCGGCCATGGCTTTGAATAAGGAACCATCTCGATATTTATCTGGAATTAATTGAGGGAAACCATGGAAAACCTCAATCAAGATGGCCGGTACAGGAATTACCGTTTCTCGGCGAGATGCAGTAGGAAAAAGTCTTGTGGACACAAATATTTCTCCATAAGAAAAGCATTGCAGAATTTTAATTGGATTCTGTTCGAAAAATAATTGGTCGATTGAAATGATATTTTTTGTAAACTGTGTATACGTGTATTTAACTGTTTTTTTGCATAATTTTTACTTCGAAACGATATTTTTCTACGCATTTTAATAAAAATTTGGCTTGAAAACCGACCTTTTTCTGTGTAGAGCAAGCATTTGTTTTTGTGTGAATACAAGTGTGATTATATTATCACAATCTAAGATCATTGTCAAAAAATGGCGCCTCACTATCGGTATTACAACTGCTCGAAGTATTAATGGGTCTCAAAAATTCAAAAATATTATTGAAATTTAGATCAGATTCCTAGGACCTGCAATCCAACCGACCCCAATCTATATGTATAAAAGGCGACGTATGTATATGTATGTTATCTATGTACTCCAATTTTGGTTTTTCTTCGATTTTTGAACATTCACAATTAAAAGCGATTGAATTCGGGCAAATTCAATACACGTTTAGAATCATATATAATACGCTAAGGCTAAGATGTTTGCCTCCCTTTTTCGAAAAAACCTCACAATTACTCCACATAAATTTTGTATCATTTTATAGATAATTACTTGCTCTATGTGTATCAACAATTAAAAAATCTATTATTGCTTTTGTTTTTACAAAATAATTAATTATAACAATTATACATTTATTCAGTATATGCAGCAATGCTGCTATCTGACGGTTTTAACTTTGAAACAGCGTCAACACGATTGACGGTCGGTAAATTTTTCTTGTTTAATTTCTAATCAAAATTCACGTATAAATACTTTTCGTATGGCGGCGCTTCAGCTCAACGTTTTCGATACTTGCGCCTCTATATGACAGTTTTAGAAAAATATTTTCTTGAACCGTCACTGAGCTTCGGAATGTAATACAGCAAAAAGAAGAAAGTTATAAAGAGTGTGAGAAATTAGAAACTAATTTTAGTGCGAATTATTATTAGTGTATTTGCCATATGGCAACATACACTATTGGCGTCGGTCGGATGGCGGGACCTAGGGGTTGGACCAAAATTTCTCGACGTTTCATAACCTCCTAAACACTTTGGCACCATTTTTAAAAATGTTTATATATATATGTATATATATGTATTTATATATATATATATATACGTATATATATATATATATATATATATATATATATATATATATATGTGTGCGGGCAATAACTTTCGAAGGAGTCAATTGATTTTAACGAAATTTGGCCCACGTGTTGAAATCCATCACCGCAAGAAGCCTATTTAAAATGGGCCTAATCGGGCTATTTTAAGGGTAGTTTTTAGGGGTTGAAAAAAGTTTTTGGGCCTCAAAATACCGAAAAAATTCTCCGAATCGTTTCAAAATTGAAATTTAACCCTCTGGTAGTAATTAAAAAGTGTCCCTAAAATTTTGATAAAATCGGCCCGACAGGACTGGATTTACAAATTTTATGAAAAAATTAGTTTGCAGATTATGAATTATTTACTGAAAGGTGTATATAATTTAGTATAGAGATTCGATTGATAATAATATTGCAATTAAGAAAAAAAAATTGTTATTTAAGGGGTGTATTAAGGAGTCTAATTTTTTATTTTGCCCAGAAACCAACTAAAGTTCGCATAATGAAGACACACTGCCTGTATAAGCAAATACACTATATTGTCGGCAGGGTTTTGGCACTGCGACCCGGGTTTTTTATGATAATGATTCTCATCTTTTATGACTATAAATAATTAGATAATTAGTATTACCCGTGCGAAGTCGGACCGGGCCACTAGTAGTGTAAGTGCCCATATGGCAAATACATTAAAAACATTAAACACAATCAGATAAAAGCCTTCTGTATTATAATGGACATAGCTATTTTCAAGTTCTTCTGTATGTAATAATATATTGTATGTGCCTAAGAGGCTAAGAGCAACTGAGCAATAAAAGCAATTTGTTCACTATCGTTTCCAGTGTTCGGTAAAAGAGATTTGAGTCGGTGTTGTCTTTGATGGCGAGGACGGCAGTGTTTCTACAATCAAGTTGAGCACTTTGAGCTAGAGTGAAGGGTTGGATTAAGGTAAAGCGAATTGTCAACTACCACTACAGTCTCTACTCATCGCTAGGGCTGGTCTTCTTAAAAAGTGTGGCCCTATTTCAAACCTCTCTGGAAACCCTCCCTCCCTTCATGGAACCTAACGTAACCTCTCCTATGACTTCCCACCCCGGATAGAACATACTTTTTGGAACAAAGTTCCTTATCGCGGGTTAGCGAGGGGACCTAGCCGAGAAAAAATGTAACATGTCACGAAAAACCGTAAGACAAAAATGTCACGAAAAACCGGCAGACGTATATTATGTATACTGGTATAAGGTGATACCGGGTGTTTTTAGATTATACCGGCTGTTTTTAGATTATACCGGCTGTTTTTAGATTATACCAGGTGTTTTTAGATTATACCGGGTGTTTTTAGATTATACCAGGTGTTTTTAGATTATACCGGGTGTTTTTAAATTATACCGGGTGTTTTTAGATTATACCGGGTGTTTTTAGATAATACCGGATGTTTTTAAATTATACCGGGTGTTTTTAGATTATATAAAACGCGTTACGAAAAAACTCTTATACGAAAGGGACTTTGTTCCAAACGCGCGTCCCGCGACACGTTTCAAGTTTTTTTATTGACTTTTTTTCTTTGTTGTCTTTGGTAATTAATATAAAAATGATTTGTCGGGAAAAAGGACTTTTTAAGTAGACACTTATTTGTTATTTATAGCGACGTTTCAAGCTTTATAACTATTAAATGTTTTGATCAAGTAGATATAAAAGTTAAAATACACATGTAAATATAAATTTTAGTGACACAATTGTTCATTGAAAAGTTTGTAATAATTCTATTTAAAAAAAAAAAAAATTTACGGTTGATTTTCAAAATAAAATAAAATAGTTTGAACATCAACCGTAAAAATATTTTTTAAAAACGGAATTATTACAAACTTTTTAATGAACAATTGCTTAACTAAAGTTTATATTTATACATGTGTATTTTAACTTTTATATCTACTTGATCAAAACATTTAATAGTTATAAAGCTTGAAAAAGTCCCAAGCAAGGGACGAAACGTCGCTATAAATAACAAATAAATGCTTACTTAAAAAGTCCTTTTTCCCGACAAATCATTTTTATATTAATTACCAAGGACAAAAAAGAAAAAAAGTCAATTATTAATTAGTTTTACATTAAAAAAAATTAAACTTGGGAATAACATTAAAAACTAAAGAAGTTAAACTTCTTATGTGAACTTATGAGGGTGAGGCTAATTATATATATATATATATATATATATATATATATATATATATATATATATATATATATATACTTATATATTTTATTTTTCATGGTGTGACCCTCATCTACGTGTTTAACTTATGTACAATATAATTGGAATATTGTTCCAGTACATTAACGGTAATAATTGATGATATCGAAATTATCGATATATACCCACTTGCTAATTTTTTTTGTATCTAAGTAGTTATTTATTTTATTTAAGTTTAAGTAAATTCGGAACCGCTGGGCCCACCCAGTTCCACAAGTCGGGCTTAATTTTGAAACTAAAGTAATAATGACAGTTTGATATTTCAAATTATATATTTAAATTAATACATTTAATACAGAATACATAAAATTAAACGCAAAGTTCCTGATAGTTTCAAGAAGTTGGGCGAGGTGAAGCCTCGCTAAACTTATGAAACAGGAAGCTAAGCACCAAAAATACACTACTTCTGATTATAAAAAACCCTGACGATAAAATCGCCTGTTCTTTATAATGCAGGTTCTTAAATTAATTAATAAAATTAATTTTACCAATAAACATCAAGAAAAGATAAAAAAAATGAAATAACCGATTAATAAGGTGAAATGAAAGTTTTAAGAGTAAAGTAATTTGTCCCCAAATAGCTAGTGAAGCGACCGGTCTCTAGAAATTCAGTTCAAGAAGTAAAGAATAATTTTATATTTTTTTTCTGACAAGAATGTTTAAAATTGAAATTATGTAAGGAATCAAGATAATTAGGTAATGATACTAAAATTGTATTTTTAAAGATGAAATAACCGGTTGGGAACAAATTACACTATTGTTTGAAAATAAAAATATTTAAATTATAGAAGGTAATCATATATGAGGCTATGAAAACGCCTCAGATAAAACAAATTCCCAGCCCTGGTCGCTTCTAGCGGCAATGCTATCATCCCGTTATCTAAAATCACAGCCATTGCATTTGGATATATCTATCTGATAGACTGGAACTAACAGCTATTATTTATCTGTTTAGATAAAAGTGGTGGCTTAAAAATGCTCCTTGACAAAAACTATCGCAAAATAAATCGTTAATTTGCTACTCAACGATATGTTACAGGTAAAGCTAGAACGTAATAAACCTTGGTTAAAGTGAATCTTCAGCGCTTAAGGTAGTTGTCGTGGTTAAGGCACACCGTCAGAAAATTCTTAATTTTTGTATACTTATTAAGGACATCATAATACAATTACCTTGAAAATTTGAAGTCGATCGTCCGTGTATAATCCGAGATAAAATCAATTAAAAATTGGATAATTAACATTGATTGTATACGATCTCTGTAGTTCTGAACCAGTTTCTTATATATAAAAAAAGAACTAACTGTCAGAAACTTTCCAAAAACTGCAATCAAAACACGCAATCTAAATGTGGCCCCTACGAGCCCACACGCAATCAAAATGTGGCCCCTACAAGCCCACACGCAATCAAAATGTGGCCCCTACGAGCCCACACGCAATCAAAATGTGGCCCCTACGAGCCCACACGCAATCGAAATGTGGCCCCTACGAGCCCACACGCAATCAAAATGTAGCCCCTACGAGCCCACACGCAATCAAAATGTGGCACCTACGAGCCCACACGCAATCAAAATGTGGCCCCTACGAGCCCACACGCAATACAAAATGTGGCCCCTACGAGCCCACACGCAATCAATATGTTGCCCCTACGAGCCCCCACGCAATCACATTGTGGTCCCTACGAGCCCACACGCAATCACGATGTGGCCCCTACGAGCCCACACGCAATCAAAATGTGGCCCCTAAGAGCCCACACGCAATCAAAATGTGGCCCCTACGAGCCCATACGCAATCAAAATGTGGCCCCTAAGAGCCCACACGCAATCAAAATGTGGCCCCTACGAGCCCACACGGAATCAAAATGTGGCCCCTACGAGCCCACACGCAATCAAAATGTGGCCCCTACGAACCCACACGCAATAAAAATGTGGCCCCTACGAGCCCACACGCAATCAAAATGTGACCCCTACGAGCCCACACGGAATCAAAATGTGGCCCCTACGAGCCCACATTCAATCAAAATGTGGCCCCTACGAGCCCACACGCAATCAAAATGTGGCCCCTACGTGCCCACACGCAATCAAAATGTGGCCCCTACGAGCCCACACGCAATCAAAATGTGGCCCCTACGAGCCCACACGCAATCAAAATGTGGCCCCTACGTGCCCACACGCAATCAAAATGTGGCCCCTACGTGCCCACACGCAATCAAAATGTGGCCCCTACGAGCCCACACGCAATCAAAATGTGGCCCCTACGTGCCCACACGCAATCAAAATGTGGCCCCTACGAGCCCACACGCAATCAAAATGTGGCCCCTACGAGCCCACACGCAATCAAAATGTGGCCCCTACGAGCCCACACGCATTCAAAATGTGGCCCCTACGAGCCCACACGTAATCAAAATGTGGCCCCTACGAGCCCACACGCATTCAAAATGTGGCCCCTACGAGCCCACACGCAATCAAAATGTGGCCCCTACTGCATTTGTTATGAATTTAAAAAAAAATAAGAAAAATTTTTTGACTTTCTAATTAATTATTTATAAATAACGGTTTAAAGTTCAACAATTTATAGAAAAGTATACATGCATATGAATACTGTATGGGTTACGTTTCCACGGCTACAGTCTTGCGTACAAAAATGGATCACTTAGCTACAAGCTAGTATACTTTTGTGGCGCGTATAATCTATAATTTTTTGACAATATTGTACCACGACAACTACCTTAAAGTGAACCTTAAGCGCTTAAATGTGAAATAAAGATGTTACACGTCATTGGCATAAGACTCGTCCATATTTTTTTTTTATCAAGTTACAATAATATATAATTCAATAAAATTACGTATTCACTTTATATAAAGGTTTAGTTTAATTATTATAGTAATATAGTCTATTGAAGTTTATTGAAAAAATGTTCATATTATGACACAGTGTTAATAGAGAGAGAGAGAGTGAGCGAGAGAGAGGGTTGTAGACTATAGACGCTCAACAACTGACGTCATCAGCGTCTATCAATGTTTGTAGAGTTTACAAAATTGCGGACGGTAGGCGGTGCTGCCATTACGTACCCAGCGAAATCTTCAGCCACAACAGCTATATTTTCTTGTCTCGTTTTGTGTATAGTAAAAATAAAACTGCACAATGAAATGTGGGATTAATATGTTTTCTTTTTGTAAGCGTTTTAATTTTTTTTTAATGTAACGTTTCACAGAAAAGAATAATTGATAGTCCACCGACTTGTCATACTGTGTACGATACAATATAAAATTGTCTTTAAACAAAAATCCGAGTGAGAAACATTTTATTTTAATTTAGAATTTTACAGTATGTTCCCAGAGTTTACAAAAGAGAAAAAAACATTTTTAATTTTAGGAAAAAATGTCAAAGGAATAAAAATTCGTGCTTGACTTGAAACAAACAATTCTAATTTTAGAACTACACTATCGTGTTTTTTTTCCTTTTGTAAACTCAATCCGGAACACATAGTGTATAATGGTCTATACTCTACACTAAAATTAATACTTGTTCGTTAAGTATATATTTACGTCGGTAAAACAGTTAACTAATCTGAAAATTTGCAAATCCGTTTCTGTCAGGCCGATTTTTTTTTAATTTTAGGACCACCTTAATCAACCAATTTCAAGGATTCTTTCAGGGACCCAAAACTATATTCAATCCCTAAATACAACCCTTAAAACGGTCCGATTGAACATATTTTAAATAAGGTTCGTGTGGTGATGGATTCCAACATGTAGGCCAAATTTCGTTAAAATCAATTAACTCCTTTGAAAGTTATTGCCTGTGTAGGCACGCACACCCGGGCCCTTCTGGCCCAATCCGACCCTGTAGAAGGGTATAAAACGTCGAGAAATTTTCGTGACATCTATTTCCCGCCAAGCGACCGACGCTAATAGTGTATGTGCCATAATATAGCAAATACACTAAAAAGAACCGGCTGTATATTTCACGGGACATAAAACAAACGAACAGAATTGTCATTTTGTTCATCTCTAATTATTGTGTTTGTGAAACTCAAGCATATTTTCTTTTCTGACACAAATATGCCTACAACTGTAAACAAAAAATCTGAAAAACGGTTGACCCTGCAGGCCATCCCTGGAACTTCCCGCTGTTTCCGATCTATTGAGATGTGGCTTGCATTATTGCGGGTAACGGCTAGTAACAAATATTATATATGGTATTTGTTTGCATGGTTACATAATATGATTTAACGTAAAAATTAATCAAAGCATGCTTGTCAGCTACCTAATTAATTTCTTTTTGACAGATCTTCGGAACAAAAGAACATCTGATTTTTTTTTTTAATTCCAAAATATTTCCGAAATTTTGTAATTATAAACCGTTATAAAATTCTGACAAAGATTTGGAAGATATATTGAAAAAACACTTTTTTGGAAATCTTTTGTTGATATCTCTCAAACCAACCAACCGATCGAAATGCGGTTTACGGCAATCGAAGTAATTTTTTAAGCACAAAAAATAATCTATTACAAAAAAATCAATTTAACAAAAATTTGAGAATATATTTTGAAAAAACATTTTTTTCGAAATTTTTCTTCAACAATATCTCTTAAACGAATCAAGTGATCGAGGTGCGGTTTGCGAAAATCTACGCAGTTTTTCAAGCACAAAAAATCACTTATTACAAAAAAATCCACTAAACGAAAATTTGAGAAAATATTTTGAAAAAACTTTTTTTTCAAAATTTTTCTCTGACGATATCTCTCGAACGAATTAACCGATTTTGATGCGGTTTACGGAGATTGACGTTGTCTTATGAGGAATAGAACTGATTAGATTTTGGAAATAATCGGTACGGTAGTTTCGAAAATATTTCAAAATATTTTAAAAAAACTGGTTTCCAAAAAGCTTTATTTTTGAGATTTATCAAAATCTACCTGGCCGAATCAGTTCCAATTTTCAGAAAATCTAAGTTCAGCAAGTGTTTCGTTAAAATTTCGAAATTTGTCTAGTTTACCGTAATAGTAAAATTTTATAAAGCTTAATGCTACCGCTAAATCTATAAGTACCTACAGATTAATTTAAATAATGTGTCTGTAATATATTCTATTCGATTTATTAGGTTCAGCCGTTACTATTGTTAATTAATTTAATAAAACGCCGTTACTACTTTTTTATAAAAATAATGGAATACAAATTAACACAACTGTTTCTTTTGTTTCAGATAGCAGCCTGTAATGAATCTTATTTGGTGAGTTTTTTTTTTTTTTTTTTTTATTTTTCTGTAATCTTAAGTTTCTAGCTAACAGAAATTTTTCGATTAATTTGAATTAATTATTTAATTTTCTAAAATTTATTTTTTAAAGTTCTAAACTGCGCGAAGTGATGGCAGGTGTCATTAATACCCGTTTTAGAAACATTTTTTTTTCGACCTCTCACCCTATTTTTAAAGTACTTTATTATATTAATTTTCAAATTATATACGTATCTACATCACGACTGCCCTTTTTGACAGCCTCAACGCTTCCAATTTGCCTCTGAATCCTCTACCGCCCTTATGAAAGTCTTCAGCGCCCATTGAGGGTACGGTACCGCCCCCGTTGGAAACATATAGTATATACAAAGTGTTTCAAGGAAGGTTAGAACGCTTAGTTTGAAATAGCCCTGGGGAACGGACTTAGAGAGTCAATATGGGTCAAGTAATTTAAGGGCCCGAACTGTTTACACGTGAAATCTCATGTTGGGATAAAGTCAAGTGTTCTCATTGTCAGCATAATTAACCATATTAATGTATTACAATAATAATAATAATGCGTTTTACGTCCGTTTTTCGACTTTATGTCATAACAGGCGCCATTCGCGCCATTACTATTTTTTCATCTACCACTTCCCGTTATTTTCTACATTTTTTACAACTTCAACTTATGTAATAGCAATGGGCGAATGAAGGAATTATAGGAAATTAGTGTAAGGTAGGTAATTTTTGAACTAGGAGTTTGATAGGTAATCCCCCTCTCGATATTTATCTGGAATTAATTGAATGAAACCATGGAAAACCTCAATCAAGATGGCCGGTATAGGAATTACCGTTTCTCGGCGAGAGGCAGTAGGAAAAAGCCCCAGCCACATCTGCCCCCGCCGGGATTCGAACCCGGTACCTCCCGAATGCGAGTCTATTGCTATCACCACTCCTCTACCCAGCTCGGTAATGTATTACAATATGTTGGGTGTAAGGTTAAATTCGTCGAAATACAACTTCACCAAAATGAACGGACTTCTTCATACTGCAAGTATTTATTCAATCCTGACTAAATTTGGTCTACTTATTTCAGATATATTGACCCAACGAATATAAAAGTTTGAGCACTCTAATCTAGCGTGCTACATAATAGATATTGCAGATTATAGGCTATCTATTCTGGACAGCTTGTAGATATTTTCTTTTGTGAGTAAACAATCCGTTATACCAAAAAATTGAAGAACTATATAATCAAACATCTATATATTTTCTTTTTATGTAAAACCAACGGCATCGCTAACGCTTGGCCATTTTCAAGAATAAATTTATTTTGAAATTAGACAAAAACCAAATTTTCAATTACGTAATATTTTTTATTAGTATATATCAAGCGAACTCGCAAATAATTTCCATTTGATTGCTTTGATATTACCAAACTTAGGTTTAAATTCATGTAAACACAAAAACTCCAGGGATTAAACTGAACTCACTAATCAGCCATAAATTGTGGTTAACCTCGTAGAATATACTGCATGCATATTTCGTAAATATTATAGAGTGTTCATAGACAACATTAAGAAGGTCCTGGAAATCCTTCAGCCCTTGCCCCCGATAAGAATAACGAAATTTGTCGAATACGTAAAGAACACTCGTATGTTGATCGGCTTATTTAAGTCGAGTGGTTTCGGAAAAACGCCTTTTATTCTTCGGGTCTCCGGTGGGGGCGATTGGAAAGCCAATCGACATATGAGTGAAAACGCTGGTTGGAATTTTTTAAACTAGAACATGAAACTCGGAAAAATACTTTTTTAATTTAAAATATATTTTCTAAAAAATACGGAAGAGAAAACGGGAAGGGAAATAGGTACTTATTTCGTGTTATTATATCACTAAGTACTTAGAAATGCTGCTGTTCTAAAGATCCACAGCCACTGAATTGGATCAGATCGGTTCGGCACGTCTCGCGGTTTTGGGATACATGAAATTAAATGAGTTCCCACGCCGTAGTCGACTCGGATTGACTCTGCAACAGCCAGTGTGCATATACACTGCCGGCCGAAACGATCCGATCCGAGTCAGTGGGTGTGGACTCTAAAACTGAAAGTTGGTTCTTGTCAGATGCGATTTATCATTGATTATTTTTCCCGTTAAACTAAAAAAAATATATTAACCTCCTTCAAAAAAATCACTAAAAAGATGAAAATAATGAAATTTTGAGGTCGGAGCTAATTTTATTACAAAACCTTTTAATTACATATCTACTTTTATTAAAACTCCGACCTCAAAATTTCATGTGATTTTTTTGTAATGAAATTAGCTCCGACCTCAAAATTTCATTATTTTCATCTTTTTAGTGATTTTTTTGAAGGAGGTTAATATTTTTTTTTTTAATTTTTTACTTTTAGTGGTGGATTTGATTTCGCACATTTTTAAAAACTATTGAACCGATTTAAGTAAAATTTATGTGGGATCACCCTGAAGATGTGCCCCATTAAATAAGAAAAGAATCATCATAATCGCTTTACAAATGAGGTAGCATACATTAAAAAATATGTTTTTTTGACGTCATTTAAAAACGGATGAACCGATTTTAGTAAAAACTATATGGGACCACCTGGGATCTCTACCCTTTCAAACAAAAAAAGAATTTTCCAAATCGGTTCAGGCGTCTTTGAGTAATCGGGGAACATACATAAAAAATAAAAAAAAATTAAAAAAAAAAAGATTCCGACGAATTGAGAACCTCTTCCTTTTTTTTGAAATCGGTTAAAAACGCAATGAGTAGTCCAAGCCTTAGAATCTGTCGGTTTTTTAAAGCAGTTTTTAAATTTATTTATGTGTATATAAAAATAGCAGAAATATGGCACATTTTTTATAATCCCTGTATGATTCATTTCTTAGTTGACATACTGTAACTTTATTTTCGTAATGTCTTCACGAATTCCCTATCTCTCTCTTTGCATAATATCCAATAAGTTTGTTTAATCATTAATGATGAACAAAGTTGTATGTATACAAGGTGTCCAAAAGTTAACGTAATATTATAACAAGAAACGATGTCACATTGTAAAGTGTCTTTTAATACAAAGTGTAAAGAAAAATCCAGATACAAAATTTTTCTTAATTATTTTTTGTTATTTTTTAATACCATTTATAGCACATTAAGATGACTGTTTACCAGCTGTTCGGTATGCCCTTTTTCACCCGTATAACTCTTTCTTACGAGCGCAGTTGGCTGTCACTGTGCATGTAAAATGCACTTACGTTTCGGAAATCTCTAATTTCTATGAAAAATCTTTTCAATTTTTGATGTTAATGCTTCAAAATAAACTAAAAATATGTACCATATTTATTATTTGATTTAAATAAATCAGATCAAAACGAGAAAAAAAAGTTTTCCAGAAATGTTTGTACAGAAAAAAAAACCCGGGTCGCAGTGCCAAAACCCTGCCGACAATATAGTGTATTTGCTTGTATAGGGCCGTGTGGTTTTATACTTTTATTATGTGAAATTAAGTTTGTTTTTGAGCAAAATAAAAAATTTAACCCCTTAATACACCCCTTAAAATAACATTTTTGTCTTAATTGTAATATTATTATCAATCTAACGTCTACACCGAATTAAATACACCCTTCAAAAAATAAGTCACTATCTGCAAACTAGTGTTTTTATAAAATTTGTAAATCCGGTCCTATCGGGCCGATTTTATTAAAATTCTGGGGACACTTTTTAATCACTACCAGACGGTTAAATTTCAATTTTGAAACGATTCGGAGAATTTTTTCGGTATTTTGGGGCCCAAAAACAGTTTTCAACCCCTAAAAACTACCCTTAAAATAGCCCGATTAGGCCCATTTTAAATAGGCTTCTTGCGGTGATGGGTTTCAACACGTGGCCCAAATTTCGTTGAAATCAATTAACTCTTTCGATATTTATCGCGCGTACACACATATATATATATATATATATATATATATATATATATATATATATATATACGTATATATATAAACATTTTTAAAAATGGTGCCAAAGTGTTTAGGAGGTTATGAAACGTCGAGAAATTTTGGTCCGACCCCTAGGTCCCGCTATCCGACCGACGCCAATAGTGTATGTTGCCATATGGCAAATACACTAATAAATTGTTTTGTAAAGAAAAAACTTTAAAATGTTCGTTTACCTTCCCGTAATTCGAAATCACGTGATGCCTTGTAAAAAATATTGACGTATATAACGTTTTTTATTGAAATTTTTCGGGCAAAAATATATGTTTTTTGAAAATTTTAACAATCTAAATTTTGTGATGCTTTGAGAAAATATATTTAGTGACACCTCCAGTTTGACATCTTATAGACCGCGTCCACCCATGCTGCCAAACTGCGGTTGTTATGTTCAAAATAGTGTTCTTAACAGTGTGGGATCACTTTCACACAGTTTGTGCTGCGACCTAGCGGTAAGGGGCGAGGTAGGCAAAAAACATATTGTGGGTGTGACCTTCTTTAGCTATGTCTCGCTCAAATTATCCGCACGTTTCAATTGTTGGCTGGTGCCACACTACGAGACTAAAAGATGCTATTGCAAGGGTGCCGCTGTCAATTGATTACTCTAATTTTTGGTAATATATTGAAGATTCAAAAAAATCTTCCGAAAAAGAAAGTCACTTTAGGTTTGTGATGTCACAATTTTGTGTAATAAGTACCAGTAGTGTGACATTGGAAAAATGTGTTTTTTGGCACAATTAATGCCAACTTTTTTCTAGTAAATCGTACATAAATTACAAAAGTAGTTCATTAGAGATCTAGATTTGTCTTTTATCTTCCTTACAGAGAAAGAATTTTTGCAGAATGTTGACGAATAAGTCTACAACACAAAATGTGAATATCTTTTTTATTTCAAAAGTTATTAAATTTCAAAGTTGTAAAGATAATTCCCGGACACCCTGTTATATTGATTGATTCTCTAACTTATTTGGGGAAAGATGAGAAATGTACACTTTTAGAGAAGATGTGACGATGTAAAGGTTAAGATTTGCCGGCATACGTCATAAGTAATACTCTATCGACCTTTAACCTTTGAGGATTATCCACCCACACTTTTCTTATACATCGCGTTAAGTTTGAACAGACTGTAAAACAAGGAAGGTAGAGCAGTGAATTACTTGTTGAAGTTCTGTAATGTATGTAACTGAAGTATCGTTCTGTTCAGTTGTAGTTGTTGTACGATAAGGGTTGAATACAGAACAGATAGGCCGTGAGCTGTTAGACATTTTTGGGTAGGTATTTTAGGCACTGTGAAAATTTGTATAATACTTGTTTAGTAATATCCGAATACAAAAACACAGACCTGGCTGAAGGATAGCGTGGCCTAACCGACCTTCAAATTTTTGATCACCTGACAGCAGACTTGTGAAGTATTTGAGTAAAAGTATTTCAAAATACAAATACTTTTCTAGTATTTGTATTTTAAATACTTTTCAATAAATTGGTATTTTATTTGATTTTGCAAATACTTTTTCAAATACTTAGCATAATTCATCTTTAAAGTTCAATTCCAGATATATCTTATAATAGAAAACAGTATTTAATTAAATAAAGACGAAACGTTGCAATCAATGAGTATTTAAATTGATTTATTTTTATTCCAATTACCCACGATACTGTTTTCTACTTAACATAATTTTTTTGTAGCTATGAATGATTAATGAATAATTCAAGTCAACAGTATATATAATTACATTTAAATTATTCAAACAAATCTTATTATTATAATAATAATGCAATGTCATTTCCAAATAACAAATTATCAGTTAAGTAATTGTATTTAAAGTACCTACTTAAAATCAAGTATTTTTTACAAGTATATACTTGCCTAAGAATACTTTTTTTATTAGTTGAGCTTTCACATTCGCTTATAGAATAAATAATTATTGCCCAAAAATATTTTCGTAGACATGGCCCAAAAGTATTTGTATTTCAATTACTCCAAAGTATTTGTATTTAAATACTCAATGAAGTCAGAGTATTTGGATTTGTATTTTTCACAAGTCTGTTGGCAAGTAGAAGGTTCCACCGAAACGACCTGTTTTTTTGAATCTATGTTTTTAACCTACCAATGTTATTCTGTTTAAATTTCAACGTGCCTCAAATATATTTTTTAAATTTGTCAAAAATATAATTTTGCAAAAACCTGGTTTTAGACCCAATGAAGAAATCTGGCTTCTTTATTTTTCAACTATTTAAATACTAAATTTCAAGGTATTAAAATTTCAAGACGCCTCAAAGGCTTTTTATTGCGAAAAAATGTTTGTTAATTTAGAAATTTGAGGGTAGGTTAAGCTCCGCTGCCCATTCAGCCAGGTCTGTGTTCGGATATTACTAAAGAGATTTGGTACAAATTTTCACAGTGCCTCAAATACCTGCCCAAAAAATGTCTAACAGCTTTCCTACTATTATTTTATGACTTGGTATATAAAAAAAATATAATCTTCGTACTTGAAAATTCTTAACGGAACATGGAAAACATTTTATATTTATAAATTATAAATATTTTAGAGGAATTAGGATCAAAGAAATAAAAGACAAATTATTATTTCACAACGTTTCGTATTAAATTAATACTTCATCAGGTGATCTAAAATATTAATTTAATACGAAACGTTGTGAAATAATAATTTGTCTTTTATTTCTTTGATCCTAATTCCTCTAAAATATTTATAATTTATTAACATCAAAAGGATCTGATTATACATTTTTCAAAATTTTATATTTAATTCATGGATTTGATAGCTTTAAGTAAGGCCATGGTTGAAGTGCTTCAAATACCTACCCAAAAATGTCTAACAGCTCTCCTACTAAGAGTTCGGGGCAGAGTTCACGGTGGATGTTTTGTTTTAGATTCCCAAAAGAGCACTGTAAGATGGTTAACCTTTAGATTTAGTTGTTATAGATGTAACATGTGGGAGGGTAAGAAGGATCAATAGACCAAAGCACCTAATTATTTCACGCAATATGTTCGCACAGGATATCTTTTGTATGTTTTGTTCACGCTTGAATACGCTCTTAGTGGAAATAAAAGTATTTTAGTTGTCAAAAAGATCTTCTGTGTAACATCTTCCGTAAAGTGATTGTGTGGTTTTTTATTGAGCAACTTTATAGACCCTTATTTCAGACTTTAATAGCGGAAGAAACGGTCATAATATTGCGATTAAGCAACCAGAACTAAATCAATGCAAAGTTTACTTGACAATAGACAAGGGCAGAAAGTTGAAATTCCTACACTGCGCGACATGTCACCCAACTCAGGCCTTTCAACTTTATGCCCGTATGGTGTATACTATTTTTCTTTTTACCCGGTCGAAAGTACGTATTTATATAATAAGATTAGAGTTTAAAAAAACTAAAACAATACGCTTTTATAAACTAAAAATGCAAAATAATTTGACAACTAAATTAGCAAAATAAAATTACTTGCAATACTGTTCAATATTTTTATTTATATAAAAGACGTTTCAACCAACAGTTTTATATATAAATAAAAATATTGAACAGTATTGCAAGTAATTTTATTTTGTTAATAATCTATTACTGTTGGTAGAGTCAATATTATTAACTAAATTAGCAATTCTGTAAAAAGCGTGGGATGCTATCTACTTAAATTTTCATAATAGCTCACGTTTACAATTAGCTAGTAAATGAAAATTTTTTATCAATATTAAGCACTCCATGCTTTTTACAGTAAAGCTAATTTTGTTGTCAAATTATTTAGCATTTTTTAGTTCATTAAAGGGTGTTTTTTAATTTTTTTAAACTCTAATTTTAATTATAAGACTAAAAAACGACATTTGACTATGAGGTAGGCAACTCAACGTACGTCATTGTACAGTATGTTAGCTTGCTTGCTGTAATTTTTCAAGTTTTTTTTTATTTTGAAGGTCCTGGTCAGGATAATGGAACAAACTTATTAAATTATTGTATTGTATCGGTCCTTGATAAGTGTGCAAAGTTTTAGTTTAATCTGATAATTTCAAGTAGGTGAATTTCACGTTCAAAGATTCCATTACAAACAAAAATAGGTATACAGGTGAAGCTATTAAAAGCGTGTTAAAAAGACTAATAACTTTCCAGTGAGTAATTTTGAGGTTATGCGCAATAACAGCTGTTAGCTACTACTGGCCGGCGGCAGTCTCACGTAACAGTGTGCACGAGAAAACTCTTTCGTCCCGCTGTTACTTTCTTTCGACTCGCTTTTGTAGATGGCGTGCGAGTAATTCTAGCAGAGTATAAATGTTAGGTTTTGTGCCTTAAAATCGAAGCCGAAAGTACTTTCGACCGGGTATATATAACGAAAAATAACTAAACGCTTCCAACAATAATATCGGTCGATTTTAATTAATTGAATGACATGAGTAATTAAAACGTTTGCAAATTATTATATTCAATTCCCAAATGAATACAAGAAACATTTAATTTTGGTAAAGTGTTTTGTGAAAGTGTCGGACACACCTAATGGACGGTCGCAATGAATAATTGTTATGAATAGACCGTCAAAAGCGACATATTTAATGCATATTGTATACACTATACAGGGTGAATATATAGAGACGATCAAGGAAATATGTAGTTAAGGTGACTTTTTACCAGCTGTTCGATATGCCCCTAAAAGAGATCCAAACTTTTTCTTAAGGTAGTTGTCGTGGTACAATATTGTCAAAAAGTTATAGATTATACGCGCCACAAAAGTATACTAGCTTGTAGCTAAGTGATCAATAATTTGTACGCAAGACTGTACCCGTGGAAACGTAACCCACACAGTATTCATATGCATGGATAGTTTTCTATAAATTGTTGAACCTTAACCGTTATTTATAAATAATTAGACGGTCAAAAATGTTTTCTTATTTTTTTTAAACTCATAACAAATGCATTGAAAGACTGCCAGTTTTTGGAAAGTTTCTGACAGTTAGTTCTTTTTTTATAAATAAGAAACTGGTTCAGAACTACAGAGATTGCATACAATCAATGTTAATTATCCAATTTTTAATTGAATTTATCTCGGATTATATATACGGTCGATCGACTTCAAATTTTCAGGGTAATTGTATTATCATGTCCTTAATAAGTATACAAAAATTAAGAATTTTCTGACGGTATGCCTTAACCACTACAACTACTTCATTTTTGATGTTATTTTTATGATACTATTTTTAGCTGTTAAAAACAAATCTGTTTTAAGGTGACTGTTTATCAGCTGTTCAATATGTTTACGACCAATAGGATGCGTGTTTGCATGTAAAATACACTTACGTTTCGGAAATCTCTAATTTCTATGAAAAATCTTATTCAATCTTTGATGGTAATATTTTAAAATAAACTAGAAATTTGTACAATTTTTTCCATATGACATTTAGTCGAGTTTTTACAGATTATTGGATTTAAATAAACGATTTAAAGTCAGATAAAAACGAGAAATTTAGTATAAGTTTTACATACATTTTTGTACTGCAAAAATTTAATTTGAAAAAATTATTGAGCGAGCCAAATTTCTCAGTATTTTTAACAGAAGTTTGTAAAAGAAAAACTTCAAAACGTTCTTTTTCTTTCCCGTAATTCGAAATCTCGTGACTTACTGTAAAGAAATAGTGACGAATATCACGTTTTTTTAAATTGTTTTAACAGAAAGTCAAATTTTATTAAGCTTAGTACTTAATCATACATAGTAATAAAAATAATAACAAAATGAATTTTGCGACCACAATTTTAAATTTCTCGAGAGCATATTTTACAACCAGAGGAAATGTTTTTAGTTGTTCTGAGGAACGGAATCCGGAAACCGCCATTTTGTCTTACAGATATCCGGTTAATTAACCAGCAAATTATCCGGCCAAAATGGTTAATATCATATTAAAAAACCCGGTTCGCAGTGCCAAAACCCTGCCGACAATATAGTGTAATTGCTAATATAGGCAGTGTGGCTTTATTATGCAAACTTAAGTTGGTTTTTGGGCAAAATAAAAAATTTGACTACTTAATACACCCCTTAAAATAACATTTTTTTTCTTAATTGCAATATTATTATCAATCGAACCTTTATACCAAATTATATACACCTTTCAGTAAATAATTCACTATCTGCAAACTAGTGTTTTCATAAAATTTGTAAGTCCGGTCCTGTCGGGCCGATTTTATTAAAATTTTGGGGACACATTTTAATTACTATCAGAGGGTTAAATTTCAATTTTGAAACGACTCGAAGAATTTTTTCGGTATTTTGGGGCCCAAAAACATTTTTCAACCCCTAAAAACTACCCTTAAAATGGCCCGATTAGGCCCATTTTAAATAGGCTTCTTGCGGTGATTGATTTCAATGCGTGTGCCAAATTTAGTTGAAATCAATTAACTCTTTCGAAAGTTATTGCCCGCACATATATATATATAAACATTTTTAAAAATGGTGCCAAAGTGTTTAGGAGGCTATGAAACGGCGAGAAATTTTGGTCCGACCCCTAGGTCCCGCCATCCGACCGACGCCAATAGTGTATGTTGCCATATGGCAAATACACTAATAACCAGTAAGTTTACATCACTTGTTAATTTAGATTCTCACACGTTGCAAACAGACCGTTCCGTGATTACGAACTCAGTTTCGACTGTATGTGAGCCAATAGTTTTGACTGCAATAATAATAGCCACAAATAATCGATACAATATTATTGTTCTCGACAATAAAGGTATGACGTAAACAACAATAATGTCTCAATACAAGCCTGCTTTATCAGACCCGAGTAGAATCTAATTATGTAGAGTGCTCCAGCACTAATTACAGTGCTCAGATATGGTTATATAAATTATTAACATAACGTAGAGGAAATCATTATTTGCATAAATGATGGTTTTACATGAATACCATGGCTGCCGGGACGCCATCTCACGCAGGGTTTGCTATTTCAAGGAACAACAACAAACGGCGTCGTCGCCAAAACACGTCGAGACCATATAAATAGCTTGTTGACATATTATTTTGATCTTCATTTGTTTCGGTGGTTTGTGTCTGCTAGAGAAAATAAATTGAACAAAAAATACATCTGGAAACGTATTGTTATAGTCCGAGAGCTGTTAGACATTTTTGGGTAGGTATTTGAGGCACTGTGAAAATTTGTACAATACCTCTTTACTAATATCCGAATACAAAAACACAGATCTGGATGAAGGGTATCGAGGCGTAACAGACCCTCAAATTTTTAATCACCCGGCAGGTAGAATGCCCCACCGAAATGACCTGTTTTTTTGAATCTATCTATTTTTAGTTACCAATATTATTCTGTTTTCACCGTGGCTCAAATATACTTTTTAAATTGGAAATTGTTGCGTCCATATTTTTTTCAAACATATACAATTAAGTTAGCAGGAAAGTGGACAAATTGATGTAAATCAATAAACCAATTATTAATTTAGCGACGTTTCGGTCATTTATTAGTGTATTTGCCATAAGGCAACATACACTATTGGCGTCGGTCGGATGGCGGGACCTAGGGGTCGGACCAAAATTTCTCGACGTTTCATAACCTCCTAAACACGTTGGCACCATTTTTAAAAATGTTTATATATATATGTATGTATATATATATATATATATATATATATATATATATATATATATATATATATATATATATATTTATATATATATATATATATATTTATATATATATATATATGTGTACGCGCGATAACTTTCGAAAGAGTTAATTGATTTCAACGAAATTTGGGCCACGTGTTGAAACCCATCACCGCAAGAAGCCTATTTAAAATGGGCCTAATCGGGCTATTTTAAGGGTAGTTTTTAGGGGTTGAAAACTGTTTTTGGGCCCCAAAATACCGAAAAAATTCTCAGAATCGTTTCAAAATTGAAATTTAACCCTCTGGTAGTGATTAAAAAGTGTCCCCACAATTTTAACAAAATCGGCCCGACAGGGCCGGATTTACAAATTTTATGAAAACACTAGTTTGCAGATAGTGACTTATTTATTGAAGGGTGTATTTAATTCGGTGTAGACGTTAGATTGATAATAATATTACAATTAAGAAAAAAATGTTATTTTAGGGGGTGTATTAAGGGGTTAAATTTTTTATTTTGCCCAAAAACAAACTTAATTTCACATAATAAAAGTATAAAACCACACGGCCCTACACAAGCAAATACACTATATTGTCGGCAGGGTTTTGGCACTGCGACCCGGGTTTTTTTTGTTATTTATTTATAAATGACCGAAACGTCGCTAAATTAATAATTGGTTTATTGATTTACATCAATTTGTCCACTTTCCTGCTAAATTAATTGTATATACTTTTTAATTTTTTCAGAAATATAATTTTGCAAACACATGGCTAAGTTTTAGACCCTATTAAGAAATCTGGGTCCTTAAATACTAAACTTCAAGATATTAAAATTTCAAAATGCCTCAAGGGTTTTTTATTGCGAAAAAAAATTTGCTAATTTAAAAATTTGAGGATTGGTTAAGTCCTGCTACGCTTTAGCAAGATTAGTGTTTTTGTTTTCGAATAGTACTAAAGAGGTATTGTACCAATTTTCACAGTGTCTCAAATACCTACCCAGAAAGGTCTAACAGCTCTCCTAGTGCTGGGTAACTCAGATCTGAACCGGTTCACAGAGCCGACTCCGACAGAAGATCCGTGAGAGCCGACTCACTTTTTTCTGAGCCGACGGATCAACGGATCCGCATAACTCAGTGAAACACTTAACACACAGAAGCACATTTTACACTTACGTATCAATTCTTGCTTTGATGCATCTGTCAGCTCAAATGACTCATGCATCACATGTTTGGCTAAGCATTCTTGATTCTATACAGGTCGTGATATGATTGACTGAACTAGGTAACTCAGTGGCAGACTGCAGTAACATGTTCAGAACTCGGCTCTTTTTGAACCGGTTCAGTGAGCCGGCTCACATACGGGATCCAGATGCAAAGATGCAGATCACTAAAAAGATCCGTTTTTCCCATCTCTAGATCAAAATCTCGTAAGAGATCCGTACACAATTATAGTAAGTAACTTCTTTATAACTTTGATATCACATTATATGTTCCAGAACTTCGTCCAATTTTCTTGTCAGAAATGATTAACAATTAACAATTTAACCGGGAAACATTTAGCAAGAAAAATAGATTAATTAATATCCCAACAAAAACATAAACGTGAAAATAGGTGTCAGCTTGGTACCTAACAAGAACAGCTTCACCGAAAAAAAAACTCAGATCTTAATAGGTGCCAAGCTTTGACTTGACAATTTTTTCCACACGAGCCCTTTTTTTATCGATATAAATTATTTTTCAAAAGTGTTTTTTATCAGGTGGAATTAATGTTTGATACGCCATTTTGAAGATTATTTTTCTCAATTCTCAATTCAATATAAACACTAATAAATAATTAATTATTACACACAAATCTCCAGAGTATTTTTACTTGCTTAATAATCTTCAAAAAACATTAAAAAACACGAAACATCGCATCGCAAACAAAAAAATAAGATTAAACTTAGCATGGGTATTTCTTTGGAATACAGAAAATTTTCTTAAATTCTGCGAACTGAACAAACATTTTTTGTTAAATTCGCACGGACGAAATCGCGGGTAACAGCTAGTTGCCATATAAAATCTTAAGTCATTACGTTAACGATTCCTGGACGACTGTGTATTGTCTGCGTAGAATATCCAAGTTATAAGTTGGATTAGGTATATATTATTATCATTGCTATCGTGTAGTGATATAATCCAGCAGCTTTCAGATATTCCCAAAATTACAGTATTATATCAATTCAGAATATCAGATTCAAACACCTTATGTACATATTTGGCCATATATACCAAATCCGCTTATGGCGTATATATAGTATGTACCAATAGTGAACAATTGTAATAATAACCAAAACTCGACTCGCAGTGCCAAAACCCTGCCGACAGTATAGTGTATTTGCTAATAAATAAGGTATTGTGGCTTTATTACCTGAACTTAAATTTGTTTTGGGATAAAATAAAAAAAAAATTAAACCCTTAATACAGTTCTTAAAATAATACTTTTTTTCTCAGTTGAAATATTGTTATCAGTTCTGCATCAAATTATATACCTACAGTAAGACACCATTTAACGCGGGAGTTACGTACCAATAAGTTCTTGCGCTAAACGAGGTCATCTTAATACGTAGATAATAGGCATATGTCAAACAAAACCGAGGATAAGAAAATTTATTAGTTTTTTTTTTGCTTAATTTTGTAACATTTATTGTTAAATACTTTTTTATCACATTAATTAATTATAGATTTATTTATTGCTAATATCGATTTCTGTTTATAAAACATCTAAGAAACTCAAATAAAAGTTCGAGTAAGAAGTTACGTTTGTGATGAGAAAGGTTCCTCATTTGACATATTTTGTTTTTTGTGAAGAAGTCATCTAAAGTCGTTTGCCTTTTTCTGTTTCATTCAGCAAGCTATTGTCGACAGCAAGATATTGCATCAAGGACACTTCGTCTTGCCTTTGAACTTCTATCAACATTTGAATCATTCCGCATAAATTGATCCATAATTTACGTTATAGTGGCTAAACTTTTTTTTTAGAAATCGCGTAATACTGAAACAGCATTAAGCGGAGCAGCGTTAAGTGAGATCTTTTACGGTAAATCCTTTAGTGAGTAAAATCATATACGCAAACTACCATCTTTTAGTACGGAGTTTATTCTCAAGCCATTTTAAGGCTCTGTACCAGCGTTGCCAGACGTCCCGATTTTGGCGGGATGTCCCGATTTTTAAATCAAAATTAAATGTCCCGCGCGGGACAGGCTCAGTCCCGCTTTTTGGGGATAACTCGACCGTGCGTAAATATATATTCTCTTATTGTAAGTTGCAATTTGTAACACTCACTCCTCAGACTATTGTTTAAAACGCCATATTTTTCTAATAAATAAAACTTTTTTGATTTTGATTTCTGTTTTTTTTATTTTTTTTTTTATTCAGAAGACGAATAAGACTCAACTATTTAACGATAGGGTAAATCTGATTTAAAATATCATATTTTTACTAAAATACATTTTCTACGGCTATTTTTGCTATCTATTGTCACGTAAACGGAATTTTAATTCAAATAAAAAGATAAATATTTAAAAACTTCTGATTATATACGTTTTTTTACTATGTCCCGCTTTCGACGAAAGAATCCCGCTTTTTTCACTCAAAAAGTCCCGACTTGGCAAAAAAAAAATCTGGCAACGCTGGAGCTAATCTTCTTTTTTTTAACACACAGTATAACTTTTTACTTTCAATGTTTACTAATGGAATAGATATTATTTATGAAAAGTTTAACTGGTGGTGTATGAATTTTTCATTCCTTTACTAACTTGTTTATTTCATCATACATTCGGAGTCGGGCCTCCTCTTTGACTGGCGGAGCTTCACCAAACTTCACCTCACGTAAAACATGTCTTATTTAATTAAAAAGTTGGCGAGTAGAGTTTTGATGTTAGGCAGGTTTCTAAACCTGGCCGGAAGCCAGATTTACATATAAAGTTTTAAAGTTAGTGTGTGCGTATTCCTTATCCCGGCTTAACTCTGTATCAACAAAAAATAGTACTAGACCAGGGTCGATAGAACCCTTCGTGTGCGAGTCCGACGCGCACTTGGCCATTTTTTTCAATAAGTGAACGATGCAGCGACATGATTCGTCCATCCCTAACCAGTCAGCTGGGTGGCAATCACAACTGATTACATGCTCAGGAGATAGGACGTAGATGGGGTGAATTAAATTAACCACTTAAATTACAAGTGCCTACTCGTTTACGGTGCTAGTCAAGTCAACTGGTGCACACCTTCTCACGAACCGTTCACACTTCCAACTATCGCCACTACAACTACAACTCTAACAGACTCTGACTATTATATTATTATACCGTCGAATAATCTGTTGCCATAATATTGTGCATTACAATTCATAAGGTTGGCACACATGAATCACTGTGAGTTGTGACGGAATCACGCGCATCTTGTGTTACAAATGTGGATGAAAATACAGTAAGACCCCTCTTAACGCGGGAGATACGTTTGGATAAGTTCCTGCACTATACGAACCAACGTTAAACGAGGTCATCTTAATACGTAGATAATAATGAAACAGAACCGAGAATATGAAAGTTTGTTAGTTTTTTTTTGTTTAATTTT
This sequence comes from Venustoraphidia nigricollis, assembly GCA_034508555.1. Taxonomy (NCBI): domain Eukaryota; kingdom Metazoa; phylum Arthropoda; class Insecta; order Raphidioptera; family Raphidiidae; genus Venustoraphidia; species Venustoraphidia nigricollis. The sequence continues at coordinate 869,004 of JAVRKA010000008.1, forward strand.
GTTACATTTACTGTTTAATACTTTTTTATCACATTAATTATCGATTTATTAATTGCTAATATCGCTTTTTGTTCATAAAACATTTATGAAAATCAAAAGTTCGAGTAAGAAGTTATGTTCGATGATGAGGAAGGTTTCTCATGCGACATATTTTCTTTTTTGTGAATAAGTCATCTAATGTCGTTTGCCTTTTTCTGTTTCGTTCAGCAAGCTGTTGTCGATAGCAAGTTATTGCTTCAATGACACTTCGTCTTGCCTTTGAACTTCTATCAACATTTGAATTATTTTGTATAAACTGCAGATCCATAATTTACGTTATAGTGGCTAAACTTGTTTTTTAGAAACCGCGTATTACTGAAACAGCGTTGAGTGGAGCAGCGTTAAGCAAGGTCTTACTGTACCAGCTGTCCAATATGCCCCCTTGTTTCACTCACATAGCTCTAACTGCACGCCGATTTTTTCCGGCGACCTTCGGAATTGCATTCTTTAAGTGTTCCTGAACTTAAATCATCAATCGGAATGAGTCCACCGGGTTTTTCATACGGGTATAGCAACCAGGTGCCTGGTCTATCGGGCGCGCCTTTCCTGTATATTGGTTTAATATTTTAGGTAGACATCGATGGTTTCGATACGTTTTATTGTAAAGTGAGTATTTTTTTTTTGTATTCAAGACATCGCTGCATCAAGTGTCACTTGTCAGAAAGCACACAGGTTATGTATAGACATCGGAATTCCAGTACAAAAACGCTTAAAAGTCAGAAACGGACTTCATTTGACGATTGTTACTGCATGTTAGAAGAGTATTACATAAATAATTAATAACCTCATATCGTCTCCGCATATATTTTGCATCCAACACAACATTTTTTTACAAATTATTAATTTTAAATATTTATAGAACAAATATTGATACGAAGAATAGTGGCTCAGAACTTCTGTTTTTTTTATCTGAGAACTATTTACTAAATACCTTCAAAGCACTGAAACGGAACGAATGATCTGTTATTATACCAAACGGTGATTCAGTTTAAAAGAGAAAAAAAAACGTTTTTCAGTTTTGAATAAATGTATAGATCAGATCCTTGATGATAAATAATTATAAAGATGCATGATTAGAGGATTTAGGATCGATAACTTCGTCAAGACGAATAATTATCATTCATAACGTTTCGTACCCTTTATTGATAGTTTTCATCAGGCGCTCATAATTAACTCTCTTAACATATTCAGATTAAATTTAATTATCTTGTCAGATTATTGCCTAATGTTATTATAACAAATCAAGTCTTCTTCTACAGTAATTAAATAAATAATATACCACAAATTTGTACAAACTAAAACTATCATAGCTATCAATAAAGGATACGAAACGTTGCTCATGATAATAATTCGTCTTGACTAAGTTATTTATCCTAAATCCTTTAGTCATCTTTATAATTGTTTTTCTGTTTTTTAATTAGTTTAGATTAGTAAAAAATGTTATGTTTGACCAAGGTTGCTAGAAGGTTTTTGCAGGCAACATTATACTATCGCGTTTGTAATAAAATTACCTTTATTTTCAAGTATATTTCAAATGGCAAACATCTTTATCAATTTCTGATTGCCTAGTAATAGGGAACAGAAAAAAGTTAGACAACACCACTTTTGCGTGTTCCTTATGCTTTATAATTTCGATTTATATTAAATTCGTTTAGTAAGAAACAGAGTGAAACATGGAAAAATTTAATTATAGTTTTTTTTTTAATTAAGGATATCCATAAATATATTTTACTAAGCAACACAACCGCGATTTATTTTCTTACAGATAATTGATAAAATATAAATTTCGTCTGGTAAACAGATTAGTGAAGGACGAGCTCTTTTCGGATTTTAGACTAAACGTATCGCATTAAGTTTCCATGATACATCTTGTGATTTTTATTTGTATAAACAGAGCCCGGCCCTGTTTTATTACTGAATGTCCGATGTCTAATTACATATATATGCATGAAGAATGAACGATGCGGTTGAAGACACTAGTTAAGAATAATTCCTTCTTCATTATATCACGAACTGCTCTTCTGCATTCAGCCATTATTCAGCGTACACAAGTTAAAATTGCAAGTAATTTTGCATAAAGAAAGAAATTAGTATTTCAGCAAAGAAGCAGAGACATTTCATTGTTGAACAAGAAAAGGTCGTTTAAATGACTATCTAGAAATACAAAAGGAAAGATGTGATGTAAATGGAATCTCTTTCTCTACGTGAACAGATGTTTCTTTATATCAGAATATACAGTCCGTTCACTATGCAAACTAAAGTTGGGTAACTCAGATCTGAACCGGTTCAAAGAGCCGACTCCGACAGAAGATCCGTGAGAGCCGACTCAACGGATCCGCATAACTCAGTGAAACACTTAACACACAGAAGCACATTTTATACTTACGTATCAGTTCTTGCTTTGATGCATCTGTCAGCTCAAATGACTCATGCATCACATGTTTGGCTATGCATTCTTGATTCTATACAGGTCGTGATATGATTGACTGAACTAGGTAACTCAGTGGCAGACTGCAGTAACATGTTCAGAACTCGGCTCTTTTTGAACCGGTTCAGTGAGCCGGCTCACATACGGGATCCAAATGCAAAGATGCAGATCACTAAAAAGACCCGTTTTTTCCATCTCTAATGCAAACTAACACGTGTGTGTATGTTTGAGAGAATAGTTATAGTATATTATACAATTTTTCAGTAGCTTGATGTATGTCATATTAAATTACTTTCTCGACAGATGCATTTTTTATTTTTAACACCGAAGGGTATATCTATCTCTATTCAACCAATGCATACTACGTATTTTCCATCCTATTTTAACTAACCGTATATACAAACAAGAAAATAGCAAGCACGTGCCATGTTAGAACTAAACATTATATCAATCTTGTAGAAATAACTTTCCTAAAGAAAAAAAAGTGGCAAAATGCGAGTCGGATTCGCACACGAAGGGTTCCGTACCACCGTATAATATTTATTAACTTAATTTAATAATACACATTTAATAATTGTCAGTATTTGTTTTGTTCAGCGTTGCCAGACGTCCCGATTTTGACGGGACGTCCCGATTTTTAAATCAAAATTAAATGTCCCGCGCGGGACAGGCTCAGTCCTGCTTTTCGAGGGTAACTCGACCGTGCGTAAATAATTATTCTCTTATTGTAAGTTGCAATTTGTAACACTCACTCCTCAGACTATTGTTTGAAACGCCATATTTTTCTAATTAATAAAACTTTTTTGATTTTGATTTCTATTTTTTTTTTATTCAGAAGCAGAATAAGATTCAACTATTTAACGATAGGGTAAATCTGATTTAAATATCATATTTATATTAAATTACATTTTCTATGGCTATTTTTGCTATCTATTGTCACGTAAACGTAATTTGAACTCAAATAAAAAGATAAATGTTTAAAAACATCTGATTATATACGTTTTTTTACTATGTCCCGCTTTCGACGAAAGAATCCCGCTTTTTTCACTCAAAAAGTTCCAAAATCCCGACTTGGCAAAAAAAAATCTGGCAACGCTAGTTTGGTTCCAATAATGTTATCGTTGAAAAGGAAGTTTGGATGAGGAACAATCAAAAGAATAAAGCTTTACCAATGTTTCGCTTGTGTACAATATATCTACTATAACACGCGGACGAATTCGCGGGCAAACCCCTAATTTAATACTATACTCAGTTTCCGCACAATAATAATAATAATATTTATTTAGTATGTTCGAGAGATAGGCGTCAGCAATCTACTATTATATGTCTATGGTCTAGCTTGGAGTTACAAATTCTGTTGTCTATAGTTTGAATAATAACACATTGCCAATAGCTAAAATAAACAATCAATATCACGTTTGACTAAGCCTTCAACATCAACAAGGCTAACTAAACAGGTGGATCTATAACAGTTATTGTTTGGTTCGTGTAAATTTGTTGTTTGTACAATTTTACTCCAGAGAAATTATTGAGCTATTAAGAGCACAGAAATCGTTGTTTCAATTTTGTTTAGCATAACATTTAATTTGTTATCAAACGATTACATTTTACAACGAACCTTTACGTAAATATTTAGACACGGCCTTTGCATAGCTGAAGGGCCTATATCACCTTTGTCTATGCGTCTGTTAGTCTTTGTTACATTATTTTATATCACGCTTACAGTCCAAATAGCTGGACTGATCTTCGGAGCTTTGATTTACAACCGAGCAGCGCTGGATTTACACTAGGGACTAGGGGGCAACACATTTCCAGAAACATCAAAATTTGGAATATGAAAAAAAAATCACGTTATAGAAAATTTTTCGAGAAGTGTGATCGTGTTGAAAACATTCATAAACAAAATACTTTTTCTCTTTAAATCAGGAATAGGTGTAAAATTACAAGCATTGCAGTTTTATTTACAAAATTGTGAAAAAAAATTTGTGCCTAGAATTTGACACACATTTTTAGTAAAGAAAATAAGTATCTTGTTATTCACAATTTTTGAAGTTTAACTTCTTTATCGACGTATCTGTTTGAAAAAAGTAAGAAATCGAGGGGAAGTGGAACTGCCACATAAAGGGGAAGTTAGTTTTTCTCCTAAATTACATGAAACTGACAAGGACAGAAGTTTATAGTGTGTTGTTAAGTTTGCGTAAATATTATTAATTAGTTTATTGACTTTTTTTCTTTTTTGTCGTTGGTAATTAATATAAAAATGATTTGTCAGGAAAAATATCCATAATATCCATACAATTCAAAATTATTACACAAAATTAAAGGATAAGGTAGATATGAAGGAAAGGTCAAGTTTGATTTACAGAATACCGTGCGAATGTGACAAATACTATATAGGACAAACGAAGCAGAAACTCAACATGAGAATAAATCAACATAACAATGACTGCAAGAATCACAATATGCTAAGAGCTAACAAAACAGCATTAGCTAACCATCATTTTGATACTAGTCATAAATTCGCCTTATTAAGACAGAAATTTTGGGTTACGAACACAATTATCTAAAAAGTCCTTTTTCCCCACAAATTATTATTTATTAGTTTCACATAAAAAAAAGTTAAACTTGGAAATAATATTAAAAACTAAAGAAGTTAAACTTCTTATATGAGCTTATGAGGATGAGGCTCATTATATATTTTTTTTAAATTTTTGCTTGATATGATCGTTATTTCAGTTCAAATTGTGCGCTGCAAAATTCACAAATTGTCCAGTTTGCAAATCAAAACATCACATGCGTTTGCCTCTGAAAAGATTTACAATACCTCGCAACTTATGAGCAATCGATTTGTTTGTCAATTTATGCTTTTAAATACAAACAAGAATGTTTTTTTGTAAATATCCCGTCTATAATAAAAAGATTTTTGACTATAAATTAATCATTTTATTTATTTGAAAATTGTATATCGCTTTAGGCACATGAGGGTCGGTTAAGCCCCGCTACCCTAGGGATAGGAAAGTCGACTCTGACTTTAGTCAAGAATCGATCTTTTGATAAAAATAATCGACTTTTTAGGGTCGAGTTGAGCCTGTCCCGAATCGATTAGAATCGATTCTCACTCGATGACTTTTCGACTTTTTTATACATTACTTAGTATAATACTCGCCGCGGTTCTAAAATGTTCTGAAGTTAGTCACAAACAGCGTCGCAAATGCATATTTTGATTGTTTTGTGGGAAAGGAAGATTCCTACCACCTCCCAGTTACCGGCACAGTATGTGTACTTGTCGGCGATTGGTTAACGTTCGTTGTCTTGTCAACTGTCGCTTTCCCGCTATAAAGTACAGTCCAGTACGCCATTATTGTTTCTTTGATTGTTCAAGATGCCTAATACGGTGATTCACATGATAATTTGTCTGCTGAGAACCCCCAAAGTCCCACACTCAACTAAGACCAGGATGGATGACTTTAGTGCAAGGAATTAGACCTTTAGATAAAAGAAAAATTAAAAATATTAATATAGCGCGAGTTCGTAGTTTTTCAACCGACTATACCTGCGCAAGCCTCCATTTGCATCTAACGTTTGTACGTTTATAATTTACTAAAATATTAAAATATCTAAGTTTGTGTACACGAATTACTAAATTTCTAAAAAGTCGACTTAAGTCACAAAAGTCGACTATCCGAGATGATTAATCGACTTCAAGAGTCAAAGAATTTGAAGTCGATTCCAAAGTCAAAAATCGATTTAGCGCGCGTTTTTCCATGCCTACGCTACCTTCAGACAGGTCTGTGTTTTTGTATTCGGATATTACTAAAGATGTATTGTACAAATTTTCACAGTACCTCAAATACCTACCCAAAAATGTCTAGCAGCTCTCGAACTATTAATGGTGTCATTGATCTCATAAGATTATTGCGTCTCGTACAAATTTTCAATGCACACACTATAAAATATCTGAGTTCAAATATGTACAGAGCACAAATTCTTTATGATCACAGGGTTTAGTATCTGCATAGTTTAATACCCGTTAAACTTACGCCAAACGATCTAGCAACCTCCTTTGCATAGCGTGCCTGCAAAATTGAGATATCATATACATTATCGATCCCATATCTATAGAGATATAATATAATAGAGGTACTCTATTTTATCAAATAATATTCCCGACCTGCAATTACTTATCTAAGCGTAAAACACGTACGGGTCTTCGCAAAAAGAGCACTCAACTTTATGGCCGCCATTTGTTTGCTCTGGTATGTTTGATGATGAGCAAAAAGTCTACTATGATCGCGGAGCAATAAAGACGACTTTAGAAGCGTGATCGTTGCGAAAAGAACTCCACTCGCCAAAGACAACATTCAAAAGATTGGACCACAATTTATTTTTTTAGTTAATAACTTTGTGTGATCATCTTTTTCGTGGTGCTAACCTGATTATTGATACGTGAGCAGTGTTGCCAGATTTTTTTTTTGCCAAGTCGGGATTTTGGAACTTTTTGAGTGAAAAAAGCGGGATTCTTTCGTCGAAAGCGGGACATAGTAAAAAAAAGTATATAATCAGAAGTTTTTAAATATTTATCTTTTTATTTGAGTTCAAATTACGTTTACGTGACAATAGATAGCAAAAATAGCCATAGAAAATGCATTTTAATAAAAATATGATATTTTAAATCAGATTTACCTTATCTTTAAATAGTTCAGTCTTATTCGTCTTCTGAATAAAAAAAAATAAAAAAAACAGAAATCAAAATCAAAAAAGTTTCATTCATTAGAAAAATATGGCGTTTCAAACAATAGTCTGAGGAGTGAGTGTTACAAATTGCAACTTACAATAAGAGAATAATTATTTACGCACGGTCGAGTTATCCCCGAAAAGCGGGACTGAGCCTGTCCCACGCGGGACATTTAATTTTGATTTAAAAATCGGGACGTCCCGCCAAAATCGGGACGTCTGGCAACGCTGCACGTGAGTCGAGGTTTTTAATTTGCACAAGGAAATTGAATCGTCAAATAGATGCTGGGTTGCAGAAAGGATTGTCAAATAATTTGATTTGACAATGACCTTAGATTGTGAACAGATATATTTCTCCATAAGAAAAACATTGTAAACTTTTACATCGATTCTGATCGAAAAATAATTGGTCTATTGAAATGATACTTTTTTAAACCGTGTATACGTGTATTTAACATAGTTTTTTGCATAATTTTTATTTCGAAACGACATTTTTCTACGCATTTTAATAAAAAATTTGACATGAAAAACGATCTTTTTCTGTGCAGATTATGTATTTGTTTTTGTGTGAATACTGGAACAAAACTGTGTTTAAAACTGATTTATTTACAACAAACGAAATAAATACAAAACAATTAACTAAAAAGTATTTCTCTAACAATAATGACAAAAAGAAACTAAACAATGAAATAAACTAACGGATTCTGAAAAAATAATAAGACAACAATGACTATGTACACAATACACTACTTTAAACACGCACCGAAATTCATGTATTACCGCACTACTATATTTTATGTGACGCATCCACTAAATGTACTCTCACTGTAACAAGCAACCAACTGACTGAATGCCTGTCGCGTCCCATATGCGCTGTATTTATAGGCATGTACATCCCGTTCTCGATCATTTCAGAAACTTCTGTCAATTTGTTCGAGAAATCTATGTCATTTCCAGTGGCGTAACAATTGGGGTCGCGCTACGATACAATATAATGCACATGACAGGGAGTTTGAATACGACATTAGACTGTACCTACAATATATAAGAACTGGATTTATATGATCACAATCTAAGATCATTGTCAAATCCAATTGTTTGACAATGTTTTGTGCAACAATAGCATGAAAGTGTTAGTCCATTTTTAATTTTTAAAGTTACTTATATTTCTTTTGGTGCCTTGAGTGTAAAATTTTCTCTGTTACGGAAGTTGCACACGCAGCATGCAGCGGCCATTAGACACCATGTACTACGTGTATCGGCAATGTTGGAATCGTCGATAAAGTTGACTCTGCGTTACCAAACAGGATAGTGTACCTTATTCCGTTGCAAATCAAACGCAATAAAGTAAAAGGCGTTAACACTTTTGAACTGGAATACGATACCAAACACACCTAATATATGATTTGTTTATCATAATCGTGTTAAAAATTTAACGCAAACGTTGAACGGCCCAAACTCGCACAAGAGGTTACAATTCAGAAGACAGGGTTCATTCCTGTGCATCATTATAGGTAATTTATATAAAATAATTGCAAATTTATAAAAGAAGTAAACGTTTAAAAATTGGTCCAGATAAAATAATACTCAGTTCTGTTGTGAACATAAGTTACACAAAGTTGTGTGAAGTATTTATTCGATAATTTTTATTTTTTGTCAAACTTCCACAAAGGCTATAACATTATTATAAAATATATAGCAACCAGTTTGTCGCTCTACAAATAGTAGGAGAGCTGTTAGACATTTTTGGGTAGGTATTTGAGGCACTGTGAAAATTTGTCTAATACCTTTTTAGTCATATTTGAATACAAAAACAGACCTGGTAAAGGGTAGCGGAACTTAACTGACCCTTAAATTTTTAAATTAGAAAACATTTTTTCGCACTGATAAACCTTTGTGGCATTTTGAAATTTTAGTACCTTGAAATTTAGTATTTAAGGAGTTGAAAAACAAAAAAGCCACATTCCTTAATCGGGTCTAAAACTTAGCCAGGTGCTTGCTAAATTATATTTTTCAAAAATTTTAAAAATATATTTGGGGCACGTTAAATTTAATAATATTGGTAACTAAAAATAGATATATTAAAAAAAAAAAAACCCGGGTCGCAGTGCCAAAACCCTGCCGACAATATAGTGTATTTGCTAATACAGGCAGTGTGGCTTTATTATGCGAACTTAAGTTGATTTTTGGGCAAGCTAAAAATTTTGACTCCTTAATACACCCCTTAAAATAACATTTTTTTTTTTAATTGCAATATTATTATCAATCGAACCTTTATATCAAATTATATACAACTTTCAGTAAATAATTCACTATCTGCAAACTAGTCATTCGTAAAATTTTTAAATCCGGTCCTGTAGGGCCGATTTTATTAAAATTTTGGGGGCAATTTTTAATTGCTATTAAAGGGTTAAATTTCAATTTTGAAACGATTCTGAGATTTTTTTCGGTATTTTGGAGCCCAAAAACTTTTACAACCCCTAAAAGCCACCCTTAAATTGATCCGATTAGGCCCATTTTAAATAGGCTTCGTGCGGTGATGGATTCCAACATGTGTGCCAAATTTCGTTAAAATGAATTAACTCCTTCGAAAGTTATAGCCCGCACACACACACATATATATATATATATAAACATTTTTAAAAATGGTGCCAAAGTGTTTAGGAGGTTAAGAAACGTCGAGAAATTTTGGTTCGACCCCTAGGTCCCGCCATCCGACCGACGCCAATAGTGTATGTTGCCATATGGCAAATACACTAAAAACAGGTCGTTTTGGTGGGACATTCTACCTGCTAGGTGATTAAAAATTTAAGGGTCAGTTAAGCCCCGCTATCCGCCAGCCAGGTCTCTGTTTTTGTATTCGGATATTACTGAAGAGTGAAGAGGTATTCTACAAATTTTCACAGTGCCTCAAATACCTACCCAAAAATGTCTAACAGCTCTCGGGCTACAAAATATGTAGTATCCAGTTTGTCGCTCTGTTACAAATGTTATATATTATGTTATCAAAGAATGCATATTCGTATTTTGTTTCATTTTTATTCGCGCTTGGAGTTACACAATAAAACAAAAATATACGTCTGAGGAAACAAAATTATTTTACGAAACAATAACTACATTTGTGAGAAAAATGCGGTTTGGAAAATCAGCCATACATTATAATGAAAAACAGAAACACATTTATACCGAATAAAACGGAACAATAAAAAATCGTAAATGGCTGTATGCAAAAATATAACTTTTCGTTTAGTCTATAATATTCGGAGAGCTGATGACACCCGTTTCATGAAGTGTTTGATTCAGGTAGAAATTGTATACAATAGTATATATAGGTAAGATGTATAAGTAACTGAGTGTTTGCCTGTCCTACCTGGGTACGCCTGGTACTACGCATACAAGAAAGGTTTAATAAAAATATGTGCTAAAAAAGTGTTTGATTCAGGTAGAATTTTTATACAATAGTATATATAGGTAAGATGTATAGGTAAATGAGTGTTTGCCTGTCCTACCTGGGTACGCCAGGTACTGCGCATACAGGAAAGGTGTAAAAAAATATGTGTCAAAAAATGTTTGATTCAGGTAGAATTTTTATACAATAGTATATATAGGTAAGATGTATAGGTAAATGAGTGTTTGCCTGTCCTACCTGGGTACGCCTGGTACTACGCATACAGAAAGGTTTAATAAAAATCTGTGCTAAAAAAGTGTTTGATTCAGGTAGAATTTTTATACAATAGTATATATAGGTAAGATGTATAAGTAAATGAGTGTTTGCTTCTCCTACCTGGGTACGCCAGGTACTGCGCATACAGGAAAGGTGTAAAAAATATGTGTCAAAAAATGTTTGATTCAGGTAGAATTTTTATACAATAGTATATATATATAGGTAAGATGTATAGGTAAATGAGTGTTTGCCTGTCCTACCTGGGTACGCCAGGTACTGCGCATACAGGAAAGGTGTAAACAAATATGTGTCAAAAAAAGTGTTTGATTCAGGTAGAATTTTTATACAATAGTATATATAGGTAAGATGTAAATGAGTGTTTGCTTCTCCTACCTGGGAACGCCAGGTACTGCGCATACAGGAAAGGTGTAAAAAAATATGTGTCAAAAAGAGTGTTTGATTCAAAAGCCAACCAGTACTATTCGAAAGTTAAGTTGATTTTAAATAAATAAATGAGGCAGAGACTGTTGGAGGGGTTAATAAATTAAAATACCCCAAAGTTCAATTTTCCAAAATAAATAAATAAATGATTGATTCACGCTGAAATTTTTATAGCAGCTTCATTATATATATTTAAAAAATATTTGCAAAAAGCCAGACACTTTTTCCGGAGTTTAAGACTATTTTTGGGAACTTATTTATGGGTAGGTACTTGCACTACTATGCATGATTTAAAACACTTTCCCAAAAATAGTCTTAAACCCCGGAAAAAGTGTCTGGCTTTTTGCAAAATATATATTAAATATTATACCGGGTGTGTCAGAAATCGCGCACCCAATTGTTGGGATCGAAAGAGAAAAATATTCTGAGCCCAAAAATCCATGTTTGGTATTTTTTGATAACGTAGTTAATTAGTAATTAATTAATGAAAGTGACCAATCAGGAGCGCGCTACAGAAGAGTGTCGTCGGCTGATTTATTTCGGTTAATTACTAAAAGAATAATTACTATAATTATAATTGCGAGAAAAATTAGCTATGTCGATCGTTGGATTTATAATATGAAAATGTTTAATATTTCTAAATAAATAAATTTATTGTATCAAAGTCTTCCAGTTTCGATTTTTTTTTAAGCTACACTAATAATTTTTAATGAATAAAATAACCTAATTAACGTTCGCCAGTGATTTCCACTTTTCGCATCTGTCTTGTCAAGGCCCTCTGGCGTCTCACTCTCGCGTCCCCTACTGCCTGCCCACTCACTTTTTATTCTTCTGTAGCGCGCTCCTGATTGGTCACTTAATTACTAATTAACTACGTTATCAAAAAATTCCAAACATGGATTTTTGGTCTCAGAATATTTTTCTCTTTCGATCCCAACAATTGGGTGCGCGATTTCTGAGACACCCGGTATACTAAATCTTGCTTAATCTCGTTTCAACGTAATGTCACTTTCTCGCCGAAAATAACCTAGATTAGATCCTAGATATATAAACTACAATAATATTACGTCGTTTAAAAATTGATAACCCCTGAACTGAACACATATTATAGACGTAGGTTGAGTGTTTCTGAACAATATTTAGAGTTGAACTTTGTTTCGTAGTCTTTATTCAGTTAACCTTCAACTTTATAAATCAAACTTTCGTCGTTTTCAGTTACAAATAAGGATTACCGAAGCCGACTGCGGTTTTACTTTTTTCCAATTTAGAAACTCATAGCCCAATTTAAAATATTTATTGTGGGCATCGAAAAAAACTTTTGTGGTCACAACATGTTAGTACACTCTAATTTCTTTATTCCAGATTTATGTTTGGTTAGGTAAAGTTGGCATCACGTAATAAATTTCAAAATTAGAAACCGGTATTTTTGTGTTTACAATATTATTTTATTAAACAAAAAGTTGACAATCATCATGGAAATCTATTTAAAACCATTAGAAACTATTTAATAAACTCGAAAAAATTGCTGTGGCTAATACTTACAAAGAAATGAAAACACTTGAAAAAAATTGACAATAACTTTAAAAACCCGGGTCGCAGTGCCAAAACCCTGCCGACAATATAGTGTATTTGCTAATACAGGTATTGTGGCTTTATTAAATGAACTTAAGTTTGTTTTTGGACAAAATAAAAAAAAAATGAACCCCTTAATACACCCCTTACAATAATAATTTTATTAGTTGAAATATTGTTATCAATCCAACATCTGCACCAAATTAAATACGACCTTCAGTAAGTAAATTCGTATACGCAAACTAGTGTTTTCATAAAATTTGTAAGTCCGGTCCTGTCGGGCCGATTTGCTTATAATTTTAGGAGCACTTTTTAATTGCTACTAAAGGGTTACATTTCAATTTTGAAACGATTCTGAGAATTTTTTCGGTATTTTTGGGTCCAAAAACTTTTTTCAACCCCTAAAAACTGCCCTTAAAATGACCCGATTGGGCCCATTTTAAATAGGCTTCGTGCGGTGATGGATTCCAACAGGTATGCCAAATTTCGTTAAAATGAATTAGCTCCTTCGAAAGTTATTGCCCGCACATATAAATATATATATATATATATATATATATATATATATATATATATATATATATATATATATATATATATATATATATATATATATATACGTATATAAATATATATATATATATATATATATATATATATATATATACATATATATATAAACATTTTTAAAAATGGTGCCAAAGTGTTTAGGAGGTTATGAAACGTCGAGAAATTTTGGTCCGACCCCTAGGTCCCGCCATCCGACCAACGCCAATAGTGTATGTTGCCATATGGCAAATACACTAATAATACAAAAGGAATAAAAAAAAATCGTCTGGATATGACAAAATTCTCTTAAACCCGTGAAAATAAAATAAAGTTGATAAATATTGTACGGTGGTACGGAATCCTTCGTGTGCGAGTCTGACTCGCACTTGGCAGTTTTTTTAAGCAAAACTTGATTTCAATTACAAAAAAATAATTAGGTAAAAAGAATCAAGTGAAAAGACCATTTTTTACGTTTTTAACTCATTTATTCGTTCTACGACGTTTCGTCGATATTATTCCGACTTCCTCAGGTATCTCGAAAATTCTGTTAAAACATAGTTATACCAATAATTTTTGCAATAAATAATGAAGTACAATAATGCATAAATCCAAAAATTATTAGATTAACCGATATAAAATAGCTCAAAGTCTGAAAATTTATAAAATTGTCAATAATTTAAAGTTTAATGATATTATTGACAATTTTATAAATTTTAACACGTTGAGCTATTTTATATCGGTTAATCTAATAATTAGTGTATTTGCCATATGGCAACATACACTATTGGCGTCGGTCGGATGGCGGGACCTAGGGGTCGGACCAAAATTTCTCGACGTTTCATAACCTCCTAAACACTTTGGCACCATTTTTAAAAATGTTTATATATATATATATATATATATAAGCGTATGCGTATATATATATATATGTGTGCGGGCAATAACTTTCGAAAGAGTTAATTGATTTTAACGAAATTTGGCCCACGTGTTGAAATCCATCACCGCAAGAAGCCTATTTAAAATGGGCGTAATCGGGCCATTTTAAGGGGTTGAGAAACGTTTTTGGGTCCCAAAATACCGAAAAAATTCTCAGAATCGTTTCAAAATTGACAGTTAACCCTCCAGTAGTAATTAAAAAGTGTCCCTAAAATTTTAATAAAATCGGCCCGACAGGACCGGACTTACAAATTTTATGAAAACACTAGTTTGCAGATAGTGAATTATTTACTGAAAGTTGTATATAATTTGGTATAGAAGTTCGATTGATAATAATGTTGCAATTAAGAAAATAAATGTTATTTTAAGGGGTGTATTAAGGAGTCAAATTTTTTATTTTGCCCAAAAACCAACATAAGTTCGCATATTAAAGCCACACTGCCTGTATTATCAAATACACTATATTGTCGGCAGGGTTTTGGCACTGCGACCCGGGTTTTTTTTTGACTTAAAATTGGTCTTTTCACATGATTCTTTTTACCTAATTTATTTCAAGACCTGATTTTTCCTAATACAAAAAATAATGCTATTCAACTAAATTACACGTGTCAAATCGAAAGTTCCAAGATGTCTTAAACAACACTCGAAATGGACAAAAGTTAAATTAATTAGTACTTAATGAAGCTGATTATTAGCAGGTTTCAAACTTCGATAAAGCAATAGTTACAGTTTTGTAAACTCGTTTGAAAGTTTTAATCAGTAGTTGAAAGATTCTAGAATAAACTTAGGTACATCTAAAGTAACGATGTAGAAAAATAAACAACATTTTCTTCAGATTAAAAAAAAGTCGATGTATATAAATTTTCATGTGTATTTCTAGTCATATCATATTTCCAACATAACTGGAAAAATAAGAATTGTATATTTCGATCCTTTATCCCTGCTTATCCGTGTTTATAAACATTTTCACAAAAACGATTTATTTTTTTGAAATATCTATATTTATCACTAAACTGCGTAGGTATTATAGACCAGGGTCGATAATTTTTGAGACCAAAAAAATTATAGTAGGATAAAAACCCATTGGAAAAGGTAGAGAATATATAACAAAAATGACAGGAAAAATAATTTACGGTCGATCTGAGGTCGGGAAGGGGAAGGGGGTGAGTTTTAAGGGCATTAATAATTTATAAGATTATATATGCGTAGATGCCTATTTATTGCAATTTTAAGATAACTTATTTGCATTTTCTGAGAAAATTTACCGGAGTAATGTATTTTTTTTTCATACCATCAGAAAGTAGATATTTCAAGGAACAAACAGCCCACCGACTTTTTTAAAAAAGCAGATATTTTGACGTGAGAATTTTCGATTGAAAATTAGGGTGCTTTTTCGATATTAAGTCCAAATAAGGTGAAAAAATGAACATTTTAAATCAAAAAAATTACTGGGTGTCTGGGACATAAAAAGGTAAGTTTTCACCAAATTTCGTGAAAAAATAAATTTTTTTGCAAAAGAAAAATAAAAAACCAAGAACTTGGTTATTTGAATTTTTCGCTTACATTTTGAGGTTATGTGAAAAAAGTGTAAAAACAAAAGTTGTAGATATTTTTATTACCTACAACTTTACTGTTTAATTTTTTTTCAAAGGACTTGTAGTTTTGCCGGAAAACGAGATAAACCGTTTTTTACCCTTAAAAACTCACCCCCTTCCCCTTCCCGACTTCAGATCGACCGTAAATTATTTTTCCTTTCATTTTTGTTATATTCTCTACCTTTTCCTATGGGTTTCATCCTACTATAATTTTTTTTCACTTTTTACCATTTTCAAAACTATCGACCCTGGTCTAGTACTATTTTTTGTTGATACAGAGTTAAGCCGGGATAAGGAATACGCACACACTAACTTTAAAACTTTATATGTAAATCTGGCTTCCGGCCAGGTTTAGAAACCTGCCTAACATCAAAACTCTACTCGCCAACTTTTTAATTAAATAAGACATGTTTTACGTGAGGTGAAGTTTGGTGAAGCTCCGCCAGTCAAAGAGGAGACCCGACTTCGAATATATGATGAAATAAACAAGTTAGTAAAGGAATGAAAAATTCATACACCACGAGTTAAACTTTTCATAAATAATATCTATTCCATTAGTAAACATTGAAAGTAAAAAGTTATACTGTGTGTTAAAAAAAAGAAGATTAGCTCCAGCGTTGCCAGATTTTTTTTTTTGCCAACTCGGGACTTTTTGAGTGAAAAAACGGAATTCTTTCGTCGAAAGCGGGACATAGTCAAAAAACGTATATAATCAGAAGTTTTTAAATATTTACCTTTTTATTTGAGTTCAAATTCCGTTTACGTGACAATAGATAGCAAAAATAACCGTAGAAAATGTATTTTAATAAAAATATGATATTTTAAATCAGATTTACCCTATCGTTAAATAGTTGAGTCTTAGTCGTCTTCTGAATAAAAAAAAAATAAAAAAAACAGGAATCAAAATCAAAAAATTGTATTCATTAGAAAAATATGGCGTTTCAAACAATAGTCTGAGGAGTGAGTTTTGCAAATTGCAACTTACAATAAGAGAATAATTATTTACGCACGGTTGAGTTATCCCTGAAAAGCGGGACTGAGCCTGTCCCGCGCGGGACATTTAATTTTTATTTAAAAATCTGGACGTCTGGCAACGCTGATTAGCTCAACCAGAGTTATAATACTCGCCACGGTTCTAAAAGGTTCTGAAGCTAGTCACAAACAGCGTTGCAAATGCATATTTTAGAGCCGTCCTGGTTGTTTTGTGGGAAAGGAAGACTTCCACCGCCTCCCAGTTACCGGCACAGAACGTGCGCTCGTCGATGATTGGTCATCGCTGGTTGTCTTGTCAATTGTCCCTTTTCTGCTATAAAATACAGTCCAGTACGCTATTGTTAAGTTGTTAATTGATCAAGATGCCTAATACAGTTTTGCATATGACAAGCATGACAAATAATTTTTTGGATGACTTTATGCAAAGAATTAGACCTTTAGATTAAAGAAAAATTAAAAATAATAATATAGCGCGAGGTTGTAGTTTTTCAACCGACTGTACCTGCACAAGCCTCCATTTGCATCTAACTTCAGAACCTTTTAGAACCGTGGCACGTATTATATATAGTTTATTATACGATTACATTTCCGCAGTTATTTACTACTATGGACCATTGTGTCTCTCTAAGCCACGGGGTGCTCAACACATACATGACTTTCAAGTAACATGAATGACCTTGATATGTGACCTGACCAGTGTCAATGCAACCTAAAATTTAAAAAAATATATATAATGAGCCTCACCTTAATAACCTCACATTAGAAGTTTAACTTCTGTAGTTTTTAATATAATAATTACGGCGAAATTATTACACATTTTAAAAGGGCACTTTGATGTCTATGTCATGTGAAAATTCTCACATGGACAGATCGTCACATTCATACCATAGTTTTATTTACATACTATAATCTACAGAAAAACATTTTTATATGAATTGTATGTAGTACCTATATCAACATTCAACATCATAACCTCACGTTTGAACGTTTCGGCGTATACTTGTATTTAAAAAATGTTTAATCCGAAAATTGTTTTGATATTTGATATTTTCCTTTCTGAATTTACATGAATTCCTACCGTTTGTACGTCAACTTACAGAAATTATTTGGTACCTCAGTTGTTCGTAATTTTAAATTCAAGCCGTTCAAACTTGTCTTACTATTTTGCGAATCAAAATGCAACACACTATAAACTTCTATCCTTGTCAGTTTCATGCAGTAATTTATTCTACTTCCCCTCGATTTCGTATATTTTTCAAACAGATACGTCGCTAAAGAAGTTAAACTACAAAAACAATATTTTTTTGTACATTTGATTTAATTAGATCTTAAAAAACACGTCTAATTCTTATACGAAAATTAACTGTTTCAACCAGTTTTACTATTCGAGTTTTTGTTGTATTCTGCATAAAAACGAGCAGCTAAATCATTGGCCTATCTAGGTAATTACTTTAGTTCCATATTGTTAGTTTAGGTACTATTTATTACTGTTTGAGTTGTATCTATAGACTGTAATAATTTGTATGTATATATTTTTGTAATAAGGACAGATGGAAAATCATTCCGTGGAATGACTCTGATCCTATTGCTTTGGCAATAAATATATCTACATCTATATCTAAAAACAGGGGATATTACGTAAATAATGTTGAAAAACAAAGCTTTCCAAAATTCGAACTAACAATAATAAATAGAAATGAATCACGAAATGTAATTAATCATCAATAGTAACGCTTAATTAGTGAATTACAAAGCACGGTAGTGTTAATACAAATAGTTTGTATATGTATAGATAATAATACACTTGTCAAAATGGACGTTTAGTTCAACAAGCCTTTAATAAATTATGGTTGCACGCTGACGGGTTAAAAATGTTGAAATATTAAAAACTAATTTGAAATTACATTGAGGTAGCATTGTAAATAAAACAAGTTTGACAGCATACTATGTTATTTTATTCCTATAATCTATATATTTATCTAGCCCTAGCTAATTACTTGTCAGAGTAAAGGTCATTCTGTAAAAAAGTCAATATATTTGGAATAAATGTAATCACTGATCCTTATAGCGGACAGGTTCCCTAACGAAATATATGCCACATGTTGGAATTTAAAATAGGCCTAATCGGACCATTTTAAGGGGACATTTTAAAAGCAATCATTATAAAATTTTCAGCAGTTATGCAGGCCATTAAGGTAGTTGTCGTGCTACAATATTGTCAAAAAGTTATAGATAATACGCGCTTGTAGCTTGTAGCTAAGTAATCCATAATTTGTACGCAAGACTTTACCCGTTGAACTTTAAACCGTTATTTATAAATAATTAGACGGTCAAAAATGTTTTCTTATTTTTTTTAAACTCATAACAAATGCATTGAACGACTGTCAGTTTTTGGAAAGTTTCTGACAGTTAGTTCTTTTTTTATAAATAAGAAACTGGTTCAGAACTACAGATATCGTATACAATCAATGTTAATTATCCAATTTTTAATTGAATTTAATTATATACGGTTGATCGACTTCAAATTTTCAGGGTAATTGTATAATCATGTCCTTAATAAGTATACAAAAATTAAGAATTTTCTGACAGTGCGCCTTAACCATGACCTTAAGATGCATCTTTTTTGTCGGAACAAAATTTTTCAAAAGTCAAAATCTCGCCAACTACCGTTAAAATAAAAAGTAGGTTTTCAAGTAAACGCCGATCAAGACAGAGTAAAATTTTATTAAAAAAAGTTGTTAAGAATCACAAAAAACTCTTAAGTATGAAATTTCGTCAAAAAAAAAATCATTTCTTAAATTTCTCAAAATATGAATGCCACTTATAATTATTTATATGCTATTTTATTGTTTCATGGCACTCTTGTTAGTAAAATAGCAAATAAATTACAGATTGCATTAATATTTTGAGAAATTTAAAAAATGATTTTTTTTTGACGACACTTCATACTTTGTTTTTTTTTTTGTGATTCTGAACAACTTTTTTTAATAAAATTTTGCTCTCTCTTGATCTCACATGTGAATTTACTTGAAAACCTAATTTTTATTTTAATCGTAGTTGGATAGATTTTGTCTTTTAAAAAATTTTGTTCCTACAAAAAAGATGCATCTTAATGGCCTGCATAACTGCTGAAAATTTTAAAATGAAAAAGTTATTTAGGTGTCCGCATGTAAAGTGAAATACACTGTATATAGTTAGACATTATATCGCATCCAAAATTATTATTATAATTCAATAATAAATCGCAGGTATTTGGATTAATAATACAAAACAATCGTGTTATTGTTAATCTTGCTACGTTTCGACTATTTGTATATATGTATTTTTAGTGCCTGACGAAGACTAAATAAAGTAGTCGAAACGTTGCATGATTAACAATAACATGATTGTTTTGTATTATTAATCCAAATACCTGCGATTTATTATTGAACTGTATATAATTTTATGCAGATGATGGATTGATAAAACAGAGACAAAATATTGAAATTATAAAATAAACACTATTTTAAGGGGGACTAAATTTTTTATTTTGTTCAAAAACAAACTTAAGATCACATAAAGTGACACTATATTGTCGGCAGGGTCTTGGCACCCGAGTTTTTTTATAATTATTATTGTAATGAACCGAATGAAAGAAATCTCTAAATTTAATATACGGAAAATAAATATTTTTGTAAACTTTGTTGTCATCTCTTTTTATTAAAAAAACAAAAAAAAAAAAAAACACTCTCGTTAGGAAATTTGAAATAATACATAATTGAGGTTCGGAGCTCAAAAAATAACTAATCAAATATTATCAAAGTCAATTTGAACGAATTATTTTGATTACATAATATTTTAATGAATGTCTATTTGCGTTTTAGTAATGATTAACTCGTATTATAATCAACAAGGTTCAAAAAGTCACAGTGTGTGCCGTATGGGCAACTTCAATACATAGAAAAGCTACATTAAAATGTCATTAGTGATATTATTAATTTATAACAATATACTTTACAATTAATATACAGGACGTCAGTAAAATTTATGCTACTAAAATTAATTACAAACTTTCAAGTATGGGTCAGTTTGTATTTATGAACATTTTACAATGCAATTTTAATTTTTTTTTTATAAAAAAAGTGTTAATTATTGTATTGTCATCGGTCCTTAATACGTGTGCACATTTTTTAATCAATCGGACGTCTTGAAGTCGGTAGGAATTATGTTGAAAGATTCGTCATATACAAGTGAAGCTAATAAAAACGTGTTAAAAATTAGCTCTCGCATGATTTGAATTTACTGTTGCAATTTGCTTTATTTTGAGAAAGAAACCCCGGATTTTAGAGCCCAGAACCCGGACATGTCAACAGGTTTTTTTAAACATAGTCAGTGTAATAAAAAAACAGTTGAAAATGTCATAAATCACCTTTGTATTTATTTTCAGACCTTAAAATTAAATTTAGTCATATTTTATCATCATTTTAAATGTACCTAACAAAACAGAATCTTATTAGTTTGTTACAAATTGTTTTAATAGTTAATTGTAAAGATAGAGCCTATCATAAAAATTTAAGTAGATAACACCCCACGCTTTTTACAGTAAAGTTAATTTTGTTGTCGAATTATTTAGCATTTTTTAGTTCATAAAAGCGTGTTGTTTTAGTTTTTTTAAACTCTAATTTTTTGTCCAATTGTGTAGGCTTTCACGGCTGGCGTTGTTGCAAAACTTCTTGGTTTCCGGGCTTGTACGCCGTGTCCCATTGGTATTTCTACCTGACGTTTCGTCTACAACTGCGGTAGACATTATCAAAGACGATGTGGTAGCGGGCGAAGTGTCCTTCTCGGCTACTCACAAGCAAGTGTGTCGACTACTGCTGCTCCTTCTTCTTTTATGCACCGTTGATTATCGTTCTCTACTCGGTCATAGTTTGCTCTTACGACCGAGTAGAGAACGACAACCAACGGTGCATAAAAGAAGAAGGAGCAGCAGTAGTCGACACACTTGCTTCTGAGCAGCTGAGAAGGACACTTCGCTCGCTACCACATCGCCTTTGATAATGTCTACCGCAGTTGTAGATGAAACGTCAGGTAGAAATACCAATGGACCACGGAGTATAAGCCCGGAAACCAAGAAATTTTGCAGTATAATGATTGTTTGTAAATTTTATGCGTTATTATTAAATAATACTATAATATTAAAACGAAATTGATTTTTCTTTCTCTCCATGTAACGACAACTCTTTATAACGCCAGAAAACTCGCAGTCGCTTCAGCGTCGCTATATAGATTTTACACTGTATAGTAAAAGCGTGCATATTCTTAGAAACGAACAGAAAAAGCTTTCCATAACATTCTCTACAAAATTTTTAATTAAAGAAAAGTGCAACGCATTATGTGCATATTCAGGAAATTAAATATGTTCATAATATACAGCGAAAAACAAACAATAGTTAAACTTCTAAATTTCAATTTTACCACTTATAAACCTTTTACACATCCCCTTTTCAATTAAGGGTTAAGTAATAAGATACTGTAATAAACATACATTAAAAGTTTCACATGAAATTAGAGGAGCATAACCAATTAGAATATTGTTTTAGGTTTTTAATTAGAGGATTAGGCTACGTGTAACAGATAAGTCACTTGTTAGTAACTTTACCGTTATACCTACATTTATTTTAGATAATATACAGTAGAGCATTGCTTATACGTCGCGCAATAATTATCCGTGCTCTCAAACTATTCTTACGATTCGGATTTGCTTAAAGTGATTTTAGTTTAGCAAAGAAATAATCAAGGCCGACAAATTTTTCATAATGAATCACTTGACTAATAATGCTGGGTTGCAGGAAGGATTGTCAGAAAATCTGATTTGACAATAATCCACTTAAAATATGGTTTAATTGCATGAGGTAACTGCACTAATTTATTGAACAGAAATATGCAAACAGAATAATATTTAATTTATCAAAACGATTATCGTGTACAGATATCTTTAAAATATACAGTTTTTTAACATTGCCAATTAAGTATATCTACATCAACGTTGCCAGATTTTTTTTTGCCAAGTCGGGATTTTGGAACTTTTTTAGTGAAAAAAGCGGGATTCTTTCATCGAAAGCAGGACATAGTAAAAAAACGTAAATAATCAGAAGTTTTTAAATATATATATCTTTTTATTTGAGTTCAAATTACGTTTACGTGACAATAGATAGCAAAAATAGCCATAGAAAATGTATTTTAATAAAAATATGATATTTTAAATCAGATTTACCCTATCGTTAAATAGTTGAGTCTTATTCGTCTTCTGAATAAAAAAAAACAAAAATCAAAATCAAAAAAGTTCTATTCATTAGAAAAATATGGCGTTTCAAACAATAGTCTGAGGAGTGAGTGTTACAAATTGCAACTTACAATAAGAGAATAATTATTTACGCACGGTCGAGTTATCTCCGAAAAGCGGGGCTGCAGAGCTTGTCCCGCGCGGGACATTTAATTTTGATTTAAAAATCGGGACGTCTGGCAACGCTGATTTACATTATATGTATAAAATGATGGTTGAATAAAACAAACATAAAAAAGTCTTCATTCTTATTAATTTCTTGTGTTCATTTTTTTTATAAATATATGTTCTATTGGTTTTTAATGGTTGTTTTTTTTTTATTTTTCGGGTTGTTACGATACACAATCGGTATTTTACTGTATTATGCATAATGCATAAATATGAGGGTTGTCTTAAGAAAAACAGTTTCGAACAAGCGGACTATCCTGTCGCCCAGATTATAATATTTTCATAATATTACGACGCTTAAGGTAGTTCTAGCGTGGTATAATAAAGAAAAATCACTCTTCGACAGATTTTGCTCATTTTTTTTCATAGGCTCAAAATAACGTTTTCTAATAAATCCCGAAGTTTCAGAATTAGAACGCGAGATAATTAATAACAAATTTCGCAATTTTCATGGTCAACATGTGAAAATTGCGAACTTTGTTAATAATTATCTCGCGTTCTATAAACGGTCAAAAATTCTGAAACTTCAGGATTTATTGGAAAACGTTATTTTGAGCCTATGAAAAAAAATACCGCAATCTGTCGAAAAGTGATTATTCTTTTTTATAGCACGCTGGAACTACTTGGAGTAGTCTACGTTATATATTTTCAATATGACCCGTAAAAAAAGGGTACAAGTGGAGTTGACCGGACGTTGAATATGTTACCATGTTTTTTTTTTAATCTGATCCAAGTATGTTCAGACCAGCGATGCAAGACGTCCCGATTTTGGCGGGACGTCCCGATTTTTAAATCAAAATTAAATGTCCCGCACGGGACAGGCTCAGTCCCGTTTTTCGGGGATAACTCGACCGTGCGTAAATAATTATTCTCTTATTGTAAGTTGCAATTTGTAACACTCACTCTTCAGACTATTGTTTGAAACGCTATATTTTTCTAATGAATAAAACTTTTTTGATTTTGATTTCTGTTTTTTTTATTTTTTTTTATTCAGAAGACGAATAAGACTCAACTATTTAACGATAGGGTAAATCTGATTTAAAATATCATATTTTTATTAAAATACATTTTCTATGGCTATTTTTGCTATCTATTGTCACGTAAACGTAATTTGAATTCAAATAAAAAGATAAATATTTAAAAACTTCTGATTATATACGTTTTTTTACTATGTCCCGCTTTCGACGAATGAATCCCGCTTTTTTCACTCAAAAAGTTCCAAAATCCCGACTTGGCAAAAAAAAAATCTGGCAAAACTGGTTCATACCGACTTCTTTAGGTTTTCCTGTAATCTATAAGTAAAGAACTATTTTCTGTATTTTTTTCAAAATGTTATGCTCAGTAGTTTAAAATGTCCACGCGCGACCACTGACTGGATTGTACCAGCAATATCTGTTGATGAATGCAAGCCTGAAGTGATAGAATTAATCGAATGTCGAAAAAACGCCTCCAATTACTAAACCTATTTATTTATCAACGTACGGTTTAAATTTACATAAAACTAAATACATTCACATAAAGTCTCTCTTCTCTGTTTGGTTTACAATATACGGTGGTGATTAAATTTCGTGTACGCCGTACTGGAACATTACTAGGTCTACATTTATGCTGAATTGCAGAACGCATTGTTAAAAAAAACTCGGTTAAACCGTGGTCCTAGTTTTTAAGCATGCATAAATAGTTTATCGCAGCGAAACTCATTTCCGCAGAAAAAAAAGCGTTTTTAAACTGAATTTTGATTAAAATTACTAGAAAAATGAAATTTCGAAGGACAAAATTAAAATAAACCCGTTTCAATTAATCAGTTATTTTACAGCAGGGTCGATTTAAAATTCTACAGTGATTTTCTTATGAAAATTCTTTCTGTAATATCTAATAAAATATTAGAAAAATAACTTTTATTATAAAAGCGTGGGTTGTAAGCTCTATGATAGTTACGGCTCACGCTTTTATAATTATGAACTTAAATAATTAAACCAAAAAAAACATACAGACGAATTGTATAACCTTTTTTTTTTGAATTCGGTTTTTGGCTACCATATTGGATTTTAAATAACGTCACACAGTTTATTGTGTTCTACTTGTCATACCCTCTCATTTGATACCCATATCAAGGTGGTTGTAAAGAAATAGAGAACCCGCCATTTTGTATCGGCCGCCATTTTGGATTTGGAGTGAAGTCACACTGATGATTGCATTCTATTTATCATACCCTTTCATTTGATATCCATGTGGATGGGGGTTGTAAAAAAGAAGGTAATCCACCATTTTGTGGTGGCGACCATATTATATCTACCATAATAGATTTATTTCTATATATGCTATAATATACACACTGATGATTGCATTCTATGTATCATACCCTTTCATTTGATATCCATGTGGATGGGGGTTGTAAAAAAGAAGATAATCCACCATTTTGTAGTGGCGGCCATATTATATCTACCATAATAGATTTATTTCTATATATGCTATAATATACACACTGATGATTATATTCTATTTCTCATACCCTTTCATTTGATATCCATGTGGATGGGGGTTGTAAAGAAGAAGATAATCTACCATTTTGTGGTGGCGGCCATATTATATCTACCATAATAGATTTATTTCTGTATGTGCTATAATATACAGCATAGAACGCGTCACAATCATCCAATGTACTGTATTGTATTCTCTTCAGAACCAAAGGTTTGTACAAAATTTGAGCTCAATCGAACAACAGGAAGTGGATTAAATTATTGGATCTGCCATAATAGATAGATAGATATCTTTATTGCTAAATATGCTATAATAGAATGCGTCACAAATATTCAATCAAGTACTATATTGTAATGTGTTCAGAACCAAAGATACCTATGTGTAAAACTTCAGTTCAATCGAACAACGGGAAGTGGGTCAACTTGTAAAGATTCGATTACAGACCCACAGACCTCGGGACAGGTGAAAGTAAATGCTTGTAATATGAAAAAAAAACTCACCGAAATGAAAACTTCTTCAGCCTGCTGCAGGATGGCGATACGCGACCATCCAAACTTCTCCATCAGTTTAATACGTGTTGGATTATGTACAGTGGCTGATGGATGGGTCCGGAACAATGTCGGAAACCTATTACGGTCTGACAATGCCGGAGAACTTGCACCGTAACAGAGCTAAACAAAACCAATCATCATTCCCAATCACTCAGTGCTCTTGTATTGGATTGTTTCAATCGAAAAAAACTTTATTGTTTAAAATTTATTCATCGCATAAATATGCATCCGCTGACAGCCATTCAATTTCTGCCGGATATATTTTAATGTAATTCAGTATTTATGAAGTTGAATTGTGCAGGTTTTTAAGTATTTTGTCAATATTATTCGTAATGACAAAATACCTCTAAACAATCTGACTTTTACAAAGTGAAATATTTATTTAAACTTACAGCTTAGTTAATATTTTCTTTAAGTTATTATACTTTCAAATTTCTCAATTTTGAATAGTCATTCGAGGCAGCAGCACGCCCTTTGCCTTTCTCGAGCACACCAAAACAAAAATAATTTAATATTAGGAATGTCATAATGATCATTAGACAGAGTATTTAATGCTTTAGTAAATACTTAAGTGTATGTATTAACTAAGTATATAGTTTACTTAGAATTAGACAATGACGAGGCTCGGTCAGAATGCGAACTCTTGACCCTTATTGCGGGTAACGTTACGCAGTCTGACGGGCAAAAGTTCGCACATGGGGTAAATAAACGCTCTCTTGCCCCACGAGACTACTTTTTGACACACTAATTCTAGAGATAACCTAACATTTTCACTTGATAACAATAGTCCATTAATAGTGTTACAACACTAAAAACTTTGTTTATCTTGTGTTTAGCGAGGTTATAAATTTTTCCTTAGAACAAAAGACTACGTAATAAACAATGAAATACAGTCTTTTTTTATTTTATTTTTTGTTTTCATAACAACGCCGCGTAGCAACGTAACGCCTGGTTTCAATATGGCCGCTCGCTCGCCATGACTTCGTCTTACATGCGCCCCCGATCCCTTCATTCCCCGCGGAGATCTTAACACTGCGAACTCTTACCCGATACGCGCTCTTACCCCGAATGACTCTAAATAAAAAAATAAATATTTTTTTTTCTTACCACAACGAGATTCCACATTTTGGCAGCTTCGGCGACCGTCGTACAAACTGTGCTGCATCCGGCAAGCAGCATGAGCTTTTGGGGCGGATTGTACAGTAGATTGTACATCACACTCGCCCCCAAACCGGGTTCACACTATAAAAAAAAAACATTTAATTACACACTGAATCACACAACTAGATATTATATACAGTAAGACATCGCTTAACGCTGTTTCAATATTACACGGTTTCTAAAAAAAAGTTTAGCCACTATAACGTAAATTATGGATCAGTTTATACAAAATGATTCAAATATTGCTAGAAGTTTAAAGGCAACACGAAGTGTCATTGATGCAATATCTTGCTATCGACTACAGCTTGCTGAACGAAACAGAAAAAAGCAAACGATATTAGATGACTCCTTCACAAAAAACAAAATATGTTAAATGAGGAACCTTCCTCATCACAAACATAACTTCTTACTCGAACTTTTATCTGATTTTTTATAAATGTTTTATGAACAAAAATCGATATTAGCAATAAATAAATCTATAATTAATGTGATAAAAAAGTATTAAAACAATAAAGATTACAAACTTCAACAAAAAAAAAACTAAAAAATTTTCTTATTCTCGGTTATGTTTCATTTATGCCTATTATCTACGTTTTCAGATGACCTCGTTTAGCGGTGTTTTGTATAGTGCAGGAACATATTGGAACGTATCTCCCGCGTTAAGCGGGGTCTTACTGTATTTAAGAGCTGGTCACATAAAATGGTCTAAATCAGTAAATGTCAGGTACTTCCCGACAAAGTAACGCCATCTCTTATATTATGGCCCAAGTGAAAGCACATTACGGTTTATTCATATGTCATACCTATGTTAATTAAAAATGTGAATGAAGTTATTAATTAATTATATTATTATTAACACAATATTTTGATACTGAAATGAAATTAGCAGAGAACATTATGCGTAAATGACTTTGAGTAATATATTTAGTACAAAAAAATGTCCAAGGCTACCTTATTTAAACAAAATATTAATATAAAAACTTTTTAAACACAAGCTTTTATTACAATAGGTGTACTGAAAAAAATAATTTTTAATATTTTAGTCTGTAACCTTTTAGTGGGCTGTAACCTACAATCGTTTTACAAACCAATTTTTTTTAATTAAGAACCCAAATTATTAAAATTTATTTATTTTATTACATTTTAATAAAAGCTTGTCTATAAAAAAATATTCTATTTTGTTGTTTTTAGTCTTTAAAAAACTGTAATTTCCTAAAATGAATTGATTATTTAATTCTAAAAACGGCTAAATCATGTAATGTCATATGCGTACAAAATTTCAAATCGATCGGACATGTGGTGTCCGCCATATTAGCGTTAAAATGACGTCACATATAGTTTCACTCGACAAACTCTTTCATTTGAGACCCATGCTCAGAGAGTTGTAACTAAAAAGGCAATCCGCCATCTTGAGGCGCCCGCCATATTGACTTTACAATGACATCACATAGTTTATCATATTTCACTCGTCAAACTCTTTCATTTGAAGCACATGTCATGAGAGTTGTGACTAAAAAGATAATCCGCCATTCTGGGGCGCCCGCCATATTGGCATTACAATGACGTCTCATAGCTTATGATGTTCTACTTGTCAAACGCTTTCATTTGATACCGATGTCAAGAGAGTTCTAAAAAAGTAATCCGCCATCTTAGGGCGCCCGCCATATTGGCTCTACAATGACATCACATAGCTTATCGAATTCCACTCGTCAAAGTCTTACCTATATGTCTAATTAAAAGGAAAGTACGGTAATAGAAAACTTGTTCTGTTATGAATGAATAGAACATTCTGAATACTTTCAGGATTTTTACACTTTCATAATAAATAAACACAACTGTTCAGGTCAATTTATAAAAGATAATTTAGTGTAGCTGTTGGCAATCCGCGATGCACGCAGATAAAACTGGACCAACAGAATTGTTTGCAGCTGCCATTGGTGTCCGAACAATTGTATTACAACAATACAATCTATATTCTATGTATTTGCTAACACGTTTCAAACTATGCTCACTCTCAATAGAAAAAACCGCAGCGCCAAAACCCTGCCGACAATATAGTGTATTTGCTAGTACAGCTATTATGATTTTATTACGTGAACTTAAGTTTCTTTTTAGACAAAATAAAAAAAATTTAACTCCTCAACGCACCTTTTAAATTAACATTTTATCGTGATAGCAAAACCCCACGAACAGTTTTGGTTCGAATTGAACTCTCTAATCTGCACTAATATTATAAAGAGGAAAGATTTGTATTTTTGTGTGTATGTTTGTAATGAATAAACTCAAAAACTATTATGCCGATGTAAAAAATTCTTTCACCATTAGAAAGCTACATTCACCCTGAGTAACATAGGCTACTCAAAAACTACTGTGCCGATTTAAAAAATTAACATAGGTTATATTTATTGCTAGAAAATATTAGAGATCCTTACTAAAACTTTAGTAACGTAACCCAAGGTGTAAAAAAAATGCCATAAAACATCTTTCGTCGCATGCGCTGCGGAAACTATTGATGATAGAACAAAATTATGTTCTACAATATTAAAGAACAAATCAATAACTACAAAAAACTTCGCAATACTATATGTCCAACTATTATCGTTATGTCACAATAACCACTTTTTACATTTTAATAATCTATATAGATAAAAGACGATGTATATGTAATCTATGGACTCCAAACGGGTAGACCATTTTTGATGAAATTTTCAGACAATCTTTAGATTAGCCCAGCGGGTGATCTTCTGGAGTTTGGTAGCGATCGGATCAACAGAATTTTTTAAATTTCTTTTTGGGAAATAAGATTTTTCTTCGATTTTTGAACATTCACAAATAAAAGCGATTGAATTCGCGCAAATTCAATACACGTTGAGAATTTAATGATAATGATTCTCATCTTTTATATCCTATATATTACATTTACACCCGGGCGAAGCCGGACTGAGCCGCTAGTTACTTATACATATAAACATGTAGTAAACTAGTCTACTCTAATATACCAAACACTAATGTGTAGGCAACACTGCATCGAATCCGCTAGTAAAATGAACTATTCCATTTTACAAGCTTTTATTTAACATACAATGCAATGTTTGTATGTCAAATCTTGCAACTGAATTTTAAAGCAGTTATCCTCAACCGATTGAGCTGAAATTTTGCATACACGTTTAGTTTGAATGACAATGCATGTTTAGCTAAGTGACGTCATTCTAAATCAAATATGGCGGACCGCCCAAGATGGCGGACTAGTTATTTCTTATGCACTTCCATGATACGGGTATCAAATGAATCGGTTTGCTGAGAAGAATACGAACGAACTAAAAAATAAATTAATAGTACAAACATTTCTAAAAACATGCTATTTAAATGCTCTAGAATGAAGAAAATAAATTTCAAATTAAATTAAAGCTATCAATTTATTACTTTACATAATTTATATGATATAAAAGCTTGTTGCGAGATTTACCTACCCATTTTATAAAAAACATTTTTTTTTCTTAGAATTACTTACCTATGTCAATATCACATTATACCGGGTGTTTTTTTCAAAATTTTGAATGGATTTTTTTGTTGATACACCGGTTGAATAAAAAAAAGTTTTAGGCAAAAGTTGTTGGGTTTTGAGGGGGAAATAATTTACACATAATACCAACCCCCTCCCCCACCCCTCGGCAGGGTGAGGGGGTAATTTTTGTTTTTAAAATGAAAACCCCCGATTTTTATGATTATTATTATTAATTTTTTTTTGTGTAAAAATGAACAACTTTTGTCTAAAACTTTTTTTAAATTTCCCTGCTATTTTTGTGTAAAGTCTTGATAATGTTGATGATAATGATGAGGGGTGGGGGAGTATTCCGAGTTGCCAATTGCATTAAAAATCTCACCAGGTACTTCAATTAAATTATTCTTTATTTTAACATTAAGATAATAAGTTTTCAAAGTGTTCTCCATTCACTGCCATACAATATGGAACAATCGATTCAAAGTTTTGGAAAAAAACACCCGGTATATTATTGTATTCTTGTTTACCTACATATAGGTAATATATTTCACGCCAAGCTTTTATATGATATAAATTGTGTAATGTGATAAATTTATGGGTTTAATTTAGTTTAAAATTTATTTTCAACTTTTTAGAGCATTTAAATAAAAGCTTGTTTTTAAAAATATTTTTGCATTTAATTCGTAGCGTGGTTTACAGTTGAGACACAGTAAAGTTCGATGCCAGGTCAGCGGTTAAATTACACACAGGTAACGCGCTGGTACGTAACTTGTCAAACGACACAATTAGCGCACATGTGGGTATTGTAAGCACTAAATCAAATAGTCTGACGTATAGTAGAGCTTACAAAGTACTTTTAATTAAGTAAAAAGTTTTGAGCTGAAAGCTAACATATGTACTTTATTAAGGCATATGAAAGCGTGATTTCACATTCAAAGTTGTTCTCGGTATTCGAAATTAAATTGATGAATTTTTTATTTTCAATAAAAGTTTTTAATTCGCGCGAAACGGTATAAAAGCGACGAGGAAAATTATTGCTGTATTATAAAAACATGATAAACATGGAAAGTTTTGCTGATCTGATAAAAGCCTGAAAAAATGGTGGAACATAATTCTGTTTTCTTTTTGTGATTCAGAGAAAATGTTAACGTTACTTTATTACAGAATTTTCATTTAAAATTGATTTTCTTTGACAGCACATTTCAGTCTTTATTAAAGGGTAAAATTTTGAAACGTTGCTGAGAATTTTTTCGGTATTTTTGTGTCCAAAAACAGTTTTCAATCCCTATAAATCGGTATATATTATTTCTCAAAGGTGTTTTTTGTCGATGTGAAATATCTTCCTTAATACTGTATCAAAATTTATGTTTGATACGCCATTTTGGAGATAATTTTTCTCTCTAATATCTTAAAATTAATGTTTTCATTAAAAAATTAAAAGTTTAAAAATTTTAACAATTTCATTACAGAAAATTACATTCAGAAAAAACAAATATCGCCAACAGCTGGCAATCTGTTTATTTTAACAGTTGTCGGTAATATTACATGTATAGTGACCCTGAAGTCTCTGAATAGAATAGAATAAAATAAAACAAATGTCACCTTCTGGTAGCAATCTGTTTATTTTAACAACTGTCGGTAATATTAAGTGACGCAGTAGTGCTGAAGTCTCCGAATAGAATAGAATAAAATTTATTTCCACTCTATTATATTACGAAACTGACCACTGACAGTGCGAAATAATCGCACGGGTTCAGCTAGTAGAGCATAATATTAAGGAAACGTGTTGCTTGGTTGGTAATAATGTTTATGGAGCTATATTTCAAAAACGTAGCTTCCGTTTTTAAAAACTGGCCTCGAGAATATTAAAGTAGAATAAATCTCCTCTAATGCAGTTTGCAGTATTTCAAATTACTCATTTATACATTTTTCTCGTCTACATTAAGCGCTTAAAGCTTCCGAGCTGCATCCGGTCGCAGTGGCGAAACTTGTGTCGGATCTGGGATTATCTATGCAACTTAAAGCGTGCTAATAAAACTCTTAGAGAGTTCTAAGTCAAGAAAGAAAACTTGGAAAATAATACAGCACGTACAAAAATACACCCCAAAGATCTTAACAAAACGAGTCACGCTTCATCTGCGGTCGCAAGACACAACAGAATATGTCAAATCGTTTATTTTGTGCGATAACAAAATTTATGTAAAACATTGGAAATTGTTGCGTCCATATTTTTTTCAAACTTACACAATTAAGTTAGCAGGAAAGTGGACAATTGGTGACGTAGGCAATCGATTCAACCAATCACAGACGTGACCATATAGGCTCCTACGACCAGCCTTCTAGTATTCTAGTAACCTTGCATTGGCTACACTCTATAACTATAATCACTCTGAATTCACCAACCATTTAAAATGTAAACTTCACGCGCTACAAACGCTTTAAAGAGGACCTCTTCGGTTTAATTCGCTCGATTCGCACAGCAGGAAGGTACCTTGAAGTGTATAATCGGCAAACTGCTTTTTCATTGTAGTGAATGAGGAACTGAATCATTGTAATCAACATAACCCACTAGGGGATTAAAGTAATCATTATCCCTTGACTCGCAGCCTACATAAACCCTTGTAATATGCAATCAAAACACTAGATTTAGTCAGTATCTGTGGATCAGCTGTTTGAATGTTCTAGCTGCTACCTGTATTCTCCGACAATGACATGACAAGCGTAACGTAGATGGCAGCAGGTACATACTGACCTAAGTTATGATTGGTTTTCACTGAGGAGTACAATAAAAACTGAATCAACGTCTTCATTCTTAACTTGCGTGATTTAAATAAGGAATAATTCAAAGTAATTATGTGATGTTTTAATATTATAACCGCCATTTAAATAAATATAATTCGTTTCTAACCGACTTCAAAAAAAAGGAGGAGGTTCTCAATTCGTCTGAATTTTTTTTTTTTTATTTTTTTTTATGTATGTTCCCCGATTACTCGAAGACGCCTAAACCGATTTAGAAAATTCTTTTTTGTTTGAAAGGGTATACATCCCAGGTGATCCCTTATAGTTTTTATAGAAATCGGTTCATCCGTTTTTAAATGACGTCAAAAAAACATATTTTTTAATGTATGCTACTTCATATCTCCAACATTTGTAAAGCGATTATGATGATTCTTTTCTTATTTAATAGGGCACATCTTCAGGGTGATCCCACATAAATTTTACTTAAATCGGTTCAGTAGTTTTTAAAAATGTGCGAAATCAAATCCACCACTAAAAAGTAAAAAATAAAAAAACTTAAAAAAAAAAAATATTAACCTCCTTCAAAAAAGTCGCTAAAAAGATGAAAATAATAATGAAATTTTGAGGTCGGTTCCAATTTAATAAAACCCGGGTCGCAGTGCCAAAACCCTGCCGACAATATAGTGTATTTGCTAATACAGGCCTTGTGGCTTTATTATGTGAACTTAAGGGCAAAATAAAAAAAATAACTCCTTAATACACCCCTTTAAATTACATTTTTTTTAACTACATCATTATTGTCGATCGAACGTCTACACCAAAATTAAAAACAACTTTCAGGAAATAACTCACTATCCGAAAAACTAGTGTTTTCAGAAAATTTTTAAATCCGGTCCTGTCGGGCCGATTTTATTGAAATTTTAGGAACACTTTTTAATTGCTATTAAAGGGTTAAATTTCAATTTTGAAACGATTCTGAGAATTTTTTAGGTATTTTTGGGCCCAAAAACTTTTTTCATCCCCTAAAAACCACCCTTAAAATGACCCGATTGGGCCCATTTTAAATAGGCTTCGTGCGGTGATGGATTCCAACATGTGTGCCAAATTTCGTTAAAATAAATTAACTCCTTCGAAAGTTATTGCCCGTACACATATATACCTATATATATATATATATATATATATAAATATATATATATATATATATATATATATATATACATATATATATAAACATTTTTAAAAATGGTGCCAAAGTGTTTAGGAGGATATGAAACGTCGAGAAATTTTGGTCCGACCCCTAGGTCCCGCCATCCGACCGACGCCAATAGTGTATGTTGCCATATGGCAAATACACTAAAAAGTAGATGCCTATTAATTTTAAGATTCAGTAATAAAATTGGCACCAACCTCAAAATTTCATTATTATTTTCATCTTTTTAGTGACTTTTTTGAAGGAGGTTAATATTTTTTTTAAAAAGTTTTTTCAAACTGTAATTTTTCCTTCGATAGCAAAATTTTCTCTAGTAAAATGCGTCTTCACAAACTATTGTTCCAGTATTGACAACAAAAGTTTTTGCCCTTGTGATAGCATAAAACCACTTATATTTCAGTTCCGAAATATTAATTATTATATTCGAGCTGTTATCGTCCATGATATTAACACTTGTTTATGGATAGCGGGTACTTGGACATAAATAAATAAAAATCGTAAGTTTTATAAATTTGCGACGTTTCGTAGATTGTTTTTCTACTTCATCAGGCAATCTTTTTTATGAAAATAAGATTAAATTATAAACCTAATTATAAATACTAATTGTATCTTATTTTCATTAAAGATTGCCTAATGAAGTAGATAAACAATCTACGAAACGTCGCAAATTTATAAAACTTAAGATTTTTAGTGTATTTGCCATATGGCAACATACACTATTGGCGTCGGTCGGATGGCGGGACCTAGGGGTCGGACCAAAATTTCTCGACGTTTCATAACCTCCTAAACACTTTGGCACCATTTTTAAAAATGTTTATATATATATGTATATATATATGTATATATATATGTATATATATATGTATATATATATATATATATATATATATATATATATATATATATATATATATATATATACATATATATATATGTGTACGCGCGATAACTTTCGAAAGAGTTAATTGATTTCAACGAAATTTGGGCCACGTGTTGAAATCCACCACCGCAAGAAGCCTATTTAAAATGGGCGTAATCGGGATATTTTAAGGGTAGTTTTTAGGGGTTGAAAACTGTTTTTGGGCCCCAAAATACCGAAAAAATTCTCCGAATCGTTTCAAAATTGAAATTTAACCCTTTTGTAGTGATTAAAAAGTGTCCCCACAATTTTAATAAAATCGGCCCGACAGGACCGGATTTACAAATTTTATGAAAACACTAGTTTGCAGATAGTGACTTATTTATTGAAGGGTGTATTTAATTCGGTGTAGACGTTAGATTGATAATAATATTACAATTAAGAAAAAAATGTTATTTTAAGGGGTGTATTAAGGGGTTAAATTTTTTATTTTGCCCAAAAACAAACTTAATTTCACATAATAAAAGTATAAAACCACACGGCCCTATACAAGCAAATACACTATATTGTCGGCAGGGTTTTGGCACTGCGACCCGGGTTTTTATTTATTTATGTCCAAGTACACGCTATCCATAAGCAAGTATTAATTATTATTAATTATTTACGTTGCATAGGAGGCCGAGGGCCCCCCTGAGGTTTAGGGGTCCCAGTGCACTGCAGCGTCAAGCCCTTCGATAGCTATGCCACAGCTCTAAACGTTTGATTTACCAAAAATGTCACATAAGCTTCTTTAACTTATGATCTAGTAGCTATGTCATATAGTTAGAGTAGGTAACTTTTGTAAAAGTCGTGATACAAGCATTTCTTGGGAAAGTAAAAACGTGCTGTGGTTATTTAAAAAAAGAATACCGAAGATAATCCAGTGGTGCTACCGTTTAAAATTAAAAATATCCTAATTCATTAAAAAAATTGTTTTCAAAAATTAAAAAAACTATTGATTTGTTATTAAATTTGCTTTTACCGGGGACCTATTTTTGCACAGGTACCAGCTAGTGTTTTAAAAATGCCTAACCTATATCAAACTGAAATAATGTCCGCTTCCATATTCTGATACCGTTAGTGATAGATGGCAAAAAATAAAACACTACGAATGTATTTATTAATAAACAACTGTCAAAACAAAAAGTTCGAATAACAGCAATTAATCGCACTGGAAGTCATATATACAAGTCAAACTGATTTCTTTATAATTAATTAAAAACCAATAAATGAACTTCACAGCCATTCCTATAGTTAACAGAATTCTATGAAAAATTTTGCCAAAACCAAAAACAGATAACTACAATATCTATGTATATAAAAGGCAGTTTTAAGCTTTGTCGTTTTCATTAATAAATAAAATAGTTTTTAAGTTTAACAAATTGCGTCATGAATTTTAATATTTATCCAATCTTAATCTCCTTACATGGGGGCCCCCCACAGCTTTTGAGCCCATGGGCCTTTAATCCAGCCCTCTCTGGGCTTGGACTATAATCAGCAACGCCAGCCCTGGGGTAGAACGAAAGAAGCGGTCGCTCTAGGCGCTAGGTGGCAAGGGGCACCAAAAAGCCAAAGACGAAAAACAATTTTAGTGACTGATTTAAATTAATACCAAATACCAATTTAATTATATAATGGTAGAAACTTTCTTAATAATAATTAAAGATACTTAATTTAATTTAAATTCAACAAGTGTTGATGTTTGAAATAAAAGTTGAGCTTTGAAAATTCGGGACTTATTATTTATTTAACATAAAACCGAACTGCAATTTACGTGAAGTGAAAGCGTCAACCAAAGGGCGCTGAAAGACAACCTCGCTCTACCCTGATCAAGAGCTAGGGCCGGCGCTAATAATCATTAATCAATAACAAGTAAGTCAGTGCCAGAATTTGTAAAAAATCGTTTTAAAAGTAATTGAAAAATATGTATTCATTTTTAAAGTATAATGTGATATTGAGTTTAATAATAATCAAATCAACAAAGAGACACAAACAATAAAAGAAAGTTTGGTACTACTGATAAAGAAATATAATATTTATAAATAAAAAAAACCCGGGTCGCAGTGCCAAAACTCTGCTGACAATATAGTGTATTTGCTTATACAGGCAATGTGGCTTTATTATGCGAACTTAAGTTGGTTTTTGGGCAAAATGAAAAATTTGACTCCTTAATACACCCCTTAAAATCACATTTTTTTCTTAAACGCAATATTATTATCAATCGAAGCTCTATACCAAATTATATACAACTTTCAGTAAATAATTCACTATCTACAAATGAGTGTTTTCATAAAATTTGTAAGTCCGGTTCTTACGGGCCGATTTTATTAAAATTTTAGGAACACTTTTAAATTACTACTAAAGAGTTAAATGTCAATTTTAAAACGAATCTGAGAATTTTCTAGGTATTTTTGGGCTCAAAAACATTTTTTAACCCCTAAAAACCACCCTTAAAATGATCCGATTGAGCCCATTTTAAACAGGCTTCGTGCGGTGATGGATTCCAACATGTGCGCCAAATTTCGTTAAAATGATTTAACTCCTTCGAAAGTTATTGCCCGCACACACCTAGGTTCCGCCATCCGACCGATGCCAATAGTGTATCTTGCCATATGGCAAATACACTAAAAAAAAGTTTAGTACCTACTACTGGTAAAGAAATATACTTATAAATTAGAATGACCACACCAAAACAAAGGTTGAAACTAGATAGTTCC
This sequence comes from Venustoraphidia nigricollis, assembly GCA_034508555.1. Lineage (NCBI taxonomy): Eukaryota > Metazoa > Arthropoda > Insecta > Raphidioptera > Raphidiidae > Venustoraphidia > Venustoraphidia nigricollis. The sequence continues at coordinate 907,710 of JAVRKA010000008.1, forward strand.
TAGTATTGCTCCGCGGAAACAAGCATTTGGTTTAATTTAATTGTTTGTCGTATTATCTTAAGATATTTGGCGTCGATGGCGTCTATGAAAATAACTTTTGGGACAAGCGTAAATATCTACAAACTTTTCGTATAAATCAATAATAAAAGTTTCGCGTTCAAACCTCGACTGGTCAAGCACACTACATAAAAAAGCTTCGCTTAATTAAATTTTCACACAACACAAAACTTCCTCATGAAAACACACAATTCCGTATTTTTCTTTTTTTTTTAGTAAATCGTTTTTTCGTAAAACTGCTGTGTTGCAAAAAATAAAAGGTAACAAAATGGAACCGGTTATTAAAGCTTATCTGTAACTCTATTATTTTAGTCAATTATCTGATCAAAATTTTCCCTTTGAAAGCAAACATACTTCCATTTTATATACACACTGACATGTATGTGGACACATGGCAAATCTGCATATGTCCAATTCTTTTTTTTTGTATTTTCATATATTTTCTGATCATTTAAACCAGACGTTCACAACCTTTTCTGAACCAACGCTTCCTTTAAATAAAAAAAAAACAATGCTTCGTGATTCACAATAGTTGAGTAATTCATTAACTCATTCCGCCGCGAAAGTGGAAAGATTCGGGTTTAAATAATATTTTTTTCTAATATAGTTCTATGACAATGAATGTTTCTTAACAATTATAGCAGACAAAAGCTATTATACTAAATAAATATTTATCTGAAATCAAAAACAACGATAAGATTTTTTTTTTGTTTATTAATAAAATGTCTAAAACATTTAGGAGCAGATGATTTTAGAGATTAATCGAACAATTGATAAAGCCAGGGATGGTGAACCTATGGGATGCGTGCCAGAGGTGACATTTGACAGAATGAATTGAGGTGTAAATCGAAATAATTAAAAATATTTTGGATGTTGTAGAAATGAAATGAAATATTGCATGAATATATGAATATCGAGAAATCCGGTGAAAAAGAAAAGTGTTTGATATGTGCTTTATTCACTGCTGTTGTTTTTAGAACGCACTTAAAAGTGTTCCAAAAACATATGTAAAAACACATGTTTCTTTTTCAGTGGAGTTTCCGATATTTTCAGAATAATTAAACGGCCGTAGTCAGTCGCGGTAGTACCTACAAAAATATCGGTTTCGATACTCGGAATTTTATATCGATATATCGAAATATTAAATATCATCCAAAAATATCGATATCTCGAAATATTAAATATCATCCAAAAATATCGATATATCAAATAAACAATATCGATATTTTTTCAACATCCCTAGTTCATTGTCAAATCAAAGTTGTTGACAATGCTTTCCGCAATCCAGCAGAAGAGTCCTATTATACTGATAAAAAACCCGGGTCGCAGTGCCAAAACCCTGCCGACAATATAGTGTATTTGCTCGTATAGGGCCGTGTGGTTTTATACTTTTATTATGTGAAATTAAGTTTGTTTTTGGGCAAAATAAAAATTTTAACCCCTTAATACACCCCTTAAAATAACATTTTTTTCTTAATTGTAATATTATTATCAATTTAACGTCTACACCGAATTAAATACACCCTTCAATAAATAAGTCACTATCTGCAAACTAGTGTTTTCATAAAATTTGTAAATCCGGTCCTGTCGGGCCGATTTTATTAAAATTGTGGGGACACTTTTTACTCACTACCAGAGGGTTAAATTTCAATTTTGAAACGATTCGGAGAATTTTTTCGGTATTTTGGGACCCAAAAACAGTTTTCAACCCCTAAAAACTACCCTTGAAATAGCCCGATTAGGCTCATTTTAAATAGGCTTCTTGCGGTGATGGGTTTCAACACGTGGCCCAAATTTCGTTGAAATCAATTAACTCTTTCGAAAGTTATCGCGCGTACACACACATATATATATATATATATATATATATATATACGTATATAAATATATATATATATATATATACATATATATATATATACATATATATATAAACATTTTTCAAAATGGTGCCGAAGTGTTTAGGAGGTTATGAAACGTCGAGAAATTTTGGTCCGAACCCTAGGTCCCGCCATCCGACCAACGCCAATAGTATATGTTGCCTTATGGCAAATACACTAATAAGCGAAACGGAAAATATCCAGTGTTTATTATTGTAATGAAGTTGTGCGAGACTCAATGCAGTGGCCCCCATTTTTTTATGCGCCCACACACTTTGACCTATAAACTACACGGGAACATAGTCGTTCGAGTGTCGTTAGTAGCAGCTACGTTCGCTCGATGTGTAACCTGAACCTGTCTCCCGTTCTATTACCTTCCGTTTCAAACAGGATGTGGGTCACTGGTGGTCCGAAGCCAATTAAAGGTTACACCGTGGATCAAAACCTCATTAAATATGTATAGTCGATGTCAACGAAATTCTTATTTCATTTAAGGTAGTTGCCGTGGTTAAGACACACCGTCAGAAAATTCTTAATTTTTGTATACTTATTAAGGACATGATAATACAATTAACTTGAAAATTTGAAGTCGATCGACCGTATATAATCCGAGATAAATTCAATTAAAAATTGGATAATTAACATTGTATACGATCTCTGTAGTTCTAAACCAGTTTCTTATTTATAAAAAAAGAACTAACTGTCAGAAACTTTCCAAAAACTGACAGTCTTTCAATGCATTTGTTATGAGTTTAAAAAAAATAAGAAAATTTTTTTGACCGTCTAATTATTTATAAATAACGGTTTAAAGTTCAACAATTTATAGAAAAGTATACATGCATATGAATACTGTATGGGTTACGTTTCCACGGGTACAGTCTTGCGTACAAATTATGGATCACTTAGCTACAAGCTAGTATACTTTTGTGGCGCGTATAATCTATAACTTTTTGACAATATTGTATCACGACAACTACCTTAACAAATGCATTATATTATCAGCGAGCCAGATTTTTTATTTGTTATCGTTTAGAAATTTTCGGTCTCATGAACTAGTTTGAGGTTTTTACAAACCGTAACCCTTCAATCGTATAATTAATGTTAGCTAACAAAACTCTTTATAATTAACTCGTATGCTAACAAGAGTAGCATTCACAAGGTATTCTGTTAGTTGTAAATAGATTACTCAACATAATTAAAGGTCCTTTTCATCAAAGCACAATGACATTGTGTGGACCTAAAAGTAAATTTTAATCAACTATTTTTTTTAATCTGTGCACAGACAGAAAAACTGCTGATGTTAATTTTGTGACATCAAAATAGGTATTTTTTTAAGTTAAGGTAGTTGTCGTGGTACAATATTGTCAAAAAGTTAAAGATTATACGGGCCACAAAAGTATACTAGCTTCTAGCTAAGTGATCCATAATTTGTACGCAAGACTATACCCGTGGAAACGTAACCCATACAATATTCATATGCATGTATACTTTTCTATAAATTGTTGAACTTTAAACCGTTATTTATAAATAATTAGACGGTCAAAAAATTCTTATTTTTTTAAAACTCATAACAAATGCATTGAAAGACTGTCAGTTTTTGGGAAGTTTCTGACAGGTAGTTCTTTTTTTATAAATAAGAAACTGGTTCAGAACTACGAGATCGTATATACAATCAATGTTAATTATCCAATTTTTAATTGAATTTAGCTCGGATTATATACGGTCGATCGACTTCAAATTTTCAGGGTAATTGTATTATCATGTCCTTAATAAGTGTACAAAAATTAAGAATTTTCTGACGGTGTGCCTTAACCACGACAACTACCTTAATGTTAACAGTGTTGGATCACTTTCACACAGTTTGTGCTGAGACCTAGCGGTAAGAGGCGAGGTAGGCAAAAGACATATTGTAGGTGTGACCTTCTTTAGCTCTGTCTCGCTCAAATCATCCGCACGTTTCAATTTTTGGCTGGTGCCAATTACGAGGCTAAAAGATGTTTATTTATTTATTTATTTCCCAACAGATAAGTACATCCAATAATAGGGAAAATCACATCTCGATAGTGAACACATGAATGAAATATATAACAATATATATATAACAATATATAACATATAACAACATAACAATATAATAATATAATATAGTGCAACAATATAAATATTGCAAGGATGCCGCTGTCAATTGATTACTCTAATTTTTTGGAAATATTTTGAAGATGTAAAAAACTTTTCCGAAAAAGGAAGAGTCACTTTAGGTTTGTGATGGAACAGTTTTGTGAAATAAGTACGAATAAGGTCGTAGTGTGACATTGAAAACGTGTGTTTTTTTGGCACAATTAATGCCAACTTTTTTCTAGTAAATCGTACATAAATTACAAAAGTAGTCCATTAGACACCTAGATTTGTCCTTTATCTTCCTTATAGAGAAAGAATTTTTGCTGAATGTTGATGAATAAGTCTACAATCAGTTGACATCCGAAGCTCTATTTTTGGCTTAAATTCAGAGCGTTCCGACAGCCTTAATACTTCAAAACAAACTAGAAATATGTAACATTGTTCCCATATGGCCTTTAAACGAGAACATATTTTATGATCTGATGGACTAGTCACCTTAAAGAAGAAACATTAGTTATGAAAGTTGTGTAAATTTTATTTAATCTCAATGCTTGCAACTCGGGAGTTAAACCCTGCTTCAAATTATTTATTTGATCAATTTTGAGTACAATTTTTCTTAATCAAGACAGACTTACAAAGTTAGAGAACACTGAATTCGTGTTCCCACATAATATTATAGAATGTTTGCATGTTGCATGCAAACGCTATTGACGTTATATTAATACGCCCGAGTTTACCGGTTTATTTTTAAATTAAAATAATGTCAAAGCTACTAATAAAGCATAGAATCAACAAAAAACAATTCTAACTACAATCTAGTTCTAATGATAAAAATAAACGTTTTATTTAATAATATATAATTAGTGAAGTTGGAATCGTAGGGAATTGGACAGTTTATGAAAAGAATTAACTTTGAATAAGTTGAACGTTTCGTTGCTAATTGCAACTTCCTCAGCAACTATATTTAAAAACAAACAACAAAATACAAAATAGTAAATATTACAATGACAGTTTTATATAGGTTATAAAGAATGTTTTTTAAAAAATTATGTCATACCATATTCTTATAATTTTATTGTTAATTTTGTTGATATTATTATCATCTTGTGGTAATTTTTTTTTCTCTTTCAATTTTATAAATAATTTTTTAAAAATATAAACAGTTTTTTGTAATATTTACTATTTTGTTGTTTGTTTTTAAATATAGTTGCTGAGGAAGTTGCAATTAGCAACGAAACGTTCAACTTAATCAAAGTTAATTCTTTTCATAAACTGTCCAATTCCCTACGATTCCAACTTCATTAAAATTATGGACACGAATTTACCAACACTATATAATTAGGTTTTTAAAATTTTAAATATTATTATTAACTTCACAGTACAGTTATTGTAATGGGTCCAAAAAATCGAAATCAATTTTATGTTTCAAGGTTGCTCAGGCCCCTCTTTTCCATTAGACATTCTGGCCAGGTGCCCAGGGCCCCGTCATCGATGGGGGGTCCCTAGTTCCTGCCGGATCTGCATCCGATAACCGATACTTCCGACAAATGAATCGATATATATTTGTTAATTATTGATTTGCTTAGTAATTACGCTGCTTTTTTAAGAAAAAATAGACCTCATTAATAGTCATAGCAGCCCCATTATCCGAACGTGCCCAGGGTCTTCAATAAGTTAAAGACGGCCGTGAGATTGCTACACTATTTTTAAAGTATTTTTGTAAAGATATCTGTGTGGTGCGCCATTTAAAAATGGTGGTCCTGATTAGTAAAACTTTTTATCTGGGAACACGCTAGTGCCCCCGCCAAAACAAGCCAAAGTCCAAAGTACATACCTTGGACAGGCCCCATAGACTAGAGGCTTGGCTCTACTAGAGATTTCATAACTTTTTAACAGTAAAAGCGTTATATTTTTGGTGGAATCTACTTTTATTTAATTGAACTTCAAAGTCTTACTATTTTACTCTGGTTAGTAGCTTTATTAGAGGAGACTCATTTTTTTTTTTACTTTTTTTTTTAGTTACTTTTTAGTGCCTTTGAAATACGTAGTTTGCACGTTATTAACCGATATTTGATTGCATTTGTTTGTTGTTAGAAAATGGCAACCATTTGAAGATTGATGAAATCCCGCCAGCTTATGATTCCATGTCACGACTATCAGGGCATTTTTTAAAATGAAACGGTTTCAGTATAAAAAAATAAAAATAACTTTTGTTCTAACTCTAGCCTATATCTTAACTATGTTGTGAAATCTGTCACTAGCCTGTTTGTTATAAGTCTACACATGTGGTCAACCTAACGTACACTTTTAAGAGTTATTTATTCTACTCTAATGTACTAAACACACGTATTAAAAACTATGGAGTATTTTTTCCACTAGCTATACGAGTATAGCGCATATGGACCTGATGTTTTTGCATGTGCTTTGACCATAACAAAATTGGCGTCTTTAGTTATACCGACCAATTATCATAAAATCGTTACGACGATTTAGTGCGCCTGTACAAAAAATATTTGATTGTGATAGCAAAATCTCACGAACATTTTTGGTTCGTACTAGAGTTGGGTAACTGAGATCTGAACCGGTTCAAAGAGCCGACTCCAACAGAAGATCCGTGAGAACCGACTCACTTTTTTTTGAGCCGACGGATTAACGGATCCGCATAACTCAGCGAAACACTTAACACACAGAAGCACATTTTACACTTACGTATCAATTCTTGCTTTGATGCATCTGTCAGCATCACATGTTTGGCTATGCATTCTTGATTCTATACAGGTCGTGATATGATTGACTGAACTAGGTAACTCAGTGGCAGATTGCAGTAACATATTCAGAACTCGGCTCTTTTTGAACCGGTTCAGTGAGCCGGCTCACATACGGGATCCAGATGCAAAGATGCAGATCACTAAAAAGACCCATTTTTTCCATCTCTAGTACGTACTTCGAACCGAACTTTGCCTGCACATACAAAAACTGTACGTGAAAATTTATAGATTTTTTTATCAAAAATGGGATATTTCGAGTGAAAATTGTCGAAGTATTTGATTATTAAAATATTACATATGCATTGTGCACAGATATGACTGTTAAGTTTTGTATTTTTTACACAATAAAACACTCATTAGATAAGTTAATTATTTTCAAAAAAAAAAACAATAAACAGTATTAAACAAACAAAAGAAAAAAAATAAACACGATTAATTTTGTCTGCTTTAGTACGTCTGGTTTTGTTTAACACCTTTTTCTAGCGATGTAAAAAATAAATTACCGGTTAATTAACCGATTAAATAACCGCGGTCACTTATTTCAAATAACTGCGGCTATTTATTATTATACAAGGTTGCGCAGAAAATTTTACGTAGTTTGTAATTTCCGGTGATTTTAATTTTATCACCAAAATACCTACATAAAAATAATTATACATTATTTACTTATTATTTGAGTGCCGTAAGGTTTATACTTCGGAATCCAGGGCCAGTCAATGAATATTCATAAAAACTGTTGGACTGCATTGTTAAAAACTCAAATAAAAAAGTTAAAAAAAATTTTTTTGCCGCTCTCGATTGTGGGGTGGATGCCACCCCTTCTCGGGGGTGAAAAATGTTTCGTTGAAAATAAGCACGGAAATGGATAGGTTGACTAATTCTAAGCAACTTTTGTTCTATAAAGTTTTTTCTGAAAGTCCATACTTTTCGACTTATTCGCGAGTGTAAGTGTCAATTTTTCAACCAATAAATCCACGTTTTCAGATGGTTTTTCCCGAATTTTTTCAGTTATCGAAAAAATCATTCTTGGTAAAAATGTAGCTTATAAAAAAACAAAAATAATGGTGAGTTTACAATGTCTGTAGACCCAATACAAACGGAGTACTACCTTGTTGAAGGTTGGTTCTTATTCGTCAAAAGCCAAAATTGAAATTTTTTTCGAGAAAATACTTATTTTTTCAGTTATTCGGGAAAAACCATCTGAAAACGTGGGTTTATTGGTTGAAAAATTGACACTTACACTCGCGAATAAGTCGAAAAGTGTGGACTTTCAGAAAAAACTTTATAGAACAAAAGTTGCTTAGAATTAGTCAACCTATCCATTTCCATGCTTATTTTCAACGAAACATTTTTCACCCCCGAAAAGAGGTGGCATTCACCCCGCAAGCGAGAGCGGCAAATTTTTGTGTAACTTTTTTATTTGAGGTTTTAACAATGCAGGCCAACAGTTTTTATGAAGATTCATTGACTGGCCCTGGATTCCGAGGTTTTACAATTTTTACGTCTAACGGCACTACTATTAATTCTTTCGATTATACTGTCGAAAACTGCTCTAATGTTTTGTTTTTTGTTGTTCTGAGACAGGAAACTACCATTTTGTTTTATATATAACGGGTTAATTGACCGGATAATTATCCTGCTCAAATGGTCGCTAACATAAATGGTTACATGGCTACTTGTCTCGAAATGAATAATGATATATCAGTGATGGATAGATATTGTAAATTATAGATTGCCATAAGCTGTATTGTTATAGGGGCGTTCTACTGTAGTTGATGTGTGTCAGCTAACAATGTCAATTGAATCACATTGTTGACTGTCGCCTCCTTGTTTCTGATTGATTCTCGAGTCGAGGCCAATATCGAACGTTTCTTGTTGTATCGATTACGTTGCATTACGACGCTCTACGCCAGTGACTCTCAAACATTGCTTTACAAGTTAAACAACAACAAAATATATATTCTTACACCATAAGTATTCGAAAATCCTAAAACGATTATTATTAGTGTATTTGCCGTATAATAATAATAATAATAATTCTCAATATTGTTCACGTCCATTATAATTAATAAGTTTTTTATTTTTTCACGGGAAATTGTCCAATATCCCGTGAAAAAATAAAAATAATAATAATAATAATGCGTTTAACGTCCTGTTCTCGACTTTATGTCATAACAGACGCCATTCGCACCAGTACTATTTTCCATCTACCACACTTCCTGTTATTTTTCTACTTATGTAATAGCAATGGGCGAATGAAGGAATTATAAGAAATTAGGATAAGATACGTAATTTTTGAACTAGGAGTTTGATAGGTAATCGGCCATGGCCTCAAATAAGGAACCATCTCGATATTTATCTGGAATTAGTTGAGGAAAACCATGGAAGATCTCAATTAAGATGGGCGGTACAGGAATTACCGTTTCTCGGAGAGAGGCAGTAGGAAAAAGGCCCAGCCACATCTGCCCCCGCCGGGATTCGAACCCGGACCTCCCGAATGTGAGTCTAGTGCTGTCACCACTACTCTACCAAGCTCGGTGTATTTGCCATATGACACATACACTATTGGCGTCGGTCGTATGGCGGGACCTAGGAGTCGGACCAAAATTTCTCTACGTTTCATAGCCTTCTGAATAGTTTGACACCATTTTTGAAAATGTTTATACAAAAAAACGATGTTACAAACATGTATATGTTGTACGATAATTGAAATAATCGGATCTTCGCGAAAATTCTAGGAAGATAGCAAAAAAAAACGGGTAAATGGAATCCGGTTTATTGCAGACATCCTAAGATTTTTGGGAAAGTCCGATTTTTTTAATTATTCTACGACATATATACAGTTTAAAAAAATACAGTTTCAATCGATCAATTACACCGATCGACACGATTTTTGGGTCTGACTTCTGCATGTGAAATTTTGGTTTCTCCTATGTTAGAAATAAAGGGAAAAATAATTTTTCTGATCAAAGTTTGCTTTTGTAGAAATTACAGCGATTTTTCGAATTTTCAAGAAATATGACTGATTTTTATTTTTTTTTTTTATAATTTTATTTTTAATTACGATTAACAAAGTTTTTGCTGAATATCAAAGTCTTTTTAATTCAAGAATAAAATAAACTATAGCATATAAATGTAAAATAACAAAAAAGCAAGTTCAAAAATGAATATTTTTAGTAGTTCTTTTATGTTTGTATGGGCTTTCTCGTATTAAACCCTAAATGTAATCTCCCATCATATTCTCGTTGTACTGCCCTTGGTCACGTCGTTTAAAGTCCATCACATCTTGATTAAAAGTTTCTCCTTGCTCCTCTAAGTAAACTAGGCGCCCATATTGTTTTTAAATTGATCCACGTGAGTGGTAGCATAATATGAAGTTTATGGGACATTCTGCAGCCCATAATTTTAAAGCTTTTAAGCATAATTTCAATCAAATCATCATAATTGTCAGCTCTGTTGTTACCAAAAAAACCATTAACTACTGCTTTAAAACTCTTTCAGGTTTGTTTTTCATGAGCATTGAGAAATTCTGTGAAATCATCACTGCTCAATATATGTTTTATTTGTAGTCCGACGAAAATACCCGCTTTTGCTTTAGCTTCAGATAATTTGGGAAAAAGTCCCTTTAAATATTCAAAAGCTGAAGAATTTGAATCCTTAGCTTTCACAAATTGCTTCATTAGACCCAATTTTATATGTAACGGTGGCATCAACTCTACAATTCGCTCCGACTTGACATTATATTTTCCTATCTGAAATTCGGTTCGATCAGACCGTATACGCCATTGGTAATGAAATTAATCTGCTCTGCTAAAGTGAGGTACCCATTTTTTATCTTGATTTCGGATTTTGAGTATAAAATAGGCTTCATAAGCTTCGCCAAGTTTCAAATTCGATGCCAAAACAAATTTTTGGTTCTTACTTTAATAAATTCACCGTAAATAAAACAGAATGAATCAACACCCTGTTTACACTGTCTTGATGCCATTTTCTAACTTAGTAATACCCAAGGGCGGTTGTTACAGCTGTGATAGATAAGTAAACACTCAGTACTCTGCCCTTCACAAATAATATGCAGTTTGCTATCGGGTTGATCAAAGTGCTACCATAAAATCAATTAAAATCTTTCAAATTTACTTATCCACGTAAATCAGACAAAAGCAAACTTTAAAAGCTAAAAATGGATTTAAGTGTTTTTTGATGTCTAGAATCAGAATTCAAGCATTAGAACAGAAGGCAAAAAAAAATTTTTTTTTGTTGACTTGTGTTATTTTTCAAACAGAATCGATTTAAAATTCTACAATGCTTTTCTTATTAATTTAATATTATTTTTAATAAATCTAGTTGATACTTTCACCAGTTCTTAGATTAAAATCTGGAAACTGGAGTATTGTAAAGGAGATTGAAGTAAAATAATTTAATAATATAATGTATCTTTTCAAAATGACAATTTAATTCATCATTAATAATTTCACACGTATATCTATGTATAACATAAAATAAAAAACTAATAAATGTAATTATAAAAAACCCGGGTCGCAGTGCCAAAACCCTGCCGACAATATAGTGTATTTGCTTGTATAGGGCCGTGTGGTTTTATACTTTTATTATGTGAAATTAGGTTTATTTTTGGGCAAAATAAAAAATTTAACCCCTTAATACACCCCTTAAAATAACATTTTTTTTCTTAATTGTAATATTATTATCAATCTAACGTCTACACCGAATTTAATACACCCTTCAATAAATAAGTCACTATCTGAAAAATTAGTGTTTTCAAAAAATTTGTAACTAACGAACTTATCTTCCACGCATATAGCCTTAGCAGCTGAGCGTGTTAATTAAAAAAAAAAAAAATTTTAAGTCCGGTCCTGTTGAGCCGATTTTATTAAAATTTTAGGGGCGCTTTTTAATTGCTACTAACGGGTTAAATGTCAATTTTGAAACGATTCTGAGAATTTTTTCGGTATTTTGGGGCCCAAAAACATTTTTCATCCCCTAAAAACTACCCTTAAAATGGCCCGATTACGCCCATTTTAAATAAGCTTCTTGCGGTGATGGATTTTAACACGTGGGCCAAATTTCGTTAAAATCAATTAACTCTTTCGAAAGTTATTGCCCGCACACATATATATATATATATACATATATTTTTAAAAATGGTGCCAATGTGTTTAGGAGGTTATGAAACGTCGGGAAATTTTGGTCCGACCCCTAGGTCCCGCCATCCGACCGACGCCAATAGTGTATGTTGCCATATGGCAAATACACTAAGAACTAATAAATGTAATTATAAAAAATAAGCATAAGTAGCTGCAACATTAGAATTTACACTGCAAAATGTGTAACGGTTTTTAGAACTATGTTAAGAGACACTGGTAGAAAGAACAGGTGTATATTAAATGTAGAACAGGGTTGAATGAATAGGGATGTTGATTGTATTCAAATAAAAACATAATTTTAACGAAAAGTAGTAGTTTCTATAATAGAAATACTAAAAAACACTATATTTTTCCTTTAAGGAATTTAATTATTATTTAACAAATAAAACCTAATAAAATCACTCTCAAGTCACGTGACAACAGACACCAATCAGAGCGCATGGCGTCATATGTTCAGCCGCTGTCAAAAAACTTCATTGTTTGGTTAATATTAGTGTGTAATTTATTATTATTTGTTTATAGGAAACGTCAAATTACATGTAACTATAGCAACGACTACGAAACAACTTTTCATCACCTCAGTTTACTAACGTTTATGAGCACAGAATACGCATCTATAGGATGGTAGCTCCCGTGTAAACTTTTGAGCCTCCTTTGGTATGAACAGGTGACGTCACGCGACGAGTATTGGCGTTTTGGACCGAAATTTGAAACGGGATTTAAAATACATGATTTTTAGGGCTTGAGTTGTATTTAAATAAAAATAATAAATATTTGTGGCAATATTAGGTACTTATGCACGATTTAAAACACTTTCCCAAAAATAGTCAACATCCCTATTCAATATCTGAACATTTTATGTGTGTAATTAGTTTTGTCTATATTTGTATTAAAAAATCAAACATCATAAATGGTAATCATAGTCCAAATACATACTGCGTAAAATAGGGATGTTGACTATTTTTTGGAAAGTGTTTTAAATCGTGCATAAGTACCTAATATAGCCACAAATATTTATTATTAGTGTATTTGCCATATGGCAACATACACTATTGGCGTTGGTCGGATGGCGGGACCTAGGGGTCGGACCAAAATTTCTCGACGTTTCATAACCTCCTAAACACTTTGGCACCATTTTTGAAAATGTTTATATATATATGTATATATATATATATATATTTATATATATATATATATATGTGCGGGCAATAACTTTCGAAAGAGTTAATTGATTTTAACGAAATTTTGTCCGCATGTTGGAATCCACCACCGCAAGAACCCTATTTAAAATGGGCCCAATCGGGCCATTTTAAGGGTAGTTTTTAGGGGTTGAAAAATGTTTTTGGGCCCCAAAATACCGAAAAAATTCTCCGAATCGTTTCAAAATTGAAATTTAACCCTCTGGTAATAATTAAAAAGTGTCCCCAAAATTTTAATAAAATCGGCCCGATAGGGCCGGATTTACAAATTTTATGAAAACAGTAGTTTGCAGATAGTGACTTATTTATTGAAGGGTGTATTTAATTCGGTGTAGACGTTAGATTGTTAATAATATTACAATTAAGAAAAAAAAATGTTATTTTGAGGGGTGTATTAAGGGGTTAAATTTTTTATTTTGCCCAAAAACAAACTTAATTTCACATAATAAAAGTATAAAACCACACGGCCCTATACAAGCAAATACACTATATTGTCGGCAGGGTTTTGGCACTGCGACCCGGGTTTTTTTATTTAAATACGACTCAAGCCTTAAAAAGTCGTGTATTTTAAATTCCGTTTCAAACAGTCCAAAACACCAATACTTGTCACGTGACTGCCGTGACGTCAGACGGTCACAAAGTAGGAGGTTGTGCTCATAAACGCTGGTAAAATGATGAGGTGATGAAAGGTTGTTTCGTAGTTGTTGCTATAGTTACATGTAATTTGACGTTTCCTATAAACAAATAATAATAAATTACACACTAAATGTTAACCAAACAATGAAGCCTTTTTACAGCGTCTGATGCTGTTCATCACTCTCTGCCGTCATGCGCTCTGATTGGTGTTCGTTGTCACGTGATTTAATTAGGCTTTATTTATTAGATATTAATTAAATTCCTTAAAAAAAAGAAAAGATATTGTGTTTTTTAGTGTTTCTATCATAGAAACTACCAATTAACGTTAAAATTAATGTTTTTGTTTGAATCCCTATTTTTAAATTAAATTATAACAAATAGTTTTGCTATAGTATTATAAAACACTTATTGTTGCAAATTAATGTGATATCAGAAAAATTATTATAATTAGTTATCATAAATTTATTGTGTATAGTCATCAGAACTAAAGGAGTATACCAAATTTCAGATCAATCGGTCAACAGAAAGGAGGTAATATTTCAATTACTAGATTTGACCCACACAAGACACAAAGCTTAATGAAACCGTTTAAAAAAAAGTCAAATATGTACCTACTATATTGAGTTTAGTACAGCCCTAAAAATATAAAGTGCTTTACTGCATTCTGCACATTGACTGCACTCTGCAGAGGTACCATTCGGTGATGGTTTAAGTGGCGAAGCATTTTAATTGGGTATTTGGGTACATTCAACCGACATAGCACAGCCAGCCTCGCTTCATTATTAAAGCAGATACATAGCACTGGATGCACTACAGTTGTACACCTCGTTTTACATATCAAAAATTACAGTATTACCAATAAATGAAAACACAAAAGTGATCATAGCTAAAGTATTGCCCACCACGACCAGCACAGCATGGAGCAGAAACCTATGTTCGTGAACGTAGCCATGTTATTTAACGGAGTAGTGCATTCTAGACCAGCAACGACCATCAGACGATCGCCTGCAATTTTTGTCTAGCCGTGGTGAACCGATTGGTAGCAACGCTGTTACACATTTTTGGGTAGATATTTGAGGCACTGTGAAACTGTGTACAATACCTCTTCAGTAATATCCGAATACAAAAACACAGACTTGGCTGAACGGTAGCGGGGCTTAACCGAGCCTTACGTTTTTAAATTAGCAAAATTTTTTCACAATAAAAAGCCCTTGAGGCATTTTGAAATTTTAGTATCTTGAAATTTAGTATTTAAAGAGTTTAAAAATGAAAAAGGCAGTTTTCCTAGTCGGATCTAAAACTTAGCAAGGTGTTGAAATTTAAATTTAATTTGGTAACTAAAAATAGATATATTCAAAAAAACAGGTCATTTCGGTGGGACATTTTACTTCCAAGGTGATTATAAATTTGAGGGTTCGTTAAGTCCCGCTACCCTCCAGCCAAGTCTATTTTTCCAGAGCATTAAATACCTATCCAAAAATGTCTAACAGCTCTCGGGTTAGATCTAGTATGCTAGTGATGTGTCGTTCGTGAATCCGCATTAAAAGTGGCTGGTTTGTGCTGGTCCACGCTTGACAAGTGTGCGCGGTCTTTTAGCGCTTCATTTTACTATGTCGAAGTGGAAATAAAATTGGAACTGTTATTTCCTTTCAGTCCGGATTCCCGGATTAAATAGTCGTTTTTAGTGTATTTGCCATATGGCAACATACACTATTGGCGTCGGTCGGATGGCGGGACCTAGGGGTCGGACCAAAATTTCTCGACGTTTCATAACCTCCTAAGCACTTTGGCACCATTTTTAAAAATGTTTATATATATATGTATATATATATATATATATATATATATATATATATATTTATATATATATATATATATATATATATATATATATATATATATATATGTGTACGCGCCATAAATTTCGAAAGAGTTAATTGATTTCAACGAAATTTGGGCCACGTGTTGAAACCTATCACCGCAAGAAGCCTATTTAAAATGGGCCTAATCGGGCTATTTTAAGGGTAGTTTTTAGGGGTTGAAAACTGTTTTTGGGCCCCAAAATACCGAAAAAATTCTCCGAATCGTTTCAAAATTGAAATTTAATCCTCTGGTAGTGATTAAAAAGTGTCCCCACAATTTTTATAAAATCGGCCCGACAGGACCGGATTTACAAATTTTATGAAAACACTAGTTTGCAGATAATGACTTATTTATTGAAGGGTGTATTTAATTCGGTGTAGACGTTAGATTGATAATAATATTACAATTAAGAAAAAAATGTTATTTTAAGGGGTGTATTAAGGGTTTAAATTTTTTATTTTGCCCAAAAACAAACTTAATTTCACATAATAAAAGTATAAAACCACACGGTCCTATACAAGCAAATACACTATATTGTCGGCAGGGTTTTGGCACTGCGACCGGGGTTTTTTGTGAATTTATTAAAGATGAATATTTTTTGTTCAGTTTGTAGATTTTCTTTCATCTCAGATGCTCGATTGTGTGCAAATAATAAGGATAACGAATGCATAAAAACACTTTTAATTTTTTTGTTTTCTTCACTGAACATTTATTTCTTGTTTTAAGAAACAGAGAAAAGAAAAACCCTTTTGTCATCCATTTATTTACACTGAATATTTTATAAGAATAAAAAAGAACGTCTGACGCACTACAGAATGAATAGGTCCTTCTTTCAGACAGATATGCAATTCAACTTACATCTTTTTATATTTCAGACAAAACTGAAACCACAAAATGTTTTGAATAACTCATTTGAGCCTTATGTTTAGACGACTATTTTGCAGCTCCAGATCTAAAGAAGGGGGCGCCAAAATCATAATATAATAAAAAATACTTTTCTTGGAAAATTAAGAAATACATGTTCGATTGTCTTTAGAATACATCTACCCGAATGTGGTGGGGGTGTATTTCATATTTATTAGTGTATTTGCCATATGGCAACATACACTATTGGCATCGGTCGGATGGCGGGACCTAGGGGTCGGACCAAAATTTCTCGACGTTTCATAACGTCCTAAACACTTTGGCACCATTTTTGAAAATGTTTATATATATATGTATATATATATATATATTTAAAACATATATATAAATAGGCCCAATCGGGTCATTTTAAGGGTGGTTTTTAGGGGTTGAAAAACGTTTTTGGGTCCAAAAATACCTAAAAAATTCTCAGAATCGTTTCAAAATTGAAATTTAACCCTTTAATAGCCATTAAAAAGTGCTCCTAAAATTTTAATAAAATCGGCCTGACAGGACCGGATTTACAAATTTTCTGAAAACACTAGTTTGCAGATAGTGAGTTATGTAATTGAAAGGTGTTTTTAATTTTGGTGTAGACATTCGATCGACAATAATAATGCAATTAAGAAAAAAATGTAATTTTAAGGCTTGTATTAAGGAGTTAATTTTTTTATTTTGCCCAACAATCACCTTAAGTTAACATAATAAAGCCACAAGGCCTATATTAGCAAATACACTATATTGTCGGCAGGGTTTTGGCACTGCGACCCGGGTTTTCTTTTTTATTTATTCAAAACGTTCTACAGGCATAGCCCAATCACACAAAAATAGAAAAGACAAGGTTACAATGTGTTGTTAAGGCTGTCGGAACGCTCTGAATTTTGTTTGTGCTGAGACCCAGCGGTAAGGGGCGAGGTAGGAAAAAGACATATTGTGGATGTGACCTTCTTTAGTTCTGTCTCGCTCAAATCATCCGCACGTTTCAATTTTTGGCTGGTGCCAACTACGAGGCTAAAAAATGTTGTTGCAAGGGTGCCGCTATCAGTTGATGACTCGAATTTTTGGAAATATTTTGAAGATTTAAAAAACTTTCCCGAAAAAGGAAAAGTCACTTTAGGTTTGCGATGGAACAATTTTGTGAAATAAGTACAAATAAGGTCGTAGTGTGACATTGAAAACGTGTGTTTTTTGGCACAATTAATGCCAACTTTTTTCTAGTAAATCGTACGTAAATTACAAAAGTAGACCTAGATTTGTTCTTTATCTTCCTTAGAAAGAAAGAATTTTTGCAAAATGTTGACGAATAAGTCTACAATCAGCTATCAGCTGAAGCTCTGTTTTTGGCTCAAATTCAGAACGTTCCGACAGCCTAAAGCACTTCTGAAAACGTTTCTAACTAAATTCACTGAATGTGCAGTTAAAAATATCAACATTACAGCAATTTTTATATTATATAAAAGAACTGAGGGTACATATTCCACGTGGATGAAGTCACGGGTAAACCACTAGTGCTATATTAAAAAAAACCCGGGTCGCAGTGCCAAAACCCTGCCGACAATATAGTGTATTTGCTTGTATAGGGCCGTGTGGTTTTATACTTTTATTATGTGAAATTAAGTTTGTTTTTGGGCAAAATAAAAAATTTAACCCCTTAATACACCCCTTAAAATAACATTTTTTTCTTAATTGTAATATTATTATCAATCTAACGTCTACACCAAATTAAATACACCCTTCAATAAATAAGTCACTATCTGCAAACTAGTGTTTTCATAAAATTTGTAAATCCGGTCCTGTCGGGCCGATTTTATTAAAATTATGGGGAAACTTTTTAATCACTACCAAAGGGTTAAATTTCAATTTTGAAACGATTCGGAGAATTTTTTCGGTATTTTGGGGCCCAAAAACAGTTTACAACCCCTAAAAACTACCCTTAAAATAGCCCGATTAGGCCCATTTTAAATAGGCTTCTTGCGGTGATGGATTTCAACATGTGGCCCGAATTTCGTTGAAATCAATTAACTCTTTCGAAAGTTATCGCGCGTACACATATATATATATATACGTATATAAATATATATATATATATATATACATATATATATAAACATTTTAAAAAATGGTGCCAAAGTGTTTAGGAGGTTATGAAACGTCGAGAAATTTTGGTCCGACCCCTAGGTCCCGCCATCCGACCGACGCCAATAGTGTATGTTGCCATATGGCAAATACACTAATTATTCCGAAGAAAAAAGCTAAAGTTAGTGTACTATTTTATCTAGTATTTGATATATTATTATTGCTTCCATTCGTCGTGTTGGTTGCAAATACTGCGAGATTTAAAGATGCATTTTATTGTAAATGTTGACATTTGACATTTCTAGTTTTATGAACAGATCTGCATTATTTACGCAGATGCATTTTATAGCGAAGCTGCAGTTCAAATTAGACTTTTAAATTCAAATACAGCTTTTAAACAGATTGAAAAACTTTCATGATATTCGTCGTTAAAAAGATGAGTTAATGTTTATTATTTCATGTAGGAGAAAGTAGGGGAATTGCAATCATTTAAGCAGCAAAATCTATTAAAATTAAGAAAAAACGATTGTATTACAGCAATTTGTACTTGAAGCAATGTAGAAAGCAAGTACACCGAAAAAATTCTCGGAACTGATTCAAAATTGAAATTTAACCCTTTTGTATCAATTAAAAAGTGCTCCTAAAATTTTAATAAAACCAACTCGGCAGAGCTGGACTTATAAATTTTGTGAAAACACTTGCGGATAGAGAATTATACCTAAAAAATTGGCTGTATATAATTTTGTGTAGATGATAAATTGATAAAACAGACGAAATATTGAAATTAAGAAGAAATATTATTTTAAGGGGTTTATTAACTCTTAAGTGTGATTTTTCTGTTTAAAATAATGCAGATTGGCAAACTTTATGAATATTTCTATCAACATAATTACAATTTTTTTTAAACGCTTGTTCTAATTTTGGAACACTGGGACAAACGTACAGAGTTCCAATTTTGGAACACTGGAAAAAATGGGTAAGGAACTAATTTGTTTTTATTTTGTCCAAACACAAACTTAAGTTCAAGTAATAAAGCCACAATGCCTGTATTAGAAAATAATTGTCGGCAGGGGGTTTTGGCACTGCGACCACAGTTCTTATTATTAACCTTTTCTCGTTACGTCAAGAATCTCTCATATATGAAATTTGTTTTGTATGAGGCTTGATTTAATTTAACGTCTCGTGTTTCTTATTTCCTCAGTGAAGAGTTGCACATCAAAGCAACGTTATACCTACAGGTAGACGCTGGAATTGCAAATTCTAGTAGGTAACTCGATACATGTTCATAGAATTCTCTTGTTTGCTACAGTATATACAGTTAGCTTTTGAGGTACTTCTTCAAAATGAAACCAATTATTCAGTTCTGCTTAGGAATTTTCACTGGCTTCTAATAACGAGCCCTTTTCTATTTTACCATTAGTTCCCTCTATAAACATAATTTCAAAGGAATATGAAACGCTTGCTTACCAACTATTTTCCAAAAAAATATTAGATAAAAAACTTTTATAAAGACAAGCTTTTATTGCAGTGTACTAAAAAGAATAAAAATAATTTTTAATAATTTAAGTTATCTACACTAATATTATAAAGAAGAAAGATTTGTATTTTTGTGTGTGTGTTTGTAATGAATAAACTCAAAAACTACTGTTAGACCAGGGTCGATAATTTTTGAGACCAAAAAAAATTATAGTAGGATGAAACCCATTGGAAAAGGTAGAGAATATAACAAAAATTAAAGGAAAAATAAATTACGGTCGATCTGAGGTCGGGAAGGGGTAGGGGGTGAGTTTTTAAGGGTAAAAAACTGTTTATCTTGATTTCCGGCAAAACTACAAGTCCTATGAAAAAAAGTTAAATCGCAAAGTTGTAGGTAATAAAAATATCTACAACTTTTGTTTTTACACTTTTTTCACATAACTTCAAAATTTATGTGAAAAATTCAAATAACCAAGTTTTTGGTTTTTTATTTTTATCTTTTGCAAAAAAAATTATTTTTTCACGAAATTTGGTGAAAACTTACCTTTTTATGTCCCAAATACACAGTAATTTTTTTGATTTAAAATATTCATTTTTTCACCTTATTTTGACTTAATTTCGAAAAAGTACCCCTATTTTCAATCGAAAATTCTCACGTCAAAATTTCCGCTTTTTTAAAAAAATCGGTGGGCTTTTTGTTCCTCGAAATCTCTACTTTCTGATGGTATGAAAAAAAATATACATTGCTACGGTAAATGTTCTCAGAAAATGCAAATATGTTATCTTAAAATAGCAATAAATAGGCATCTACGCATATATAATCTTATAAATTATATGCGTAGATGCCTATTTATTGCTATTTTAAGATAACATATTTGCATTTTCTGAGAACATTTATCGTAGTAATGTATATTTTTTTCATACCATCAGAAAGTAGAGATTTCAAGGAACAAAAAGCCCACCGATTTTTTTAAAAAAGCGGATATTTTGACGTGAGAATTTTCGATTGAAAATGGGGGTACTTTTTCGAAATTAAATCAAAATAAGGTGAAAAAATGAATATTTTAAATCAAAAAAATTACTGTGTGTTTGGGACATAAAAAGGTAAGTTTTCACCAAATTTCGTGAAAAAATATTTTTTTTTGCAAAAGATAAAAATAAAAAACCAAAAACTTGGTTATTTGAATTTTTCACATAAATTTTGAGGTTATGGGAAAAAAGTGTAAAAACAAAAGTTGTAGATATTTTTATTACCTACAACTTTGCGATTTAACTTTTTTTCATAGAACTTGTAGTTTTGCCGGAAATCAAGATAAACCGTTTTTTACCCTTAAAAACTCACCCCCTACCCCTTCCCGACCTCAGATCGACCGTAATTTATTTTTTCTTTCATTTTTGTTATATTCTCTACCTTTTCCAATGGGTTTCATCCTACTATAATTTTCTTTCTCTTTTTACCATTTTCAAAGCTATCTACCCTGGTCTATGTGCCGCTTTAAAAAATTCTTTCACCATTAGAAAGCTACATTCACCCTGAGTAACGTAGGCTATATTTATTGCTAGAAAATATTAGGGATCCTTACTAAAACTTTAGTAACGTAACCCAACGTGTAAAAATTTGTTAACAGAATATTATTATACTAGAATATTAAAAGATATTTTTATTATTTTTGTCAGGCGACTCACAAAAGGTGTTAATCAAATTCACAATTTTCTTTATTATGTATTGAAGATTAAAAGTAGATGCGCCGTGATATTAATTTAATTTTTGTAAAAAATACATTTACTTTTCATGGCACATTTAAAAAGATTATTGTAACGAAGTTATATAATTAATTAATAATGAAGATGGGCAGTGGCGTAACCAAAATAATCTAAAGGATGAAATTACTTTCCAAGAATTTGTTGGAGCAATTCTTATTTATGGTTACAATTTTGGATTAAGATCGTTTCGAATTTTTGAAACGTCTGAATGTTCTGTTTTGGGGGTACTCAGTGGCGTAGCTAATAAAATTAGAATCAAGTCAAGGAAAGCTGGAATTTTTTAATGCCTTTTTTAAAAAAATATTAAAAAATGTTTTCCTTGTATTTTACGTAAATATAAGCAGTCTTCCTTTTTGATATTTATTGTCGAGCATCTATCTTTTTGTATTTATTTATTCTCTTTGAAATTCATTTCTTGACTGGTATCCACAATAAGTTCCTTTGAACGTAGTCTCAAACGTTTGTATTACGTTATTTATATTGCCGAGTTTGAGCGCAGTCAATACAGGGTCGAAGAGTGTATTTTTTCTTTTCCCAAAATAATTGTACCTAAATATAATTTTTGTATTTTATTTTTTTCTAGTACGTGTATATTAATTAACCACTTGGTCAGCTGTAACAATTATAAACGATGAAATTTTTATTTTAGTTTTTTTAGATACTGTAGACCAAGCTTAGGCAACATTTTTCATAACATGGGTCAGAATAAATTTTACGTTTTTTCCGCGGGCCGGACATCTTCTTGCGGCTTAGTCTGCAAATATAAAATTAAAAACCCGGGTCGTAGTGCCAAAACCCTGCCGACAATATAGTGTATCGTGCATATAGCCATAGTCGCTGCGCACGTTATTTAGTAAAAAAAAAAAAAAATAGTGTATTTGCTAATACAGGCCTTGTGGCTTTATTATGTGAACTTAAGTTGGTTTTTGGGCAAAATAAAAAATTTGACTCCTTAATACACCCCTTAAAATAACATTTATTTTCTTAATTGCAATATTATTATCAATCGAACTTCTATACCAAATTATATACAACTTTCAATAAATAATTAACTATATGCAAAGTAGTGTTTTCATAAAATTTGTAAGTCCGGTCCTGTCGGGCCGATTTTATTAAAATTTTAGGGACACTTTTTAATTACTACTGGAGGGTTAAATTTGAAACGATTCTGAGAATTTTTTCGGTATTTTGGGGCCCAAAAACATTTTTCAACCCCTAAAAACTACCCTTAAAATGGCCCGATTAGGCCCATTTTAAATAGGCTTCTTGCGGTGATGGATTTCAACACGTGGGCCAAATTTAATAGAAGTCAGTTTTAGTATTAGTACTAAATTATGAACATACATGTTCCTATGTTCGTTTAATATTCAATTTAAACTAGACGAATTGCATCGAAAAATATCTATTTATAATTTCTTGTAAAAATCTCGCGGGCCGGATAGAAACTTTTCGCGGACCGCAGTTGGCCCGCGGATCGGTGGTTGCCCACCGTTGCTGTAGAATATAGATGGATGATAACTAAAATCATTAGCGCTGTGTTATACATCAGTGCTACACTACTCGAGTATTCAAGAGTTAAAAATATATTTTTATCACCCATTTTTAGTGTATGTATTTGCCATACGGTAACATACACTATTGGCATCGGTCGGATGGCGGGACCTAGGGGTCGGACCTAAATTTCTCGACGTTTCATAACCTCCTAAACACTTTGGCACCATTTTTAAAAATGTTTATATATATATGTATATATATATATATATATATATATTTATATACGTATATATATATATATATATATATATATATATATATATGTGTACGCGCAATAACTTTCGAAAGACTTAATTGATTTCAACGAAATTTGGCCCACGTGTTGAAACCTATCACCGCAAGAAGCCTATTTAAAATGGGCTTAATCAGGCTATTTTCAGGGTAGTTTTTAGGGGTTGATAAATGTTTTTGGGCCCCAAAATACCGAAAAAATTCTCCGAATCGTTTCAAAATTGAAATTTAACCCTCTGGTAGTAATTAAAAAGTGTCCCCAAAATTTTAATAAAATCGGCCCGACAGAACCGGATTTACAAATTTTATGAAAACACTAGTTTGCAGATAGTGATTTATTTATTGAAGGGTGTTTAATTCAGTGTAGACGTTAGATTGATAATAATATTACAATTAAGAAAAAAAATGTTATTTTAAGGGGTGTATTAAGGGGTTAAATTTTTTATTTTGCCCAAAAACAAACTTAATTTCACATAATAAAAGTATAAAAACACACGGCCCTATACAAGCAAATACACTATATTGTCGGCAGGGTTTTGGCACTGCGACCCGGGTTTTTTAAATTTCAGATGGAAGTGAAAATGACGCACATTCTGACGCCGAGGTGTTCGATCGTGCTGTGGACGAAATCAAATTCTGATGTTGAGGTGTTCGATCGCGCTGTGGACAGGTTTTAAGGTAGGAAACATTTTTATTTTTTCAAAATGGATATCCAAGTTGTTTTTGTCTCAAACGGGTGTAACATCAAATTAGTAGCGAAATATTTACAAAGTTAGGAAATATTTGAAATTGCTGTAAAATACGTTTGTAACCATAGAAGGCTCTACTATTGTTTTCGTTGCCGTTTTTCATCTCAATCGCGTGCAGAGCCGCCGGTAACGGCTAGTATTTCTATAAACCTAAATTATAACAACAAGTTAATAATGTTTAACTAGATAATTATTGTTCCTATTTTTACTCAGAATTCACACAAAAGAAATTAATTTGGTAAACTGATCAAAATATTAATTTGTTAAAAAATAACATAAACCAGCTTACTAACGTCAGTATGATTCGAAAGAAATGTTATCAAAATCTATCCAGCCTTTTTTTCTTTGAACAAAAATACTGCAAAAAGTGTATTTCAAGATTTTTTGAAAAATATTTCACGGGTCTGATTTGTTAAATATCTACATATTTTATAGTAAATATTCATCATATGGGGAAGTTGGTCATGTGGACCTCGAGGGTCGCAATTCCCAATAAACGACCCACCTCACGGCTTGTTTCTATATATTTTTTACTATGAAACAACAAGCAAGCAGTCTTATTGTCTGCTTGTAGAGTTTAATAATTCAAACGATCAAAGGAAGTAAATGTTAATATCATACATCTTTTGATAATTTCATGCTCTATTTTTGCTTTGCATTTTATGTAAGTTCTTATTCACGCAGCCAATGAAACTCATTCACGTTATGAAGTACTAAGGTTACTAGAATACTAGAAGGTTGGACGTAAGAGGCCATAAACATGATCCTCTATGATTTGTTGAGTCGATTGCTTACGTCATGGATGCTCATGGCTTGGTTTTTTCAATTATTGTTATCCCAACTGTTTGGAAAAAGACTCTACAAGCCAACTTTCCTCGTCCTCTCTCGCGTCATGCCTAGTCACACCTTCAACAATTTTAACGCCCAACCTTAGTTTTTGGAAACCTTGTATATATACAAAAGTAATATAAACTGAATCCATTTTGTGATCAATATCTTGTCAATTGTGTGTCACAATAATTAATCTCGGATATATTGAATTCAAACTAATTGAGTTTGTAATTTCCGTTTGTGGCAGGTTGTGGGTTTTACGTGGTTTAACTATTATCGTTGATTGTAACCATGCTATAATTATGAAAATGACGTAAGGTGTATCATTTAATAAAATCCTTACAAAAACATAAATTTAAAAAAAGGGGCCAAACTCAGTATCTAGAAAGAATTGGTCAGTATTTTTAACATAAGTTTGTAAAAAAAAAACGTCAAAATGTTAGTTTTGACTAAGTTGGAATCGTAGGGAATTGGACAGTTTACGAAAGAGTTTTATGTCTGTAAAACAGATGTTTTTACAGACATAAAACTTCTGTATAATAAACTGTTTATATATGTTTTTTTAAAGATTATTGATAAAATTGGAAGAGAGAAAAAACTTACCACAAGAAAATAATAATATCAACAAAATTAACAATAGAATTATAGGAATAAGTTGCTGAGGAAGTTGCTATTAGCAACGAAACGTTCAACTTAATCAAAGTTAATTCTTTCGTAAACTGTTTTGAATTCTTTAAAATATGGACACGAATTTTCTAACGTTAGTTTTGACTTTCTGTAATTCGAATTCTCGTGTCGTGCTGTAAAGAAATATTGACGAATATCACGTCTTTTGATTCAATTTTTAGAGCAAAAATATATGTTTTTTCGAAATTTTAAAGCTGCAAGTCAAATGTTGCGAAGCTTAATGCTTAATCACAGCTGATAAAAACTGTACTAAAATTAATTTTGCGAGCACATTAATTTTTCTAGAGCATATTCTACAATCTGAGGGATCAATCATACGAGTATTAAGGCTGTCGGAACGCTCTGAATTTAAGCCAAAAATAGGACTTCGGCTGATAGCTGATTGTATACTTATTCGTCAACATTTTGCAAAAATTCTTTCTCTATAAGGAAAATAAGGGACAAATCTAGATCTCTAATGGACTACTTTAGTAATTTATGTACGATTTACTAGAAAAAAGTTGGCATTAATTGTGCCAAGAAACGTACGTTTTCAATGTCACACTAGGACCTTATTCGTACGTATTTCACAAAATTGTTCCATCACAAATCTAAAGTGACGCTTCCTTTTTGGAAAAGTTTTTAAAATCTTCAAAATACAGTGTAAACTCTTTATAACGAAACTCAAGAGACCGAGCATTCTTTATCGTTATATAGAGTTAGCGTTATATGGAGTGAAGAAAGAAAAACAACCAAATTAACAATAATCTTTTCTACGTATGTTTTTGATAAAATTAATACATATAGTTTGCCTGACGTTTCAGGGCCTCAAAGGTTTAGTCGGCGTCTTTTGTAACCTGATAAGATAACATAAACAATAACACCGACAATGACGATTTTCTGTGTCTAAATATGAACACATTTCTTCGTAATAGAGAATGGCTGCTGCGCTATAAAGAGTGTATCAAAGTATGGGTTTTAAGGTAAACCAACCAAATTATGATCTTTTCTATGTTATAGAGAGTTTATCGTTATAAAGAATAATGTTATAAAGAGTTTACACTGTATTTCCAAAATTTAGAGTAATCAACTGACAGCGGCACCTTTGCAACAGCATTTTTCAGTTCCGTTGTGTAGCTTAAATTTAGAGCGTTCCGACAAGCCTTAAATATCAAAACTGAAACAAACTGTGCAAAAGTATTTCTATTTTCTAATAAAATCAGTTTTATCCGATAACAAATAAAGTGTTTAAAGACGAATAACGGGAACAAGCTCACCCTACAGTTTCTTAACGATCCAAAAATGAGCTTTTCTTCATAGAATGACTGTACGCAAAGAAAGGACTATAGAATTAAGTAATTTCCATAGCGTAAATAACCTTTACCGTCTCTTTATAAAAGCTTTAAGGGGAGACATGAACGTTTTAATAACTTTTTTACCGTTCGAAATCCACAAGTGAGGAATGATACTTAATTCAGGTCAAAATTCACTTTTCACAATTTTACAATAATTTTTGGTTTTAAGGTAGTTGTCGTGGCTAAGGCACGCCGTCAGAAAATTCTTAATTTTTGTATACTTATTAAGGACATGCTAATACAATTACCCTGCAAATTTGAAGTCGATCGACCGTATATAATCCGAGATAAATTCAATTAAAAATTGGATAATTAACATTGTATACGATCTCTGTAGTTCTAAACCAGTTTCTTATTTATAAAAAAAGAACTAACTGTCAGAAACTTCCCAAAAACTGACAGTCTTTCAATGCATTTGTTATGAGTTTAAAAAAAATAAGAATTTTTTGACCGTCTAATTATTTATAAATAACGGTTTAAAGTTCAACAATTTATAGAAAAGTATACATACATATGAATACTGTATGGGTTACGTTTCCACGGGTACAGTCTTGCGTACAAATTATGTATCACTTAGCTACAAGCTAGTATACTTTTGTGGCGCGTATAATCTATAACTTTTTGACAATATTGTACCACGACAACTACCTTAAAGTTCCCCGAGTTCAAAAAACATAATTTTGAAAAAAACTATTCGTCTGTTATGAAACTTCTTGGCTTCCGGGTTTGTAAGCCGTGGTCCATCGGTATTTCTACCTAATGTTACAGTTTAAAATTTAGCCATCTGGTGGCAATCTGTTTATTTTAACAGTTGTCAGTGATATGGCAATCTCTTTATTTAACAGTTGTCGGTAATATGATGTGTCGTGGCGCTGAAGTCTCTGAATAGAATTTCCACCCTATTATATTACGCAACTGACCACTAACGGTGCGAAGTATTCGCACGGGTTCGCTAGTCTACTTGACAGGGAGTTTGACAACGACATTAGACTGCTCATGTATGTTTAAAAACTGTTATTATACGATCACATTCTAAGGTCATTGTCAAATCAATTTTTTTGACAATGCTTTCGTAACTGAATCTTATGCCTCAGCTACACACTCGACGAGCGGCATGGGAAGTAGCGAGGAAAGGAGGCAGAGACGTTGTGTGGCCGCGTTACTCGTCATGCCGCACGTCATGCTCCTCGTCATGCCCAGTGCTCCCTCGATTGTCGGTTTTTTGTGCGCGAGTCAAAGGACCGGCAATAAAAGCACGAGTAAGCCGGCCACATACTCCCGCGCCACTCAGTACGCATCAAGCCGTCTAAGTGTAAAGGCATAGTGCGCACGCTGCCACAGTATCGACCTCCATTGCCGAAAGGCGAAAGCCGAGTGCGGAGCGTCGCGAGTACAGCAGTGTCTGGCCGCTTAGGGCAACATCGCGACAGCGCGATGAGCAGAGCGAGGAGCATAGTCTGGCAGTAGGGTAAGATACAGTAAGGCAAATTTCGTCTGCACTTTAAATCACAATATCTTCTTCTCGCTTTGTTTCGGATTTATAGCCCTTTTGAATAGACGCTAATGGCCAGAGCAGCTGTCGATGCCTCAATAAATCGATAATATCTGTTTGAAGCGACTGTTGATAAAAATAACTCAAACCTTAAACTGACGCTGAATTTAAGCCAAAAATAGGGCTTTGGATGATAGCTCATTGTAGACTTATTCGTCAATATTTTGCAAAAATTCTTTCTCTATAAGGAAGATAAAGGACAAATCTAGGTCTCTAATGGACTACTTTTGTAATTTATGTACGATTTACTAGAAAAAAGTTGGCATTAATTGTGCCAAAAAACACACGTTTTCAATGTTACACTTCGACTTTATTCGTATTTCACAAAATTATTTCATCACATGTTTCAAAATTGAAATTTAACCCTTTAATAGCAATTTAAAAGTGCTCTTAAAATTTTAAAAAAATCGGCCCGATAGGATCGGATTTTCAAATTTTTTTGAAAATACTGGTTTGCAGATAGTGACTTATTTACTGAAGGGTGTATTTAATTTGGTGTAGACCTTCGATCGGCAATAATATTGCAATTAAGAAAAAAATGTAATTTTAAGGGGTGTATTATCTAAGGAGTTAAATTTTGTATTTTGCCCAAAATCCAACTTAAGTTCGCATAATAAGAGCATTTTATTGTGACAGAAAATTTGCTAATTTAAAATTTTGAAGTTCGTCAAGCCCGGCTACCCTTCAGCCAGATCTGTGTTTTTTTATTCGGATATTACTAAAGAGTTATTGTACAAATTTTCACAGTGCCTCAAATACCTATCGAAAAATGTCTAACAGCTCTCCTACTAATATCTATGTGAAACAACCTTAAACTGACGACTAAGGTTCCCTTAACTTTGTCAGTTTGCAAAGACTCACCAGTATTAATATTTCTAAAGGGCACGCATATAATATTCTGTTAGTATGTGTGTATATCTTACAATGATAATATATCTTCTTCCCTAGTCTTATAATTGATTGTGTCAGCAATTAATGAAAATAAATGTACTATCAGCTCTTGCGAACTGCCGTGTCCCCGTTCATTTTCCTTAAGACCTAAATAAACAACAGCGCAGTCTCAACACTGATATAATGCTATCATTTAGCTATTCTCTTACATTGTACAAAAATTAATGACTCGCAAATATAATCTATATTATGTTTATTTTTTGTCGTTCATATAAAATGATGTGACTTCATAATATTGTAACTTGTTCTTGTAGAGACTGATTTTTAAGTTGGTTATTTTTTTAACAGCGTGCAGAAATTAAATAGGCGAACAAATATTTCAGGTAAGTTTTTTTGTCGAAACAAAAATAAAAGAGAAACAGATTTTTGTTGTTTAATTAAATTTTTACCATTCCAACCCACTAGTGGAGAATGGTACTAATTTAGGTCAAAATTGACTTTTCAAAATTTTACAATATGTTTCGTTTTGAAGTCTCCTGAATTCAAAAAACATCATTATTATTATCATTATTTTATTTGTCCTAAATAAAACATACATGGTATGAAGGACATGTCATGGTATATATACAAAACAAATAATAAACAAAAAAAACCCGGGTCGCAGTGCCAAAACCCTGCCGACAATATAGTGTATTTGCTTATACAGGTAGTGTGGCTTTATTATGCGAACTTAAGTTGGTTTTTGGATAAAATTAAAAATTTGACTCCTTAATACACCCCTTAAATAATATTTTTTTTCTTAATTGCAATATTATTATCAATCGAACCTCTATACCAAATTATATACAACTTTCAGTAAATAATTCACTATCTGCAAACTAGTGTTTTCAAAAAATTTGTAAGTCCGGTCCTGTCGGGCCGATTTTATTAAAATTTTAGGGACACTTTTTAATTATTACTAAAGGGTTAAATGTCAATTTTGAAACGATTATGAGAATTTTTTCGATATTTTGGGGCCCAAAAACATTTTTCAATCCCTAAAAACTACCCTCAAAATGACCCCAATACGCCCATTTTAAATAGGCTTCTTGCGGTGATGGATTTCAACACGTGGGCCAAATTTCGTTAAAATCAATTAACTCTTTCGAAAGTTATTGCCCGCACACATATATATATACGTATATATATATATATATATATATATATATATATATATATATATATATATATATATATATATATATATATACGTATATATATATATATATACGTATATATATATATATATACGTATATATATATATAAATATATATATACATATATATATAAACATTTTTAAAAATGGTGCCAAAGTGTTTAGGAGGTTATGAAACGTCGAGAAATTTTGGTCCGACACCTAGGTCCCGCCATCCGACCGATACCAATAGTGTATGTTGCCATATGGCAAATACACTAATAAACATACAATGGTAAAAGACAGATAAAATAAAATATTAAAACTAAAAGAAATAAAAAATATAACAATTTAACATTTAAAACTTATTCCTAAGTATTAAAATTGTAGTTTAAAAATTGTTCCTTGCTGTAAAAGGCATTTTCTACTAATATTTTTTTTATTATTGTGGTGAATTTTATTAACTTCATTTTTTTAAAGTATTTAGGTAATATATACGACAGGACAGACATAAAAATTTCATTAAACTTTGAAAACCTGTTTCTCTTTTAATTTTGAGTGTTAAAAAACTTACTTGGAATATTTGTTCGTCTACTTGATTTCTACACGCTGTTAAAAAAATCAACTCAAAAATCACCTGTATTAACAAAATAAAAATCAGTTTCAACTAAAATATAATTATTAAAATAATGAAACACTTAACTAATGCAAGTTATAAGGTGCGTTTGGTATCATACTCCAGTTTAAAAAATGTTAACACTTTTTACACTAGTGTTTGTTATACAAAGAAGTAAGATACGATTTGTTTCGGTGTCAAACTAAAGGAGTAAACAGTAACACTCGCGATTCTTGAGCAGAAGTCCGTAGAGAAGAGTAGAGTAGACCATGTGACATACGTCTGATTTTGACAATTAAACGAAGTACATTTTTCATTGTCCATTTTTACTTTTTTGTGTCTTAAAATTGTTCAGTTTCAATATAAAAACCATATAAAATTATTTTGGGTAGATATATCTTTATATAAAATGTTAAAAATAAAAGAAAGATTAGATACTTCTTACCACAACAGTTTTATTCAGTGGATGTACATTTCGAGAGTTTAGTGTTTTGCTGAAGATGGGAGCTTAGCTCTCGAAATGTACATCCATTGAATAAAACTGTTGTGGTAAGAAGTATCTATTCTTTCTTTTATTTTTATTGTTCCAACCACAGTGCTCTTAAGGCTGTCGGAACGCTTTGAATTTAAGCCAAAAATAGAGCTTCGGCTGTCAACTGATTGTAGACTTATTCGTTAACATTCTGCAAAAATTCTTTCTCTATAAGGAAGATAAAGGACAAATCTAGGTCTCTAATGGACTACTTTTGTAATTTATGTACGATTTACTAGAAAAAAGTTGGCATTAATTGTGCTAAAAAAACACACGTTTTCAATGTCACACTATGACCTTATTCGTACTTATTTCACAAAACTGTTCCATCACAAACCTAAAGTGACTCTTCCTTTTTCGGAAAAGTTTTTTAAATCTTCAAAATATTTCCAAAAATTAGAGTAATCAGTTGACAGCGGCACCCTTGCAATAAAATTTTTTAGCCTCGTAGTTGGCACCAGCCAAAAATTGAAACGTGCGGATGATTTGAGCGAGACAGAGCTAAAGAAGGCCATACCCACAATATGTCTTTTGCCTACCTCGCCCCTTACCGCTGGGTCTCAACACAAACAAAATTCGGAGCGTTCCGACAGCCTTAATATTTTTATTTATATAAAATGTTACTAGTTATTTATTAACAGTTATAACTGTTACTAAAAGTAGAGGGTGATGAGTATTGGTTTACTGACCTCGCTGTCATTGCTGTGTAACCTTAGCGTGTAGCCGGGCAGCAAATCCGGCCTCTTGTTGACGTCTTCTAGCGCGAGATGAGCGGCCGGCATGCAGGCCTGGCCCCCCTGCCAGCCGCCCTTGCCGGCTATCGGGAAAATGCCGCCAATGTGCAGAACGGTATCGTCGTCTGCATCGCCGCTTTCGTCATCAGGACCGTACGCTGTCACTGCGGGTGTGGTGTCGGCGGTCAGCCATGCGACCACTATTACACCAAGCCATAGTGGCAGATACTGGAAACAAACGCCCAACTTTATTCAATTGAACCAATCTATACCAATAGGGGGAATCCCCCTGGCGCCGGACAGCACCTAGTACCGGACAAAACACGTGGAAATATGAAATAACGCTAATAATAACATTCGTGTAATCGAAGACGTCAAACTCAACGGTCAGCTCTCCTCGCGGCGCGGGAGACCAATCTGTACTAATAGGGGAAATACCTAGGCTTGCCAACTTTAAAATACAAATTTGCGGGAAATAATGATTTCAAATGCGGGACAAGGGTTTAAAAAGCGGAATCCAACTAATTTTATTTAGAATACAAAAAAACGTGAAATTTTCTTTACAAATCAGGATGAGAAGTAAAATAAAACACCTTATTAGATTGATAATAGTCAATAATTAATAAAAAATCAGTTATAGTGTAATTTAGACTTTATTATGAAAACTATAAATTACTTTTTAAATGAGTATTTTTCTTGACATTTGGCAGTTTTAAGGATTTTTTTAATTTTTAAGTAAAAAATTGTAAAAATCTTTGCATGGATAAGAAAAATTTACTTTAACTTGTAGCTCTGACTTTACAGAATCCACATGAAGACGATATCGCGCGTCGGTTCAGGCATTATTACAAAGTGAGAAGACTCTCTCTGCTGCTGCATTAGAACACGGAATAGATGCAATGTATTTAGCGTCCTCCGAAAAGCGGGATATTTAGCGTCCCACACACACCCTGAGCGGGACGTCTCGTTAAGGGTATCAGAAACGGGACGTACCGCGTATAGCGGGACGGTTGGCAACCCTAGGAATACCCCTAACGCAGGACAGCACCTAGTACCAGACAAATCACGTCGAAACATGAAATAACGCTCATAATAACATTCGTGTAATCGAAGACGTCAAACTCAATGGTCGGATCCCCCCCGCGGCGAGGGATGCGTCAGTTTCGTTGCAGCGGCTGAGAAACGAAAAAGATGTTCCACACACATACACACACACACATTGCATTTTCAAAAATAGTGCCAATTTGCTTAAATGATGTGAAACATTGAGAAATTTTGGTCCGACCCCTAGGTCTCGTCATCTGACCGACGCCATATGGCAAATACACAAATAATAAATTTTTCATGTCCAACTGTATAAAATTAAATTGAAAAAAAAGAAGAATCCTTAATAATAAGCTTTAAGACAGTAATCTCTGTATTATTCTGAAATAATTATTATTTAAATACTCGAGCATTATGTATAAGAAATAATAACTCCATAATTGATGTAATTCGCGTTGTAAATTGAAAGGGACTAAGAAATGTAATAATTACAAGCTTTACGTTAAAATCAAGGGAGGATTTTCAATTAACAGGAATTCGTATTTTTAATTGTCGCTATCTTCATTAAGAGCTCTGTAGATATGCATTTTCGTTTATTGTTATAAGTGCCGATTAAATAGAGTTTAACGACGACTGTTTCATTCTACTTTTTCATAATGATGAGTTTTTTAATTTGTACTTTTTTTTTAAATATCATAAAGTAACCATTTTTATTCGTAGCTTTTTAGTAAATGAATGCTTTTGAACAGCGCCGGCCCTAGCCCTTGATAGAAAAAGATTATCTTTCAGCGCTCATTGGTTGACGCTTTTACTTCACGTAAATTGTTTTTCGTTTTTCTGTTAAAAAAGTAATGTCCCAAATTTTGAAAAACCAACTTTTATTGCAAACATCAACACTTGTTGAATTTAAATTAAATTAAGTAGCTTTAATTATTATACTTCTGCTTCTTTAACATTTAGAAAGTTCCTACCGCTATATAATTAAATTAGTATTTGGTGTTATTTTTCAATCAAAAGTTTATTTTGCGCTGGAAATTGTTTTTCGTATTTAGCTTTTCGGCGCCCTTTGCCACCTGGAACCTAGAGCGACCGCTCCTCTCGTTCTACCCTCGGGTTCGGCGCTGTTTTTGAAAGTAAAGACGGATCAATACTCTAGTTTGAAACATAAATATCAAACTATTATATAAAATATATTTCAATTCTGCATTACAGTCGATGTGAACTCCATCCTGTCTCAACACGGGATACCCCTTCCGCTTACAATTTTTAAGATATCAGTATACGCAGTTTACATAGCATAAAGCATTACGCAACTTATAGACCAATATAACATATTGAATCAGTTTCGTTTAAATATTGTAGGTTAAACATTTTCTTACTCTTGCTGTAAAGTAGGGATGTCGAAAAAATATCGATATATCGACATTTTGTATTTGATATATCGATATTTTTGGCCGATATTTAATATTTCGATATATCGATATAAAATAAAGAGTATCGAAAACTGATAATTTTTTCCAGTAGCAACACTTGTATGTACTACCGCAATTCACTATGACCGTTTAAATATTCCGAAAATATCGAAAACTCCATGTTTTTGGAAAAACATGTAAAACACGTTTCTTTTTCACCGGATTTTTCGATATTTTCGGAATAATAAACAGTCAAAATAGCTATTCATGCAATATTACATTTCATTTCTACATCTAGAAAATTTTTAATTATTTTGATTTACACCTCAATTCATGCTGTACCAACAATTTTCTGCCGAATGTCACCTCTGGCACGCATGCCATAGGTTCGCCATCCCTGGCTTTATTAATTGTTCGATTAATCTCTTAAATTATCTGCTCCTAAATGTATTAGACGTTTGATAAACAAAAAAAAAACTTATCGTTGTTTTTGATTTCAGATAATTATTTAGCACTTGATTTATTAGAAATAATGTCCGTTAATTGCTATTTGAGACTATATTAAGCTAGCCAATATATATACTAAATTTCTTCGAGTGCCAATGTTCTCTTTAAAATTATACCGATATATCGATATTTTTTAAAAATATATCGGTACCGATGTCGATACGATATATATCGATACGACATATATCGATACTTTTTGGCACTTCTGACATCCCTACTGTAAAGACATTTAGAGTAAAGGGTGATAAACAATGTGTGACACTCAAAACATTGTTTGTTTTTTTTTTGATCCCCTGGTTTGGAGCTAATTTTACTGTACTAGTACTTCTAAACTACTAAATTGTATTTCTTACAATGAAACATTACATCTGCTAACGATGTAAGTTTTCTATCAAGAAAATTACATTTCACTATTCCGTTGCCAAACTTTCCAGTGTAATGTTACGAAATTGTATATCAAGAACTTTCATTTTCTCATTTAAGTGAAGCAAAGTTAGCAAGAGCAATTTCAAAGTTTTCGTCTGAATGTCAACATTTATAATATTTATAATGTGGTAAGAGAACGAATGTGGTTATTTTTAAATGTAGTTATTAATTAAACTAGCGGACCCGTGCGAATACTTCGCACCGTTAGTGGTCAGTTACGTAATATAACAGGGTGGAAATACATTTTATTCTATTCTATTCAGAGACTTCACTACGCCACTTAATATTACCGATAACCAGATGGCATAATGTGTTTTTTGTTCTGAATGTTACTACTGTTAAAATTTTTAAACCGTAATTTTTTAATAAATATATTAAGAGAGAAAAGTAATTTTTAAAATGGCGTTTCAAACATTAATTTCGATACAGTATTACGGGAGATATTTCATACCGATAAAAAAACACCTTTGAGAAATAATTAATTAGATATTCCGTAATTAGTGAGATGCATTTATAATTGAATAGAGAACAAATCTACATTTTGAGGAATTAAATTATATGTACAGTCACACCCTACTTAACGCGCGAGATAATCCCAATAAGTTCCTGCGCTATACGAAGCAGCGAAGGTCATCTTAGTACGTAAATAACAAAACCGAGAATAAGAAAATTTGTTAGTTTTTTTGTTTAATTGTGTAACATTTACTGTTGAATACTTTTTATCACGTTAATTATAGATTGATTTATTGCTGATATCGATTTTTGTTCGTAACACATTTATGAAAATCAAATAAAAGTTCGAGTAGGAAGTTGTTTGTGATGAGGAAGGTTCCTCGTTTGACAAATTTTGTTTTTTCTTAAGAAGTTATCTAACGTCCTTTGCCTTTTTCTGTTTCGTTCAGCAAGCTGTTGTCGATAGCAAGATATTGCTTCTGTCAACATTTGAAACATTTTTAACCGACTTCAAAAAAAAGGAAGAGGTTCGTAATTCGTCGGAATCTTTTTTTTTTATTTTTTATGTATGTTCCCCGATTACTCGAAAACGCCTGAACCGATTTGGAAAATTCTTTTTTTGTTTGAAAGGGTATACATCCCAGGTGGTCCCATGGTCATCAGGTCAGGATCTGATGATGGAACCCTTGAGAAATCGAGGGAAATATGCGAAATCAAATCCACCACTAAAAAGTAAAAAATAAAAAAATATTAACCTCCTTCAAAAAATCACTAAAAAGATGAAAATAATGAAATTTTGAGATCGGAACTAATTTCATTACAAAAAAAAATCACTAAAAAGATGAAAATAATGATTTTTTGAGGTCGGCGCCTATTTAATAAAAGTAGATATGTAATTAAAAGTTTTTGTAATGAAATTAGCTCCGACCTCAAAATTTCATTATTTTCATCTTTTTAGTGATTTTTTTAAAGGAGGTTAATATTTTTTTTAAGTTTTTTTATGTACAAATTGATCCATAATTTACGTTATAGTGACTAAACTTTTTTTTAGAAACCGCGTAATACTGAAACAGGATTGCGCAAGGTCTTACTGTATATTGTATTATTATTTTGTTGGAATAAAAAACTTATCAAATTATAAATATTTTAGAGGAATTAGGATCAAAGAAATAAAAGACAAATTATAATTTCACAACGTTTCGTATTAAATTAATACTTCACCTGATGAAGTATTAATTTAATACGAAACGTTGTGAAATAATAATTTGTCTTTTATTTCTTTGATCCTAATTCCTCTAAAATATTTATAATTTATTAACATCAAAAGGATCTGATTATACATTTTTCAAAAAAACTTATTATTATCGATTTTATCAATCCAACTCCACTAGTACTAATTTAGGTCAAAATTCGTTTTTCAGAATGTTAGGAAAAAAAATGCATAATGTAGCGGTACGAGCTACAGTATATTGATAATTTTTATTTCTTTTTACGCATAATTTTAGAATTTATTTTATTTTAAAAAGTTTTGTACATTATGTAATTATTTTTTTTTTGTTAGATAATTTATCTAATTTTTCTGTCTTTGTTTTTTTGTATGAAAGGTCGTGTCCGTTGTAATCTTTTTTAATCTTTCTTTTAGTTTTATCTAGAATTCTCAGTCAAACACCGGTTAGGGTGATCATATTTTTTTATAAACTTATTTCTTAATAATTTTTTCAATTTTTTTTAAGTAAAGTGATTTTTTTGGTATTTAATATTTTTTTTATTCAATCTTTGTGATTTACTTTTGTGAAGTTTTTTTTTTTGGTTTGTATTCCTTTTTTTTACACCCAGTTACTCGTCTTGTTGACAGTAACTTAATCCAATTTTCCCGACTCCTAACAACAGTTTCTCTACGGATTTATTTCTGGGGGGCTGTCGTTTCCCATTGTCCGTGTCTAAACTTTGGATTCTTTCAAGTTTAGACACCAAAACTCCTTTCCTACAACCATATATCAAATATTTTTTTTATTTATTTTTTATTATTGATTAATTTATGTGAATATTTTTCTGTCATTTTAATTTTTTTTTTCTAATAAACGCTCATGTTGAGCAATATTCTTAAATTCAAAGTGTTATTAATTAATATAAAATCAAGAAAAGGTTTTTATTTTGTACGGCCCTTCCACCCCTAGACGGTAAAGAGCCAATATAGGGAACGGAACGTTACAATAAGGACAAGTTTTTATTGCAATGTACTGAATAAAAATACTTTATAATAATTTAAGTTCATAACTATCAAAGCGTGGTTTTTAAGTTCTATGATATAGTCACGGCCCACGCTTTTATAATTATAAACCTAAATTCAACTTGTAAGTTCGATTACAAACCCACATATAGACAGATAAATTAAAGCTTGTAAAAGTAAAATTTTGAGATGCATGATTTCCTATAAATTGGTAAAATTGATCTTATTTGTGCTTTTAAAATCAATCGAAAAAGGCAGAAGGAAAATGTATTTGTAATTTTGTTATTTGAATGAGATTAATACAGAAACATACGTAATTCACGTAATCAAATGACAGCACATTTTCAACATAATTTCCGTTGATTTGAATACAGCGCAGAAACAAATCGCGTTCTATATTATCTCACAGACTTTTTAGTGTATTTGCCATATGACAACATACACTATTGGCGTCGGTCGGATGGCGGGACCTAGGGGTCGGACTAAAATTTCTCGACGTTTCATAACCTCCTAAACACTTTGGCACCATTTTTGGAAAAATTATATATATATGTGTGTGTGTACGGGCAATAACTTTCGAAAGAGTTAATTCATTTTAAGGAAATTTGGCACGCATGTTGGAATACATCACCGCACGAAGCTTATTTAAAATGGGCCCAATCGGATCATTCTAAGGATGGTTTTTAGGGGTTGAAAAAAGTCTTTGGACCTAAAAATACCGAAAAAATTCGCAGAATCGTTTCAAAATTGAAATTTACTCTTTTAGTAGCAATTAAAATGTGCTCCCGAAATTTTAAAAAAATCGGCCCGCCAGAACCGGATTTACAAATTTTATGAAAACACTAGTTTGCAGATAGTGAGTTATTTACTGAAAGGTGTATTTAATTTGGTGTAGGTAGATGTTCGATGATAGTAATGTTGCAATTAAGAAAAAAACTGTTAATTTAAGGGGTGTATTAAGGAGTCAAGTTTTTTATTTTGCTTAAAAACCAACTAAAGTTCGCATAATAAAGCCACACTGCCTGTATTAGCAAATACACTATATTGTCGGCAGGGTTTGGGCACTGCGACCCGGGTTTTTTATTTGTGCTTTCTGGTCGAATTAAAATTAGAGTTTAAAAAAACTAAAACAGCACGCTTATGTGAACTAAAAAATGGAAAATAATTTGATAACAAAATTAACCTGACAGTAAAAATGTGTGGGTGCTATCTACTTAATTTTTCACGATAGCTCTACGTTTATAATTAGCTAGTAAATGAAAATTGTACTACCGATTAAGCACTCCACGCTTTTTACAGTAGGCAAAGCTAATTTTGTTCTCAAATTATTTAGCATTTTTTAGTTCATAAAAGCGTGCTGGTTTAGTTTTTTTAAACTCTAATTTTAATTATAAGATTAAAAAACAATATTGTAACGTACGTCACTGTACAGCGTGTTACCTTGCTTGCTGTAATTTTTCAAGTTTTTTTTATCCTGTAAGTCCTGGTCGGGATAATGGGACAAACTTATTAAATTATTGTATTGTTATCGGTCCTTGATAAGTGTGCAAAGTTTCAGTTTAATCTGACGTTTTGAAGTGGGTGAATTTCACGTTCAAAAATTTCGCCACATACATTCAAAGATTTAATTCTTTTATCATGATGATCCTGGTCCTGGTAATGAGATTAACTTATTAAATTAGTGTATTGTCATCGGTCCTTGATAAGTGTGCAAAGTTTCAGTTTAATCTGACGTTTTGAAATGGGTGAATTTCACGTTCAAAGATTCCTCAACAAACAAACATACATGTCAAACTAATAAAAGCGTGTTAAAAAGTTGCTATTTTCACATTACTTTCAATTTTATTATATGTAATTTAATCACTTTCTCCGTAACATATACATCAATTACGAACTGCAAACAATCTCCGCACGCGTCGTTTGTATATATTTGAATCTCAGATATAACCCGAGAGCTGTTAGACATTTTTGGTTAGGTATTTGAGGCACTGTGAAAATTTGTACAATACCTCTTTAGTAATATCCGAATACAAAAACACAGACCTGGCTGAAGGG
Source organism: Venustoraphidia nigricollis (assembly GCA_034508555.1). Classification (NCBI taxonomy): domain Eukaryota; kingdom Metazoa; phylum Arthropoda; class Insecta; order Raphidioptera; family Raphidiidae; genus Venustoraphidia; species Venustoraphidia nigricollis. The sequence goes on from JAVRKA010000008.1 coordinate 948,625, forward strand.
TAGCGGAGCTTAACCGACCCTCAAACTTTTAAATTAGCAAAAAAAAAATTCGCAATAAAAGACCTTCGAAGCATTTTGAAATTTTAATGCCTAGAAATTTAGTATTTAAGGACTTGAAAAATAAAAAAGCCAGATTTCTTAATGGGGTTTAAAACTTGGCCAGGTGTTTGCAAAATTATATTTTTAAAAAAAATTAAGAATATATTAGAGATATGTTGAAATTTAAACAGAATAATATTGGTAACTAAAAAGAGATAGATTCAAAAAAACAGGTCGGTTCGGTGGGACATTCTACCTCGCAGGTGATTAAAAATTTGAGGGTCTGTTAAGCCCCGCTACCCTTCAGCCAGGTCTGTCTTTTTCTATTCGGATATTACTAATGAGGTATTGTTTCACAATGCCTCAAATACCTACCCAAAAATGTCTAACAGCTCTCGCTCTATCAGTTATTGCATAACACAATATACACACCATATACGATTGTTGAACTTCAGAACTCCTAAGGGTTATGAACTGTGAAGGTCAAAATATTATTACAAACGTTAACCACATCCAAATAGAGACGTTTGTGATGAACTATTTTCACAACCAATTGAGTAACTGAAAGTTTAAATTACTACGTGTAAAATATTATCTACAGGCTGTTCAAAAAGTCCGCAAATGCTGTAATATCTCAAAGAAAGGATGTTTTCATAGAAAATGTTCATAATAAAAGTTTCTCAATTCGAAGGATTACTTATTTTGGTGACAAAAAATTCACTCTTCGAGGGTGTCCCCGCGAGGAGCTGGGTCAACTCTAAAAATTAAATTGGAAAACCCTTTTTTTCGCTATTAGATCGTATTTTGCAGACAAAAATAAACATCTTTTGTCCGAGAAAATTTTTTTTCAGCTACCAATCACGAATAGGGCTAGAAAAAGTTTTCAAATTACCCCCAACCCCCGGCTTGGAAATTTTGGCATATGGAAATTCGCTCTGTCGTTCACCTATTCAGAAGGAGGTAGGAAGTAATTTGGAGATTTTTTCAAGCCCCTTTGTGTTTGGTAGCTTGAAAACAACAATTTTGCACTCTCCCATGGGGGTGGGAGCGGATCCAGAGAAAAATGAGAGGCGTTAAGAGACCACCCCACTCTATTTTAATCTTTTAATCTTAATCTTGAAAATTGGGAAGCGGGGCAAAACCAAAAAAACTTGGTGGAGAAAAAATCGAAAATGTTTCTAGAGCGTCGATTTGTCAAAAACTTTTCTTGTTCATTTTTTTCGACATTTTTTCAATTTTTTTTTTTTTTTAAATAAACAGTTTGTGAAAATATATTTCATATATAATTAACTATTATGAAATACGAGGCGTTGAAATTTGTATATAATTAACTATTATGAAATACGAGGCGTTGAAATTTTTTTCTTCCAAAGGGGGCGGTGGTACAGAAAACGTTGGGAACCTTTGCTCTAGACAAATTTAACGGGACGCTAATGACAAATAACATTTAATATGACATAGTAAGCCATAAATATGTCACATGTGGAAATTCAATTTAATCTTCCACAGAAAAAAATACAATATCGCGTAGAATTTCCAGCAAAACGGACTTAAATGACCGCACTGTTCGTAAGAAGATTACAGGTTTAGGTCTGAACGTCGAAATTTATTAGTCATTGCATTCGCTGATGTCGATTAGATATAAAGCTTTTGTGTAGACATTTTTTTTTTATTTTTTATCCCCGTCTTTAAAATACGAAAGAGAAATATGTACGGATGATAAATCAATAATTAATTTAATGCGATTTATTTTGAAAGCAGTATTTATTTTACAGTACCAAAACTCTGCTAATACAAATATTTTGTGACTATATTAGGTGAATTTTAGTTTGTTTTTGAACACAATTAAAAATGTAACCTCTTTAAAATAATATATGTGGTTTCAGACCCAGTATATATTATAATTATATTTTTTAGAGGACTCTGGATCAATCAATTAATAATGCAATAATATCCATTAAAATAAAAACGAAACGTTGCGATTGGATATTAATGCATTATTAATTGATTGATCTAAAAAATATAATTACTTTAAAATAATGTGTTTTTAATTGAAATATTATTATTAATCGAACATCTGCACCAAATTAAATACACCATTGAGTAAATAACTATCTACAAACTAGTGTTCTCATAAAATTTGTAAATCCGGTCTTGTCCGGCCAATTTTATTAAAATTTTAGGAGCAATTTTTAATTGCTACTAAAAGGTTAAACTTCAATTTTGAAATGATTTTGAGAATTTTTTCGGTATTTCTGGTCCTAAAAACTTTTTTCAGCCCCTAAAAACCACCTTTAAAATAGTCCTAAGAAATAGAATTATTCTGTGACTTAAAACTGATAAAAAAATGGAAATATTTCATCTTTGATTCATTCGTAACTCTCACTATTGTGAAGGTTCATGTCTAGCGTTATCTAAGCTAAAATCAACCCTCGTATGATGTGAATTTAGTGTTGAAATTTGCTTTATTATGAGAGATTAACGGCTGCCATATGGCACCGTATAGTAAGTGATAACTCATTCAGCTGCGAAAGTGGAAAGATTTGGGATTGGGTCCCGACGATTACAGTTGTTTGGAAATAAATTTTTCTAATATAGCATTGCAACAATGGATGTTTTTTAACAAACATAGCAAACGATAGCTATTATCCTGTTTATAAATCTAGGCTTACGAACTATATCGTATTAAATACTTACTACAATTATTTATGTTTTCAATAATATATTACAACTTTACATATACTAATTACAGTGTAACGAACCTCAATATAACGATTTCCTCGATTTAACGAATTTTTTGAAATCCCTAGAACTGCCTGTAAGAGTTAATAAAAAATATACCTCTACATTACGAATAGTTTATGTAAAAAACTTCTTTATAACGAATTATCAATCATTGCAGAAAATAAATAGAAAGTATAATTTACCTCTATTTAACGATTTTTGTCAACTTATAACCTTTACATAACGTATCCTACCAATCAATCACACACAATTCCTTAATAACAACAGTACATGTCGCGACAGGTTCAGATACGTTAAATTTATCGCAAGACAATCGTTGTTCTTTGATGTAAAGTAATGTAAACACTGATGTTGGTCACTGTTGTTAGTAAATTTAAAGTTGCAGCGGCTGAGAAACGAAAACGGTGTTCCTGAACCATCGCAGAGAAAAGAAAAATCATTACGTATGTAGACGAGAATTCTACAAAGAAATCGTTAAAGACATCGTTAAAGAGTTCAAAACTCCCGCAAGTACATTGGCCACAATTTTAAAGTTTAAAGATAAGTTTTCAGAAGAAAATGGTTTTTCTTACTTTGTTAAAACGAATCTTAGACCAACCTAACCTCTATATAACAAACTTCATTATAACGAAATACTAATATTTTCTAGTTCCCTTCAGCTTTGTTATATCGAGGTTGTACTGTATTATAAAGATGTAAAATTTATAAAGTTTTCAGAAGAAAATGTTTTTTCTTACTTTGTTAAAACGGATCCTAGACCAACCTAACCTTTATATATAACAAACTTCATTATAACGAATTACTTGGTATAATGAATATTTTCTCATTCCCTCAAGCTTTGTTATATCGAGGTTGTACTGTATTAATACCTATTCTGTAAATCATTTTTGTTGACCCTTCCAGAAAGATAAAAAATTTAATCTAAATTAAAACAGGTTTATTATATTCAACAGATTGCATGTTTTGTAGTATTCAATTCTCAATCAACGATTTATCAAAAACAAAAAATGTTTCAAACGTGTTCAAGTGAAAATGAATTTTTAAAATTGGCACATTTTTTCGATTCTCGTCAAACAAATGCACATCAAAACGTATTTTAGTGTCCGATGTTCTATGAATCAATAACCAATATTCCAGCTGAAACTCGATTTTTATAAAAACAATTGATAACGCCGTTTTTGTGATATATCAGTTATACGTCAAACATACAAGCTGCATATCTCTATCGCACTTCCTCTACTTCAATACACCAGCAAAGAGAAGGATAGATAAACAAATTTATTTCGTTTTCAATCCATATTGAGAATAAAAGTGCCGCTTTCAATTCTCAGAACATTTTATATCCTGAAGGTACGTTTATAGCAGGTATTGTAAATTATTGATTGGAAATTACAGACGTTCGACAACTTTGCACTTTTGTCTCTACTAAAGGACCACTCTTTATATAACCGTTTTACTTAATAAAACTGTAAAAAAAATATGTATGATTGTTTCCTATTATAAATCATTGTCATAAACTCAGGGGTGTTTATTTATTTTCAATACGTTAAGAATTTACGAGGGTGCAAATTTTTAAATTTTTTTACTCGCTTACGTCATCGGCGCCAAGCGCGTTTCTCTACACAATAATAATAATAATAATAATAATAATAAAAACCCGGCTCGCCGTGCCAAAACCCTGCCGACAATATAGTGTATTTGCTTGTATAGGGCCGTGTGGTTTTATACGTTTATTATGTGAAGTTAAGTTTTGGGCAAAATAAAAAATTTAACTCCTTAATTATACACCCCTTAAAATAACATTTTTTTCTTAATTGTAATATTATTATCAATCTACGTCTACACCGAATTAAATAGGTACTTACATCCTTCAATAAATAAGTCACTATCTGCAAATTAGTGATTTCAAAAAATTTGTAAGTCCGGTCCTGTTGAGCCGTTTTTATTAAAATTTTAGCGGCACTTTTTAATTGTTACTAACGGGTGAAATGTCCATTTTGAAACGATTCTGAGAATTTTTTCGGTATTTTGAGGCCCAAAAACATTTTTCAATCCCTAAAAACTACCCTTAAAATGCCCCGATTACGCCCATTTTAAATAAGCTTCTTCAATACGTGGGCCAAATGTCGTTAAAATCAATTAACTCTTTCGAAAGTTATTGTCCGTAATATATATATATATATATATAAACATTTTTAAAAATGGTGCCAATGTGTTTAGGAGGTTATGAAACATCGAGAAATTTTGGTCCGACCCCTAGGTCCCGTTATCCGACCGACGCCAATAGTTTATGTTGCCATATGGTAAATACACTAAAAAATGCCTTTATTAAAAGTAGTTCTATACAGAAGTATATAATACAACATTGCGTCCAGTATATATCTAGTAATTATTAAAGATAATCTTTTAGATTATAGTAATTATTTTCAAATAGATAGTTTTTTATATAATATAACAGTTCTTGATATCATATTCGGTGCCATAGTGAATGCTTTCAGTTCAACAATTCGTTTTTACGGTTCCGTACCTCAAAAGAAAAAACCCGGGTCGCAGTGCCAAAACCCTGCCGACAATATAGTGTATTTGCTTGTATAGGGCCGTGTGGTTTTATACTTTTATTATGTGAAATTAAGTATGTTTTTGGGCAAAATAAAAAATTTAACCCCTTAATACACCCCTTAAAATAACATTTTTTTCTTAATTGTAATATTATTATCAATCTAACGTCTACACCGAATTAAATACACCCTTCAATAAATAAGTCACTATCTGCAAACTAGTGTTTTCATAAAATTTGTAAATCCGGTCCTGTCGGGCCGATTTTATTAAAATTGTGGAGACACTTTTTAATCACTACCAAAGGGTTAAATTTCAATTTTGAAACGATTCGGAGAATTTTTTCGGTATTTTGGGGCCCAAAAACAGTTTTCAACCCCGAAAAACTACCCTTAAAATAGCCCGATTACGCCCATTTTAAATAGGCTTCTTGCGGTGATGGATTTCAACACGTGGCCCAAATTTCGTTGAAATCAATTAACTCTTTCGAAAGTTATCGCGCGTACACATATATATATATATATATATATATATATATATATATATATATATATATATATATATAAACATTTTTAAAAATGGTGCCAAAGTGTTTAGGAGGTTATGAAACGTCGAGAAATTTTGGTCCGACCCCTAGGTCCCGCCATCCGACCGACGCCAATAGTGTATGTTGCCATATGGCAAATACACTAAAAAACGGAACCCTTATAGGATCATTAACGTATCTGTTCGTCCGTCTGTCAGAGCCAATTTGCTCCGAGACTAGTGGAGCGTTTGAGTTGAAATTCGGTACACATATGTAAGTCGGTGACCCAAAACGGACGTGTAACGTAAATAAATTAATTTTGAACATGGGGGTCATTTTTGGGGGCAAATTATAAAATTAAAAAAAAAAGTTTTGCAAACCGTACGGTGTGACATATCAAGTGAACGGGCTTGTAGCAAGGGTCTCAAATATGTTTTTTCCATGATTTTAAAATAAATAGTTTTGAAGTTTTTTAAGTAAATAGATAAAAATTGACCACCCTCCTCCTTACCTATCTCCGAAATTACTGAGTTTAAAATTTGGAAAAAAATAGGGAATGTCGGGTCTCACCGATAGTTTACAGGAAAACTTGAAAGAAAATCTTAACTCTTAAAGTACTCACGGAAAACGGAATAGTACGGAACCATCTTATCGCGAGTTCGACTCGCCCGGTTTCTTTTTTTATATATATCCCGTTTTGAATTTAATGCATTTACAAATAGTTAACAATTTAGGCTTTTAACATTTTAAAAACAAATGATAATGTAAATATTAATTATGAAAAGATAAATTGACATTACATGATTCGATACGATGAAAACGAATGTTTTAAAATTCTGTACAGTTCTAATAATTGAATTATCGTAATCAAATATTTGACCCTCACTACGCGATGATCAAAACAGACCTTCGGTTGTTAATCAACTTCAGAGAAACAGTCGATATGTGACTTAATTAAGTTGGCACAGTTTTGTAAACGTTATAGTATATTTCACAGATATTCTTGATTCTTTCTTAACACAAACTAACTAAATAAAAAATATTTTTAAAACTAGTCTAAAAGCGTTTTTAAATAGATGCTAGTGACATTTTTTTTTTTGTTTTTGAGTTTTATTAATTACATATTTATTATACAGTAAGATCCCGCTTAACGCGGAGATATGTTCCAATAAGTTCCTGCGCTAAACGAGGTCATCTTAATATGTAAATAATAGGCATAAGTGAAACAGAACCGAGAATAAGAAAATTTTTGTTTTTTTTTTGTTTATTTTTTGTAACATTTATTGTTAAATACTTTTTTATCACATTAATTATAGATTTATTCATTGACAATATTGACTTTTGTTCATAAAACATTTATAAAAATCAAATAAAAGTTCGAGTAAAAAGTTATGTTTGTGAAGAGAAAGGTTCCTCATTTGACATATGTATTTTGTTTGTTTTTTTTGACTTTTTCTGTTTCGTTCAGCAAGCTGTTGTCGATAGCAAGATATTGCATCAATGACACTTCGTCTTGCCTTTAAATTTCTATCGACATTTGCATCATTTGGTATAAATTGATCCATAATTAACGGTATAGTGGCTAAACTTTTTTTTTAGAAACCGCGTAATACTGAAACAGTTTTAAGCGAGGTCTTACTGTATTTGTATACATCAATGAGTCATCATTATTAGAGAATTTAGTCAGACGATGAAATAGAGTATAGCAGTTCTCGCAAATTTTAATCAAAATTGTTGAAACGAACGCGTCACGAAAATAAAAAATACAATCAAATCTGCATTCGCCACTGACTATAAAATAAGCGGAATCAGATATTGATTTAGGAATATTAATTTCGGTTAGACAAAACAGAAACACAGTAAACATAAATGTTCAAACCGAAAGCTTCATTTGAAAATAGAATAAACAAATCATTCCACGCTTCATTAAACATTTTTTTTTATTTTTTCAATTCACAGGTTTGTTTTATATTATATTCCAATTGCCAGGAGAAAAACCGCACAATGTAAATTACGTACATCCTTCTTTCAGAATATATTTAAACCAAACCGAAAAATTAGAATTTATTTCACGCGGAATAAAACCAAGTACAATAATTTATTAACATATTTTATAATCTGTTACATTAAATAGTATGTTCCAAACTTCAAACTATATTAGTTTAAGAATGAGTGGTTGGCAGACTTACGGTAAAGCCCTATATTTTACAAGCTTTTATTTAGTTTCATCTGTCCCGGTGTCTGTCTGTCTGTAATCGAATCTTGCAAATAAAATTTGACCCGCTTCCCGCTTTCCGATTGAGCTGAAATTTTGCACGCACCTTTGGTTTTGAAGACAATAATAATAATAATGCGTGTAACGTCCGTTTCTCGACTTTATATCATAACAGACACCATTCGCACCATTACTATTTTCCATCTACCACACTTCCCGTTATTTTTCTACATTTTTAAAACTTCAACTTATGTAATAGCAATGGGCGAATGAAGGAATTATAGGAAATTAGGATAAGGTAGGCAATTTTTGAACTAGGGGTTTGATAGGGAAACGGCCATGGCCTCAAATAAGGAACCATCTCAATATTTATCTGGAATTAATTGAGGGAAACCATGGAAAACCTCAATCAAGATGGCCGGTACAGGAATTATCGTTTCTCGGCGAGAGGCAGTAGGAAAAAGTCTCAACCACATTTGCCCCCGCCGTGATTCGAACCCGGACCTCCCGAATGCGAGTCACCACTACTCTACCCAGCTCGGTCTTTTGAAGACAATACAATTAAGTACATTGAATATTATGGTAGATCCAATATGGCCGCCACCACAAAATGGCGCATTACCTTCTTCACTCGGTAAGTGGCGCTGTCGTCGAGATCCAGAAATATTTCTTTAATTTTCCTCCTTGGCACTCAAAGGGCTAAATAAACAAATGATTCTGTTTTATATTAACCCGCTTTTTCCCGACTTTTGTATAAATAGTATATATATTTTGTATAAATAGTATTTCATAAGAGCAATTTTTTTAATTAAGTGTGATTTTCCTGTTTAAAATAATGCAGGTTGGCAAACTTTATGAACATAATTACAGTTTTGTTGAACGTTTGTTCCAATTTTGGAACAGTGGGACAATATTGGAACACTGGGAAAAAATGGGTTAATGGAGATCCGCCACAATTTTGTTAATCTCGTTGGAATCTGTAGACGAAAAAATTTATGAAACGCTGCATTATGTGTGCCGCCCCCTTTATAACAAATTCATTACGTATATATTTAGTTTCCTGCTTTTTGTGTTTGCACGAAGCATATGCATGTAAATCTAGTTGTAATAGCAACAACAGCAACCGGAATGTAAATACCATCTAACAAAAAACAGATATTGTATGTATCACGGCAAAAGCAACAAGTTTGATATAAATCCAGCAACGAGAATAATAATTCAAATGCAGATAATATATTATATCCAATGGAAGACTTATTGTAGCATTAGTTTTTATCTCTCAACATTAAGTCAAACAATTTACATCGTGTTTAGAAAATGGCGGCCGGTAGTTGTTCAGTTAGTTTTGCTATTGGTTATTTTTTTTGCGTAAACCTTAATTCTTTTCCTAAAATTCCTTATAACATCAACTATCTGTCAGTGAAAGTCCCGTCAAAATCGGTCCAGGATTAGCTGGAACAGACATTTTACAGACGGATAAACATTTTAAAAATTGGTTTTTAGATATATATACTTTCATATGCTCTAAAAATAGAAACCATATTTTATTTTTCTTTTATAACGTTTAGAAGTGTGGGACACCATGTAAATCAAATTAAATATAGGTAAAGCGAGTGCCCCATGCTTCTAAACGTCATAAAAAAGAATAAAATGTATTCTCTATTTTAGTGTGTTAAAATAAACGCGTTTTTAATTTTTTTTTTAATTAGAAATTTTTAATAACGAAATTAAATCGTACTTGATATACCGGGTGTTATTATATCATATTATTATGATCAGCATGGCTATGAAACAAAAATATAACAAAATATTAAGATGAAATCAAAAAGCAACTGTTCAAAACTCTAAAATATCTTAATTTAATATTACTTTAAATATTTAAATGGTCTCTTCAATGTCTTAAATAAGTTTTTCATAGAACAGTGGCACATAAATAGTGTGAAATGCATTTTGAGAAAGACAATTATATGCAGTCTTTTAAAGAGCAAAGAAAGATAGCAATATAATAATTCATTACTATAGATTGTATTATAAATTGGAACTCGCATGCTCATAAAAATCATTCGAATGATTTTGAATAACTTCTCGAAACATCCCAAGATATTTTAATAAACGAATAGCTCGACAATTTTCGCTCGAAATATCCCATCTTTACTCTAAAATTCTTCGAATTCTGTTTTCCTACGCAATTACGTAGCTCCTAGTTGTATTGTGCTGTTGTAAACTTTCACCGAAACCCTTTAGAAACGTACGTAATGAAGGCAGATGGTAGTGAATCAGTGGTACCAACCACTAAGCAGGCAGGAACGCTCACTAAGTTGGCCAGTTTGCGGCGAAGTTGGAATATAACCATAGACCTCAGTGTTTCCAGTTCTATGAATTCACATTTACATTAGTAATAATGTGAAGGTTCATCAAGCATTATATTTTACGGAGTGACTCATTTAAAATTTATATTATTCTTCTATATTTCTAGAAAACTACATAATAACTTTCGTCATGAATGTAGATACGATCGACCAACAAAATTACATAATACAAAGTATAATAATAGGGAAAATTGTTTCATTTTAATAACAGCTATATAACTGTTATTTATAAATAACTGATAAACGACGGTTTGTAATAAAATTGTACTTAATATTAGCGAATATTTATTCCATATAAATTAAAAATTACAGTAAGACCTCGCTTAACGCAAAAGATACGTTCATGCGAGGTCCTCTTAAGGCTGTCGGAACGCTCTGAATTTAAGCCAAAAATAGAGCTTCGGCTGTCAACTCGTTGTAGACTTATTCGTGAACATTCTGCAAAAAATCTTTCTCTATAAGGAAGATAAAGGACAAATCTAGGTCTCTAATGGACTACTTTTGTAATTTATGTACGAATTTCTAGAAAAAATTTGGCATTATTTGTGCTAAAAAAACGGAGGTTTTCAATGTCACACTATGACCTTATTCGTACTTATTTCACAAAACTGTTCCATCACAAACCTAAAACGACTCTTCCTTTTTCGGAAAAGTTTTTTAAATCTTCAAAATATTTCCAAAATTTAGAGTAATCAATTGACAGCGGCACCCTTGCAAAAAAAATTTTTAGCCTCGTAGTTGGCACCAGCCAAAAATTGAAACGTGCGGATGATTTGAGCGAGACAGAGCTAAAGAAGGTTACACCCACAATATGTCTTTTGCCTACCTCGCCTCTTACCGCTGGGTCTCAGCACAAACAAAATTCAGAGCGTTCCGACAGCCTTAATACGTAGATAATAGGTATAATTGAAACAGAACCGAGAATAAGAAAATTTGTTAGTTTCTTTTTAACATTTAATACGTTTTATCATATTAATTGTAGATTTATTTATTGCTAGTATCGATTTTTGTTCATAAATCATTTATGAAAATGAAATAAAAGTTCGAGTAAGAAGTTATGTTTGTGTTGAGGAAGGTTCCTCATTTGACATATTTTGGTTTTTGTGAAGAAGTCATCTAATGTCGTTTGCCTTTTTCTGTTTCGTCCCGCAAGCTGTTGTCGATAGCAAGATAATGCATTAATGACACTTTGTCGTGCCTTTAAACTTCTGTCAACATTTGAATCTTTTTGTATAAACTGATCCATAATTTACGTTATATCGGCTAGACTTTTTTTTTAGAAACCGCGTAATACTGAAAAAAACGTTAAGTGAGGTTTTACTGTATTAAAGAAGTCTAATGTCGTTTGTCTTTTCTTGTTTCGTTTAGCAAACTGTTGTCGATAGCAAGATATTGCATCAATGACACTTCGTCTCGCCTTTGCTATCAGCATTTGAATCATTTTTTATAAACTGCGATCGATAGTTTACGTTATAGTGGCTAAACTTTTTTTTTTTAGAAATCGCGTAATATTGAAACAGTGTTAAGCGTGGTTTTAGTGTAGTTTTTAATCACGCCAAAGAAGTATAACTTCAAACGTGCATCTACTTTTTTCCCCCAAAAATTGACCGTTCTAGAGTTATTTTCAAATATCTGTCGTTGAACGCATTGCGATCTTTTGGGAGACTTCGAGATGCAAAAAAAATTACCACCGTTTATCAGACTACAGTTTTAACAATAAAAACGTAGTTCGGCCTTTTTTTTAAACAAAATATTTCACTTTATGATGTAAATTATGTTGCAGGTACGTACCTGCAACATAATTTACATCATAAAGTGAAATATTTTATTTACTGAATATTATACTGCTAAAATCATAACCCTTCATTTTAGCTTTGTCATAGTCGAGTAAAAATATGTCCTTCCAAAAACATAAATGGTGAAAAAGGGTCAAGTTCGACACAAAGAACAAGTATTTGCTGGCTTATCGTAAAAAGGATGTGAGATCTAAGAAGGTGCCAAGTTTTCCGTTGGCAATACATACACGAGTCATTTAGTTATAATTAAACTTGCCAAGTTCGAGTAAAAATATGTCCTTCCAAAAACATAAATGTGGAAAAAGAGCCAAGTTCGACACAAAGAACAAGTATTTGCTGGCTTATCGTAAAAAGGATGTGAGATCTAAGAAGGTGCCAAGTTTTCCGTTGGCAATACATACACGAGTCATTTAGTTATAATTAAACTTGCCAAGTTCGAGTAAAAATATGTCCTTCCAAAAACATAAATGTGGAAAAAGAGCCAAGTTTGACACAAAGAACAAGCGAGTTTGCTGGCTTTGCCGTAAAAAGGATGTGAGATCTAAGAAGGTGCCAAGTTTTCCGTTGGCAATACATACACGAGTCATTTAGTTATAATTAAACTTGCCAAGTTCGAGTAAAAATATGTCCTTCCAAAAACATAAATGTGGAAAAAGAGCCAAGTTTGACACAAAGAACAAGCGAGTTTGCTGGCTTTGCCGTAAAAAGGATGTGAGATCTAAGTAGGTGCCAGTTTTCCGTTGGTAATACATGCACGAGTCATTTAGTTATAATTAAACTTGCCAAGTTCGATGAAAAATATGTCCTTCCAAAAACATAAATGTGGAAAAAGAGCCAAGTTCAGCACAAAGAACAAGCGAGTTTGCTGGCTTTGCCGTAAAAAGGATGTGAGATCTAAGAAGGTACCAAGTTTTCCGTTGGCAATACATGAGTCATTTTCTTATAATTAAACTTGCCAAGTAAAAACATGGCACCTTCTTAGATCTCGCTTCTTTTTTTTGGCAGATACTTTCGAAAAAGCTAATTGATTTTAACAAAATTTGGTCCACATGTCAAAACGACATGTAGTCTATTTAAAGGATCGTTTAGGGGTTAAAAAATATTCGTGGGCTCAAAAATACCCAAAAAAATATCAGAACCGTTCCAAAAATTAAATTTGTTCTTGAGTAAAGATTACAATGTGCAGCTAAAATTTCAATAAAATCGGTCCGGCAGGCCCGAACTTACAAATTTTATGAAGATACCAGTTTGCTGGTAAGAATTTGCTTAGTGAAGGCTGTATTTAATTTGGTGCAGATATTGCATTAACTATAATAATGCAATTAAGAAACAAAATATTATTTTGTGAGGTGTACTAAGAGGTTAACTTTTCTATATTGTCCAAAAACAACCATAAATTCACATAAGTTACACGGCCTGTTTAACAAATGCAGTATTTTACTTCGCTTAATGCAATAAATACGTTCCAATAATCGAGGTCATTCTAATACGAAAATAATAGGCCTAAGTGAAACAAAACCGAGAATAAAATTTGTTAGTTGTTTTTTTTTTTTTTTTTTGTTTAATTTTTATCACAATAATTGCTAGTATCGATTTTTGTTCATAAAACATTTATAAAAATCAAATAAAAGTTCGAGTAAGATGTTATATTTGTGACAACGAAGGTTCCTCATTGACATATTTTGTTTTTTGTGGAGAAGTCATCAAATGTCGTTTGCCTCTTTCTGTTTCGTTTAGCAAGCTATTGTCGATAGCAAGATATTGCATCGATGACACTTTCTCTTGCTGTTGAACTTCTATCAACATTTGCATCATTTCGTATAAACTGATCCATAATTTACGTTATAGTAGCTAAACTGTTTTTGAAATCGCGTAATTTTGAAACAGCGTTAAACGGAGCAGCGTTGAGCAAGGTCGTTACTATACACTATACGTACTGTCGACAAGGTTTTGGCACAGTGACCCAAATTTTTCAATTTCTCAGCTTTAAAATTTCACAACAATCTTCCTGCTGAACTGAAGTTATTGCCTTTTCCTAAATCTAAAAGAGAGCTGAAGACTCTGCTAATTAAATCTTGTTTTTATTCAGTTAATTAATTTTATTCGATTAATTATAATTATTAAAACTGCCTTAATCCTACTTAAGGATGATTTGTCGGTACAATCGGAAACAAAAGTTAATGACATTTTCATCAAATCCATATCTTTTAATATCTGTTGAAATAAATGATTTAAATCAACAATTTTTTTTTATAATTTAAATTTTCATTTTAAGTTTCTAAAAGAATGAAATTTAGTCATCATTTTAATAATATTAACATAAAAATCTCAATATAAGTGAAAATTGTAAAATAACTTTTGTTTGTGACTGTACCTTGAATTTAACTTTAAAAAAATAAAAACTAAAATTTTTTTTGTCACTTATCATCGACACAAATTATCCCAAAAATTAAAGTAAAAAATTACGGGACAAATACATACGTTCGTAAATTTCCAATTTAATTTTATTTAATTAAATAAAATAATGCTTGTTTTTATTCAGGAAAGCGTGACAACACCGCACCATTTTAATAGTTGGTATTATCCAATTTTAGAAGTAAATTGTCAGCAAAAAAATTTATTTACAACGACGTAAACAAACTGAACTATCACAGAAACCTAAACTTGATGTTTGCGACGTTGCCACGTTTTCCTTGTAATTCATACTGCTTATTCAATAATACGGCAAATATCACTAATTTTTATTATTTTTCTCTATAAATAATATTGAAACTACCAATTATTAATCGCTTTTATGTTTCTTAAATATTTAATCTATTGATTTGAAATTTTTGGAATTTTTCACATCACAATTTCATTATTTTTTTTTTTTTCATTTAAATAAGTCTGATAGCATGTTTTCCATTTAACTACGTGTTAATTTGTTACAACTAATAAATGTTATAACTTTTCAACGGGCTTGTAAAAAAATCCCAATTTTTTTTGAGGAACTTCAGTAGACTTGCCAGAATTTTTTTTCAATCGATTTTCGTCATTTTCAGTATACCGACAAATCATCCTTAACTGTTGTATCGGGTAATAAATATATTCTATTCTATTATATTAAAATACGAAAGTCATGCACCACTTGCCAAAATAATATTTTAAGATTTTATGTTCGTGAAACAGGTGCTTTATTAACACCTGCATTTACCGCGAATATTGAAAATAATTAATTTAACAGTTGAATGTTTACATAGACATTTAACTAAGACGCCGTAATATGTTTTATGTTTATTATACTCAAATGAAATAAGCCGCATATACATGTCAAAGAAATGTCGTTGGTTCGTTCCCATGAGAAATTATACTTAGGAGCACGCTCATCGCATTAAAACGTTAATGTATTATGGTGGGAGCAGCGGTAATCCCTGCGCCTCCACCACCGTTCTTATTAATGAACTTACAAAGCGCGTTCAATAAGTACATGGCTTCCATAACACAATTTTGCATACTAGCTCACTAGAATCATAATATATCTTGTGATTTTCGAACGATATTTAAGGGCGGATGATTTAGCTATAACATTTTTAGGGCTCCGTATCTCAAAAAGAAAAAAAATATTAGTAAAAAAACTTTTTAAAGACAAGCTTTTATTGAATACTTTCGATTCATAATTATAAAAGCGTGGGTTGGAACCTCTATGATAGTAACGACCCATGCTTTTATAATCATTAATAATAATAATAATAATAAACATATTACTGTACAACGTGTTAGCTTGCTTGCAGTAATTTAGTTAGTCTTATTTTTCTCATCCTGAAGGTCCTGGTAATGGGAGAAACTTATTAAATTATTGTATTGTCATCAGTCCTTCATAAGTGTGCAAAGTTTCAGTTTTCAGTTTCACGTTCAAAGGTTCCTTTACCAACATACAGGTAGATATGGGAGAAACGGGTCTTTTAGTGATCTGCATCTTTGCATCTGGATCCCGTATATGAGCCGGCTCACTGAACCGTTTCAAAAAGAGCCGAGTTCTGAATATGTTACTGCAGTCTGCCACTGAGTTACCTAGTTCAGTCAATCATATCATGACCTGTATAGAATCAAGAATGCATACCCAAACATGTGATGCATGAGTCATTTGAGCTGACAGATGCATCAAAGCGAGAACTGATACGTAAGTGTAAAATGTGCTTCTGTGTCTTAAGTGTTTCACTGAGTTATGCGGATCCGTTGATCCGTCGGCTCTCACGGATCTTCTGTCGGAGTCGGCTCTTTGAACCGGTTCAGATCTGAGCTACCCAACTTTACAAACAGGTGAAGTTAATAAAAACATGTTAAAAAGAACCTTTTTAGAATCGAGTCTATGAAATAAACAAGCTATATCCATGCGTCAATAACTTTAATATAGTATGTAAAATTCTACTGAATAAACAGAATTCATTAAAATTTTAAGTATAAATATACAAACTTTTGTCATAATTATTCTTAATAATTAAATTTTCCGCTCAAAACTAAAATTCTTAATGAAATACGTAAATTTCCTCTTTTCCATATTCATAATTCGTAAAGTATTTAATATTTAATTTCCAACATATTTCAATCTTTCCAAACAACTTTTCAAATACTTGATAAACTAAAGAAAAGTTACAAACACTTTCTAGAGAAATGAATTTTCTTTACGAAAAATAAAGAAGTCACTAGTGTGAAAGAAAATGTCAAGGAAAACAAATGAAAAACACGTAT
This sequence comes from Venustoraphidia nigricollis, assembly GCA_034508555.1. Classification (NCBI taxonomy): domain Eukaryota; kingdom Metazoa; phylum Arthropoda; class Insecta; order Raphidioptera; family Raphidiidae; genus Venustoraphidia; species Venustoraphidia nigricollis. Next base: position 965,599 of record JAVRKA010000008.1, read on the forward strand.
GCAGGGACTTGTGTGCATGAAATTGGAATTTCAGAGAAAAATTATTTCAAAATCACAAAAAATGGCTACATAGAACACGCAAGCAATTTCAGCTGTCTTGAAAAGGCGTGAAAATAATGTAACAATTTTATTTTTGTGCAAAATGAAAAAAAGTACAAAGTAATGTTGAAATAATAGATGTTATTTACGAACGAGACATATAAAGTTCAATACCGAGCGGTGCAGCGTAGTGGTGAGAGCACTAGATTCACATTCGGGTATGGTATCGGGTTCAAATCCCGGCAGGGGCTGGTGTGGCTGGGACTTTTTACTACTGCCGGGAAACGGTAATTTCTGTCCCGGCCATCTTGTTGAAGTTTTCCATGGTTTCCCGCAATTTCACAGATAAATGTGAGTAACCTAGAAGGACACTTCGCTCACTACTACTTCGCGTACTTTCGCGTCAGTGTGCACGAGAAAACTGTTTCGGCCCGCTGTTACAGACGGCGTGCGAGTAATTCCAGTGATGCATAAATGTTACGCTTTCTGTCTTCAAATCGAAGCCGAAAGTACGTACTTCCGGCTTTAATTTTAAGGCAGAAAGCCTATCATTTATGCACTGCTGGAATTACTCGCAAGCCATCTGTAAAAACGGGCCGAAACAGTTTTCTCGTACTTTCGACCGGATATAAAGAAAAATAGTATACACCGACGGCCAGAAAGTTGAAATTTCTGCACTGCGCGATACACAATGTCTGAGGCGAAGCCGAGGGTATCATGTGTCGCACAGTGCAAGAATTTCAACTTTCTACCCTTATGGTGTAATATACTATTGTTCTTTCTTTAAAAATCAACAAAAAAAAACTTAAAATACCGGTTTTTTCTCAAAGTAATATATAATAACATTCCAATAGAATTAAAAGTACTACGGCCATTCACTTTTAAAAAGGAAATAAAACAATTCTATTATAATTGTTAATTAATATATTTATATTTATCAAAATGAATATTTTATATTGTTATTTTAACAGAATTGAATTTTATATTGTTGTGTATAATTTATATAACATTTTGTATCGTAAATGGTTGAGTGGAAGATCAGCTACGGCTGAACTCCGCCAAATAAAGTTTATTATTATTATTATTATTAAAAACTGGTTCTCAAATTTGTAATAGGTCCACATCACTAGTTTGTGCCATACGGTAAATACACTAATAAAGCATTAGTTTTTCAAATAAAACCAGTCCCTTAAACCATAGATGTAACAAAATATTTTAGACAACGTTTCGTGTTCGTTGTGGAATCTCAGATTAGTAGTTGATGAAGCAGTGCGTCTATTAAACCGGGACACCGCAATAGTTTCAGCTACTAGACACAATAATAACGCAGCACATTTACATACAGTATGCATGTACTCAGGTATTAACGCAATGCTTGTCAGTGCGTTTGAGCGTTGAACAGGGGTGAACATGTACACAGCACATGCGAATACATACAGGGTTTCACTGAAAGTTGCGGTATTACCGTATTCGAAATGTACTAAAAAAACTAACTTAAGAAAACTTGGAATGCAGTGTCAAAACCTTGCCGACAATATAATGTATTTTTGTATATGATCAAAACAGTTTTAGAGTTTTAAGGTTTTAAAGTTATATATATATATATATATATAATTTTCTGTCGAATGTCACCTCTAGCACGCATCCGATAGGTTCACCATCCCTGGCTTTATTAATTATTCGATTAATCTCTAAAAATTATCTACTCCTAAATGTATTAGACATTTAATTATTAAACAAAAAAAAAATTCCTATCGTTGTTTTTGATTTCAGATAAATATTTATTAGTTGATTTATTAGAAATAATGTCCGTTAATTGCTATTTGAGATTAGATTAAGCTAGCCAATATGTACCTATACTAAATTTCTTCGAGTGCCAATATTCTCTTTCAAATTGGACCGATATATCGATATTTTCTTATAAATATATCGATACCGATATCGATACTTGAAAAAAATATCGATACGATATATATCGATATTTTTTAGCACTTTCGACATCACCCTGTATACGAGTATATGCCGCAGTTGACCGTAACCTTATCTACGTTTGCATATTTATATTACGCGCTATTCTACATTTGTACAACATTCAGCGAGAGTAACGGAAAAAAGGGGACACACAACGTGAAGTATTAAACTGGCTTTTCCAAAAATGATTATGTAGTGGTGATAAAAAACAAGGATCAATATGATGTCAAGCTTAGAATAAATCTGAAAAATGCGACGTTTAATAACATTGTGCATTTCTTGAGACGTACTCAAATTTACTTATTGCAAAAAATGAAATTAAAAATTTTAAAAAACCCCGCCACAAAAAAAAGTATAAAAAGTTAAAAAAAATAATTCTGGGCCTGGTCCTTTAACTTTAAGGTAGTTGTCGTGGTTAAGGCACACTGTCAGAAAATTCTTAATTTTTGTATACTTATTAAGGACATGATAATACAATTACCCTGAAAATTTGAAGTCGATCGACCGTATATAATCCGAGATAAATTCAATTAAAAATTGGATAACTAACATTGATTGTATACGATCTCTGTAGTTCTGAACCAGTTTCTTATTTATAAAAAAACAACTAACTGTCAGAAACTTTCCAAAAACTGACAGTCTTTCAATGCATTTGTTATGAGTTTAAAAAAAAATAAGAAAATTTTTTTGACCGTCTAATTATTTATAAATAACGGTTTAAAGTTCAACAATTTATAGAAAAGTATACATGCATATAAATTCTGTATGGGTTACGTTTCCACGGGTACAGTCTTGCGTACAAATTATGGATCACTTAGCTCCAAGCTAGTATAATTTGGTGGCGCGTATAATCTATAACTTTTTGGCAACATTATACCACGGCAACTACCTTAATATTTAAATACCTAATTAGAAATATTTTGTGATTCAAGCGTCGCCGCATCGGGGGACCTAGATAGAGTACTTATATCAAAATTGCATATTTTTTTTACATCATTACCAAGCTTCTTTTTATTTTGTTTTTTATTTTATTTATTTAACGGCCCCCCGACTCGACGACGCTTAAATCACAAAATATTACTAATTTAAGTGAAAAGACTAGGTCTAGAAATTTTATTTTTTAACTTTTTATAAGTTTTTTTGTGTCGGGGTTTTTTTTAAATTTTTAATTTAATTTTCATTTTAAACTTTTTAAACTTGTTACAAACAAAATACCCGTTATGCGTCTACGAATCCTACCGCAGCTAAGAAAAGAGCTGATGGCCTTGAAACGGCTGAACCGATTTTGATAAAACATGTCTAGGAACGACCGCTAGAAAACCTGCTTTCAAATAAAAAACAACCGCATCCAAATCAGTTCACCCGACAGATAGACATAGCGGTCAAACTTATGACAGTCCTGTTTTTGCGTTGGAGGTTAAAAAATATGCTTATACAGTGGAATCCGTTTATAATGACATCGAAGGGAATTGGCAAACACGTCATACTAAGCGGACGTCATACAAAGCATTTTTGTGAAAAAAAAACTTTTTTTTTTTAGGTAGCATAGGGCCGCTGACGGGTATTCCTTTGTTTCGCGTGATTTTAAACTACTGAATTAACGCTTGATCAACATTTTCTTGCGCGATTTTCGAAGCATCTTCGGTTTCAAAACATTTGAATTGAACGATCGCTTAATCCGGTTCTTGTTTTTGAAAATCATTGAGATTGTCGAATGACCCACGCCCAATTCCTCTGCGAGAGATGAGCTTGATTCTCCATTTTCTAATCTGCATATTATTCACCTTTCTCCTCAATCGTAAATGCTTTACGACGTTGAGATGACATTTTTTACATAGGATATCACTAAAAACAATGCGTGACGTTCAACTATCAATTACTCACTGAGATTCAAAACAAAAACAAGCCACGTGCCGAACGTCGTCGGGAATCAACGAACATTGCCGAAGGTGTAAAGAATCATGTCGGTCACTATAGACGGACAAAATTTATTAAAAATGGGTCATAATAAGCGACATGTCACTGTAAGCGAAGTCATTATATCCGACTTTGTTACAAAGAATTTTATATGAAAACCAAACCTCGTTGTGTAATTACGTCATAATAGGCGGTTGGTCAATATAGGCGGAGTCATAATAAACGGATTCTACTGTATTCGGTTTGTGGTACGTTAACTCTATTTTCAGAGTAAATTTAACTTGAAATGTGCTGTCAGCTTACGGTGTCCTGCCAATTTCAGTTCAGTGTGAACATGAATTAATGTTACATAAAGAACTGTGTCATTATTATGAGTCCTAAATGTTTGAACAAACACGCATTAGTGCCATGATAACATTAACAACAGCTAGTCATTCACTAAAATATAAAGTTTTGGCATAATATTTGCTCTGTGTGTGTTTTGCGCAACAGTAACTATAAAAGAGGGAGCGGCTGCGCATCCGACGTCAACTCAAACAGGTGACATGGTTCAAAGTTCACCATACACTGTGTTTCAAAAATATTCATATTAAGTATTGTACTCCAATAGGGATGTTGACTATTTTTGGGAAAGTGTTTTAAATCGCGCAAAGTACGTATTATAACCACAAATTTATAAATATTTTAGAGGAATTAGGATCAATGAAATTAAAAGACAAATTATTATTTCACAACGTTTCGTATTAAATCAATACTTCATCAGGTGATCTTAATTAATTGTCTTAATTTAATTCAATTATCTTGTTATACTATTTTGAGATATCATAACAAATCAAAATTTTAAGTAGTTATATTACAATTTGTACAGAGTAAAAAAAAAAAAACCCGGGTCGCAGTGCCAAAACCCTGCCGACAATATAGTGTATTTGCTTGTATAGGGCCGTGTGGTTTTATACTTTTATTATGTGAAATTAAGTTTGTTTTTGGGCAAAATAAAAAATTTAACCCCTTAATACACCCCTTAAAATAACATTTTTTTCTTAATTGTAATATTATTATCAATCTAACGTCTACACCGAATTAAATACACCCTTCAATAAATAAGTCACTATCTGCAAACTAGTGTTTTCATAAAATTTGTAAATCCGGTCCTGTCGGGCCAATTTTATTAAAATTGTGGGGACACTTTTTAATCACTACCGGAGGGTTAAATTTCAATTTTGAAACGATTCGGAGAATTTTTTCGGTATTTTGGGGCCCAAAAACAGTTTTCAACCCCTAAAAACTACCCTTAAAATAGCCCGATTAGGCCCATTTTAAATAGGCTTCTTGCGGTGATGGGTTTCAACACGTGGTCCAAATTTCGTTGAAATCAATTAACTCTTTCGAAAGTTATCGCGCGTACACACACATATATATATATATATATATATATATATATATATATATATATATATATATATATATATATATATGTATATATATACATATACATATATATATAAACATTTTTAAAAATGGTGCCAATGTGTTTAGGAGGTTATGAAACGTCGAGAAATTTTGGTCTGACCCCTAGGTCCCGCCATCCGACCGACGCCAATAGTGTATGTTGCCATATGGCAAATACACTAATAATCACAAATATTTATTACAATTTTTAAATACGACTCACGCTTTGAAAATCATGTATTTTAAATTCCGTTTCAAATTTCGCTCCGAAACGTCAATACTTGACATGTGACTGTCGTGACGTCGTTAGCTGCTAAACTGATGAAGTGATAGGTTTTTTCGTAATTGTTGTCATAGAAATTTTCGAATAAATTATACACTCTAAATATTAAGTTTTTTGACAGCGTGAACAGCACCCTTCTTTATGACAGCGTCTGATGATGTTGATGAGCCAGTGACGTCATGCACACTGATTGGTGGTCACGTGACTTGAGAGTGATCTAATTACGTTTTACTTATTTAATATTAAATTCCTTAAAAATACGGAAAAATATAGTGCTTTTTATTAGTATTTCTGTCATAGTCCGCGTCTGACTTTTTAGCGTTTTTGTAACTGAAAGTCCGAAGTTTAGTCAGTGCGTATTGTACATTGCATTAGAGTTGGGTAACTCAGATCTGAACCGGTTCAAAGAGCCGACTCCGACAGAAGATCCATGAGAGCCGACTCACTTTTTTTTGAGCCGACGGATCAACGGATCCGCATAACTCAGTGAAACACTTAACACACAGAAGCACATTTTACACTTACGTATCAGTTCTTGCTTTGATGCATCTGTCAGCTCAAATGATTCATGCATCACATGTTTGGCTATGCATTCTTGATTCTATACAGGTCGTGATATGATTGACTGAACAAGGTAACTCAGTGGCAGACTGCAGTAACATATTCAGAACCCGGCTCTTTTTGAACCGGTTCAGTGAGCCGGCTCACATACGGGATCCAGATGCAAAGATGCAGATCACTAAAAAGATCCGTTTTTCCCATCTCTACATTGCATGTATGTAGGTGCGTAAATGCCCCTACTCCCCATTCCCTACATATTATGTCTGAACATATAATAATATGTAGGTATAGTGTCTCCCCAGAGGCGGGAGGGTTATGTCCCCACGTGCGTGTGTGTGTTTGTGTGTATGTCACACACGCATAGTGTTACATTCACATGTTATCTTTCGTAAGCAGGGCTGTAATCAGAAAAGAATACGTGAAACAATAGAATAGAATAGTTTTTATTAACCGACTTCAAAAAAATTAGAAGGTTCTCAATTCGTCGGAATCTTTTTTTTTTATTTTTTATGTATGTTCCCCGATTACTCGCAAACGCCTGAACCGATTTGGAAAATTCTTTTTTTGTTTGAAAGGGTGTACATCCCAGGTGGCCCCATATAGTTTTTATTAAAATCGGTTCATCCGTTTTTAAATGACGTCAAAAAAACATATTTTTTAATGTATGCTATCTCATGTCTCCAACATTTGTAAAACGATTATGATGATTCTTTTCTTATTTAATAGGGCACATCTTCAGGGTGATCCCACATAAATTTTACTTAAATCGGTTCAGTAGTTTTTAAAAATGTGCGAAATCATATCCACCACTAAAAAAAAAAAATAAGAAAGCTTTTTAGAAAAAAATATTAACCTCTTTCAAAAAATCACTAAAAAAATGAAATAATGAAATTTTGAGGTCGGAGCTAATTTCATTACAAAAAAAAATCACATGAAATTTTGAGGTCGGCGCTTATTTAATAAAAGTAAATCGATGTAAAATCAGATAAAAACGAGGAAATTACATAAGTTTTACACAAATTTTTGTACAGAAAGAAATACATTTGATAACAATGATTGAACATTTTTATTGACTATTTTTACATGTCTGTAAAGGAAAAACTTCAAAATGTCAATTTGTAGTAAAGAAATATTAACGAATATCACGTTTTTCAGTCAATTTTTCGGGCAAAAATATATATATTTTGAAATTTTTAAGCAGCAAGCCAAATTTTAATGCTAACACAAAAACAGTAATAAAATGAATTTTGCTATCACAGTTCGAAATTTCTTTTTGCTTTCTTTTTTAACGACCGAAATTTAAAAAAATATGTTTTTGCAGAGTATGAACTACAGAAAATCCGTGAGTTAATTAATCGTAAATTATCGACGCGCGACAACTTTTGTGAGTTGAAATTTCGAAAAAATCTATAGGTACCTATGCAAGCGGTAAAAATTCGTCGTTCGACTTGATATCATGCAAACCGAGGCATCGCACCATTTTGGCTACAACCCAGTTAAAACGTTATTAGTTACCTTACTATCTCTACAGTTTGCAGTAGGGTTGGAGGACAACTTCAACACGACACTCGCATTAAGCTTAGATAGTGTGCTTTTTAAAACACATAATCACTCCCGCTATCGCAAAGTTACTGTGTTTACTGACGTCACGTATATATTAACATGCATACAGTATTTGTTATATAAATATCAAATGCGCATGACTGAAAAACTGTAAATAAACTGGCCAAGTGCGAGTCGGACTCGCACACGAAGGATTCCGTACCATCGTACGATATTTATTAACTTTATTTTATTTTTATTATTTGTTGTTATAGCGGATATAGTAATAATAATAATAATGCGTTTAATGTCCGTTTCTCGACTTTATGTCATAACAGACGCCATTCGCACCATTACTATTTTCCATCTACCTACCACACTTCCCGTTATTTTTCTACATTTTTAAAACTTCAGCTTATATAATAGCAATGGGCAATGAAGGAATTATAGGAAATTAGGATAAGGCAGGTAATTTTTGAACTAGGAGTTTGATAGGTAATCGGCCATAGCCTCAAATAAGGAACCATCTCGATATTTATCTGGAATTAATTGAGGGAACCATGGAAAACCTCAATCAAGATGGCCGGTACAGGAATTACCGTTTCTCGGCGAGAGGCAGTAGGAAAAAGTCTCAGCCACATCTGCCTCCGCCGGATTCGAACACGAACCTCCCGAATGCGAGTCTAGTGCTGTCACCACTACTCTACCCAGCTCGGTATAGCGAATATAGTAATACACACTAAGGCACAGAAATTCCTAAACTAATAGCTTTTAAGAGATTCCGTCCGATGTCGCTAGTAGGCACTATTTTGACGTTTATCGAAAAACAATATTTTGTTTGTGATTAAACTACAAATTTACGCGTTTCGGATTTTTCCCTTTACTTGTGCTATAAGACAATTGCTTCTTGTCAAATTTCATGATTCAACGTCAACGGGAAGTACCCTATAGGTTTTGATTCCCTTGCGAATGTCAAAATACGCGATATGTTTTGATTGCGTTGACTTAACAGTTTGATTTTTTCACAGCTCCAAGGGATTGCAGACCTGAGTATTCGATATTAATTTCAACTTGATACCTCAACGCGTTCCTGAGAAAAAAGGTCTTTACAGACAGACGGATGGACAACGAAGTGATGCATATGAGGGTTCCTTTTTTCCTTTTGAGGTACGGAATACAAAGATAATTTTTACAAAATATTTTCACCCCTTATATGGACAGCATTATTTACAGTTTACAATTTAATAATTTTTTCAGACAAGCTTCTTAATGCATGCTTCGAGGCGAGGAATTAACTGGAAAAAAGCGAGTGACGTGTGAGGTCGTCATGAAACAAAAGCGGACATATTGTGTATTTCAAATGAAAGAACCATGGAAACAAAAACGCACATTTGTGTTTTAATCAAAAATACGATATTATAAATTCGCCTGAATGACAATATGTTTATTGGTTGTAATCAAAGGTTATAGACGTATAGTATATTATTATGACATAAAGTGCATTGATTCGTCCATCTGTCATTTCAGTCCGAGTCAACTTCATGCTGTAGAATTTTCGTTAGCGCAACCAACTTCATACTGTCGAGAATCTGTTAACGACTTTACTGTCAACGCGCCAAAAGAAGTATAATTCAAAAATCGCAACACAAGCCTAGAGCGCACAAACATTTCAAAAAGACATTAAAATTCGGAATCACTTTGTATTTACTTAAGGTAGTTGTCGTGGTACAATATTGTCAAAAAGTTATAGATTATACGCGCCACAAAAGTATACTAGCTTGTAGCTAAGTGATCCATAATTTGTACGCAAGACTGTACCCGTGGAAATGTAACCCATACAGTATTCATATGCATGTATACTTTTCTATAAATTGTTGAACTTTAAACCGTTATTTAGACGGTCAAAAAAAATTTTTTCAAACTCATAACAAATGCATTGAAAGACTGTCAGTTTTTGGAAAGTTTCTGACAGTTAGTTCTTTTTTTATAAACAAGAAACTGGTTCAGAATTACAGAGATCGTATACAATCAATGTTAATTATCCAATTTTTAATTGAATTTATCTCGGATTATATTTGGTAGATCGACTTCAAATTTTCCGGGTAATTGTATTATCATGTCCTTAATAAGTATACAAAAATTAAGAATTTTCTGACGGTGTGCCTTAACCACGACAACTACCTTAAACCTAACCTGTACTGAAATTGACGTATTTAACGTTAATCTTAGTTTGTAAGTGTATTATCCCATTTTCATGTGACAGGAACTTTCACTTTGCAGCAGATATATTCAAGAATTCAGACAGGCATAAAACTACGAGACATGGTTCGCCCCGCGCTGTAGTCAAGTAGCGCTTGTCAATAACTGGCGATATACGATTTTTTATCGAAAAGCCTGCAAGGACTACAATCAGTACACATTATTTCTCGAAGGTGTTTTTTATCGATAAGAAATATCTCTTTTAATACTGTATCAAAATTAATGTTTGATACGCCGTTTCTCTCTAATGACGAAAAATAAGTTAATATCTTAAAATTAATGTTTTCATTAAAAATTTACAGTTTAAAAATGTTAACAATTTCTTCACAGAAAAAATAAATGTTGTCGTCTTTTCCGACTTTTCCAGTGGATTTTCCAAAAATTTTCTTTCATATAAACCTTATCCAGACAATTACAAACACAAAAAAAAAAACCGGGTCGCAGTGCCAAAACCCTGCTGACAATATAGTGTATTTGCTACTACAGGCAGTGTGGCTTTATTATGCGAACTTAAGTTGGTTTTTGGGCAAAATAAAAAATTTGACTCCTTAATACACCCCTTAAAATAAAAATTTTTTTCTTCTAATATTTTACATCTAATATTATTGAAATATGTAATATCTATACTATGTTATCTGAATCAATATGTTGCATTACTATATTTTTACTGTATTTGTAAAGATTGTAAGAAAATAAACACAAATTAACTAAAAGAATTATTGTAATTTTTTATTAAGCGTAATAATATATAGCTTAACATTCGGAGATTAATTTTCTTTTTTATTAGATACTCTATATGTGTACTAATAACTTGGTTGACGCGACATTGTGACTTACTAACCACAATCCAGTTTATATTGGTTCACACCTATGATTAATTAGTGCACGACGCTTTGCTCTAATGTGATATTTGAGTACTAATTAATGGTAGTTCAATTGATTGACGTCCGATGTCGCTACAACAATTTTTATTTATCTTGCTGAATATTTTTATTTTACTTTACGTTCGCACTTTTGACGGTACGTGTTTTAATGGCATCTCTGCCGCGACTACTAAAACTTTGTCTTTTAAAGACTCTGTTCTCCGCGATGGTACACAGAGCGTGGTCGTATAGTGATCATCTGTTTGCTACTGTCCTGAAGTCAGAGCGGCATCGTTGCATATGGTATGCTTTATACCTGGACTGCGAGGTCGGTCTGAAAAGCGGCCGGCGTGTGGATTAGGTGACCAAATTGTTGGGCATGTGCTTATACATCGAGCAACAATACCACCTACTTATATAACTCGATGATCCCCTATTGCAATACAGAACTAAAAAATAATATTAAAAATTAAAATCCGCCATTTTTAAATTTAAAAAAAAATGCTAGTACCTGTTTTTTTGATTTTTGTAGCAAAAAGCAAATTTTTCATGTTTTTGGTCATGTGCGCATGCGCATTCATGCAAATCAGCCAATTTTATGTACTGCGCATGCGCAGTAAATGAAATTGTTGTTTTTTTTGAAGGATTGGGTGGTAGCTGGGCCATCGTTCTCTTTTATATTAAAAAAATTGAATCGAGAGAGGAGGCGGCTTGACACTCGATTTTTGTTGTGGCCAAGAACTCCAGTTTACCGATTGCTAGCCCGACGATCCATTTTTTGACATGCTTGATGTTCAAACACGTGCCATCCAGACACGCCGCTTTTTAAACTTCCACATCGGTTATGATGTGAAAACAACATACGCGTCACATGTTAGGCAACGCTGGCTCTTACATATGCAATAAGTAGGCGATTGCTATCTGTCTAGTGTTATACAACACAAAGCCTTCGAAAGACAGATCACAGTGGTCGCTTTCCCGATGTCATTAAATCACATACCGTCAAAAGTGCGAAAGTAAAATAAAAATAGCAAAATTAATAAAAAAGCTCGTGTAGCGACATCGGACGTGAATCGATTGAACTACCGTTAATTAGTAGGTACTCAAATGGTATGTTAGAACAAAGCGTCGTGCACTAAATTAATCATAGGTGTGAATCTATAGTACAACTTGTTTGCGCTAGTCTACTAATAGATACAAAAGTAATCTGGGACTTTTAACAGACTAAAATAAAAAACTTAAAAATCCCTGATACAAAAAATAAATACCCGTTATGCGTCTAAGATATTTTGAGACTCACGCCCACTCACGTACTTTATAAGTGATATTATAACATTTCTTAAGCTACCAAAATATTATTATGGAAATAGGATCTGGTTATGTGTTTGTCAACTGTAAAGTACTAAACAATTAATTTTTGTACTTTGATATAATATACGTTTCAATTTGCACATGCAAATACAATTAACAAAAAAAAACAAAACGCAAAATAATTCGCGGTCTGCAAAATAGTGTTTTCATAAAATTTGTAAATTCGGTCCCGTCAGGCCGATTTTATTAAAATTTTAGGGGCACTTTTTAGTTGCTTCTAAAGAGTTAAATTTCAATTTTGAAACGATTCGGAGAATTTTTTCGGTATTTTAGGGCCCAAAAACATTTTTCAACCCCTAAAAACTACCCTTAAAATGGCCCGATTAGGCCCATTTTAAATAGGCTTCTTGCGGTGATGAGTTTCAATGCGTGGGCCAAATTTAGTTAAAATCAATTAACTCTTTGGAAAGTTATTGCCCGCATACACATATATATATGTAAAGGTTTTTGTAAATAATCAGAAATAATAATTTTTAATAACTTAAAACAAAAATTTTATTCAACAAAAAGAAAAAAAATAAATTCAAATAATAATAAATCGTTTTAATACAAAATATAATTTTTAATCTTTACTCTTTCGTTGTCGTTTTTGAATTCTAAAATCTTTCAATCGTGTTCTGAGCTGTATGCTCGGTTTACGTAACTGCGGTAGTTGTATAAGCCAAAAGTATATTGAAAAATTAAATAGTACAGTAGAACCTTACAGCTTCGGCCTTTCCTGATAAATAGAATCGTCTTCGATTCCTTGTTCTTCTTCCAGTTCATCGTCAGTATCTTGATTGCTTCATGATTTAAATTGCCATCATAATGTACACGCAGTATTCTTGTGTTTTTCTTCTTCCAGGACGTATTCCTTCTTCACTGATGTCAAATCTTAGATATTCATTTTGTTCTTGGAAAAAGAAACATTGTCTCGGTTTCAAAGTGCGTCTGATTTCACTGAGCACGTTAAATAATTTCTTTAATTCCATTCTTGAATTGACTGCTCCCACAGTTCGATTGAAAACTGCAGGCGCATTTACGAGACTAACAGACATTTTATTAAATTCAAAAATACCTTCGTTGGTAATGAACGCCGTGATTTTTTTCGACATTTCGTTCCGTGAAATTTGGCAGTATCCCATTTGGAAGTTTATGTTGTTTCATCAAGCGCACGTGGATATCTGCTTCGTCTTCTACGAATGGAAAAGCTCTTAGAAATCGAGTACGAAAATCGTTCCAGGTTAAGACGTAATCTTCAACACCGTTCCACCATAGACACCCGGCTCCTTTCAATTGCGCAACAATTGTCCCATCCATATAATGCCGTAATATTTTCGATTTTTCTGATCCGCCGTTCCGCTGTCAGACCAGATGTTTTCGTTGGGTTGAATTCAGGAAGAACTTTATCTATTCCTCGACATAAAGTATCGTTGACTCGTGTTTCATTTCTTCTGGATTGTTCATTTTGCAATAAAGCTCGTTCGCGTGCCATTAACTCTCGTTCACGTTGTATCATTTCACGACGCCAAAGATCCGAAAATTCTGGAAATGTTTCAGTTCTTGTAGAGTTAAAGACTCCAGCGTTTGAATGTTCATCTGATTGTCGTTGTGTTGATTCAAATCTAACTGATGAGCGTTGTGGAGCGAAATTCAGTCCAGCAGATTCGTCAAAACTTCGTGCTCTCCGCATTGTGATAAACAGTAATTATAATTCGTTATTACTGTTGCGTATCACTCGTTTGAGAAGCGAAAAAAAATCTTCTTGGACGTTGAAGACGTTTTAAACAAAAAAAAATCTTGACACGTAGATTGTATAATATTCTTGAAAAAAATATTGAATCCCACCGCTGCTTTTGTAAAGGTTTTTGTAAATAATCAGAAATAATAATTTTTAATAACTTAAAACAAAAATTTTATTCAACAAAAATAAAAAAAATAAATTCAAATTATAATAAATCGTTTTAATACAAAATATAATTTTTAATCTTTACTCTTTCGTTGGCGTTTTTGAATTAATTCTAAAATCTGTTTCAATCGTGTTCTTAGCTGTATGCTCGGTTTATGTAACTGCGGTAGTTGTATAAGCCAAAAGTATATTGAAAAATTAAAATTGTACAGTAGAACCTTACATATATATATATAAACATTTTCAAAAATAGTGCCAAAGTGTTTAGGAGGTTATGAAACGTAGAGAAATTTTGGTCCGACCCCTAGGTCCCGCCATCCGACCGACGCCAATATTGTATGTTGCCATATGGCAAATACACTAAAAATCAGCTATATCGCTCGAGCCGTTCTCAAGTGACGATTTTTCATACATGCGGCAGTTGATTTTTATTTTTATAAATGCTATCTTTAAAACCGTATACCAACTTTCCTACATATTTGTTATCCATAAAGGTGATATCAGACGGTTCATTCCGAATGAATGTTCATTTGAGTGAATGTTCATTTTTGTTTCATTCCGCGTTCACACGGAACAGACAGAATGAAAGTCCATCTAGTCTTTTCTTTGAAGATGTCGTCGAATGAAATTGCGCGCCTTGAAATTCGTTTGATTTGTGACAAAGAATTGACAAAAAAGAAGCAAAGTCTAAGTTTAAATCATTAATTAGAGATTTTATAGAACTTGTTCGTATTGTTCTGTCTGTATTCGTCGAGTTTGTGGTTCCAAAAACATTGATAATTTTCGAATTTCTCACAAAAACAGCAGCGTGTTTTGGTCGTTCCACTTGAATACCATTTTGTCTCATACACAGACAGAATATAAAACTATGCGGTGTCGTAGTACCAAGTCCGTCCGCTACAAGACGCGACACAAAATGGGCGAACCCGAGTGAATGTTCTTTCTTGTGTTCAGACGTTTCATTTTTCGTTCATTCGGAGCGCGAGTGAATGATGCCGAATGGCGATATCTAACATTGTTCATTCGTCACTATTGTTTCATTTTGTTTTCAGACGTTTTAATATGCTGAATGCAAGACAGAAATGAACAAAAAGTGAAGCGTCTATTAAGAACATTGTTGAGAATCACTGTTATAGTGTGTAACTGGTGTAGAACGGTGTACACCCTGAGCACGTATTTGACTGAAAACACCAAAATACTTAACATATGTGCACAAGCCACACACTGAACTCAACTTCAACAAAGAATATGAAGTTTTATAGAAGCGACACGCCGCTGACATCTTTTTCACAGTTGAGTGCTATAGATGTACGAACAATAAGGAAGATGCATAAATCAAAAATCTACAACAGCTTGAAAAATAATACTTCTGGGATACTGATATAAGAATTTGTGATTTTATGTAATCAATTTATGCAAAAAAGGGGGTGCGTGTATTTATGTATACACGTTTGAAGTTATACTTCTTTGGCATGATTAATAAAAACCCAGGTCGCAGTGCCAAAACCCTGCCGACAATATAGTGTATTTGCTTATGCAGGCAGTGTGGCTTTATTATGCGAACTTAAATTGGTTTTTGGGAAAAATAAAAAATTTTACTTCTTAATACACCCCTTAAAATAACATTTTTTTTTCTTAATTGCAATATTATTATCAATCGAACCTCTATACCAAGTTATATACACCTTTCAGTAAATAATTCACTATCTGCAAACTAGTCTTTCTTAAAATTTTTAAATCCGGTCCTGTAAGGTCGATTTTATTAAAATTTTAGGGACACATTTTAATTACTGCCAGAGGGTTAAATTTCAATTTTTCAACCCCTAAAAACTACCCTTAAGATGGTCGGATTAGGCCCATTTTAAATAGGCTTCTTGCGGTGATGGATTTCAACACGTGGGCCAAATTTAGTTGAAATCAATTAACTCTTTCGAGTTATTGCCCGCACACATATATATATACGTATATATATATACGTATATATATATACGTATATATATATATATATATATATATATAAATATATATATACACATATATATAAACATTTTTAAAAATGGTGCCAAAGTGTTTAGGAGGTTATGAAACGTCGAGAAATTTTGGTCCGACCCCTAGGTCCCGCCATCCGACCGACGCCAATAGTGTATGTTGCCATATGGCAAATACACTAAAAATCGGTACATACCATTTCTCAAAGATGTTTTTGTCGGTATGAAATATCTCCCTTGCTACTGTATCAAAATTAATGTTTGATACGCCATTTTAGAGATTATTTTTCTCTATAATGACGAAAACTAAATTAATATCTTAAAATTAATGTTTTCATTAAAAAAATTACAGTTTAAAAATTTTAACAATTTCATTACAGAAAATAACATTCCGAAAAAATAAATGTCGTCGTCTTCTCCGACTTTTCCGGTGGATTTTCCAAAAATGTTCTTTCCTACAAACCTTGTCCTAACAATTTCTAAATTCATTTCCGTAATTTTTTTATAAAATTTGTAGGTGCGGTCGTATCGGGCCGATTTTATTAAAATTTTAGCAGCACATTTCAATTGTCACTAAAGAAACGTCGGACCCCTAGGTCCCGCCATCCGACCGACGCCAATAGTCTATGTGTCTTATATATGACAAATTCACTAATGGCATCTTTACGTGTTACAATAGTGCCAATTTTATTGCAAGTAAAAAAATTCGTTTAGGAAAACACGCGTTTATTTTGTTTTTTGTTTATTTTTCTTTCCTTTGAAAAAAATATCTTAGTGTTTCATGTCTTGAAACTTTTGTTTGTTCATCTTAACCTAGTTATTTATATATTTTAGCCAACATAATGGATGTAGTGTTTGTAATTTCATAATACGCTTAAGTAAATATACGACGGAAACAATCATTTCCCTGTGGAAATCATAACGGTAAATAATAAAAAAAAATACCGGACTTGTCCATGAAATATTTATAAAACGTTACTCTACTTGGCTATTATATTTTACATTAGACATTTTCCTTATTCTTTGAACAATTAATTAATAAAAAATTGACTTTTTCCTTTTTTGTCCTAGGTAATTAATATAAAATTTATTTGTTGGGAAAAAAGGACACTTTAAGTAAACACCTATTTGTTCCAATAAAGGGACGAAACGTCGCAAATTAACAAATAAGTGTTTACTTAAAATGTCCTTTTTTCCCAACAAATAAATTTTATACTAATAAAAAATATTTGCAACTAGCTGCTCACCGCGGCTCCGTCCGTGATTGTAATGAAACGCGGCAGCAACAACAGTAGTGGAACTTTCTAGTCCATTATAGATTTATTTATTGCTAATATCGATTTTTGTTCATAAAACATTTATGAAAATCAAAAGTTCGAGTAAGAAATTATGTTTGTAATGAGGAAGGTTTCTCATTAAACATATTTTGTTTTTTTTGTGAAGAAGTCATCTAATGTCGTTTGCCTTTTTCTGTTTCGTTCAGCAAGCTGTTGTCGATAGCAAGATATTGCATCTATGACTCTTCGTCTTGCCTTTGAACTTCTATCAACATTTAAATCCTTTTCAGCGCTAAACGAGGTCATCTTAATATGTACATAATAAGCATAAGTGAAACAGAACCGAGAATAAGAAAATTTGGTAGTTTTTTATTTTTGTTTAATCCTGTAACATTTATTGTTAATTACCTTTTTTATCACATTAATTATTAACTGCTAATATCGATTTTTGTTCATAAAACATTTATGAAAATCAAATAAAAGTTCGAGTAAGGAGTTATATTTCTATCAACATTTGAATAATTTTGTATAAGTCGATCCATAATTTACGTGTCTAAACTTATTTTTTAGAAACAGCGTTAAGCGAGGTCTTACTGTATTTGTTTTTAGAATCATCCTCTTTTTAAACAATTGTACATTAAAAACACCTAATGATGCATTAATGAGGAAGCATGTGTTAAATAAATAATAAAGTCATTATTTTCATTAGGAATATTTAACGAATGAATTATCGTAATTGTAATGCCATTTGCGTTACAAATCATGATGTGTCATGAGTACCTACTGACGAATTGATCATTATTCTTAATTATTAAAAAAATATACTGTGTTGTAACATAGTATATTTTTATATAACAAATAATTCAAGGGATCGTTTTTTTGAAGCAGATAAATCAGTTAACGTTTTTTTGTTAACACGACGTTTCGTAAGAATTTATTACTTCTTCAGGTGTTAACAATATAATATATTAACATTATTAAAATGCTTCTTGTCTTGCTGCATATTATTGTTTATTTGGTCTATATGTTTTAAATTTTGATGTATCATTTAAATATTTAAATGACACATCAAAAGTTAAAACATATAGACCAAATTAACAATAATATGCAGCAAGACAAGAAGAATTTTAATAATGTTAATATATTATACTGTTAGCACCTGAAGAAGTAATAAAGTCGTGTTAAACAAAAAAATATTAACGAATTTATCTGCTCCAAAAACTATCCTTTGAATAGGAATGTTGACTATTTTTGGGAATAAGTGCATAAGTACCTAATATTGCCACAAATATTTATTATTTTTATTTAAATACAACTCAAGCCTTAAAAATCATGTATTTTAAATCCCGTTTCAAATTTCGGTCCAAAACGCCAATACTAGTCGCGGACGTCACCTGTTCATACCAAAGGAGGCTCAAAAGTTTACACGGGGGCTACTATCCTATAGATGCGTATTCTGTGCTCATAAACGTTAGTAAACTGAGATGATGAAAAGTTGTTTCGTAGTCGTTGCTATAGTTACATGTATAAACAAATAATAATAAATTAAACCTATGACGTCATGCGCTCTGATTGGTGTCTGTTGTCACGTGACTTGAGAGTGATTTTATTAGGTTTTATTTATTAAATATTAATTAAATTCCTTAAAAATAAGGCAAAATATTGTGTTTTTTAGTATTTCTATCATAGAAACTACTACTTTTCGTTAAAATTATGTTTTTATTTGAATACAGTCAACATCCCTATTGTTATATTTAAAAATAAGGAGCTGAACTTTTCGTAAAAAAAATAGTGTGTTTTATTCTAGTAAAAACAGTTTTCCTTTTATAAGCTCAAATTAACTCTTGAATCATTTATAACCTAACCCTTTATTTGGTCTTTTATGCAAATAAGTAACATGTTTATACATACGCGGTTTAATAATATCAAAAGGTCGATTTTATGGTAATTTTTTAGACGTAGGTATGCTAATAGGTTGTCATATTTTTGTCGATTTTTATGACGTGGCTGAAACGATATAATCATATAATATTACCCAGTATTTTGCTAGATTGTTGATAAGGTATGTTTACAAACCAACAGAACAGTGATATTCGTCAATATTTCTTTACACTAAGTCATGAGATTTCAAATTACAGGAAGGCAAATTAACATTTTGAAATCTTCTCTTTACAGACTTATGTTAAAGATACTGACAAAGGCTTTCTCAGTAATTTCTTTCAAATTTAATTTTTTCTGTACAAAAATTTGCGTATAACTTACGCCAATTTTCTAGTTCATGTCTGACCCTACGAAATTCTGACAGGTCTCCTGACAAATATATTCATGTAGTATATTGTTCTACTTGTGGTGGAGGTTAAAATAAGTAAACTTACATTTTTATGTTGACACCAGCTGTTACTCTGCAGTTTACTAGCTTGAACCTCAAAATAGAATGCTTGAATCTAGGCTTGTATATTGTATGATTGAAAATTCGTTGGATACTTAGAGTACGTGCTATAGACGCTGATGACCTCAACTGTTGAGCGTCTATAATCTACAATCTCTCTCAGAGTACGTCCTGCGATCGGCATCTGTTTTGTGATATTGTCATGACAGACAATAACTCGCATTATCACCATATTATGCACTCTAGATTACATGTAGGTTCCCAACGGAGGTTTTCTAATATAACATTGTAACAATGAATGTTTCTCAACAATTATATAGCAAACGATAGCTATTATTCTGTCTATTATCTACACTAATATTATAAAGAGGAAAGATTTGTATGTTTGTAATGAATAAACTCAAAAACTACTATGCCGATTTAAAAAAATTTTTCACCATTAGAAAGTTAAATTCACCCTGAGTAACATAGGCTATATTTATTGCTAGAAAATATTAGGGATCCTTACTAAAACTTTAGTAACGTAACCCAAGGTTAAAAAATGCCATAAAACATGTTTCGTCGCATGCGCTGCGGAAACTATTGATGATAGAACAAAAGCATGTTCTACAATATTAAAGAACATATCAATAAGTACAAAAAACTTCGCGATACTATATGTCCAACTATTATCGTTATGTCACAATAACCACTTTTTACATTTTAATAATCTATATAGATAAAAGACGATGTATATGTAATCTATGGACTCCAAACGGGTAGACCATTTTTGATGAAATTTTCAGACAATCTTTAGATTAGCCCAACGGGTGATCTTCTGAAGTTTGGTAGCGATCGGATCAACAGAACTTTTTAAATTTCTTTTTGCAAAATAAGATTTTTCTTTGATTTTTGAACATTCACAAATAAAAGCGATTGAATTCGCACAAATTCAATACACGTTGAGAATTTAATGATAATGATTCTCATCTTTTATATCCTATATATTACATTTATATTTAATATTTTCCTTTCTGAATTTAAATGAAATATATATTATGAGTTCCTACCGTATATATATACATGATCTGTGTCAAGTGTCAACGGTTCTGACCTTAGGTGGATGATTAAAAGTAAATCTGCTACGCGGCCGTTGTGAAACAATTTAAAATAATCATCTTAATCGCATTTGCCAAAAAATGTACGTCCGACATTCATATTACAGATTGTTACTAATGTTTGTACGTCAAATTACAGAAATTATTTTATACTTCAATTTTTCGTAATTTTGAACGTCAGATTTCCAAGCACTAACTTTATATGTTCATCCTTGTCTTACTATTTTATAAATCAAAGTGCAACATATAATAAACTTCTGTCCTTGTCAGTTTCATGTAATTTAAGAGACAACTAATTTCCCCTTTATTTGTTTAGTCTACTTCCCCTCGATTCCTTACACTTTTCAAACAGATACGTCGCTAAAGAAGTTCAACTTCAATAATGTTGAACCATAATTTATCTTGGCAACATCAATAATATCGAACTCTGTGACTTCTAGATGCCAGAAAAAAGGCTTTCCATGGGCGCCCAGTCGATGTTGCATCTTATAATGCATTAATGATTTCCATAGCTACCTATGACCATGCCTTGTACATATATAACTCAACTTTTTGATCTGACTGTACATACATAAATAAGAAGGTCTTACAACTATACGTGCTATAAGTAAAAAATCTATATTTATGTGCCTCCTAGAAAAGTTATAATAAAATTCACTGAAATGTTGCCTTGAACTCATTTCAAAAATTTATTGCCGAATAAACTTTGTGTTTTATAAAAAATGTGTGTTGCGGTTTTTACAACCAATCTTTACATATTTTTCAAGTTTTTTATAAGTAATAACAGTATATTATTCAAATATATTACTTTACTTTCATTGATTATAAATATTATTTACGTGTAACTTTGTGTTGTTTACAACATTCTTACATAAACTGTGTGAACAATGCAGACAATTTAATATTATATACAGGGATGTTCAAAAAGTCCGGAAACGCTAAAATATCCCAAAGGAATAGTGTTTTCATAGAAAATGTGTCGAATAAAAGTTTCTCAATTCAACGGAACGCTTTTTAGTGACAAAAATTTTATCCCTCGCGTGTGGCAAACCCTATTTTTCTCTATTAGGTTGTATTTTCCAGACAAAAATAAACACCTTTTGTCCGAGAATTTTTTTTATTCGGAACATTTTCCATGAAAACACCATTCTTTTGATATATTTTAGAGTTTCCGGACTTTTTGAACACCCCCTCCTATTCTCCGAACGTCGAATTTAAAAATGATTTGTCGGGAAAAAGGACTTTTAAGTAAACACTTATTTGTTATTTACAGCGACGTTTCGTTCCTTGCTTGGAACTTTTTCATGCTTTATAACTGTAATTGAGTTTTTAAAATACAATTTATAAATTTACAATTCAAATATAATTTATATTTCAATTGGAAATTTATAAATTGTATTTTAAAAATTCAATTACAGTTATAAAGCTTGAAAAAGTTCCTAGCAAGGAACGAAACGTCGCTGGAAATAAGACTTAAGATTTTCGTTTCAATTTTCCTGTAAACTATGGGTGAGACCCGACATTCCCTATTTTTTTCAAAATTTTAGGAGCAGTAGTTCCAGAGATAAGGGGGGGGATGGTCAATTGTTCATCTATTTTCTTAAATAACTTTAAAACTATTTATTTTAAAATTATAAAAAAGAATATACCTTTTGAGACCCCTACTACAAGCCCTTTCATTTGATGTCACACGGTACAGTTTTTTTTTAATTTTCTAATTTACCCCGAAAAAATGACCCCCATGTTCAAATTCGTTTATTGACGTTACACGTCCGTCTTAAGGTCACCGACTTACATACGTGTACCAAATTTCAGCTCAATCGGTCCAGTAGTTCGGCGCAAATTGGCTTTGACAGTAGGACGGACAGACACACGAGTGATCCTATAAGGGTTCCGTTTTTGAGGTACGGAACCCTAAAAAGTGTCGAGTAATGCCGAATACCGAATAATAGCGAGTATTCGCGGCATCTCGTCTCAACGTCTCTACATTCCCGCTACGGCCCCCATAGAAGGCTCTAGCGCCCACTGGGAAGCGTTCGCGTCTCCGTTGGGAAGCCCTGCTCTATCATCTAAAAAGGTACGGAACTCTAAAAAGTGTCGAGTAATGCCGAATACCGAATAATAGCGAGTATTCGCGGCATCTCGTCTCAACGTCTCTACATTCCCGCTACGGCCCCCATAGAATGCTCTAGCGCCCACTGGGAAGCGTTCGCGTCTCCGTTGGGAAGCCCTGCTCTATCATCTAAAAAGGTACGGAACTCTAAAAAGTGTCGAGTAATGCCGAATACCGAATAATAGCGAGTATTCGCGGCATCTCGTCTCAACGTCTCTACGTTTCCGCTACGGCCCCCATAGAATGCTCTAGCGCCCTCTGGGAAGCGTTCACTTCTCCGTTGGGAAGCCCTGCTCTATCATATAAAACCGTCATAAATCCTACTTGTCATTCTTTACTCGATGACTGGTACCTGACAGAGTTTTCATTCCGGACACAGTGAAGTGAGCGGGAGAATAGGAGCATCTTGTGTGCTCCTCACGTCTGTTACCGGCGCATGCTATTATACTACGAGGGCTACGGCAGGCTACGGGCGCACGGGTCACGTAAGGCTCAACTCGTGTATGCGTCGCTTGCTTGACGTAGACAAATGTGCGTAGTATACATATTGTACCGTTGTGACGTAATCGCCGACCGGTGACACCCGGAGTTCAGCGACGAACAAAACAACAACGATCATCATACACTCATTACACTCTCTTTTGTCATCCAACAGATATTTTTAACATGCGGCGATTTATTAATACGCGAAACAATGTTGAAAACATGCTGAAGACGCTTTCATTTTCTTTTGAAGATTACATTATGTGGTTATTTATTAAATCTAAAAAATCACATTATAGTAAAAGAACTATTTAGGATTTTTGGGTAGATATTTGAGGCACTGTGAAAATTTCAATCATTTTGTATAAACAATCCGTAATTTACATTACAGTGGCGAAACTTTCTTTTCAGAAACCGCGTAATACTGAAACAGCGTTAAGTGGAGCAGCGTTAAGTACATGGATGGCGGAAGAACCGGGTATATGGTGTAAGTAACGGGTAAACAATTTTAATTGTTAACACTGAATTTGGAACTAGTAAAAAATTTATTGAAATATCTTTACAATGAAAAAGTGACTTCACATTTGCTTGTAAAAATTTTCTATTACGCCATATTTTGTAATTAAAAATAATAAAATTAATTAGACATTATATCGTATCCAAAATTATTATTATAATTCAATAATAAATCTCAGGTATTTGGATTAATAATACAAAATAATCGTGTTATTAGTTATGGTAATAATTTGCAAAATTTTTTATATATTTTTTACTGATTATAGTATATTATTGAATTTGTATATATATATATATGTATTTTTCAGAGCCTGACGAAGACTAAATAAAGTAGTCGAAACGTAGCAAGATTAACAATAACACGATTGTTTTGTATTATTAATCTAAATACCTGAGATTTATTATTGAATTATAATAAAATTAATCTATTGACCATAAATTAAAAAACTTTATGTTCATATGAACTAAGCATTTCAACAAAAATTTGGCTGTATTCGTAATAATACTTAAACAAATTCAGGACGTAATGCCAAGCTCTGCTGACATTATAGTGTATTTGTTAATACTGCCTGTATTAACAAATTGCTTTTGGACAAAATAAAAAATGTAACCCCTTAATACATCCTTTAAAATATTTTTTTTTATTTTTTTTTCTTAACTATAATGTTATTATCAATTCAACACATAAACCAAATAAAATATACCTTTCCGTAAGTAAATTCGTAATGTTTTCATTTTTTTTGTTTTTGT
Source organism: Venustoraphidia nigricollis (assembly GCA_034508555.1). Lineage (NCBI taxonomy): Eukaryota > Metazoa > Arthropoda > Insecta > Raphidioptera > Raphidiidae > Venustoraphidia > Venustoraphidia nigricollis. The sequence continues at coordinate 990,355 of JAVRKA010000008.1, forward strand.
TCCATATAAAAAAATAACCTCTTAATACACCCCTTCAATTAATAATGTTTTCTTAATTGCAATATTATTGTCAATTATTAAAAAATTAATGGGAATTAAGGACAAAAAATTATTGTGTAATAATTTTATAAAATTATTACACAATAATTTTTTGTCCTTAATTCTCATTAATTTTTTAATAATAAAACATTCGAAGGACGACAAAAATACATCAATATGAATTATTGTCAATCTTCTGCACCAAATCACAATACAATAAATCCGTAGTCGCTATAGTTTCATAAAATTTGTAAATTCGGTTTTATCTAAACACATTTTAATCTTAATACTTACAGGGTTTAATTTAAAATGACTCTTCGGCATTTTCCGATCCAAAAACAATTTTCAATCCCTAAAAACTACCCTTAGCCGCATTTTAAATAGCATTCGTGCGGTGATGAATTTCAATTCGTGGACAAAATTTCATTTAAATCAATCAAGTCTGTCACACATATTTCCAAAAATGGTGCCAAACTGTTAAAGAGAAATTTTGATCCAACCGACACCAATAGTGGCAAATAAACAGAAGAACTCATACGTTGAAGGATTCTTTCACGGAAAATTTGATTCATCTTATTTCGTTGAAATCTTTTGTAACCCATGTTATGAAAAATATGTTTACGCTATGGAAATTATTAGCATAAATTTAATATTATTCACAGCAATTCGTCAATACTAAGTTTCTTGTCGAGAAAATATATTAACATATTTCACATTTATTGCTTTTTCTACACAAAAAATATTTTATTCATTTTCAATTCAATCTAACATTAAAGTGTATTTGTTATATATGGCACATACACTATTGACGTCGGTCGGATAGCGGAACCTAGGGATCGGATATCATTCGAAGCAGCTTGGCACCATTTTTGAAAATGTTTTTGTGTGTGTGAGTGTGTGCGGATTCGAAAGAGTTAATAGATTTTAACGAAATTTGGCCCACGGCATGTTGAAATCCATCACCGCACCAAGCCTATTTAAAATAAGCTTAATCGAGCCATTTTAAGAGTGGTTTTTAACCGACGTCAAAAAAAGGAGGAGGTTCTCAATTCGGCGGAATCTTTTTTTTATGTATGTTCCCCGATTACTCGAAGACGCCTGAACCGATTTGTAAAATTCTTTTTATGTTTGAAAGGGTATACATCCCAGGTGGTCCCATGGTCATCAGGTCAGGATCTGATGATGGAACCCTGGAGAAATCAAAAGAAAACTTTAAAAAATGTGCGAAATCAAATCCACCACTAAAAAGTAAAAAATAAAAAAATATTAAAAAAAAAATATTAACCTCCTTTAAAAAATCACTAAAAAGATGAAAATAATGAAATTTTGAGGTCGGAGCTAATTTCATTACAAAAAAAATCACTAAAACATCATTCTTAATTGCAATATTATAATAATATTACAATTAAGAAAAATCATTTTATGGGGTGATTAACGAGTTAAATTTTTATTGTGCTCCACCTACAGGGTTCAGTTGTGAATCTTGAATCCACTTGAACACACAAAAAAATTTCATCAAAATCGGAGTTCAGTCACATAAACACGTACAGAAGATTTTTATATATAAAGATAACATTCTGAGCAAAATGGCGCCGAAATATTTCAAACCTATTCACAACTGGCAGAATATAAATATAATGTACACCAAAAAAATACGTGTCGAATTAAATAACCTCTTTTTTTATGTCGGCTAGAACCATCAACTCCTAGTACATTGTTCAAGGATATAAGCAAGTTGTTTCGATTTTGTCTGAATAATAAATTTTAATGAAGTTTCATGAATAAGGGAATTAAGCATTAATTAATTTTAACGGAAAATACTTTAATTAAATTTATAATTAAACTTCGTTCCTAAAATATCTTCAACACTTTGGATTTGTTTATTGAAGGTATAACTACAATTATTAATTTCTTTCAGCACTAGACCAGCATTCGGGAGGTACCGGGTTCGAATCCGGCGGGCGCAGATGTGGCTGGGACTTTTTCCTACTGCCTCTCGCCGAGAAACGGTAATTCCTGTACCGGCCATCTTGATTGAGGTTTTCCATGGTTTCCCTCAATCAATTCCAGATAAATATCGAGATGGTTCCTTATTTGAGGTCATGGCCGATTACCTATCAAACTCCTAGTTCAAAAATTACCTACCTTATCCTAATTTCCTATAATTCCTTCATTCGCCCAATGCTATTACATAAGTTGAGGTTGTAAAAAATGTAGAAAATAACGGGAAGTGGTAGAAGAAAAAATAGTAAGTAATGATGACAATGGCGTCTGTTTTATGACATAAAGTCGAGAAATGGACGTTAAACGCATTATTATTTATTATTATTATTATTATTATTATTAATATATTCGAAATTTTAGAAATTTTAAAACCGGTCAAGTGCGAGTCGAACTCACGTGGAGAGGTTCGGTTTATAGTGAAAATTTTAAAATTACGACTTTCGTTTAGGTTTTCCTGTAAACTTTGGGTAAATCTCTATATTTCAAATCTTTGTTTTTAAAATTTTAGAGTGAATTAATTGTACATTATAGACGCTCAACATCTCAGGTCATCAACGTCTATACAAAATTTTACGCTCAGTAGTTTCGGAGATGGGAGGAATGCTCGATTTTCGTATATTTTATTAAATAATAATAATAATGCGTATAACGTCCGTTTCTCGACTTTATGTCATAACCGACGCCATTCGCACCATTACTATTTTCCATTTACAACCTCCCGTTATTTTCTACATTTTTTAAAACTTCAACTTATATACTAGCAATGAGCGAATGAAGGAATTATAGGAAATTAGGATAAGGTAGGTAATTTTTGAACTAGGAGTTTGATAGGTAATCGGCCATGGCCTCAAATAAGGAACCATCTCGATATTTATCTGGAATTAATTGAGGGAAACCATGGAAAACCTCAATCAAGATGACCGGTACAGGAATTACCGTTTCTCGGCGAGAGGCAGTAGGAATCGAACCCGTACCTCCCGAATGCGAGTCTAGTGTTGTACCACTACTCTACCCAGCTCGGTTATATTTTATTAAATATCTGTTAAGCTATGCATTTTAAAATTAAAAAAAATATATTTGTATTTCTCATAACGAGCCCTTTCATTTGATATGTCACATGATGCACTTTAAAAAATATGAATTTGAATTTTCTAATTTAGCCCCTAAAATAACCCCCAAAATCGAAATTCGTTTATTTCCTCTATACATCCGTGATTTGACCATCCAACTCTATATATGTACCAAATTTAAAGTCTTTTCGTCCAGTAGATCCGGGGAAAATAAAATAAATAATAATATATATAATATAATAATAAATAAAATACAGACACGCGAGTGATTCTATAAAGGTTCCGTTTTTTCATCAGATGTACAGAACCCTAAAAATAAAAAAAAAATGCAAAATATATCTATAAAGAGTGTCAAGTATGTATTAAAGTGTTCATAATAATATTATTAAGTTTATAATATTTGTGTTACCTAACTTTAATTAATTTTGCATGAGAATATTTTAATTGAATTTATAATTAACGTTTGGGCCTAATAAGGTAGGTATTAATGTTCTTGTTTGAAGAATATTTTGCCTACATATATAGCTTTTAAAAGTCTGCGAACATAATAAACCGCGAGCTGTTTGACATTTTTGGGTAGGTATTTGAGGCACTGTGAAAATTTGTACATCTTTAGTAATATGATAATATCCGAACACAAAAAACACAGACTTGACTAAAGGGTAGCGTGGCTTAACCGACCCTCAAATTTTTAATCATCTGGTAGGTAGAATGTCCCACCAAAACGACCTGTTTTTTTTTTAATATATCTGTTTTTAGTTACCAATATTATTCTATTTAAATTTCAACGTGTCTCATATTTTTAAAATTTTACAAAAATATAATTTTATAAAGACCTGGCTAAATTTCGAACCCTGGCTTTTTTATTTTTCAACACCTTAAATACTAAATTTCAAGAACCTTAAGGACCTTTTATTGCAAAAAAATGTTTGCTAAAATAAAAATTTGAGGTCAGCCAGGTCTGTGTTTTTGTATTCAGATATTACTAAAGGGGTATTGTACAAATTTTCACAGTGCCTCAAATACCTACCCAAAAATGTCTAACAGCTCTCCTACTATACCGGAAGTCTGACGAGAAAATCTATTGTTCAATTTAAACGATAAACAAATGCCGGTCTACAGTTTGATACACCGCCATTACTGAAAAGATACATTAAAAGGTTTTTCGTTTCATCTATGTTATCTAAATCTTCAGCTGAACGAATAACTACACTAGATCTTCAAACGTATTTTCTAACGTCATAAAGCAAAACGGTTCGTGTCAGATTTTTGGTCAAACAAAATTAACGACGAATTAAATCTCTTCGGAAAATTTACCACTAAGCTGAATTTTATCCTTATGTACGCGTTATAAGTCTTTAACGATATCATGTTCGGGTTGAATGCTTTTCATGTAGAATTGGGTAACTCAGATCTGAACCGGTTCAAAGAGCCGACTCCGACAGAAGATCCGTGAGAACCGACTCACTTTTTTTTGAGCCGACGGATCAACGGATCCGCATAACTCAACACTTAACACAAAGAAACACATTTTACACTTACGTACCAGTTCTTGCTTTGATGCATCTGTCAGCTCAAATGACTCATGCATCACATGCATTCTTGATTCTATACAGGTCGTGATATGATTGACTGAACTAGGTTACTCAGTGGCAGACTGCAGTAACATATTCAGAACTCGGGTCTTTTTGAACCGGTTCAGTGAGCCGGCTCACATACGGGATTCAGATGCAAAGATGCAGATCACTAAACAGACCCGTTTTCCCATCTCTATTCTCATGTTCAAAGGTTACGAATTTTGTTTCTGGTCAGGATAATGGGACAAATTTATTAAATTGTTCTATTGTCATAGGTCCTTGATAAGTGTGCAAAGTTTCAGTTTAATTTGACGTTTTGAAGTGGGTGAATTTCACGTTCAAAGATTCCGTTACAAACATACAAATGAAGCTAATAAAAGCGTGTTAAAAACAAGAAACTATTTAGAATTTTTTCACGTCGTAATTTTCTATAAATGAACTTCTTAAAAAGGAAACCGATCTCAATCAATCGATAAAATATAAACAGTCAATAAAAATGCACCTTTCAAACGTTGGCACTTCACTAACTTAAAAAATACGAGATATTTCAAATCTAGTCGAAAAAATACTGCCACCTTTACGGTAATAAAATACTAAAGCTATGACCAAAGGTACTTTTATTCACGATTTTTGTACTAAAAGTAAATCTCTACATAAAAAATCTGAAGGTATATTCTCTAGAGAGATTTGAATCTGCCGCCAAACAATTTAATATCCCTTTTATTTTATCATTTGAAAAGTCGCGATTTAACGGGCTGCAAATGTCATTTTAGTCCGTGGAGACGTTTGTTTTTTTTATGTTTCAAATTTTAATAGTGAAATCATACACTCAACGTTTCCCTCAAGAATTGCCATTTTTTCGGTTTTTGAGTATCTTGCGTTTACTTGGAAAGAGTGAAGATATCCAGATTATAGACACTCGACAACTCATAAACAGCAATAACAAAGCTCTGCCGACAATATAGTGTATTTGCTAATACAGAGAGTGTGGCTTTATTATGTGAACTTAAGTTTGTTTTTGGACAAAATAAAAATTAACCCCTTAATACACCCCTTTGAAATATGCTTTTCCTCAATTGCAATATTATTATCAATCGATCATCTACACCAAATTAACTACACTCTTCAGTAAATAACTATCTGCAAACTAGTGTCATAAAATTTGTAAATCCGGGCCTAACCTGATTTTATAAAAATTTTAGGGAAGCTTTTTAATTGCTACTAAAGGATTAAATTTCAAATTTGAAACGATTCTGAGATTTTTTTGGTATTTTTGGGCCCAAAAACTTTTTTAACCCCTAAAAACCACTCTTAAAATAGTCCAATTGGGCCCATTTTAAATAAGCTTAATGTATTCCAACATGTCGATCAAATTTCTTGGAAATCAATGGACTTTTTCGAAAGTTATTGACCGTACCCAGAAAGAGAGAGAGAAACTGAGAGTTGGTCCGATCTCTAGGGTCTCGCCATCCGACTGACGCCAATAATGTAGATGCCATATGGCAAACATACTAATAACGATAATATGAATAATTATCAGTTCTCTGATAGCACAGATCAGATATGCAATTCCAGAGGGTTTTAAGCATATAACATGGTTAAGCACAATTCATACCAGAACTTCCACCATTTAGACCGACACTTCCACCACATATTGGTTTGACAATTCTTGTTACTAAGATATTTAGATTATGTACGTTTTTTAGTTCATATATAAGTAATTAGCGGCCCAGTCCGGCTTCGCCCAGGTGTAAATGTAATATATAGGATATAAAAGATGAGAATCATTATCATTAAATTCTCAACGTGTATTGAATTTGCGCGAATTCAATCGCTTTTATATGTGAATGTTCAAAAATCGAAGAAAAATCTTATTTCCCAAAAAGAAATTTAAAAAATTCTGTTGATCCGATCGCTACCAAACTTCAGAAGATCACCTGCTGGGCTAATCTAAAGATTATCTGAAAATTTCATCAAAAATGGTCTACCCGTTTGGAGTCCATATATTACATATACATCGTCTTTTATCTATATAGATTATTAAAATGTAAAAAGTGGTTATTGTGACATAACGATAATAGTTGGACATATAGTATCACGAAGTTTTTACTGATATGTTATTTAATATTGTAGAACATACTATTGTTCTATCATCAATAGTTTCCGCAGCGCATGCGACGAAAGATGTTTTATGGCATTTTTTACACCTTGGGTTACGTTACTAAAGTTTTCGTAAGGGTCCCTAATATTTTCTAGCAATAAATATAGCCTATGTTACTCAGGGTGAATGTAGCTTTCTAATGGTGAAAGAATTTTTTAAATCGCCACAGTAGTTTTTGAGTTTATTCATTACAAACATACACACAAAAATACAAATCTTTCCTCTTTATAATATTAGTGTAGACTAGCTAGCACACCCCTGCAAATACTTCGCACCGTTAGTGGTCAGTTACGTAATTCTATTCAGAGACTCAGCGTCACTACGTCACCTAATATTACTGCCCTAGTAACGCTATGAAGCTTTTTGACCGTGCCTGTAAAAACAAGTGACTGCCGACTGGTGAAAACATTGGAACGAGAATCAAATGCAAATGAGTTATGCATTTATGTGTCCTCATTCCTCCCTCTTTTTTACCTTTTACTGTCACAACACACAAAAAAGAAACTTTTTTCTTCTGAATAAGATTATCATATTTCCTGTAAGTGTTTTCCGTACATAAATAAATCCAGAGTAAGGTAACTAGATGCGGGTTTTCTTAAATTTCACGTTTAAACATTATTTGATTTGAAAAATAAGAAAATAATACATACAGTTAGCATCAAAATCATGAACTTGTTAAGAAATTTGATAAAAAATAATTTCGAGTTGTTATCGTCCATGATGTTTAAATGTTTATGGATCGTGGGTAATTGGACACAAATAAATGAAAATTCTAAGTTTTCTAAATTTGCTACCTTTCGTAGGTTAGTTTCCTACTTCTTCAGGCAAGTTTAAAGTTTAGAATCTTTGTTGATAGGTTTGCAGTGAGATCATCTTGTCATTCATTTAAAAACAATAATTTAAAAAAACATAAAAATAATAATAATAATAATAATAATAATGCGTTTAAGGTCCGTTTCTCGACTTTATGTCATAACAGACGCCATTCGCACCATTACTATTTTTCATTTTACCACTTCCCGTTTTTTTCTACATTTCTAAAACTTCAACTTATATAATAGCAATGGGCGAATGAAGGAATTACAGGAAATTAGGATAAGGTAGGTAATTTTTGAACTAGGAGTTTGATAGGTAATCGGCCATGGCCTCAAATAAGGAACCACCTCGATATTTATCTGGAATTAATTGAGGGAAACCATGGAAAACCTCAATCAAGATGGCCGGTACAGGAATTACCGTTTCTCGGCGAAAGGCAGTAGGAAAAAGTCCCAGCCACATCTGCCCCCGCCGGGAATCGAACCCGGACCTCCCGAATGCGAGTCTAGTGCTGTACCACTACTCTACCCAGCTCGGTAAAAAAAAAAAAAAAATATATATAAAAATTAGCAATTTGATTTGTATTATAATTTTGAAAATAAGCTGTAATACAAATCAGAACCATAGTAGATTGCTAATTTTTATATTTTTTTTAAATTATTGTTTTTAAATTATTATAAATTTTAAATTATTGTATTAGACTTCGTTTTGATTAAATCAAATGTTATTGTTTTTTATTTATTTATTTTTTATTTTATATTAATAGATCTAATCGATCATTATAGTAGATTTAAAAGGCTCTTTCATTTAAATTTATTAAAAATAACAAAAGAACGGAATATTAGTCTTAAGGCAGTCGGAACGCTCTGAATTTAAGCCAAAAATAGAGCTTCGTCTGTCAACTGATTATAGACTTATTCGTCAACATTCTGCAAAAATTCTTTCTTTATAAGGAAGATAAAGGACAAATCTAGGTCTCTAATAAACTACTTTTGCAATTTATGTACGATTTACTAGAAAAAATTTGGCATTAATTGTGCCAAAAAAACACACATTTTCAATGTCACACTACGGCCTTATTCGTACTTATTTCACGAAACTGTTCCATCACAAACCTAAAGTAACTCTTCCTTTTTCGGAAAAGTTTTTTAAATCTTCAAAATATTTCTAAAAATTAGAGTAATAAATTGACAGCGGCACCCTTGCAATAGCATCTTTTAGCCTCGTAGTGGGCACCAGCCAAAAATTGAAACGTGCGGATGATTTGAGCGAGACAGAGCTAAAGAAGGTCACACCCACAATATGTCTTTTGCCTACCACGCCCCTTACCGCTGGGTCTCAGCACAAACAAATTTCAGAGCGTTCCGACAGCCTTAAGTGTTGAACCTTAAACGAGAACTTAAAAAGGAAAAAATGGAGACAAAAAACGTATGTCAATGAATGCGTAGGTATATTCCATAACTTGAAGTTACTTAAACTGTCAAAGCAAATAATAAACAAATGAGCTAAACAGATTTAATAAAAGTGTTCAAAGTGTCTATACTTTGAAAGTCTTGTTTAATGTACAGGAGTGATTTTAAAACAGGAAATAAATTGCTACATAAACAAGAGAATGTTACTGTTTGAATGTCTGTTTTGTACATAAAAATATGTATTTATGAAAAGCAAATCGAGAAATGTTTACACAATTTATGTTTGCTGAATTCACAACGGAAAACACTTTCCAGATATTAAATCGCAAAGGACGCCTCCATTGTTAACTGTCCTTTGTTTAGGAAAGAGAAAATAGCTTTTTTTAACAAACACAAGATGTTTATATCAGTAATGGCATAAATACCGAAACATTTATGTATGCAAAAAGTTTTTTTGCACACCCGTCTATAAAATACCTTTCTTAGGGTTCCGTACCTCAAAAACGGAACCCTTATAGGATCCCTCGTGTGTCTGTTCGCCCGTCTGTCACAGTCAATTTGCTTCGAAACAACTGAACCGATTGAGTTGAAAGTTGGCACACATATGTAAGTCAGTGACCCAAAGACGGATGCGTAACGTAAATAAATGAATTTTAAACATAAAGGCCACTTTTGAGGGGTCAATTAGAAAATTAAAAAACCCGGGTCGCAGTGCCAAAACCCTGCCGACAATATACTGTATTTGCTTGTATAGGGCCGTGTGGTTTTATACTTTTATTATGTGAAATTAAGTTTGTTTTTGGGCAAAATAAAAAATTTAACCCCTTAATACACCCCTTAAAATAACATTTTTTTCTTAATTGTAATATTATTATCAATCTAACGTCTACACCAAATTAAATACACCCTTCAATAAATAAGTCACTATCTGCAAACTAGTGTTTTCATAAAATTTGTAAACCCGGTTCTGTCGGGCCGATTTTATTAAAATTGTGGGAAAACTTTTTAATCACTACCAAAGGGTTAAATTTCAATTTTGAAACGATTCGGAGAATTTTTTCGGTATTTTGGGGCCCAAAAACAGGTTTAACCCCTAAAAACTACCCTTAAAATAGCCCGATTAGGCCCATTTTAAATAGGCTTCTTGCGGTGATGGATTTCAACATGTGGCCCAAATTTCGTTGAAATCAATTAACTCTTTCGAAAGTTATCGCGCGTACACACATATATATATATATATATAAACATTTTTAAAAATGGTGCCAAAGTGTTTAGGAGGTTATGAAACGTCGAGAAATTTTGGTCCGACCCCTAGGTCCCGCCATCCGACCAACACCAATAGTGTATGTTGCCTTATGGCAAATACACTAAAAAAAAAGTTTTGCAAACTATATCGTGTGATATATCAAATGAAAGGGCTTGTTGTGAGAATCTCAATTAGGGGAGCTATTAAGCATTTTTGGGTAGGTATTTGAGGCACTATGAAAATTTGTACAATAACTCTTTAGTAATGTCCGAATAAAAAAACACATACCTGGCTGAAGGGTAGCGGGGCTTAACCGACTTAACCGATTTTTAAATGTTTGCGCAATAAATAATCCTTGATTATGATTGAAATTTAGTATTTAAGAAGTTGAAAAATAAAAAAGCCAAAATTTAATCGGGTCTAAAACTTAGACTTAAAAAATAAATTTGAGGCACGTTGAAATTTAAATATTGGTAACTAAAAATAGATATATTCAAAAAGACAGGTCATTTCGGTGGGGCATTTTACCTGCCAGACAATCAATATGTTTAATAAATCGGTTAAGTCGGCCGCTACCCTTGAGCCAGGTCTTTGTTTTTGTATTCGGATATTACTAAAGAGTTATTGTACAAATTTTCACAGTGCCTCAAATACCTACCAAAAATTTTTAATAGCTCTTGGACTATTTGGTTTGCAGGTGTCTTGTCGCGGATGTTTTGTCTTCGGATGATTCGTTATGTAACCCATTGAAAATACCGAAAAATCGTCCACGAAAAATCAAGAATGATGAATAGCATTTATATTATTCATTTATTACCGATACGAGGGTATAATGTAAACTAGGCCATAGATATATTTTTTTATAAAAAATGGCAGGAAAACGTGACAAACGTTCTAAAAAGATTTACACTGTTGAAATGTTGTATACATTTTCATCGGAAGTTAAATTCTCTGACACAGCGGAAATTCCGAAAACTAAGTTCAACTTGTAACTTTGAACAATACACTGCATCTAAAGGCAGTCCGAATGGTTATTACACCTGTCATTCAAAACCATGAACATTCACAGTAGTATTTGTACGTAAACTTTTCGTTTCAGACGCTTGAAAGGTTGAACTAAAAAACTAAATTTTCCATAATCTTCTATAAAAAAGCTGCTTTTTAACACGCTTTTATTAGCTTCACGTGTATGTTTGTTTGTAAAGGACTCTTTGAACGTCAAATTCACCCACTTCAAAACGTCAGTTTTCACCAAATTTCGTAAAAAAATCAATTTTTTTGCAAAAGATAAAAATAAAAAACCAACTTGGTTATTATTGAACTTTTCACATAAATTTTGAGGTTATGTGAAAAAAGTGTAAAAACAACAGTTGTAGATATTTTTATTACCTACCTACAACTTTGCCATTTAACTTTTTTTCATAGGACTTGTATTTTCGCCGAAAATCGAGATAAACCGTTTTTTACCCTTAAAAACTCACCCCCTTCCCCTTCCCGACCTCAGATCGACCGTAATTTATTTTTCCTTTCATTTTTGTTATATTCTCTACCTTTTCCAATGGGTTTCATCCTACTATAATTTTTTTTGGTCTCAAAAATTATCGACCCTGGTCTATTAATATTGTGGAGATTTCGTGCTAGAAAGAACACACATATTTTAAAATAGTGTATTGACCTTGAAACATAAAAATTTGGTATAATACACCCATACCTCGCTTTACGGCCTAGATACGTTCCACGAAACTTGGCCGCAAATCGAAAAGCCGTATAAGGAATCAATTATTCTAAATTGCAAGATTGGAACATGTAGATATATCAACATCGAAAAAAAGTTGTTTTTGCCGTTATAGCGAAACATTTTAGGCCATAAATCGAAAACGTGCCTTAATTGAATAGGGTCGTTATAGCGAAATGCCGTATAAAGAGCGGCCGTATAGCGAGGTATGAGTGTATTTGATTTAGCTTTTCGGATAAATAATTACAATAATTTCGCAATGTTCTGTGAAGTTAACGAACGTGTTTTGTCATCCCTGAGAAAATTCAGAATAGATAAAACGGTTTACAGAATAGACATGGTCGCTTCTCAAGATTTTGCACAGATAGTTATGACCCAATAACGAACACTATTGTATGCAAGCACCTATTGAAGTCAAACTGACTACCATATCAACTTTGATGTCACTTTTCTCTGTCACCAGAAAGGGGTTAGGGAAGTTTTCAATTGTTCGCGTTCGATAGCATAAAAAATAAAATGTCCGTTCTCTCTGCAGAAATTTTAACCTTTATGTAAAAATAACAAAGGTATACGAGAATGCGGTTTAGTTTAGTACTAGTCGCTCCCCGCGGATCCGCCCGCGATTGTAATGATACACGGCAACAACAACAGTATTGGAATCTTCATCAAGACCTAACAGCTACATTTTCAGTCCATAGAAACTGTCTTTTAAAAATTAGAGTGCGTTAATCATTGACACCCCTATATTTTCCTCCTTTCCACACCTTAGAAAACTATTTTAGTATCTCTACTCAACAAAAAAAACCCGGGTCGCAGTGCCAAAACCCTGCCGACAATATAGTGTATTTGCTTGTATAGGGCCGTGTGGTTTTATACTTTTATTATGTGAAATTAAGTTTGTTTTTGGGCAAAATAAAAAATTTAACCCCTTAATACACCCCTTAAAATAACATTTTTTTTCTTAATTGTAATATTATTATCAATCTAACGTCTATATTGAATTAAATACACCCTTCAATAAATAAGTCACTATCTGCAAACTAGTGTTTTCATAAAATTTGTAAATCCGGTCCTGTCGGGCCGATTTTATTAAAATTTTGGGGACACTTTTTAATTACTACCAAAGGGTAAAATTTCAATTTTGAAACGATTCGGAGAATTTTTTCGGTATTTTGGGGCCCAAAAACAGTTTTCAACCCCTAAAAACTACCCTTAAAATGACCCGATTAGGCCCATTTTAAATAGGCTTCTTGCGGTGATGAATTTCAACACGTGGGCGAAATTTCGTTGAAATCAATTAACTCTTTCGAAAGTTATTGCGCGTACACATATATATATATATAAATATATATATATATATATATATATATATATATATATATATATATATATATATATATATATACATATATATATAAACATTTTTAAAAATGGTGCCAAAGTGTTTAGGAGGTTATGAAACGTCGAGAAATTTTGGTCCGACCCCTAGGTCCCGCCATCCGACCGACGCCAATAGTGTATGTTGCCATATGGCAAATACACTAAAAACATGTCTGTCAAATTTCAAGTCTGGAGGTCTAATAGTTCCGGAAGGTATCGTGATGACGTGCCAGTGACATTCCCTATTTCACACCCTTTAAGTTTTTTATTTTGAGACAAAAGGTAGCCTTTGTCCTTCTTTAGGATGCAATCTATCTCCTTGTCAAATTTTATCGAAATCTGTTCAGCAGTGTAGACGTGAAAGCGTAACAAAAGAAATTAACATTCGCATTTATTAAATAAAAAGGATCAGGTGAAAAGACCAATTTTTAGGTACGTTTTTATGCGATATACGACGTTTCGTCGGTATTATTTCGACTTCTTCAGGTATCTCGAAAACTCTGTTAAAACATAAGTCATACCAATATTTTTTTACAATAAAATAATGAAGTACAATAATAGTCCAAAAATTATTAGCGTCAACTGATTAACTAATATGAAATTTATAATATTTTCAATATTAGTTAATCAGTTGACGCTAATAATTTTTGGACTACTATTGTACTTCATTTAGGCCTAACTTTTTTTCTTTTTAATTCTTATTGTGCACAGAATACTGATATATTTTCTTCTATCTTCATTTTTTATGCAATTAACTATTTTCGTTTGTAATAAGAGCTGTCATTTGTATGAACCTAGAGTCCATTTGACATCCATGTTATATAAATAAAATAAAATAAAAAAAAATAAATAAAATAGCTTTAACTTAGTTTTATTTTTTAATGCGTTTTTTCTTATTCTTCTTTGCTTTGCTCATAACATGGCCTTAAAAATTAGCACGATAAATTGAAATAAACGGTGTGTTAATAAACATTTTGAACTTACTATATATATAGTCGTGGCTTAGAACTTGTATGTTTATGCAGAAATGTAAGTTTTCGAAACGGATTTCGTTCCTGCAAATAAATCCGGCCTGACTCCACGCTAGCAATAAATTATTAGAGCTACAGATATTACACACCTAAAGAACGTATTTCCGTCACTGAGAACTTGTCTCGAAAACGAGCTAAATTTATATCAAACTTAGGGTTGCAATAATTACCAGAATATAATGGGAATCTATTGTAATCAAATTAAAATGAAATAAAAAGGATCAGGTGAAAAGACCAATTTTTAGGTACGTTTTTATCCGATATACGACGTTTCGTCGGTATTATTCCGACTTCTTCAAGTATCTCGAATAAAAACGTACCTAAAAAGGATCAGGTGATAGATCCTTTTTATTTAATTTATTTCAGGACCTGATTTTTCCTAATACAAATTGAAATGTTTAAAAAAACATTTTATTTCAAGGTCACTACACTATTTCTTTTAAATATGTGAAATCTCGAGAATAAAGAATGATATCAACAATATTATATTGCAAACCCACTAAAAAGTAAAAATGTAAAATTACAAAAATATTGAATCTACTTTATAAAAGTACGTATAAATAATAATGTCATTCCAGTAATTCGAAATCTAGCGGCGTGTTGTAAAGAAATATCACGATTTTTAATTCCATTTTTGCGGTAATAATAATAATAATTTTATTTGTTCCTTAGACATAAAATATGTTGAATATCATAAGTAAGAAATACATTAGTGGAAATTTTAATAGTAAAAAAATGTTATTCGAAATTTTTAAGCAGCAAGTCAAATTTTGTGAAGCTTAATGCTTGATTGCAACTAATAAAAACAATAATAAAACGAATTTAGCGACCAAAGTCGAAATTTCCAGAGAGCATATTTTACAATCTGAAGGAGCAGGACTTGTAAAAAAATATAATCGGCTAATATTTGTCGTGACAGTGTCAGTAAAGAGCAAGGTGGCAGGCTGCTGCATCGGCTAGAATCAGCCTTTAGACTGCCTAAGGATTACCGAAGTGACACTAACACTGAGGCTCAAGGAGAAGGATATATTGAGCTTATAGCTCGAGTTCAAAGGTTACATTTTTATCTGTACACAGTCATTCTTTATGTATGAAGAAATGGAGATTCGTTTTTTGTTTCATATTTAAACAGTTTCATTCCTTTAAAGATAAATACAAGCATTTCTTTTCAACACACGCAAAACAAGAGAGCGAGAAACATGCCCCAAGGGTCGGTGCTACTGAATCGTGTACTATTTTCCGTAGTATCGTGCAAAGAGTCTGAATTCAGAACGCATTCGATCTTTCTTAGTGACATATGTAGATTATAGACGCTCGACAACGTATAAACAACTTTACAGTAAAGCTACTTTTCTCGTCAAATTATTTTGCATGTTTTAGTTCATAAAAGCGTGTTATTTTAGTTTTTTTAAACTCTAATTTTAATTACAAAACTAAAAAAAACCCGGGTCGCAGTGCCAATACCCTGCCGACAATATAGTGTATTTGCTTATACAGACGGTGTGCTTTATTATGCGAACTAAAGTTGGTTTTTAGGCAAAATAAAAAATTTGACTCCTTAATACACCCCTTAAAATAATTTTTTTTTCTTGATTGCAATATCATCAATCGAACCTCTATACCAAATTATATACAACTTCAGTAAATAATTCACTATCTGTAAACTAGTGTTTTCATAAAATTTGTAAATCCGGTCCTGTCGGGCCGTTTTTAATAAAATTTGAGACACTTTTTAATTACTACTAAAGGGTTAAATGTCAATTTTGAAACGATTCTGAGAATTTTTTCACTATTTTGGGGCCCAAAAACATTTTTCAACCCTTAAAAACTGCCCTTAAAATGGCCCGATTACGCCCATTTTAAATAGGCTTCTTGCGGTGATAGATTTCAACACGTGGGCCAAATTTCGTTAAAATGAATTAGGCCCGCCATCCGACCGACGCCAATAGTGTATGTTGCCATATGACAAATACACTAAAAACGATATTGCATTTGCTATGAGATAAGCAATTAAACGTACGTCACTGTATAGCGTGTTAGCTTGCTTGCTGTATTTTTTCAAGTTTTTTAATCTTGAAGGGCCTGGTCAGGATAATGGGACAAACTTATTAAATTATTGTAATGTCATCGGTCCTTGATAAGTGTGCAAAATTTCAGTTTAATCTCACGTTTTGAAGTGGGTGAATTTCACGTACAAAGATTCCTTTACAAACAAACAAACATACAGGTAAAGCTAATAAAAGTGTGTTAAAAAGACAATCGACTGACAAGCATGCACTTATAAAAGTTCTTTTTGAACGAAACAGGTCATTCAGTCGTTTATTTTGAACGCAGCCAAATTTTATTTCTCGCAGAAGATACATTTTAATAAACGTATTCTTTTGATGTAATTCAGTAAAAGAAGAAAGGCTGTTGCCTCAACGTATAATACTGTAATACATATTTCCCTAACCCTAGGCAAACGCACATTCAAAACAGAGGGAATTATATATAAAAGCATGAAGGAAATGAAATTGAAGATTCAATTAACATCATAGTCTCGACAATAAGAAATATTATATCTACAATCTACTATGCTATACCTAATATCTATTCCACCATATTATGTAAGACTAGCGACCCGGTCCGGCTTCGTCCGAGTGTAAATGTAACATATAGAATATGTCTAGCTATTTAAAAATAATTTAGAGTACAGTAAGGCATCGCTTAACGTGAGAGATACGTCCCAATTAAAGTTCCTGCGTTATACGAAACAGCGCTAAACGAGGTAATTTTAATACGTAAATAATATAAGCAGAACCGAGAATATGAAAAATTGTTAGTTTTTTTGTTTAATTTTGTAAGATTTATTGTTAAATACTTTTTTATCACATTGATTATAGATTTATTAAATGCTAATATCGATATTTGTTCATAAAACATTTATAAAAATCAAATAAAAGTTCGAGTAAGAAGTTGTTTGTGATGAGGAAGGTTCCTCATTTAACATATTTTGTCTTTTGTGAAGAAGTCATCTAATGTCGTTTGCTTTTTTCTGTATCGTTCAGCAAGCTGTTGTCGACAGCAAGATATTGCATCAATGACACTTCGTCTTGCGTTTGAACTTCTATCAACATTTCAATCATTTTTAACCGACTTAAAGTAGGAGGTTCTCAATTCGTCGGAATCTTTTTTTTTTATGTATGTTCCCCGATTACTCGAAGACGCCTGAACCGATTTGGAAAATTCTTTTTTTGTTTGAAAGGGTATGCATCCCAGGTGGTCCCATGGTCATCAGGTCAGGATCTGATGATGGAACCCTGGAGAAATCGAGGGAAATCTTCAAAAATATGCGAAATCAAATCCACCACTAAAAAGTAAAAAATAAAAAAACTTAAAAAAAAAAAATATTAACCTCCTTCAAAAAAATCACTAAAAAGATGAAAATAATGAAATTTTGAGGTCGGCGTCTATTTAATAAAAGTAGATATGTAATTAAAAGTTTTTGTAATGAAATCAGCTCCGACCTCAAAATTTCATTATTTTCATCTTTTTAGTGATTTTTTTGAAGGAGGTTAATATTTTTTTTTCTAGTTTTTGTATAAACTGATCTATACTTTACGTTATAGTCAAATATGTCGTCGATAAAATATAAATCTCACATTTTTAGTTCAATAATTACTTAATATAATTCTTAAACAATTCTGTTGATTGTTTTTGGACTGTGTACAGTTTTAAATCTAAAAACAGACAAAAAGACTTGTCTCTAATTTACATCTGTATTCTCATTTCCATTATACGTATTACCAACAGAGCTATATTTTATTTTTGAACTCAATTTAATTAGTTCTTCAAACATGAAACGTTATTTTTCACCTCCGTGCCATTTACAAACTGTTAAAGGTTATATCACACTTTCACTTGTACTTATAGCTCGCGAATTTAAAAACTCTTTTAAACGCCGCGGCCGAAGTTATACTTCTTTAGCGTGATCGCGATAATTGATATTCACATTTTCGTTAAAGATGTACATTGATAAAATAAAATAGGATGTCTAGGGAGATGAAAAATGTAGTTAAAAGTTAGCTTGTTCACTTCGAGTAGTACTTATTTACTTTGGATAATAGGTAGACAACTTCATCAGCACATTGTAACAGAGAAATGTGACGTGTCATCTATGTATACAAAGTAAAACTATACTGCATCGAAGAGTCAGCTTTATCGACGATTTCAACCTTGCGAGTAGTACTTATGGACAACTCCATCAGGACATTGTAACAGGAAAAGACGATGTATAGATGTATGTAATCTATGGACTACAAAACGACTGAACCGATTTTGATGAAATTTTCAGACAATCTTCAGATTAGCCCAGCGAAATTTGGTAGCGATTGGATCAACAGATTTTCGACAATTTTGAATTTTCTTCGATTTTTGAACATTTACAATTAAAAGCGATTGAATTCGCACAAATTCAATACACGTTGAGAATTTTATGAGAATGATTCTCATCTTTTATGGCTATAGATAATTAATAATAATAATAATGCGTTTAACGTCCGTTTCTCGACTTTATGTCATAACAGACGCCATTCGCACCATTACTATTTTCCATTTACCACACTTCCCGTTATTTTTCTACATTTTTAAAACTTCAACTTATGTAATAGCAATGGGCGAATGAAGGAATTATAGGAAATTAGGATAAGGTAGGCAATTTTTGAACTAGAAGTTTGATAGATAATCGGCCAGGGCCTCAAATAAGGAACCATCTCGATATTTATCTGGAATTAATTGAGGGAAACCATGGAAAACCTCAATCAAGAGGGCCGGTACAGGAATTACCGTTTCTCGGCGAGAGGCAGTAGGAAAAAGTCCCAGCCACATCTGCCCCTGCCGGGATTCGGACCCGGACCTCCCGAATGCGAGTCTAGTGCTGTCACCACTACTCTAACCAGCTCGGTGCTATAGATAATTAGTGTTACCCGTGTGAAGCCGGACCGGGCAGCTAGTAAATTATAAAATGTCAATATACGCAGTTTCCGTGGTGATACAATAATTATTATCGTTTCTCGGCGAGAGGCAGTAGGAAAAAGTTCCAGCCATATCTGCCCCCGCCGGGATTCGAACCCGATACCTTCCGAATACGAGTCTAGTGCTCTCACCACTACTCTACACCGCTCGGTAATTTTTTGATTACGAAAATGACGTCCCAGTGAAAATAATTAAAACTGAGTTTTGTAGTCCATTATGAAAATGTAATCAAAAACAACAGAGATACGTAGCACAAAGCACCGGTTTTATGACCCTAGAGGCTTTTCAAAACATGCGACATTTTTGTTTTAATACATTTTTGCAACTGACAACATATTGTACTTTGTAAATCTAGCAAAACGTAAAGTTCATATTTGTCTGATGCTGAATTCTACCATTGTTTTGTTTTACGATAGAAATATTAAATTACAGGTAAAGTTTATTTTAAAAATTCGTTTATCAATTCAATTAAAGCTTATAGGGCAAGAGCTATTAAACATTTTTGGGTAGGTATTTGAGGCACTGTGAAAATTTAGTAATATAAAGATGATTTGTCGGGAAAAAGGACTTTTTAAGTAAACACTTATTTGTTATTTATAGCGACGTTTCGTCCCTTGCTTGGGACTTTTTCAAGCTTTATAACTATTAAATTTAATAGTTATAAAGATTGAAAAAGTCCCAAGCAAGGGACGAAACGTCGCTATAAATAACAAATAAGTGTTTACTTAAAAAGTCCTTTTTCCCGACAAATCATTTTTATATTAATTACCAAGGCCAAAAAAGAAAAAAAACTCTTTAGTAATATTCGAATACAAAAACACAGACCTGGTTGAAGGGTAGCGGGGCTTAACCGACTTTTTTGTACAATTTCTATTTCAAAACGACATTTTTCTACGCATATTGATAAAAATTTAGCTCGAAAAGCGATCTTTTTTATAAAGATCAATCATTGATTTTTGTATGAGTATTTGTCAAATCAAATTTTTTGGCAATGCTTTCTGCAACCCAGCACGAATCTTTTATTTTGTTCTTGGAGGGAATTGCGTTTTGTGATATTTACAACAGGAGCTTTCTTGAAATAATAAAGTTGACTGCAAACACAGCTATAAAGTGCTATTAAAACAAATGACTACAGCTTAGTGCTTTTAAACTAGTGAAAGAAATGGAGCATAAATGGAACAGAGCTTTATAAATATTCCAGGTGCAGACCATGCGTTTATTTAACAGAGACGGATTTGCTTATAAAGCGAGAAAATGAAATCCACTAAATCTGCTATAACGACATCGACGGGTCTACTCATATTTGGTCGTAAAAACCGATAGTCGTAACAACCGGTGATGTTTTCGAGGTACGAAGTAATTTTTTATTAAGTATGTAGTATTATTGAATGTGTAATATCCATAGATATTAATAGAAAAAAACCCGGGTCGCAGTGCCAAAACCTTGCCGACAATATAGTGTATTTGCTTATACAGGCAGTGTGGCTTTTTACGCGAACTTAAGTTGGTTTTTGGGCAAAATAAAAAAAATTGACTACTTAATACACCCCTTAAAATAACGTTTTTTTTCTTAATTGCAATATTATTATCAATCGAACCTCTATACCAAATTATACACACCTTTCAGTAAATAATTCACTATCTGCAAAATAACGTTTTCATAAAATTTGTAAATTCGGACCTGTCGGGCCGATTTTACTAAAATTTTAGGGACACATTTTAATTACTATTAGAGGGTTAAAAATCAATTTTGAAACGATTTGAAGAATTTTTTCGGTATTTTAGGGCCCAAAAACATTTTTCAACTCCTAAAAACTACCCTTAAAATAGCCCGATTAGGCCCATTTCAAATAGGCTTCTTGCGGTGATGGATTTCAACGCGTGTGCCAAATTTAGTTGAAATCAATTAACTCTTTCGAAAGTTATTGCCCACACACACACACACACACATATATATATATATATATATATATATATATATATATATATATATATATATATATACACGTATATATATATATATATATATATATAAATATATATATACATGTATATATAAACATTTTTAAAAATGGTGCCAAAGTGTTTAGGAGGTTATGAAACATCGAGAAATTTTGGTGCGACCCCTAGGTCCCGCCATCCGACCGACGCCAATAGTGTATGTTGCCATATGGCAAATACACTAATAATATTCATATTATCATTATCATTTTTCTGTATTCATAAAATCTGTAATTTTACTCTGTTTGGAACACTTCTGTGCGTACGAATTTTGTTCACAATACAGCTGGTCGTTCTAACAGATATAATTCTCCGAAGAATGAAGATATTACATTAAATGCAGTTGCTTAATGCAGTATGTCGTAATAAGCAATGTCTGTCTGTGCCGTGTGAACGCGAAGTGAAACAAAAATGAACATTCAGTCAAATGAACCTTCATTTGGAATGAACCGTCTGATATCACCTTTATCCTTGTAATAAGCAGATTTTTTACTGTATACATTCAAATAATCAATATTATAACAAAAAGGACTAACTACCATAATAATCTCTCAAAAAATAAAACTTCTACTATCGTTAATAAGGCGTGATATTATACCATTGTAACGGTGCCGCCATGTCCCACCTCTTCACCAACGCCATCATAATATTATAACCTAACATTTTACAGCATAGCAAATTTGTGACCACAAGACAAAATTGCTTAAAATACGTCTATTAATTATAATTAAGATTGAAGTTGTTGGAATGCTCTAAATTTAAGCCAAAAATAGAGCTTCGCTTTATTACTCAACATTTTGCAAAAATTATTTCTCTATAAGGAAGATAAAGGACAATTAATCTAAGTTTCTATTGGACTACTTTTGTAATTTATGACCTCAAAAAAATTTAAACTTTATTCAAGTTATTATAAATATTAAGAGCACTGTGGTTTGAACAATAAAAATAAAAGAATAGTTACTTCTTACCACAACAGATTTATTCAGTGGAGTTTAGTGTTTTGCTCAAGATGGGAGCTTAGCTCTCGAAATGTACAACCACTGAATAAATCTGTTGTGGTAAGAAGTAACTATTCTTTTATTTTTTTTATTTAAGTTATTTACAAAAAATAAACATATTTTATCCTGAAATTAGAGTGGGTAGACTTTTTTGCGCTGTGATATATTAGGACGACAACAATTTGTATTGAGTCAAATAGCCTATTGTCAAAAACTAAATTATAATGGTATCGACTACCGGGATTGAACCTACGACTTTAGGTTATCAGGCAACCGCTCTACCTCGCCGCCACCTTAGTTAAAATTTTGCAGTCGGTTTTTTGTAGCATGCGACAGGCTCGTTACATTTTCAATATAACCCTTTACACCCGAGATTATACAATCGCGAGTTTTGACTTTGAAAATTTCAACACCGTACCCGAAACTATTTTTGTGAACGCAACCGACGTCGATCGCTCGTGAGTGCACCAAAATTTATTTTAATAACACAGAAACAAGTGTCGAAAACAATGTTATGAATATTAAGAAAACCACGTAACCACGTTTTAACAGTATTTAAAAGAATTTCATCTCTAGGGTGTAAAGGGCTAATGAATCAATTTTACCCTTCCATGTGAAAAGAAGTTTTGTTTCAATCTACACTAATATTATAAAGAGGAAAGATTTGTATTTTTGTGTGTGTGTATGTTTGTAATGAATAAACTCAAAAACTACTGCGCCGATTTAAAAAATTATTTCACCATTAGAAAGCTACATTCACCCTGAGTAACATAGGCTATATTTATTGCTAGAAAATATTAGGGATCCTTACTAAAACTTTAGTAACGTAACCCAAGGTGTAAAAAAATGCCATAAAACATGTTTCGTCGCATGCGCTGTGGAAACTATTGATGATAGAATAAAAGTATGTTCTACAATATTAAAGAACATATCAATAACTACAAAAAATTTCGCGATACTATATGTCCAACTATTATCGTTATGTCACAATAACCACTTTTTACATTTTAATAATCTATATAGATAAAAGGCGATGTATATGTAATCTATGGACTCCAAACGGGTAGACCATTTTTGATGAAATTTTCAGACAATCTTTAGATTAGCCCAGCAGGTGATCTTCTGAAGTTTGGTAGCGATCGGATCAACAGAATTTTTTAAATTTCTTTTTGGGAAATAAGATTTTTCTTCGATTTTTTAACATTCACAAATAAAAGCGATTGAATTCGCGCAAATTCAATACACGTTGAGAATTTAATGATAATGATTCTCATCTTTTATATTCTATATATTACATTTACAGCCGGGCGAAGCCGGACTGGGCCGCTAGTTATTAATAAAAATTAAACTTACGCCACTTTACTTTCGGGCCACAGAAATGACACGAACTTCTCAGCATAGAAATTGTTGCATTATTTAGTTTGGCGTATTGAAATTTCCCCAACCAGTAAACTTTATACTGTTACAACAAAATAGAGTAAACGCCGTGTTTTCACCTCAAATAAAAAGCCCAAAATCGATATAGCTATATAGAAGCAGCGATTCAGAAATCTATTGTATGTAGAAAATTAGTAAGTTAATTGACTTTGAACAATAAGTTCGGCGTACATAATAATCCTGCTGAATCATTATTAGTTATTACATTAGAGGGAATATTCCGATATAATAATAATAATAATAATAATAAGCTCGGATCGTAGTGCCAAAAGAGATGGGAAAAACTCTAAATCCAACGCAGCCTACTTGCTCAAAACTGAAAATTGTTTTTTATATTTTATAGAGGGAACTTGTACAAATTCTATACGTATGTATCTTGTGCGTGATGATATTATGGCTCATATGACTGTTAAAACTCGCAGGCGCTCGTTTTCAATATAGTGATACATATGCGCCATCTTATATGTCATCACGTACTAAAAACATAACCTACTATTCATTTAAACCGCACAAAACTTTTCTTATAGAAATTTTGTGCGTTGTATAAATCTTCTTGTATCATAAAATTTTATTCTAGATGCGTGACGCCGGTGATATTTAGGGTACTACGTGGATAATGTTACGCAGAGAACAATCAAGGTTACTAGAAAACTAGAAGGTTGGGCATAAGAGGCTATAAACATGGTCACGTCTGTGATTGGTCGAGTCGGTTGCTTACGCCACCGATGTCCATATATATGTGTGCGGGCAATAACTTTCGAAAGAGTTAATTGATTTTAACGAAATTTGGCCCACGTATTGAAATCCATCACCGCAAGAAGCCTATTTAAAATGGGCGTAATCGGGCCATTTTAAGGGTAGTTTTTAGGGGTTGAAAAACGTTTTTGAGCCCCAAAATACCGAAAAAATTCTCAGAATCGTTTCAAAATTGACATTTAACCCTCCAGTAGTAATTAAAAAGTGTCCCTAAAATTTTAATAAAATCGGCCCGACAGGACCGGACTTACAAATTTTATGAAAACACTACTTTGCAGATCGTGAATTATTTACTGAAAGTTGTATATAATTTGGTATAGAAGTTCGATTGATAATAATATTGCAATTAAGAAAATAATTGTTATTTTAAGGGGTGTATTAAGGAGTCAAATTTTTTATTTTGCCCAAAAACCAACATAAGTTCGCATAATAAAGCCACACTGCCTGTATTATCAAATACACTATATTGTCGGCAGGGTTTTGGCACTGCGACCCGGGTTTTTATTATTATTATTAATTAGTGACATGATTGGTTAATAACAAGCATTATCTTATTTCATTTATTGTTCACTTTTCTCGATATTTTTAATGTGAAATTTGGATCTTCTATGTTGAATTGTTTGTGAAATTATAAATACATAAATTCGAAAGTTAGAAAGTATACGCCAGTGTTTTTTTCTATTCAAATACATTATTCTTGACAGGACAAAACAGAAAGATAATTCTCAAAACACGAACATAACGTATGTGTATTCTTGCATCCTTGAAAATAACCTGTCCCATAAATTTGATTCTTATTCATCGCACACAATAAGGACATCTAGAGAGGATTGTGTAAACTAATTTAAACGGTTCTAACAGAAACAGTTGAACCGGAAACTGAATACTGTATCCGGAGAACTGAAAGTTTTGGTATTTGTCTGACGTTAGAACAAAGCCGACACATAGAACACACCCACACATACGTGCCTGGTCTGAAGGGCGGTTGGGACCTGCGAAGATTTGTCGAAAACAAATGTTGCCCTTCTTGCTGGGTCAGCACCAGAGTATGACCAGTGGTGGACGAAACTAGCGATCTATGATATGTTTTTGAAGTTTAAGTTCTTTAGCGACGTATCTGTTTGAAAAAAGTAATAATAATAATAATAATGCGTTTAACGTCCGTTTCTCGACATTATGTCATAACAGACGCCATTCGCACCCTTACTATTTTCCATCTACCACACTTCCCGTTATTTTTCTACATTTCTAAAACTTCAACTTTAATAGCAATGGGTGAATGAAGGAATTATAGGAAATTAGGATAAGGTAGGTAATTTTTGAACTAGGAGTTTGATAGGTAATCGGCCATGGCCTCAAATAAGGAACCATCTCGATATTTATCTGGAATTAATTGAGAGAAACCATGGAAAACCTCAATCAAGATGGCCGGTACTTACCGTTTCTCGGCGAGAGGCAGTAGGAAAAAGTCCCAGCCCCATCTGCCCCCGTCGGGATTCGAATCCGGTACCTCCCGAATGCTAGTCTAGTGCTGTCACCACTACTCTACACAGCTCGGTGATTTTAAATAAATAAATAAATGAAGCAGACACTTTTGGAGGGGTAACATTAAACCAAAATACCCCAAAGCTGAATTTTCAAAAACGAGAAAATAAGTGATTGATTCTGAATTTTTTATAGAAACTTCATTAGATATATTTAAAAATATTTGCGAAAAGCCAGACACTTTTTCCGGGGTTTAAGAGTACGTTTGTTGAAATTTTTAAGCAGTAAGCCAAATTATGTGAAGCTTAATGCTTAATCACAGTGAATAAAAACAATAATTAAAACAAATAATTCAAAGGATATTTTATGGAGCAGATAAATTAGTTAATAATTATTTTGCGAGTCTAGTGCTGTCACCACTACTCTACCCAGCTCGGTTGAAAAAAGTAATAAAATCGAGGGGAAGTAGAACTGGCAAATAAAGGGGAAACTAGTTTGTCTCCTAAATTACATGAAACTGACAAGGACAGAAGTTTATAGTGTGTTGCATTTTGATTCGCAAAATATTAAGAGCAAAATAGTAAGACACGGATGAACATATAAAGTTAAATCAGACAATCTTTAGATTAGCCCAGTGGGTGATCTTCTGAAGTTTAGTAGCGATCGGATCAACAGAATTTTTTAAATTTCTTTTTGGGAAATAAGATTTTTCTTCGATTGAATATTCACAAATAAAAGCGATTGAATTCGCGCAAATTCAATACACGTTGAGAATTTAATGATAATGATTCTCCCCTTTAATATCCTATATATTACATTTACGCCCGGGCGAAGCCAGACTGGGCCGCTATGTTAAATAAAATAATTGTTCTACAGTTGGACGCTACTGGTCTAGGTTCCACGTTGTTATGTGCTTATAAATTTATATGTCTCCTCTGTTCGCTTGCATATATGTGCGTTTGTATAACCAATGCGATCCGACACATAGAATATATGCATAAAACATCTGAAAACCGATCAGACCAGAGCTTTTTAAACTATTCAGTGAGCTTTGTATTAAGGCTACAGTAATTTTAAATCAAACATTGCGGTGCGAGGCTTAAGCGAACTGTGGGCTTAACAATCACTCGTTGAATTAGAGAGGGTTAATCAAGGAGACTTAATACTCTTAATGTATTCTCAATTTATTCACAAAGGGTTTTTGAAGTTGGACTTCTTTTATGTAAAAATTATGAGTGTGGATTTTTACGACGTAACATCAATATTAACAGGATGAAGTTGCCGACTGTAACATCGCAATAGTGATTACCAAAGCAAGACTAAGATTGAGACAGTCTTGGTATTGGTCTTGATCTTGCTCATTCAGTCTCGGTCTTGCGTATTAAGGCTGTCGGAACGCTCTGAATTTAAGCCAAAAATAGAGCTTCGGCTGTCAACTGATTGTAGACTTATTCGTCAACATTCTGCAAACATTCTTTCTCTATAAGAAAGATAAAGGACAAATGTAGGTCTCTAATAGACTACTTTTGTAATTTATGTACGATTTACTAGAAAAAAGTTGGCATTAATTGTGCTAAAAAAACACACTACGACCTTATTCGTACTTATTTCACAAAACTGTTCCATCACAAACCTAAACTGACTCTTCCTTTTTCGGAAAAGTTTTTTAAATCTTCAAAATATTTCCAAAAATTAGAGTTATCAATTGACAGCGGCACCCTTGCAATAGTATCTTTTAGCCTCGTAGTGGGCACCAGGCAAAAATTGAAACGTGCGGATGATCTGAGCGAGACGTAGCTAAAGAAGGTCACACCCACAATATGTCTTTTGTCTACCTCGCCTCTTACCGCTGGGTCTCAACACAAACTGTTTGAAAGTGATCCAACACTGTTAAAGTGATCACGGAAAACTGACTTTTCATGCGATTTAGGTCCACACTAGACCGGCTTTTTTTGACTATCTGTATTTCCATTCTAACAAAACTTGCCAATATCGGTTTACATGTAATATCAGATTGAAACTTTTCAAAGGGAAAAAAATGAGGTACACTGGTAGAAATGAATATTCAGCAAACGCTGGATGTTGGCCAGCATCTGTTGTATTCGGAATGCAAATAACGTGTTAATACTATTTTGCTATTTTATTCAGCAAGCTATAGTTGATCACCTAGCATATTTGTATATAATTTAATGTTCAGGACCTTAACACTTCCACAAACTAATAAAAAACACGGGTCGCAGTGCCAATCATAACCCCATGTTAAACTGTTTTAAATATGAAATCTTACTTTTACGCCTCAGAATAATCATTATTTTCTTATTCCGTCATTTCTTTCTGCCATTGTTCTCCAAGGATACTAGAAACTAAGGTTGGGCTTTAGCATTAAGGTTTGTCTAAGCGAGACGCGAGAGAGGGCGGGAGAAGTAGGCTTGTGGAGTCTTTTTCCAAACAGTTGGGATGACAATTAACTGAAAAGCTATGGGCATCGGTGACGTAAGCAATGAACTCAACCAATCGCAGACACGACCATATTTATAGCCTCTTACACCAAACCTAAATCGGGCGTTAGTATTGTTGAAGTTGACTTGTGGAGACTTTTTCCAAACAATTAATTCAAGAACCAAACTAAGGGGTTCGATGAAGTAAGCAATCGACTCAACCAATCACAGACGTGACGCCCAACCTAAATCGGGTGTTAGCATTGTTGAAGGCGTGACTAATAGGCGAGACGCGTGAGAGGACGGAGGAAGTAGACTTGTGGAGTCTTTTTTCAAACAGTTGGGACAAGAATAATAGGGTTGTTGACTGTATTCAAATAAAAACATAATTTTACCGAAAAGTAGTAGTTTCTATGATAGAAATACTAAAAAACACTATATTTTTCCTTATTTTTAAGAAATTTAATTAATATTTAATAAATAAAACCTAATAAAATCACTCTCAAGTCACGTTACAACAGACACCAATCAGAGCGCATGACGTCATATGTTGAGCCACTGTCAAAAAACTTCATTGTTTGGTTAATATTTAGTGTGTAATTTATTATTATTTGTTTATAGGAAACGTCAAATTACATGTAACTATAGCAACGACTACGAAACAACTTTTCATCACCTCAGTTTACTAACGTTTATGAGCACAGAATACGCATCTATAGGATGGTAGCTCCCGTGTAAACTTTTGAGCCTCCTTTGGTATGAACAGGTGACGTCACGCGACTAGTATTGGCGTTTTGGACCGAAATTTGAAACTGGATTTAAAATACATGATTTTTAAGGCTAGAGTTGAATTTAAATAAAAATAATAAATATTTGTGCCAATATTAGGTACTTATGCACGATTTGAAACACTTTCCCAAAAATAGTCAACATTCCTATTGTATAACCTCTTTCTTTGAAGTGAGTTAAAAATGCGACTACGACCAATAAAATGTCTAAAAACGCCATCTACCACACTTCCCGTTATTTTTCTACATTTTTAAAACTTCAACTTATGTAATAGCAATGGGCGAATGAAGGATTTATAGGAAATTAGGATAAGGTAGATAATTTTTGGAACTAGGAGTTTGATAGGTAATCGGCCATGGCCTCAAATAAGGAACCATCTCGATATTTATCTGGAATTAATTGAGGGAAACCATGGAAAACCTCAATCAAGATGGCCGGTACCGGAATTACCGTTTCTCGGCGAGAGCCAGTATACAAAAACTATACTATAGTATAGTTTTTGTACTCCTGAGGATGGACTTATTGTCCGAAACGATCGTCGAGAAATAAAGAATTATTTGTAGAACTTTCAAGTGTTTTTTAATTACTTGTTATTATTAATCATGTTCTACCACGTGCCGAGTGAAAAATCAGTGCAAATTATTCTAAATAATGTCACATAGTTTACTGTGTTCTACTTGTCATGCCCTCTCATTTGATATCCATATCAAGGAGGTTATAAAGTAATAGATGATCCGCCATTTTGTGCCGGCCGCCATTTTGGATTTGGAATGCAGTCACACTGCTAATTCAATTCTACTTGTTATACCCATCTCGAGGATGTTGTAAAGAAGAAGGCAATCCACCATTTGTGGTGGCGGCCATATTGATGGACCTACCATAATATTAATTATAATATACGCTAATGACCTCAAACGTCGAGCGTCTATAATTTACAATCGATCTATCAATACAATATATTATATTGTATTATCTTCAGAACCAAAGGTGTGTCTAAAATTTCAGCTCAATCGAACAACGGGAAGTGGATAAAATTCAACTTGTAAGATTCGATTACAAACCCCCAGACAGACATCGGAACAGGTAAAACTCAATAAAAGTACGTAAAAAAAAGTTTGCTATAGAAGAAACATAGCAACGTCATATAAAATCAACGATATCTCAACGGTGCCATATATTCTAAACTTTATGATCATTTTTACAAAAAGTTCAGCTCCTTATTTTTAATAAACAATTTTATAAACTATAATATGCTGCAAGAAAATAAGAATTTTAATAATGTTAATATGTAATATTGTTGTATGTATGATATTTAATATTATTGTTAATTCTTTATTTGTATTTCTAACATATTTTTATATTTTATATTATTGTTTATAGAGCACTTGAAGAAGTAATAAATTATTACGAAACGTCGTGTTAAACAAAATAAATATTAACTAACTTATCTGCTCCATAAAATATCCTTTGAATTATTTGTTTTTGATCATGTTAAAATAATCTCCTTTCGTGAGCTTTAATCCGAAAGCAAAACAAGAACTGGATATGTAAAATTATTCTCAAACAAGCTTTACATTTGACTAGATTTTCCGAACATACTGTTGTTATTTTCTAGGCATATATCGTATGAGAGAAATAATGCTTATCGATAATATGAAAGCCGCTCAGGGACTTGCTATCAGGATATCAGTTTCATGTGAAAGTCTTTTACTTAAATTTAATATCCTGGCTGTTTTAAGGCTTGCACATAGCCTCTTAAATGACACTAAACTTCCAAAACTTCTGTCGATATATCGAAATGCATTTTTTATTTTATTTAATATTTTTGGAGATACGTGTGAAACAAAAATCAGTTGTTTTAAGGGGACATCCCTCAGATTGTAAAAATTCAAACTATGATCTCCAAAACTTATTTTATTATTGTTTTTTTTTTACAGAAAGTTCAGCTCCTTATTTTTAATTAAAACAAATAATTCAATATTGTTAGCACCTGAAGAAGTAATAAATTATTACGAAACGTTGTGTTAAGCAAAATAATTATTAACTAATTTATCTGCTCCATAAAATATCCTTTGAATTATTTGTTTTAATTATTGTTTTTATTCACTGTGATTAAGCATTAAGCTTCACATAATTTGGCTTACTGCTTAAAAATTTCAACAAACGTACTCTTTAACCCCGGAAAAAGTGTCTGGCTTTTCGCAAATATTTTTAAATATATCTAATGAAGTTTCTATAAAAAATTCAGAATCAATCAGTTATTTTCTCGTTTTTGAAAATTCAGCTTTGGGGTATTTTGGTTTAATGTTACCCCTCCAAAAGTGTCTACTTCATTTATTTATTTATTTAAAATCACCGAGCTGTGTAGAGTAGTGGTGACAGCACTAGACCAGCATTCGGGAGGTACCGGATTCGAATCCAGGCGGGGGCAGATGTGGCTGGGACTTTTTCCTACTGCCTCTCGCCGAGAAACGGTAATTCCTGTACCGGCCATCTTGATTGAGGTTTTCCATGGTTTCCCTCAATTAATCCCAGATAAATATCGAGATGGTTCCTTGTGTGAGGCCATGGCCGATTACCTATCACTCCTAGTTCAAAAATTACCTACGTTATCCTAATTTCCTATAATTCCTTCATTCGCCCATTGCTATTACATAAGTTGAAGTCGTAAAAAATGTAGAAAATAACGGGAAGTGGTAGATGAAAAAATAGTAATGGTGCGAATGGCGTCTGTTATGACATAAAGTCGAGAAATGGACGGTAAATGCATTATTATTATTATTATTATTATTTATTTAAAATCAACTTAACTTTCGAATAGTAGGTACTTCTTGGCTTTTTGGCACATATTTTTATTAAACCTTTCCTGTATGCGCAGTACCTGGCGTACCCACTCATTTACCTATACATCTTCCCTATATATACGATTGTATAAAATTTCTACCTGAATCAAACACTTCATGAAACGGGTGTCATGAAAGCGGGGTGATCTAGTTTGAAACGCCCCTTAAAAAAGCTCGTGCAATGCATTCTGTTTTAAAGTAATACACTTAACAACTACCTATATTTTATCGATCGGCACATGTAAATTGGTACGGAAGAATATAGCACAGTCGATGCGTAATAGCTTTTACACACACAGGTTGTATATTAAGGGTAAAAAACTTGGATCGCAGTGCCAAAACCTAGCCGACAGTATAATGTATTTGCTAATACAGGCATTGTGGCTCTATTATGTTAACTTACATATATATTTTTAGACAAAATAAAGAATTTAAGGTAGTTGTCGTGGTTAAGGCACACCGTCAGAAAATTCTTAATTTTTGTATACTTATTAAGGACATGATCATACAATTACCCTGAAAATTTGAAGTCGATCTACCGTATATAATCCGAGATAAATTCAATTAAAAATTAGATAATTAACATTGATTGTATACGATCTCTGTAGCTCTGAACCAGTTTCTTATTTATAAAAAAAGAACTAACTGTCAGAAACATTCCAAAAACTGAGTCTTTCAATGCATTTGTTATGAGTTTAAAAAAAATAAGAAAACATTTTTGACCGTCTAATTATTTATAAATAACGGTTTAAAGTTCAACAATTTATAGAAAAGTATCCATGCATATGAATACTGTATGGGTTACGTTTCCACGGGTAGAGTCTTGCGTACAAATTATGGATCACTTAGCTACAAGCTAGTATACTTTTGTGGCGCGTATAATCTATAACTTTTTGACAATATTGTACCACAACTACCTTAACGATTGTATATTGTTTCATGGGAACTTTGATAAAATTAGTGAATGAAAAATGGCGCTACATATTATTGTGAGCAACATTTCGTATAATATTTGTACTTCTCCAAGCTCTAAAAATTATAATTTACAGGCCATGAAATGGCATTAAGGTTTTTGAACAATATATTATATTTTTATTTTAGTTAGATTATTTAATGACTTGTAAATTGTAATACATATGTTATTATTTTTAGAGCCTGAGAAGTATAAATATTATACGATACATTGCTCGTAATAATATGTAGGGCTATTTTTATTCACTAATTTTGTCCAAGTACACATGAAACAATATTCAAGCACTGAATAAAATAGGAATGATTAATAGAAATGAATAATTTAACCTCTTAAAATAATAGTTTTTTTTTAATTATTGTCAATCCATCTGCCTTAAATTAAAAATAACTTTCAATAATTGTGAACTAGTGTTTTCATAAAATGTTTAAGTCCGGTCATGTCGGGTCGATGTTATTAAAATTTTAGGGGCACATTTTAATTCTGATTCTGATTTTTTTTTCGGTATTTTTAGGGTCAAATAAGTTTTTTCAATCACTAAAAACTACCTTTAGAGTTTAGACTGTTCCGATTGGGTTCATTTTGAATAGGCTTCGTACGACTGTAGATTCCAACATGTATACCAAATTTTAAGTCGATTAAGTCTTTCGATAGTTATCGTGCTAACATAACATATCTAAAAATGTCGCCAACTTGCTTAGAATAATGTAAAACGTCGAGAAATTTTTGTCTGATTTCTAGGTCCCGCTATCCGACCGATGCCAATATGGCAAATATACTAATGAAATAAAACTTGTTAATCTAGGCTCACATTTATAACTGATTAATTCGTTCGCAATTTATAAGCTGTGGAAAATGTTTTTTGAGTTTAGAACTTTCGATCGAGCATCAATAATACAGTGTAAACTCTTTATAACATTATTCTTTATAACGATAAACTCTCTATAACATAGAAAAGATCACAATTGGGTTGGTTTACCTTAAAACCCATACATTGATACACTCTTTATAGCGCAACAGTCATTCTCTATTACGAAGAAATGTGTTCATATTTAGACACAGAAAATCGTCATTGTCGGTGTTATTGTTTATGTTATCTTATCAGGTTACAAAAAACGCCGACTAAACCTTTAGAAAAAATTTTATTGTTTAATCAAGAAGATTCCACCACATATCAAGAGATGGATAGAATACATAAGAAAATACATAACAAGTACTGGCAAAGCAAAAAACGTCAGGCAAAGTTAACTGACTATGTATTAATTTTATCAAAAACATACATATTAAAGATTATTGTTAATTTGGTTGTTTTTCTTTCTTCACTCCATATAACGGTAACTCTCTATAACGATAAAAAATGCTCGGTCCCTTGAGTTTCGTTATAAAGAGTTTACACTGTATATACATAATGGGAAAAAAATGTTTCACCCTGTATAACCCAATAAAAATATCGGTACGGAAAATCCAGTTTAAAAAGAGAGCAACTATAAAAATTTATTGGCATTGTTCAAATTAATGGACAGTTACTAAGTTTATGGCAAAAACAGGCCGCTCAAACACTGATCGGTAGCCATTGCAAAACAATATGGTTGGACCTGATAATAAACCGGCAACCATAGTAGGCACTCGAGGAATTTTTTTTCGAATTTCGAATGAATTAAAATAAATTGCTTATAAAATCTCCCGTTTTATCTTTTTGAAGTTATACTTTTTTAACCGACTTCAAAAAAGAGGTTATACAATTCGTGGCGTATTGAGAGTAAAAATTTCTCTGTTACGGAAGTTACGCCCGCAGCATGCAACGACAATGAGACACCACGAAGTTAGTTGTTGTAAGGTTGAAATCGTCGATAAATTTGGCTCTTCGATGCAGTTTAGTTTTACTTTGTTTTCGTAGATGACACGCCTCATTTCTCTGTTGCAATGTGCTGATGGAGTTGTTCACCTATTATCCAAAGTAGGTACTACTCGAAGTGAACATGCTAACTTTTGAACTACATTTATCATCTTCCTAGACATCGTATTTTATTTCATCAATATACATCTTTAATGAAAATGTGAATATCAATTATCCCGTCACGTCAAAGAAGTATAACTTCGGCTGCGTGTAGATACAAAAAATAACTTTACATTGGAAATTGTTGCATCCATATTTTTTTTAACATACACAATTAAGTTAGCAGGAAAGTGGACAAATTGTTGTTAATCAATAAACCAATTATTAATTTAGCGACGTTTCGGTCATATTTGATCTTCATCAGGCATCTATAAAGTACTTTATAGATGCCTGATGAAGATCAAATATATGACCGAAACGTCGCTAAATTAATAATTGGTTTATTGATTAACAATAAATTAATACTTCTTGGTTTCCGGGCTTGTACGCCGTGGTCCATTGGTATTTCCAATGGACCACGGCGTACAAGCCCGGAAACCAAGAAGTTTTGCAACAACGCCAGCCGTGAAAGCCTACACAATTGAATAAATTAATAATTGGTTTATTGATTAACATCAATTTGTTCACTTTCCTGCTAACTTAATTGTGTATGTTTACAAAAAATAAGTTTTAGATTTTCTAATTAAGATAATAAGCTATAGAATTTTACAGCAGAAAATAAAAAGAGTCGTGAAAAACATATATAAAGTAGCATTTCAGTAAACTATTGTACATTTTATTAACATATTTTTCAGACATCAGTTTGTTATTTAAAATAAAGGTTTTATGCCGTCTTAAAAAACAAAATATAAATAAATCAAGAAAATAGACACTAACAAAAATATTTTATTCAATACATAACTAAGATAGAAGATAAAAGTTCATAAAATTTCTTCTATGAGCATCTATTTCCTGTTTTTTATAGTTAAATCCCTGAACAGTAATCTAAAAATAGGCATACAAAAAGTAATCATCGACTTTATGAACTCGTAAATATATATCTTATGATCAGGGCTTACAAAAAAAAAAAAAAAAACTCGAGTCGCACTTGCCAAAAGCCTGTGTATTTACTAATGCAGGTATTGTGGCCTTGAACTTAAGTTTGCTTTTGGACAAAATAAAAGAAAATTAAACCCCTTAGTACACCCCTTAAAAACATGTTTTTCTTATTTATAATATTATTAACAATCGAACATCTACATCAAATTAAATACACCTGTCAGTAAATAACTCACTATCTGCAAACTAGTGTTTTCATAAAATGTGTAAGTCCCGGCCTATTGGACCAATATTTTTAAAAATTTAGGGGCACTTTTAAATTGCAATTAAATTTGAATTTTGAAACGATTCTGAGAATTTTTTTGGTATTTTGGGGACCAAAAACATTTTTCAACCCCTAAAAATAACTTAAAAAATAAAAAATAGTTTTTACTTTTTAATTATTAAAGTTTTGTTTAACAGCGATAGAAAGAACATAATTGGGTTGAGTGAGTGAACTTCTATCGCTGTTAAACAAAATCTTAATAATTAAAAATTGTTTTAACTTTTTAGTTCGGTTTATTATTAAGTGTTTTTCTAGTTTTTTAAACTATTATTTTTTACCATAATCTATTAGAAAACTCAATATTGTTCACGCCCATTATAATTAATAAGTTTTTTTTTATTTTTTAATGGGAAATTAGACAATTCAATTATAGTTAAACTAAATTAAAAAATTGCGACATTTTTGTCTGAAATTTGTTTTAGAAAAAAAAAATTACATAATTTCAGTTTGTTTAAATAATTACTATTTAATATTTATTGAAGTAAATATATGTATTATTAAATATCTAAATTTTATTAACGTTATGGTTAACTAGTTCTGGCCCGAAGAAGTTAAAAAGATTTAACGAAACATCGCAATTTTTTAATTTAATTAAACTATATTAAAATTGAATTGTCCGATTTCCCGTTAAAAAATAAAAAAAACCTATTAGAAAACTTTCTGTAAATAGCGTAAAATAGAAAAATCGAATTTCCCATTGAAAGTTTTTGCAATATACTACATAAACAACAATAGGTATTATATTCAAGAATATCTATTTATAAAGATTAAAAATAAATTGTATATAAAAAATCAATATCCAGTAAATTGCTTCTAAATCGGTCACCCCTACTGTGTACCAATAACTTATATCTTCCCTAAGGGGAGACAACAAAATATATTGTCACAGAGAATATAAGCAAAAATCTATTCCAATCTAGAAGAAAACAGCATTGAATGAAAGAACAAAACAACAAAAATATTTGTTATTTATTAAAGAAACTTCGACGATAGTGGTTTCTCATAGAAATAATGTTCATTTTTTAATAAGAAATGATAAATGTTTCAATTTAAAACACAGAATTGATTTAAGGTCATTGATTCATGCTCTCGGGAAATTTTGAACTGTGCTCACAAAATTCATTTTAATAGAAAACATATTGAGGTTAGTCACATCATTGTTTCTTTTTAGTAAATTATTTAATCCATAATGTTTAATATTTTTATTATATGATTGTTAATTTTTGTAAAAAAAATTTTTTCAGAGCTTGAAAAAGTCTTGATTGAATAGACGAAACGTTGCAATCAATGAGTGTTTAAATTGATTTATTTTTATTCCAATTACCCGTGAAACTGTTTTCTATTATAACATATATCTGGAATTGAACTTTAGAGATGAATTCATTTTAATACTGTTTTATTAGCTCTGATTAAAACACTAAGCTTAAAAAAATTTAGCTTGCTGTTTAAAAATGTCGAAACATGTTTTTTCACTAAAAATGGAATGAAAAAACTGGATATTCGTCAATATTAGTAGTAGAGCCTTCGTCCCCACCGTGAAAAAAGGGAGCATATCGAACAACTGGTAAACAGACGCCTTAAGTAAAAAATTATGTACAGTATGACCTCGTTTAACGCTGTTTCAGTATTACGCGGTTTCTAAAATAAAAGTTTAGCTACTATAACGTAAATTATGGATCAGTTTATACAAAACGATTCAAATGTTGATAGAAGTTGAAAGGCAAGACGAAATGTCATCGATGCAATATCTTGCTATCGACAACAGCTTGCTGTACGAAACAGAAAAAGACAAATGACATTAGATAACTTCTTCACAAAAAACAAAATAATATGTCAAATAAGGAACCTTTCTCATCACAAACATAACTTCCTACTCGAACTTTTATTTGATTTTCATAAATGTTTTTTGAATAAAAATCGATATTAGCAATAAGTAAATCGATAATTAATGTGATAAAAAAGTATTTAACAATAAATATTACAAAATTAAATTTAAAAAAAACTAACAAATTGTCTTATTGTCGGTTCTGTTTCACTTATGGCAGTGATTTACGTATTAAGATGACCTCGACTTATTGGAACGTATCTCCCGCGTTAAGCGGGGTCTTACTGTGCATCAGAAACATTTAAATTGTTGTTGACAGGAAAATTTGGCATCGCAAATGCAGTTAGTCCGAACTCACCGTGTAAAGTTTCGTCTTGATTAAATAATATGATTAGGAAACACTATTGCGATGTTGGCAATGAAAACAGAGCCATTTAAATAAATAAAAAAAAGACGTGACTTGTAAAGAAAGAAGAAAGAACGTTCTAAAGGCACAAGGGAAACCAATTTGGTGATAAATTTAGCTTTCCGAGTGATGTATTTACTAAGTTGTCGTAGATTATAAATCTATTCTAAAGCAACAGAACGCAGCATATCTTGTAAGGGGAAGACAAAAAACAATTAATGGGTTACATAACGATAGAAACAATAGGATAGACTTGTTTGTTCAGGCCAATAATATATCTGCCAGCTGAACTTTGCTATCGAGGACTATATATTATTACAAACCGTTTGTTTAGCTTTAGTTGGTACAGTTTAAACTACTTATTTTATACAGGTCGAGCAAGTTACTAAATACTTATCAATTGACATTTAAAAAAAAAAGAGTTTAAAAAAACTAAAACAATACGCTTTTATGAACCAAAGAATGCGAAATAATTTGACAACAAAATTAGCTTCACTGTAAAAAGCATGCAGTGCTTTATACCAGTAATAAATTTTTCATTACTATATCTAACTGTAAAAGTATTTTACAGTAAAACTAATTTTCTTGTCAAATTATTTTGCATTTTTTAGTTCATAAAAGCGTGTTGTTTTAGTTTTTTTGAACTCTAATTTTAATCATAAGACCAAAAGGCAATATTTCAATTTACTATGGGGTAGGCAACGCAATATACGTCACTGCTTGCTGTAATTATTTATAATATATATGTAAATACTTATATAAATTATTGTATTGTCATTGGTTCTTGATAAGTGTGCAAAGTTTCAGTTTAATCTGACATTTTGAAATGGGTGAATTTCACGTTCAAAGATTCCGTCACAAACATAAGTTCAAAGATTTTATTGTTTTATCTTGAAGGTTCTGGTCAGAATTATGGAACAAACTTATTAAATTATTGTATTGTCAACGGTCCTTGATAAGTGTTGCAAAGTTTCAGTTTAATCTGACGGTTTGAAGTGAGTGAATTTCACGTTCAAAGATTCCGTCACAAACAGACTTTCAAAGAGTTTATTTTTTTATCTTGAAGGTCTTGGGACAAACTTATTAAATTATTGTATTGTCATATGTCCTTGATAAGTGGGCAAAGGTGTAGTTTAACCTGACGTTTTGAGGTGGGTGAATTTCACGTTCAAGGGTTCCGTCACAAACATTCAGGTGAAGCTAATAAAAGCGTGTTAAAAACGTCCGTCACTCGATTGCGAGTACCTTTTTAAATTATTAGTTATTACTATGACGTGCCGTATTACCAAGTTTTACGAATTCTCAACTTACAGCAGCGCAATCTAAGTATCCTCCCACCAACTATAGATTATCCACCAAATCGAAGAGTTTGAACTCTTCTATATCTACACTTCGTGATTCCGACTATTCAATAGTCTCTAGAACAGTGGTTTCCAACCAGTGGCTCACGCACCACAGGTGTTCCATGAGAGCTTCAAAAGCGGAAGGGCCTAGAAGCACGTATAAAAAGTTGCCATTATCAGTGTTGGATCACTTTCACACAGTTTGTGTTGAGATCCAGCGGCAAGAGGCGAGGTAGGCAAAATACATATTGTGGGTGTGACATTCTTTAGCTCTGTCTCGCTCTAATCATCCGCACGTTTCAATTTTTGACTGGTGCCCACTACGAGGCCAAAAGATGCTATTGCAAGGGTGCCGCTGTCAATTGATTACTCTAATTTTTGGAAATATTTTGAAGATTTAAAAAACTCTTCAGAAAAAGAAAGAGTCATTTTAGTTTGTGATGGAACAGTTTTGTGAAATAAGTACGAATAAGGTCGTAGTGTGACATTGAAAACGTGTGTTTTTTTGGCACAATTAATGTCAACTTTTTTCTAGTAAATCGTACATAAATTACGAAAGTAGTCCAATAGAGACCTAGATTTATCCTTTATCTTCCTTATAGAGAAAGAATTTTTGCAGAATGTTGACGAATAAGTCTACAATCGGTTGACAGCCGAAGCTCTATTCTTGGCTTAAATTCAGAGCGTTCCGACGCCTTAAATGGGAATTTTAAAAGCGATATGCGTTGAACAAGTTTGGGTGAATATATCCGTGCTGACGACTATCATTTTAAAAACTGCTTTACTACTTAAACACCTTTTAATTTGATTTTAAACATAATAAATAATAATAATAATAATATAATAATAATAATAATAATAAAATTTATTTCTTAAATTAAATATTAAATAAAACGAAACTACTTGCGATTACTGTTCAAAATATTTTTTTATTTATAAAACGTTTCTACCAAATTTTTGGTCCTTTTCAATTTATCAAAATACAAAATAAATTATTATTTATTATTTATTAAAATTTATTTCT
Organism: Venustoraphidia nigricollis; assembly: GCA_034508555.1. NCBI lineage: Eukaryota > Metazoa > Arthropoda > Insecta > Raphidioptera > Raphidiidae > Venustoraphidia > Venustoraphidia nigricollis. The sequence goes on from JAVRKA010000008.1 coordinate 1,031,414, forward strand.
ATTACTTACACCTTAAAACGGTCAAATACAAGTCAAAACAGATCGATAAAAATATCTAGAAAATCTATATTAGTTCACCAATATTTAAAAAAAGTTGATAATCAAAAAAACATTCTTTGCCAAGATACGCTTTAATATGTTTTTTAATTTTCCGAATGGGTAGCACTTTTGTCTCCGGCGACAATTTAGCGTGGGAGTCCGTACTGATTTAATTTCAGGCTGAGTGGTCCGCAAACGTCTACAAGTTGGGAACCACTGCTCTAGAAGTAAATTGGTTAGGTACAAATAGCAAGGGAGAAACCTAGGCCTTGTTTAATAAAATAGAAGCATAAGATTACGGAGCGGCCCGAACATAACCAAGAATCTATACGCTTGTAGTGATTGTTTTTCTCCGTTGGAAATCAACCCTCCTGTCTGTTACGAAGATAGTCAACCATACACGCTACAATTTCCAAATTCATTTCGTGGATAGTGACGTCACGCCAATGGAATCAACGATTTGTACATCACGGAAATTATGCAGTTTTATATACAATTTTTCTCCACTTTTAATTGCATATTAGGAACTTTCACGTTTTCTACTATAGGCAACAATACATCAAATGTGAAAAAATTTGGAAAAAAAATGTATAGTTTCCATTTCGCCGCAATATTTTTGCAGTTTGTATCAGGCGTTGCAGGATTATTTTTATTTATTAACCTCCCAGTACATTGGGAAGTTATTGTAATGCGGCCGAAAATCGAAATCAAAATTTTTAACGAACTTTTATGTTTCAAGATTATGTTACAAGATTACATTATTTTTAAACAATTTTTGACTCTCTCTCTCTCTCTCTCATACGTACGTACGTGATCATTTCTTTCAAAGCCGAAATATTAGAGTTGGGTAACTCAGATCTGAACCGGTTCAAAGAGCCGACTCCGACAGAAGATCCGTGAGAGCCGACTCACTTTTTTTTGAGCCGACGGATCAACGGATCCGCATAGCTCAGTGAAACGCTTAACACACAGAAGCACATTTTACACTTACGTATCAGTTCTTGCTTTGATGCATCTGTCAGCTCAAATGACTCATGCATCACATGTTTGGCTATGCATTCTTGATTCTATACAGGTCGTGATATGATTGACTGAACTATGTAACTCAGTGGCAGACTGCAGTAACATATTCAGAACTCGGCTCTTTTTGAACCGGTTCGGCTCACTGAACCGGTTCAAAAAGAGCCGAGTTCCACTGAATAAATCTGTTGTGGTAAGTAACATATTCAGAACTTGGCTCTTTTTGAACCGGTTCAGTGAGCCGGCTCACATACGGGATCCAGATGCAAAGATGCAGATCACTAAAAGGACCCGTTTTTCTCATCTCTAATTTAGGATCAATAACTTAGTCAAGACGAATTATCATTCGCAACGTTTCGTATCCTATATTAATACTTCATCAGGCGCTCATAATTAACTCTCTTATTATAGAGAGTTAATTATGAGCGCCTGATGAAGTATCAATATAGGATACGAAACACTGCGAATGATAATTCGTCTTGACTAAGTTATCGATCCTAAATCCTCTAATCATCTTTGTAACTTTATAATTATTTTTTTTATTTTTAAACCGATCACCCGTACATTATTGTGAATGTGATATTACGTAGAAACAAACAAACAAACAACTGCTTGCGTGCTTTAGATTGCAGCACGAGTCTAAAACAGTCTTAAAATAATATTTACATTTTCAGCAAAACTGACACGGGAGTTAGAGAAATGGTACGACGAATCGAGTAGTGAAAACTACCTCCCTATTGATATATTCCCACTCTACCAACTCTCAACTCTCTACGCTGCAACAGAACTCTAGGATGTTATTTATGCAACAATCCGTCCTGTTTTGAAATGTAAATGACAACGATAATTACAAGCATTCTGTTACGACAATACAAAAATGGTTTACTAAACTTTTCTCTCGATGGGCCGTTTTAAGGATTAAGGTAGTTGTCGTGGTTAAGGTAGACCGTCAGAAAATTCTTAATTTTTGTATACTTATTAAGGACATGATAATACAGTTACCCTGAAAATTTGAAGTCGATCGACCGTATATAATCCGAGATAAATTCAATTAAAAATTGGATAATTAACATTGATTGTATACGATCTCTGTAGTTCTGAACCAGTTTCTTATTTATAAAAAAAGAACTAACTGTCAGGAACCTTCCAAAAACTGACAGTCTTCCAATGCATTTGTTATGAGTTTAAAAAAAATAAGAAAAAAATTTTGACCGTCTAATTATTTATAAATAATGGTTTAAAGTTCAACAATTTATAGAAAAGTATACATGCATATGAATACTGTATGGGTTACGTTTCCACGGGTAGAGTCTTGCGTACAAATTATGGATCACTTAGCTACAAGCTAGTATACTTTTGTGGCGCGTATAATCTATAACTTTTTGACAATACTGTACCACGACAACTACCTTAAACTGTTCTATGTGTCCTCTTTTTCATCTGCTTAACCCTATCTTATGCGGAGTCAATTCTGTGTGTGTATGTAAAATGCTTTTTCTTTACCACCCGGTCGAAAGTAGGTACTTTCAGCTACCCGTCAGCAAGGTCTGTGTTTTTGTATTCGGATATTACTAAAGAGGTATTGTACAAATTCTCACAGTGCCTCAAATACCTACTCAAAAATGCCTAGCAGCTCTCGGGCTATATTATATTACATAAGTAAGAATTAATTTTGTCAATCCCGAAGGAGAATGATGTTGTTGTTTCTAAATGCCTTCAAATTAAAGTTTAAAAGACGATATGAATAAGTAATATATTTATAAAACAGTTCTAATAAAATTTAAGGAGGATTCACAAAACCTCGCAAGTACTACTATTTTTAGATATTTCTAAAAAACGTATTCATACTGTCGAATTTCCGTTGCCTACTAAAATTTTACGCTCAGTCCGCCACTGTAATTGAAAACAGCTGGATTGTGCTTGGATCCCAAGATTACTAGAAACGAAGGCTGGGCGTTAGCATGTTGAGGTGTGACTAATTGGCGAGACGCGGGAGAGGACGGGGAAAGTAGGCTTGTGGAGTCTTTTTCCAAACAGTTGGGATAAACATACTTGAATAACCAAGCTATGGGGAAATTTAACTCTTCAATTCCCAGTGTCACTTGTAGGTGACAGAAGTTTAATATTTTTTTTCTACCACACGGAGATTTTATTATTTAATTCCACTAACCATTGTTGCAAAGCCAATAAGTAAAACTATTAATATTTTTTTTCTAACAACACTAGCCAAATGTCATCTATCAAATATAATCAGATGTTTCGCGCGAAATTCGAGCAGTCTGTGTTTGTGTAATCTCTTGCGATAAAAAGTGAAATAAAAATGTCTAAACCGTAACTATTGTTATTTTTTCTTATTGCGTGTAATAAATGAATAAATAAGCTATTGCGCCAATTTTTTTATTGGTAAAAATAACTGAACACGTTTTTTACGACGTTGGAAATATGCCGTGTTACCTACGGGTGACACTGGGCATTATAACAACCGTTTACGCCGCAACAGAAGCTCTCAAAGCAATAATTTTTCCCGTTTTTGCAACATTTTTCATTGATGCTCCGTTCCTACTGGTCGTAGCTTGATATTATGTAGCCTATAGCCTTCCTCGATAAATGGACTATCCAACAAAAAAATAATTTTTCAATTCAAACCAGTATTTCCTAAGATTTCCGCGCTCAAACAAACAAACAAACAAACTCTTCAGCTTTATGATATTAGAATAGATAAGTGTTTTGTTTCTTTCAGATAAACTATTTTTATTATAAAGAAACTGATATATCTAAATATAAATGAATATCATTATAAATTCTAACGTTTTATTCTTAGCGTAACAATAAGAAACAATCTGTGTCTGCTTCAAAGTCTTAATTTCACAACGCCCAGTGGCACCTGCAGGTGACACCCCCATAAAAGAAAATTGGGGTAGTTTATTTTTTATTTATATTTTTTCTTGTCATAACCAAATGTATATAAGGTATTTTATTTAAAAAGAAACCAAAAATCTTTATTAACTTGGACATGGGAATTGAAGAGTTAACTTTCGATTCTTACGTCACCGATGCCCATAGTACGGACATCGGTGACGTAAGCAGTCGAGTCAACCAATCACCGCTGTGACCATATTTATAGCCTCTTACGCCCAACCTTCTAGTATTCTAATAACCTTGAACGCATCATGCAATATTTTCGCCATGAGTGCGTATTTGAAAACAGCTGGATTGTGCTTGGATCCACCTTAAAGGCAATCAGTTCGCAGAAGTGTTTGAGATAAGTCGCAGCTTTAATATATGTATGATGTTTTATGGAAATTGCTTATAAATATGTAACTGTGAAAAGTACTTCTGTTGAGACAAGATAAGAACGCAGATAGAAGGCGATGCACGCACTGTTTGGACGACGCAAACAATTTATACGGAATATACAAATAACTTGTGCGATAAAATCTTACATATAATTGAACGACGCTGAAAGAAATAATATCGTCTTCTCTTCCACACGTTTTAGACACACATATACACAGATGTTGCCAATGTGTTTCTTAACAATGTTGGATTACTTTCACACAGTTTGTGCTGAGATCCAGCGGTAAGAGGCGAGGTAGGCAAAAGACATATTGTAGGTGTGACCTTCTTTAGCTGTGTCTCGCTCAAATCATCCGCACGTTTCAATTTTTGGCTGGTGCACACTACGAGGCTAAAAGATGCTATTGCAAGGGTGCCGCTGTCAATTGATTACTCTAATTTTTGGAAATATTTTGAAGATTTAAAAAACTTTTCCCAAAAAGGAAGAGTCACGTTAGGTTTGAGATGGAACAGTTTTGTGAAATTAGTACGAATAAGGTCATAGTGTGACATTGAAAACGTGTGTTTTTTTTGGCTAAATTAATGCCAACTTTTTTCTAGTAAATCGTACATAAATTACAAAAGTAGTCCATTAGAGACCTAGATTTGTCCTTTATCTTCCTTATAGAAAGAGAATTTTTGCAGAATGTTGACGAATAAGTCTACAATCAGTTGACAGCCGAAGCTCTATTTTTGGCTTAAATTCAGAGCATTCCAACAGCCTTAAAAGCTATAGAGTAGTATAGAACAACGGTGGGTAACCCCCGATCTGCGGGCCAACTACGAAGTTGCTATTCGGTCCAGCGTCGGCCCTAGTCCTTGATCATGGTTTGTCTTCCAGCGCTCTTTGGTCGACATTTTTACTTCACGGAAATTATCCTTCGGCTTTATGTTAAATAAATAGTCAGTCCCAAATTTTCAAAAATCAACTTTTATTGCAAACATCAACACTTGTTGAATTTAAATTAAACTAAGTAGCTTTAATTATTATATACTTCTGCTTCTTTAACATTAAGAAAGTTCCTGTCGTTATATAATTAAATTAGTATTTGGTGTTAATTTCAATCAGTCACTAAAACTGTTTTTCGCATTTGGCTGGCGCCTAGATCGATCGCTCCGGCCCGCGAGATCTTTAGAAGAAATTATAAATAAATTGACTTTATTAGTGTATTTGCCATATGGCAACATACACTATTGGCGTCGGTCGGATGGCGGGACCTAGGGGTCGGACCAAAATTTCTCGACGTTTCATAACCTCCTAAACACTTTGGCACCATTTTTAAAAATGTTTATATATATATATATATGTATATATATATATATATATTTATATATATATATATATATATATATATATATATATATATGTGTACGCGCGATAACTTTCGAAAGAGTTAATTGATTTCAACGAAATTTGGGCCACGTGTTGAAATCCATCACCGCAAGAAGCCTATTTAAAATGGGCCTAATCGGGCTATTTTAAGGGTAGTTTTTAGGGGTTGAAAACTGTTTTTGGGCCCCAAAATACCGAAAAAATTCTCCGAATCGTTTCAAAATTGAAATTTAACCCTTTGGTAGTGATTAAAAAGTGTCCCCACAATTTTAATAAAATCGGCCCGACAGGACCGGATTTACAAATTTTATGAAAACACTAGTTTGCAGATAGTGACTTATTTATTGAAGGGTGTATTTAATTCGGTGTAGACGTTAGATTGATAATAATATTACAATTAAGAAAAAAATGTTATTTTAAGGGGTGTATTAAGGGGTTAAATTTTTTATTTTGCCCAGAAACAAACTTAATTTCACATAATAAAAGTATAAAACCACACGGCCCTACACAAGCAAATACACTATATTGTCGGCAGGGTTTTGGCACTGCGACCCGGGTTTTTTCTTTCTTGTCCTTGGTAATTAAGATAAAAATGATTTGTCGGGAAAAAGGACTTTTAAATAAACACTTATTAAAGCTTGAAAAAGTTCCAAACAAGGAACGAAACGTCGCTGTAAATAACAAATAAGTGTTCATTTAAAAGTCCTTTTTCCCGACAAATCATTTTTATTATAAATAAATGTTTTTCGATGTAATGCGTCTAGTTTAAATTAAATATTAAACGCACATACCAACATGTACGTTTATAATTTAGTACTAATGTTAAAATTAACATCTATTTAAAGCATCTTTCACTTCAAATGTCGCAACTCATAACAACTATTGAGTCACTTAACTACTACGATCCGCAGAAAAAACGTAATATTTATTCTGGCCCATGTTATAAAAAAGGTTGTCCACCCTTGGTTTAGAAGATGCTGTTAAAGTTGATAAGGCATGCGCATAAGCTATATGATACATTTGAACAAAAAAAAAAACTTTAAAAAAATAATAATAACCTTCTTCAAAAAAGTTAGTAAACCGGGCGGCAGCGTTATCGCGGGACATACACACAAAAAAAATACGCATCGATGTTGACTGTATTCAAATAAAAACATAATTTTAACGAAAAGTAGTAGTTTTTATGATAGAAATACTAAAAAACACTATATTTTTCTTATTTTTAAGGAATTTAATTAATATTTGATAAATAAAACCTAATAAAATCACTCTCAAGTCACGTGACAACAGACACCAATCAGAGCGCATGACGTCATATGTTCAGCTGCTGTCAAAAACTTCATTTTTTGGTTAATATTTAGTGTGTAATTTATTATTTATTTGTTTATAGGAAACGTCAAATTACATGTAACTATAGCAACGACTACGAAACAACTTTTCATCACCTCAGTTTACTAACGTTTATGAGCACAGAATACGCATCCATAGGATGGTAGCTCCCGTGTAAGCTTTTGAGCCTCCTTTGGTATGAACAGGTGACGTCACGCGACTAGTATTGGCGTTTTGGACCGAAATTTGAAACGGGATTTAAAATACATGATTTTTAAGGCTTGAGTTGTATTTAAATAAAAATAATAAATATTTGTGGCAATATTAGGTACTTATGCACGATTTAAAACACTTTCCCAAAAATAGTCAACATTCCTATTGTATAACCTCTTTCTTTGAAGTGAGTTAAAAATGCGACTACGACCAATAAAATGTCTAAAAACGCCGAGCGGTCGAATCGGTGATAAAAAAAAAACTTCTTTCCACTCTTGAATAAACAATAACGTAAGAATGAATGATTCACAACTTGACTAGAGAGCACTGCTTTAAAAAAACAAGCTAAGGGAGTCAAGGAATCCCTAATTGTATAAACTGTAATCAGGTATTCATTCAACCTTTTACCTCCACATAAACTGAACGAACTTATAAATGCATGTAAGGGCGCTTTTGATCTTTTAATTATAAAAAAGCAGTCAAAGCATATCGTTTGGGACGTACTATCACAAAAAACTTTTACATTATTTTCATGAAATAATAAAATGCGTTTGTACTATGATGCACTTGTTTGTAGGTAACTCTCTCAAGCAAGGGCGTACCCAGCGAGGGACAGGGGGGGAGCAGCTGCTCCCCCTGGAAGCAAAAAATAAGTCGTTATAAAATTTTGTTGCTGGAATTTTTACAATTCTTGAAATAACTTTACTTCTACAAATCCAAGAAAAATGATACTAGTATAAGACATGTAACTAGAATAGTTTTTTTTTCAAGCAAATAATTGTAATAACTTATAGTTGATAAAGCACTGCTATAACTATACATAATTTTCTTAATATTTTGGTTTCATTTACCTTTTCCGTGATAAAATGTTACAACCTGAACGACCATGGCTTGCCCCCCCCTCCCCCTAGTTTTGATCCTGGGTACGCCCTTGCTCTCAAGACTCGAATAGCAACCTTTCGATTATTCATAAGAGAGAGAGAGAGAGATTGTAGATTATAGACGCTCAACATCCGAGGTATGGAAAAAGCGCGCGCTAAATCGATTTTTGACTTTGGAATCGACTTCGAATTCTTTGACTCTTGAAGTCGATTAATCATCTCTGATAGTCGACTTTTGTGACTTAAGTCGACTTTTTAGAAATTTAGTAATTCGTGTATACAAACTTAGATATTTTAATATTTTATTAAATTATGAACGTACACACGTTAGATGCAAATGGAGGCTTGCGCAGGTATAGTCGGTTGAAAAACTACGAACTCGCGCTATATTATTATTTTTAATTTTTCTTTAATCTAAAGGTTTAATTCCTTGCACTAAAGTCATCCATCCTGGTCTTACTTGAGTGTGGGACTTTGGGGGTTCTCAGCGGACAAATTATCATCTGAATCACCGTATTAGGTATCTTGAACAATCAAAGAAACAATAATGGCATACTGGACTGTACTTTATAGCGAGAAAGCGACAATTGACAAGACAACGAACGTTAACCAATCGTCGCCGAGTACACATACTGTGCCGGTAACTGGGAGGTGGTAGGAAATAGGAATCTTCCTTTCCCACAAAACAACCAAAATATGTATTTGCGACGCTGTTTGTGACTAACTTCAGAACCTTTCAGAACCGCGGCGAGTATTATACTAAGTAATGTATAAAAAAGTCGAAAAGTCATCGAGTGAGAATCGATTCGAGACAGGCTCAACTCGACCCTAAAAAGTCGATTATTTTTATCAAAAGATCGATTCTTGACTAAAGTCAGCGTCGACTTTCCTATCCTTAGGTTATCAGCGTCTTCATAATATTAAAGTTACCTACATAGGTTCCAAGAAAAAAAAACGGCGATATATATATATACCTTTTTATATTTTCAATCGGATTTCAAATTTGCAGGCATTGTTACCGGTTTAAAATGGCCAATGTCTATTAGAGTTCATAGCGAAACCTGTGAAGTTCGATTAATAAAATATCTACTATATGAAATTCTATAACGAAGGAAAACAAATAACTGTAAACTGGAATTTAACAAAGGATAATGGATTTGTTAACTTTCATTCACAAGTTATTGTTACGTCGCGTTTCCATATTTGTATATGCTATATTTTTAACACAGTTCAAAAAAAGACGTTATACAATATAGATTATATATTCGCTAATTTTTAAGCACATTCGGTAATTCTTATGACGAACCCCGACCCCAACGCAATCGCAATCGTTGCATCACTGATTTTATTTCAAACTGAAATAGATTTTGGAGACAGTCGCAAAGACATCGTATTTCAGACAAGTCAGAAAGGACACAGTATAACTTTTCTCTTTTTATTTCGTCCACCAGGGATACATATAATTTTATGCACACATTTCAGTAACATGAATATAAAAATAATTCTGGAAATGATTGCTGACATATTGTATAGAGATTTTATTGCAGTTGCATTTTTTAACATGTTGACGGAAGGACGCGTCCTCTTTTATAAAAATACGTACTAGTTTTCCCTGTTTATTTATCAAATATTTATAATATGACATAAAAGCTCTCGAAGTACTGGGAGAATGCAAAAGGTTTCCTGTAAGCTGACTACGCCCTACGGGGTAATATGTGTCTTTGTGGCACTAGTCTTAAACTGGCGGTGTACAACCTGTATGTTGCCTTCCGTTTAGGCTTGCCAACTTTAAAATACAAATTTGCGGGAAATAATGATTTCAAATGCGGGATAAGGGTAGGGTTTAAAAAGCGGGATCCAACTAATTTTATTTAGAATACAAAAAAACGTGAAATTTTCTTTACAAATCAGGATGAGAAGTAAAATAAAACATCTTGTTAGATTAATAATAGTCAATATTTACCAAAAAAACAGTTATAGTGTAATTTAGACTTTATTATGAAAACTATAAATTACTTTTTAAATGAGTATTTTTCTTGACATTTTGCACTTTTAAGGTAGTTGTCGTGGTTAAGGCACATCGTCAGAAAATTCTTAATTTTTGTATACTTATTAAGGACATGATAATACAATTACTCTGAAAATTTGAAGTCGATCGACCGTATATAATCCGAGATAAATTCAATTAAAAATTGGATAATTAACACTGATTGTATACGATCTCTGTAGTTCTGAACCAGTTTCTTATTTATAAAAAAAGAACTAACTGTCAGAAACTTTCCAAAAACTGACAGTCTTTCAATGCATTTGTTATGAGTTTAAAAAAAATAAGAAAATTTTTTTGACCGTCTAATTATTTATAAATAACGGTTTCAAGTTCAACAATTTATAGAAAAGTATGCATGCATATAAATACTGTACCTATATGGATTACGTTTCCACGGGTACAGTCTTGCGTACAAATTATGGATCACTTAGCTACAAGCTATAGTATACTTTTGTGGCGCGTATAAGAATTGTTTTATTTTTAAGTACAAAATTGTAAAAATCGTAAAAAGCGGGATATTTAGCGTCCCGCACACACCCTGAGCGGGACGTCTCGTTAAGGGTATCAGAAACGGGACGTCCCGCGTATAGCGGGACGGTTGGCAACCCTAGTTGTGTTGTCATTTGAAATATTGTTTTTTGGTTTTATAATAACAATTAGAGTTTAAAAAAAACTAAAACAACACGCTTTCATGAACTAAAAAATGCAAAATAATTTGACTACAAAATTAACTTCACTGTAAAAAGCGTGGAGGGCTATCTACTTAAATTTTCATAATAGCTCTACGATTAGCTAGTAAATGAATAATTTATTTCCGATATTAAGCACTCCACGTTTTTTACAGTAAAGCTAATTTTCTTGTCAAATTATTTTGCATTTTTTAGTTCATAAAAGCGTGTTGTCTAAACTCCAATTTTCTAAATAAATATGCAATAATCAAAATGTATAAAAAAGTATAAATGATTTTAACTTTGAAGAGATGATAATATAAAGAAACGAGTTTGATACTGCTGATAAAAGACAGAAAAGGACGCCAATAAGGATCTGAAGAGGAGATATTACATCTGGAAATTGAAAAAAGAAAACGGTAAGAATTGTTGAAGTCTCTACCTAACGTCTAGTTCAAATAGAGTTCGACAAAAATGTCACAGCTTATTATTTACTTAAAAGAACTGTTAGCTCAAATCAAATTAAATATTTTCAAAGCAATTGTAACTAAATTTTCTTTTGCCTACTACGTTACTTAAAACGATTACAGATAGGAAGCATTTATAGAATACATAAAAATTTGCCGATTTTGCAATTAGCAAAAGTTTATTACATAAAATGTGATAAAGATGAAAAGGTGAATAAAAATTCCAGCCAATGGGGCGACAGGATCATTCCAACTTCAAAAATATTGACATTAATTGGTATATTATAATATAGAATAGATTTTTAAATTATAGAAATTATATTGTAAACAAATGTTTGACCTATAGTATTTAAACGAATGTTGAGTAATGTTGTTCTATGAATTGTGTAATGGTTTAAGTTATGTAAGCTGTGTATATTGATATTGTAATGATTGTAAACGGATACAGCAGTATTCTGTGTTGAGACAGGATGGATTCACATTGAATGTATTGCTTGAATTGAATATACTTCATTTAATAATTGAAAACTTGTTCATTTATTAGTTTAATTATTTTATATCCTACAATAGATTTTTAAATTTTAAATTATATAGTTTTTTATAAAAAAAAACACTGTGGTAGCATGTTATTAGCACAAGATTATATATTTATTTGTATGAAAAACTATACAGTAAGACCCCACTTAACGCGGGAGATACGTTCCAATAAGCTCCTGCGCTATTCGAAACAGCGCTACGTGATAATAGGCATAAGTGAAACAGAACCGAGAATAAGAAAATTTGTTAGTTTTTTTAAAATTTTGTATCATTTATTGTTAAATACTTTTTTATCGCATTAATTATACATGTATTTATTACTAACATCCATTTTTGTTCACAAAACATTTATGAAAATCAAATAAAAGTTCGAGTAAGAAGTTACGTTTGTGATGAGAAAGGTTCCTCATTTGACATATTTTGTTTTTTGTGAAGAACTCATCTAATGTCGTTTTCCTTTTTCTGTTTCGTTCAGCAAGCTGTTGTTGACAGCAAGATTGTACACTTCGTGTTGCCTTTGGAACTTCTATTAATATTTGAATCATTTTGTATAAATTGCGATTTACAATTTACGTTGTAGTGGCTAAACTTTTTTTTTGTTAGAAACCGCATATTACGGAAACAGCGTTAAGCAGAGCAGCATTAAGCGAGGTCTTACTGTACACTATATTGGTGGCAAGGGTTTGACAATTGTGACCCGAGTTTTTCAATTTATTATGATATTAAAATACGGAAGTCATGCAGCGTTCTTCATCTATGTCGTTTGTCTTTTTCTGTTTCGTTAAGCAAGCTGTTGTCGATAGCAAGATATTACATCAATGACACGTCGTCTTGCCTTTGAACTTCTATCAACATTTGAATAATTTTGTATAAATTGATCCATAATTTACGTTACAGTGGCTAAACTTTTTTTTTATAAACCGCGTAATACTGAAACAGCGTTAAGCAAAGTCTTAATGTATTACTTTTTACTGTTTAGAGTTTTTTTTAAATTTCTAATTTAACTTTTATTTAATGTCTAGAGTAATAGTTTTAAATTCATCTTTAAAGTTCAATTTCAGATATATGTAATAGAAAACAGTATCACGGGTAATTGAAAGTTGTAGAAAATAATTATTTTCTACAATTTTCAATTTTTAATAATTGTTTTTTGTAATGCTAAATTGCATATTGTATCATAGTTTAACTATCGTTTAAACATATTGAGAGCTTGAAAAAGTCTTAATTAAATAAAGACAAAACGTTGCAATCAATGAGTGTTTAAATTGATTTATTTTGATCATTCCAATTACCCGTGATACTGTTTTCTAATAGTTTTAAAGTTCGATGCATAATAAACATTTTACTCAAAACTGTGAAGAATGCAAAACGTGAAGAAGCCTTCGTCTTGTGAAATATTAGATACATTCAATTTCAATTTGTTTCTTTAACTTTTCGTGTTTGAAAAAGTACTATAGGTACAGCTAGTCGGTGTACTATGGCGCATTGTAACACCACAATAAAAAGGCACAAGACGGCGCCCCATGTCGGGGCTCATGAGTTATTCTTTGGCCATGCTCACGCACCGGAACGCTTTACAAACCGACTCACGCTTTATCACGCACGACCGTTTCGCATATTAAGGTACTTATTTTCACACAGATGCTCAACGATATTTCGAAAAATAAATTATTACGTAAAATGTTTCTTTTCGTTCGTTTTCCCAGTTTTTTTACTGAAACAGCGTTGACTTGAAATTTTCCACCTTTCTGCGCAGCCTCTCTGGTAGCACATTACGATACACGATTTTATTAATTGCAGACTAGAAATTAACTTCCAAAGAAAGTTTGTCCTAATTTTCAATAATTCCTTCATTCGCATCATGGCAGGAGCGAGACATCGGGAGCACTGCAAAGATCTATTCCATTCACTTAAAATATTAATCCTACAGGATCAATACATTTTAGATTGCGCTTGCTTCGTAAAAAAATATTCAAACTTCTTCCAAATCAATATACAATCACATAACTATGAAACAAGAAATCAAAATAGCTTAAAAATAAACAAATCACATCTAAGCATTGCTCTCGATGGTACTCGCAATGCCATTATTCGAAAGTATAACAAAGTGCCACCGGAAATAAGCAAGATCACTATCTATGACAAATATAAATCTAATTTAAAAAATTTTTTGTTATCAATAAACTATTATAATGTCTCATTTTATTTGAACAACGTGTAATGCAACTCTATATGTATACGACGCTATTACATCCTCTATGGATTTTAATAAAAAATATTATTATTATTGATTGCTTATTAAAACTGTCGGAACGCTCTGAATTTAAGCCACATACTACGAGGCTAAAACATGCTGTTGCAAGGGTGCTGTTGTTAGTTGATTACTCTAAATTTTGGAAATATTTTGAAGATTTAAAAATCTTTTCCGAAAAAGGAATAGTCGAGGTTTGTAATGTAACCATTTTATGAAATAAGTACGAATAAGGTCGTAGTGTGACATTGAAAATGAGTTTTTTTGGCACAATTAATGTCAACTTTTTTCTAGTAAATCGTACATAAATTACAAAAGTAGTCCATTAGAGCCTAGATTTGTCTTTTATCTTCCTTACAGAGAAAGAATTTTTGCAAAATGTTGACGAATAAGTCTACAATCAGCTATCAGCCGAAGCCCTATTTTTGGCTTAAATTCAGAGCGTTCCGACAGCCTCAAGTTAAAGTTTAAAAAATTAGCAACAATGCTGACAAACAGACGGTAAACGCATTATTATTAATAATAATAGTTGAAACTATTTGTTAGTTTACGTTTTGATAGCTTCTGTAATCATTACCAAGATCTCAAGTTTGTTTTAGCCAAGACGAATAATAGGGCATTAACCTCAAATAACCAAAACATTTTGAGACTACAAAAAAACGAAACAATGAAAACATCCTCCTTTCAGCAAATAAATCTCTTAGAGAAAAGGCGTGACATCTGATATAAAATTTAATTAAAAGATATAATTAAGTTATTTGTTTCAAAGTATGTTACATGAAATTAGACATAAGCTCCACGTTTACATTTCTTTAAATTTTGATGAATAAGAATTTCAGAATTTAAAATTTAACGCGGCGATATCCATTTATTTTTTTTTTTCTCTATAAGTCAGTAAATTCAAAGTATTTGTTTTTTTAGACTTGAATACAAGTCACCTGAATTTATCGCTCAGAAAATTTCCAACATGAGAACACTTTATTTAAATGTAATATTAAATGACACGTCCAGTTTGACATGTTTGACCGCGTTCCCGATCATAGCTGTCAGACTGCGGCTTTTATGTTTAGGATAGTGCCCTCATTGAACTCACAAAAACTCAAATTTGAGGAAATACTATACAATTCTGAGTACAGGAACGATACTATTAGTCCAAGAACCCCTGAGTGCCAGACCCTTCGTTATTTTATAAAAGCTGAAAAGCTTCAGGTAGAAACATGGGCGACATAAACTTTGGGTCATCGTGGCTTTGGCAAGTAACAGGTAGCAAAGTTGTATAAAATACCGACTTAATTTCGTCAAATTATAAAGCGTAAGTTCTCTATATATTTCTTCGGAATAATATTAGAAATCACGTCGTCCTAGAGATGAGAAAAACGGGTCTTTTTAGTGATCTGCATCTTTGCATCTGGATCCCGTATGTGAGCCGGCTCACTGAACCGGTTCAAAAAGAGCCGAGTTCTGAATATGTTACTGCAGTCTGCCACTGAGTTACCTAGTTCAGTCAATCATATCACGACCTGTATAGAATCAAGAATGCATAACCAAACATGTGATGCATGAGTCATTTGAGCTGACAGATGCATCAAAGCGAGAACTGATACGTAAGTGTAAAATGTGCTTCTGTGTGTTAAGAGTCGGCTCTCACGGATCTTCTGTCGAAGTCGGCTTTTTGAACCGGTTCAGATCTGAGTTACCCAACTCTACGTCGTCCATTGCCACACACTTAATATCGTGGCAATCCCTTGCCAGACACCCTTAAACTTCAATAAATTGTAACTGTACTTACGTTATAGTATAAAAGCTGAATTTTAGACAGGTTACTTGGAGAACTATTAGAAGATGTTTCTCCAGTAACCAGACAGTTTCGACAGTTCTAACCCCTAGCCAAACAAGCATATTAGGTGCGAGCGCGAGTAGATGCGAGTGAGATACTGATGATATATTTCTACCTGAAGTATGCGCTGATAAACTTTCAGCTTTTATAAAATAACGAAGGTCTGACACTAGAGTTGAGTAACTCAGATCTGAACCGGTTCAAAGAGCCGGCTCCGACAGAAATTCGTGAGAGCCGACTCACTTTTTGAAACACTTAACTCACAGAAGCACATTTTACACTTACGTATCAGTTCTTGCTTTGATGCATCTGCCAGCTCAAATGACTCATGCATCACATGTTTGGCTATGCATTCTTGATTCTATACAAGCCGTGATATGATTGACTGAACTAGGTAACTCAGTGGCAGACTGCAGTGACATATTCAGAACTCGACTCTTTTTGAACCAGTTCAGAGAGCCGGCTCACATACGGGATCCAGATGCAAAGATGCAGATCACTAAAAAGACCCGTTTTTCCCATCTCTATCTCAGATTTTATAAAATAACAAAGGTCTGGCACTCACGAGCTCTTAGCCTTTATGTCCTTGATGTCGTTTTCTGCAGCGTGAAGTTTTAACGGTATCCTATATTTCGCATTAAGCAAGTTTTGCTTGTCCATCGTTTTTTATCGTATAAAGAAAAAAACACAAGAGGATTACCTCTTCCTGTTTGCAAACTTTAAGCTTTCGACGCTGAACGAGATTTGGCTGTACCTTCTCGTTTTAGTGGATAATAAAACACAATCGTGGAACTTCAATTAACTTTTCTTGTTTTCAACGTTATGCTGCGTTGATACTGGTCAGGTGACATGATCAGGTTACTTGAATTTATGTTACTTGAAAGTTATGTAACTGATGCCACGCAAACAAGTGCCGGCCCGAGGTAATTTTTAGGATGGAGCAAGATCCAATTATGGTACCCCATTGCTTGCCATTAAGGGGGTATTCTCATGTGAACGCATAAATTTTACCTCTTTTTAGGGAATTTTTTTTAGACGACAATAACATTCAATCATTTTAATTTTTTTATATGTTTTTGTTTGTATCTTTAACTGTATAAAAAAAAATGTTTTTCTCTTATTTTACATTTTTTATATATACTTATATTTTTTTAAATTAAATTAGACACTAAAAAAAAGCAGGTCACTGGTCATAGTAATAGCGGCTGTTCATGTTGTCTGAAATAAAAAAATCGAATGGATCATTGTTCAGTAGGGATGTCGCTATCGTCCCTACCAAAATTAATCAATTTCATTAAAAAAAAAATGGCGGACTGTAGAAAAAAAGTTTGTGTTTTTTGTTAAAAATCGTTTAAAAAAATAAGAAAATATTTTCGGAAATATGCAATTTTGGTACGGACGATAACCATTAATGAGTAGAAGAACATATATAAATTTCAAAGCAATCGGTTGAATACTTTTTTTTAGGACCATGACAGTTTTAGAAAATAATGTTTCCAGATAAATGCGTTTAAAGTTTCATGAGCCAACAAGTCGCTTATACGGTTCGTCGGCGACTATCAGTTGTAATTTATTTAAAACTAGGAATTTCGGTCTCTATTTTTCACAGCATATTTTCGATAGGTTTTACTATTGAAATATGAAAAAAAAATCGATTTTTCGAAGTGGTCACATGAGAATACCCCATCTTTTAATAGGTATTTCTGAATAAAACTTTCGATGTTAAACGAGAGTTAACTGTAGTTTCGTTTTGGGTCGCAAGGGAATTCAGTGGGAAAACCTCGCCTCCGTGTTGATTGTAAATTATGTAAACAGGAAAATATACGGAAGGGAAGCGAACCCGCGGAAATCTAAGGAACGTCAACTGCAAATTCAGTCTAGCATACAGAATAATTTAACAAAGCAAATTCCAGAATACGAATTCATTTTTTAAAATTTATACAAATCCATCTTACTGGCTGCACAGTTCAATAAATTTAAACACAGTTTAAACTATTTGCATAAGCAATGATTGGAAACGGATAATTTACGCTCTGCTTCATACAGTCTACAGAAAAATATACAAGATAGTTCAAAATTCATGTCGTTATAATGTACAGATTGATTATTAAGTTGATTATTAGTGTATTTACCATATGGCAAAATACACTATTGGCGTCGGTCAGATGGCGGGACTAATTCATTTTAACGAAATTTGGCACACATCCATCACCGCATGAAGCCTATTTAAAATGGGCCATTTTAAGGGTAGTTTTTAGGGGTTGAAATAAGTTTTTGAGTCCAAAAATACCGAAAAAATTCTCTGAATTGTTTCAAAATTGAAATTTAACCCTTTAGAAGCAATTAAAAAGTGCTCCTAAAATTTTATTAAAATCGGCTTAACAGGACCGGACACTAATTTGTTGATAGTGACTTATTTACTGAGCGGTATATGTATTTCGGTGTACACGTTAGATTGATAATACAGATTGGAATTAAGAAAAAAAATGTTATTTTAAGGGGCGTATTAAGGAGTTAAATTTTTTATTTTGTTCAATAACCAACTCAAGTTCATATAAAAAAGCCACACTGCCTGTATTAGCAAATATATTGTCTGCAGGGTTTTGGCACTGCGACCCGAGTTTTATTTTTTTTAACAGCGTGTAGATATCAAATAGACGAACAAATATTTCACGTAACTTTTTTATTAAAGTCATAAATGAAAGAGATACAGGTTTTCAAAGTTTAAGTAAATTTTGTGGTCGGTTCTAGCGTTATGTTATGTCACTATGGAAATATGTTAACTTAATTTAATAATACACACTAAGGCGCAGAAATGCCTGAACTAATAGCTTTTAAGAGATTCCGTCCGATGTCGCTAGTGTGCACTATTATGACGTTTATAGAAGAAGAATTGTTTTTTTTTTTTTGTGATGTAACTACTAAAGACATTTCTTGCGTTTCATACTAGGTCAACGGGAAATACCCTATAGGTTTTGATTCCCTTGCGAGTGTCAATAATACGCGCCATAAACAATCGTATCTTTTGATTGCGTTGACTTAGAAGTTTGATTTTTTGACAGCTCCAAGGGATTGCAGACCTGCTTACTTGATATTAGTTTCAACTTGATATCTCCTCGCGTTCCTGAGAAAAGGTGATCCTAAAAGGGTTCCTTTTTTCTTTGAGGTACGGAACCCTAATAATCATGTAAATACAATATGCCTTAACTTCTGGGCTGCTATTCCCTGCCTATGTGAGAAACTCATGCAAATGTAATATTAGTATAGTTATAGCGTAGACTCTATACTCGTATATTAAAGAAATATATTGATCTGACTTGTACTATGGACAGTCTATTGTAGAAAGAATGTGTCTTATTAATAATTCAGTTAATTTAATATGTCTCTCTGTTCTAGTAAAGGTTGATCATAGACAATACACAAAACTAGATTTTTTTTTTCTTTGGAACGATAGGGTAAAATCCAGAAGCGTAGCGTGCCTTGGCTGGGCCCCGTATAAAAATTTGTTTGGGGGCCCTTCCCCCGTTGAAGTAAATGACTTAAACGGGGAAAACCCGCAGCCCGCGATAACCGATGTAGGGTGTTGCCAACTTTTGAACGCCGCGTTACGCGGGAAAAAAAGAAATTGCTTTTTTTGACTTGTCATTTCTAAAAAAAAAAAAAATTGGGAAGTTATTATTAATTTTTGCTTACGCACGTTGGGGGCCCCCCGGGCCCGGGGGGGCCGTATAATTGATACGGCAGATACGGTGGTAGCTGCGCCCCTGGTAAAATCGATTCCTACCGATAGTAAAATTACCCATCTCACGCTATTGCGTTAAAGTAAAACAAAAAAAAATGCTATTTTACTAATCCTATAGTAATTCAGATTCCATATAAATCCTTATGAGCAACAGAGACATCAAAGTAGGCGTTGTCTTTGTAAACAATCCAAAAAAAATCCAATATGAGCGGATATATTATAAATCGGTATATATTATTTCCTGAAGGTGTTTTTTGTCGGTATGAAATATCTCCCTTAATACTATATCAAAATTAATGTTTGACACGCCATTTTGGACATTATTTTTCTCTCTAATGACGAAAAATAAGTTAATATCTTAAAGTTAATGTTTTCATTAAAAAAATACAGTTTAAAAATTTTAACAATTTCATTACAGAAAATAACATTCAGAATTAAAATCGAAAATAGAATAAGATTTTATATAGAACTTAGAGATTTCTGAAACGTCAGTAAGTGAATTTTACATGCTCACACTCACACATCCAACAGGGGCAAACAGTTACCTTAATAATAAGTGTAATAATATAATACACTTAACTATAAATTGTAATAACCAAAGTCAACAAAGCAGTACTCAAGTTATAATTACCAATTGTTATTCTTAGTGTTGACGTTACATATCATTTAATTAAATAACATGCAAGTTTTAGAAATAATGAACATGGGCACACAACAAGCGTAACGTAGATGGCAGCAGCTACATAACGACCTAAGTTATGACTGAGTTTCACTATGAAGTATTAATAGTTAAAAACAAATCTTGGTGTTCCTTTTTAAGTTGCGTGCTTAATAACGAATAATTTAAAGTAAATATGCGATGTTTTAATATTACAACCGTCATTTAAATAGATATAATTAGCTTTTCTATCTGTAATGTCTCCTTCTGTTAAAAAATATTTAGTAAAGTAAGCTTCACAAGCTATTGTCACAGCATTTACAGTAAAAGTTTTTTCACTTCTGACAGCATACCATCACTTATGCTTGCGAGAAACAATAAATTAATGAGATAAAGATACTAATTTTAATTTATTGTTTCTTTGATAAAATTTTAAATGATAAAAATCGTTACTATGGGTGATGCTTAGAAGATAGACATATGATATCGTGAACTTTTTAAGACCTACAGTTCTGTAATACATTAATTTAAAAATATGAATGTATTACACTCAAAAACTTTTCGAAAGAAATACTTTAAATTATGGGGAAAACCGCAACAAAATTTATTGTACAGTTTAGAAGAACTAAGCGACTAGACAAACAGACGGGGATAGCAACTATGTTTTATACCATAGATTCCCAACGGGGGTGGTATCACCCCTCTAGTGCGCGCTAGAGCCTTCCATTGGCGCTTTATGATGTTTAATATTAATTAGGTATGGACAATATGCAACAATATTTTAATATTTCATATAAAATTAACTATTATGGACCACGGGGCGTTGGAACTTTTTAACTTCTTTAGCGACGTATGTGTTTGAAAACAGTAAGAAATCGAGGGGAAGTAGAGCTGTCACATAAAGGGGAAGTTAGATTATCTCCTAAATTACATGAAACTGACAAGGACAAAAGTATATAGTGTGCTGCTAAGTATGTGTAAATATTATTAATTAGTCATCTTTAAAGTTCAATTTCAGATATATGTTATAATAGAAAACAGTATCACGGGTAATTGGAATAATGAAAATAAATCAATTTAAACACTCATTGATTGCAACGTTTCGTCTTTTTTTTATTAAGACTTTTTCAAGCTCTCAATATCCTTAAACGATAGTTAAACTATGATATAATATACAATTTGGCATTACAAAAACAATTATTAAAAAAAAGAACATATTATTTTCTACAATTTTCAATTTTTAATAATTGTTTTTGTAATGCCAAATTGTATATTATATCATAGTTTAACTATCGTTTAAGCATATTGAACGCTTGAAAAAGTCTTAATAAAAAAAAGACGAAACGTTGTAATCAATGAGTGTTTAAATTGATTTATTTTCATTATTCCAATTACCCGTAATACTGTTTTCTATTATTAATTAGTTTCACATAGAAAAATTAAACTTGGGAATAAATATTAAAGTTAAACTTCTTATGTGAGCTTATGAAGGTGAGGCTCATTATATTTTTTTCCTAAAGGAGGCGGTGGTCCAGAAAACGTTGGGAGCCTCTGTTTTATACTATTTAAAGATTTTAAATGTTTTGTGTTCCTTTATCATTAGTGAAATCAATTTTAAAATTCATTGCAAATATTATTATTGCAATTATATCTTTTGAATTTTTTTTATTATATAAAATGCGCCCCCTTCAGAGTCAGCTACCCTATTCTGTTTTGAAATTCTATAGTTCCGACCTGTGCTTGTCGAATAATGAACTGAATACTCCAGAATACTTGTCTAACCTTTGAAAAAAGCATGAATACAAATTCTTGATGGATAGGCCAATAGGGAAAAAGCCACAAATGGTCAAAACTCTTACATAACAGGGTATCTCTAGTTTTATTCAGTAACGCATCCACTTGATCTTAATTCATTCTATAAGACGAGCTTCCGACGAGGACTGCGAAAGTTCAGGACTTTTTCTTATATACCTACATCATTCGCTAGCTACTGAAAGTATATAAAATATATAATATTTAGCTGAGCAACTGACATCTCAGTCTTGTAATAATGCTCTAAGTACTTATAACGCTTAAAGCATTTTGTAAAACAGATGCTCGATGCTTAGGGCACTTGTATAGACTTGCTATTTTTAGGGTTCTGTACCTCAAAAAGAAAAAACGGAACCCTTATATATGGATCACTCGCGTGTGTGTCACAGCCAATTTGCTCCGAAACTACGGGATCGATTAAGTTGAAATTTGGTAGTCATGTGAATTTATGTGACTCAAACACGGACGCATAACGTAAATAAATGAATTGTAAACATGGGGGCCACTTTTGGGGGTAAATCAGAAAATAAAAAAAAAAAACCGTTTTGCAAACTATATCGTGTGACATATCAAATGAAAGGGCTTGACGTGAGAATCTCAAATATATTTTTTTTATAATTTTAGAATAAATAGTTTTTAGTTATTTAAGAAAATAGATAAAAATTGACCTCTTATCTCCGAAACTAATGAGCCTTATAAAATTTTGAAAAAAATAGGGAATATCGGGTCTCACCTATAGTTTGCAGGAAAACCTAAACAGAAATCTTAAGTCTTAAAATACTCACGGAAAACGGAATAGTACGGAACCCTCTTCTAGCGAGTTTGTTTTTTTAAAGTTATAATACTTTTGGCGCATTAAAGGTAAAATTTTCTCTGTTACGGAAGTTGCGCATGCATGAGACACTATGAAGTTAGTTGTTAAATTAATATGAATGTACTACGTATATCGGCAAGGTTGAAATCATCAATAAAACTGACTCTTAAATGCAGTATAGTTTTATTTTGTATTCATAGATAATACGTATCATTTCTCTCTTACAATGTCCACCTATTATCCAAAGTAAATAAATACTACTCGAAGTGATATTCTTAAATTGACTGTGTTTTAAAATAATTCAGTATAGTTTTACTTTGTATTCATAGATTAGACGTCTCATTTCTTTGTTATACAATGTCATCTATTATCCAAAGTAAATAGGTACTACTCGAAGTGAACAGGCTAACATTTAACTATATTTATCATCTCCTTAGACATCGTATTTTATTTTATCACTGTACATCTTTAATGAATATGTAAATTTCAATTATTTCGATTACGCCAAAGAAATATAATTTCTACCTAAATACACAAACCATTTTTTTACTATCATACACAAAAAAGGACATAGGTGCATCGTCCTTACGGTTATTAGTACTGTTACACTATTTTGATTTCGTCCTGTAAATCCAATTACATGTTACAGGGACGCCAAAGTTCAGTTTTCCCGGGGAATGCCAGAAACCTCCGGCCCCGTGTATATAAAACACGTAAAATTAAAAAAAAATGAAATGTGGTCTCATAAAATAATTTTGAAAATTTAAAGTATTGGTAGTTTATGTCTCTATGATGTAATGTAGGTTATTTTCGGCAAGTTGAAACGAACGTAAGCGAGTTTTAACAGTCACACGAATCAAAATATCGTTACAGTCGAGATATACGAGTATATACTACATTTTTGGCATGTACTGTCTATAAAATAGCTTGTTTTCACTTCGTTTTCAGTATATTTTAAATATTTTTAACAGTTCCATTGTATAACAAACATCAGCTCTATAGGGTTGTTTATGGAAATTACGACTGGTTGTTTTTTTTACACACTAGTGTTTATTGATTCATTTTACGACTGCTATACACGCATTAAAAGCAGCTATGTTACCTATCCGATAAAAGTTGAAACTACTAAAAGCTTTAGAATTTTTAATATATTACAGACTTTTTATTTTTTTTTTTTTATAAATCCATTCTGCACGGTATTTTTTTTTCGCTGAGATGAGTTTCAAATTTCCTATATCCATCATCATGTACGTAAATATTATTTCCAAGAAACGCAAAATAAATAATTTTTATACGGTAATAGAAAACATTTGTGAAATCATATTAATTTATTCCAATTCATGATACCAACTTGAAAAAAATGTGCTGAAAATTAATAGCAATTTTTTGTGCATGCCGATATTCTGGTAATTTATATCAGGTAATTAAAAATGGTATTTTTAAAAAGAATGTTTGATTTTTTTATTACGTCAGTATTTATTACTTATATTTTTAAAAAAATCAAATTTTTTCGCTACAATTGTAGATATTTTTTTCTCGTCGACCTGAACACACAAATATGAGAAATATTTGTAATAATCTATTATTTTAACATATAGCGAATATTTTACAATATCTATTTTACAGATTTTTTTAACAACGAACATAACTGGAAAAAAACTGAAAATCGTAGGTACTTTAAAAATAATTAGTTCATGCAAAAAAAAATGTATATTTGAGTACAACTATTAATAATTCGTAACTTATGGTGTGTGGTAAAACGTCAGAGTATGACAGCAAGTAAGTTGCTAAATAGATTTAATTAAAATAAAAAAACCGCATAGCATGTCTACGCGGTGCTAATTAGGTTCAACATGCAATAATCAGTATGTATGGGTGAGAAATAGGAGCTGTCTTTGACTCTTGACAGACGAAAAGCACACACACTCGTAGTCTACTGTACTACATGCTATCATCATAATAGATTACGGGCACACCTCCCTGCTAGGTATGCAAACCGCTAGACACACATGCGACATTGATTGCGGACACCAGCTTGAATTTTGTGCACAGACACTGTTTTTAAAGCAAGGCACACTTATTACTATATCACATAAAACTTGGCACAAAACTCGACTTACATGGTACATAATCAAACACCTACACCCACTTATTGTAACTCCATTTCATATATTGATCTCGACACCACTATTTCACCTGACACTGAGCTTGCGATGCTAGTGCTAACAACGGTACACTCGACTCTTGTGGGAAACTTATTGCCCAGTTTGCAACATCGGGAACAATGTATTCCCCTAACAGGCGTTTAAATATTAGAAAACACATGCGCCGTTCCTAGCGCGTCACGAGTACGCAGGATCCTTAGCCTGGAAAAACGATAGGACGTCTGTCGTTCCTTGCGTGTAAAGCTCGAGTGAAAAGCTCAAGTACTTAAATCGACACAATTATTCTACACCGACAGTTCATTACTGCTTACACATAAGTGCCGTCATTTATCATTATGTTTTCAAATCAATTAATCGATTTTTATTAACAGAAAAGAAAAAAAATACTAAAGACTATAACGTCAAAAAACGAGCTTAGAGCTATGTTAGAAGTATTTTTTATGTATTATTTATAATTGAATTATGTTTACAGTGCTAGTTAAGAAAAAAATATTTCAATAATTGATATAAATTCGGTAATAATTTTTTAAAATTTGTTCTTTGAATTTTCCGATTTTCCTCAAATGATTTGTACCACAGACTGTACACAGAATGTTTAAAATTTTTGCCGGCAGATGTCAGAATTGTACAAATGCGCGTTGCTGTCAGAGAGTGTGTTGTCAGTATATATTTAATTAAATTTAGTGTTTTCTGATATTAATAATTAATAAAAATGCAGAGAAATCTACCGCAGTCAAAAGAAGCATTGCTGAAATCGTATACAACTCGATTAAAGGACGATGTGAAGAGTATGCTAGAAAATTTCGAAGGTATGTCTATATTGAGGTTATGTGCCGCACTGAATTTTATATTGAAATTTGTTTGTTTTTTTAAAGAAATTGTCAAATTAGCTAAAGGAGAAAGTGAGACGCAGCTATCAAGAATGACACAGTGTGAACAAGATACGTATGAAATGCATGTAAGGGCGGCTAATATTGTAAGGGCTGGAGAATCACTTATGAAGCTGGTTTCCGATATTAAGCAGTACCTTATATTAAATGATTTTCCTTCAGTAAATGAAGCAATCACGCAAAATTCCAAACTCTTCAGGTAATAAATGTTCATTCAACAAATCGTATTTATCATAAAGTAACTACGTAAGAGATTGTGATTAAATTATCTGTATTATGTAGGCATCCCTCTAAACGCGATATTTTCTTAAGTCATAGTATAATATAGACAAATTTACTCATTAAAATGTTGTTAAAATCAATTAGTAAATAACAAAGAAATAGACTTTAAGCATTTGTTTTTTTTAACCTACACACAGGGCTGCCTTGAGGCATCGTGAAAAATACCGCCTCATAACCTAGAGCGGTATACAATTTTCAAATATATAAAATGACTTATTTAAAGTCGAAAATCTTTTTATTATAAACGGGATAATTACAAAAAAAAAACATTGTTTTTCGTATTAAAAATCATAAATTGATAAACATACCGATTACTCGTAAATTACGAGATATTATATATCTTTTCAGATGCAAACGCGTCTAACTTTTTGATTTGCAAACTGGACAATTTGTGCATTTTGCATCGCGTAATTTATGCTAAAATAATGATTATATCAAACAAATTGTGATCGAGCCAAAAACTTAAAAAAAATTTGAATAACAAGATACTTTACTAAAAATGTGTCTAAAATTCTAGACACTAAATTTTTTTTTCATAATCTTAATAAAGAGAAGTATTTTGTTTATGAATGGGTTCAACACGATCACACTTCGAAAAATATTCTAGAGCCAAATATTAAAATGAAATTCAGAAAAAAATTGCAGGAACGTGATCGAAAAAAGAAATGCTTATTATAATCAGTTTTTATTTTGACGACGTTTCGGTCAATAATTATTTGATCTTCATTATAATGAGCATTTCTTTTTTTGTCCGCGTTCCTACGTTTTTTGTCCTGAATTTGTATAAATCATGGATGTTAATATTAATTTGGATTAAAATTAAAATATGGAAGAAAATTAAATCAAGCAATTGTTTCAGGAATAAGCAAGCCGAATGCGATCAGAAATTAATGTCTCTACGTGACGATATGGCAGCCGATTTATATGATCTCGAAGAAGAATACTATACAAGCATGTTTAAATAAGCGTTAATTTATTTTGTATTATTAATTTGTAAATATATTATAATAATAATAAGTTCTTTATTTAATAAGTAGACACTTACCCAACAGGCGAAGCTCAGTTAACAAAACTGCTTTACAACTTAACCTTTAAATTTTTAAAAATATAATTGTTCTTATTGTAATGTACTACTTGCTTTCTGTCACATTGAATTTGTTGGCAATAACGTTGAGACAATTTATTTTGAGCGTTACAATTTTCTATGAAAATTGTTGTACAACGACCTACAATTTTAATTTAGAGTTTCCTAAAATTGCTTGCGGAGAAATTTAAAAAACCCGGGTCGCAGTGCCAAAACCCTGCCGACAATATAGTGTATTTGCTTGTATAGGGCCGTGTGGTTTTATACTTTTATTATGTGAAATTAAGTTTGTTTTTGGGCAAAATAAAAAATTTAACCCCTTAATACACCCCTTAAAATAACATTTTTTTCTTAATTGTAATATTATTATCAATCTAACGTCTACACCAAATTAAATACACCCTTCAAAAAATAAGTCACTATCTGCAAACTAGTGTTTTCATAAAATTTGTAAATCCGGTCCTGTCGGGCCGATTTTATTAAAATTGTGGGGAAACTTTTTAATCACTACCAAAGGGTTAAATTTCAATTTTGAAACGATTCGGAGAATTTTTTCGGTATTTTGGGGCCCAAAAACAGTTTTCAACCCCTAAAAACTACCCTTAAAATAGCCCGATTAGGCCCATTTTAAATAGGCTTGTTGCGGTGATGGATTTCAACATGTGGCCCAAATTTCGTTGAAATCAATTAACTCTTTCGAAAGTTATCGCGCGTACACATATATATATATATATATATATATATATAAATATATATATATATATACATATATATATAAACATTTTTAAAAATGGTGCCAAAGTGTTTAGGAGGTTATGAAACGTCGAGAAATTATGGTCCGACCCCTAGGTCCCGCCATCCGACCGACGCCAATAGTGTATGTTGCCATATGGCAAATACACTAACAAACTGCAAATGAAAAATTTCATTAATTTTTTCAAAGTGGAAAAAAAATATGAAGCGAGCGATCGGGGTTCGATGAGACTATTAAAAAATCCCAAACTTCTTCTAGGTGGCCACATCGTAATATTATATATTTTTTTAAGTAAACCTTCTTTTGGAACGGTATGGTAAAATCGGTCGATGAAATAAAAAATGTAACGAAACGTTGCAACATGCATAAACCGTA
The DNA here is from genome assembly GCA_034508555.1 of Venustoraphidia nigricollis. Taxonomy (NCBI): domain Eukaryota; kingdom Metazoa; phylum Arthropoda; class Insecta; order Raphidioptera; family Raphidiidae; genus Venustoraphidia; species Venustoraphidia nigricollis. The sequence continues at coordinate 1,059,948 of JAVRKA010000008.1, forward strand.
TACCAACGCTGGGGAACTCCTGGCCCGTAAGATCTTCGTAAGAAATTATAAATATTTTTCGATGTAATTCGACCAGTTTAAATTTGATATTAATAATATTACTCTTGTAGTGTGTAGTGTAAAATGCAGTATCTGTTTTTGCTATTTACTGTCATTATAGATTTGCTTTTAAACCAAGATAATTGTAATTGTACTTACAGTTGATGATTCTAATTGGTGATTTCGTTCACAGCTACCATAAGTGATAACACACACTGCATATTTCTACGAAAAAATCTAAAAATAAAGAAAAACAACAAAAAATAAAGTTCAAACTATCGTGAAATGATAACGGTTAAATATTTTTGAGAAACGAAGTGCCACAGTATCTAAACTAGTAATATTTTATATTTAATGTTTAGACGAAGTCAAATCTTTAAAAACTATTTTAATATTAATTTTGAAATATGCATTAAATTTGAAGAAATCATGAATAAGATACAAACAAAAAAATACTGCGACTGAATACTATTGAAAGGTTGTTACGATATATTAAACGATTATTAAAACATATCTAACGTTCCTGTAAAAAAAATGGTGCCTATACTTATGTATAGGGTTGCCAGGCGTCCGGATAAAGCAGGACATAGTTAGGCTTTTTAATTGCGTGTCCGGCCAAAATTAAACGGTGTCCGGCTTTTACTAGAATTTAATTTTGACGAATGACTAGATGGATAGAAAATAAATTATTTGGACTGATTTGGTGTTTTATTTATTTTTCATTAGAATTTAACAAGATTTATGATACTAATCAAAAAAGCTTGATTCTACATAAAAAATTTTTGTCGTACCTATTAATACTGAGAAAAAAATCCTCAATAATGTAGGGTGTCCGGCTTTATTACCCAAATGTCCGGCCAAACTGGCTGGTCTGTTCGGGTTTTAAGTTTGGCGTCCTGGCAACCCTACTTACATAGAAGAAGTCATACTTCTTTGGCGTGATCACGATAAATGATATTCCTATTTTCGTTGAACACATTTAATATTATAAAGGGCCATCCACAATATACGTCACACCTTTCTAGTGTAACGTCACATATTTTGCAATTTTAACCGAGCTGGGTAGAGTAGTGGTGACAGCACAACTCGCATTCGGGAGGTACCGGGTTCGAATCCCGGCGGGGGCAGATGTGGCTGGGACTTTTTCCTACTGCCTCTCGCCGAGAAACTATAATTCTTGTATCGGCCATGTTGATTGAGGTTTTCCATGGTTCCCCTCAATTAATCCCAGATAAATATCGAGATGGTTCCTTATTTGAGGCCATGGCCGATTACTTATCAAACTCCTAGTTCAAAAATTACCTACCTTATCCTAATTTCCTATAATTCCTTCATTCGCCCATTGCTATTACATAAGTTGAAGTTATAAAGAATGTAGAAAATAACGGGAAGTGATAGATGAAAAAATAGTAATGGTGCGAATGGCGTCTGTTATGACATAAAGTCGAAAAACGGACGTTAAACGCATTATTATTATTATTTTGAAATTTTAGAACTCAGTAAATTTAAGTTTTTTATTTACAGTTAAAATTTTGTGTTTTAATACTTTAGATTTTGACATGTGACGTCGCGAGGTTTATGACCCCCCGCCCTCTGTCGCACAGTGTCACAGTTCGTGGACCCCCTCACCCCTCTTAACGTGTGACGTAATTAATGGATGGCCCCTTATTGCTGAAATAAAATTTGAAACGAGGGACAAATGGTAAGACAACTGTATTAGATACTTATTTATTTTGTATATCATAATAATAAGCAATCATAAATTTGATATAAATAAACATTGATAAGCTATTTTTAATTGTAGTACTACGAGTAAGGACTTTGGGCATGTTCAAACATCAAAAATGTAACCTTACCTTTCAAAAATATTTAACTAAAATATTAACTCAAAATAAAGATGAAACTTTACACAACAATTTACAAACTTAAAAATTAACATAAACATAAATACAATTTTTTTTTTTTCAAAAATCACTAATAGCACATTTTCACACTTAATTCAATTATAAAATATTCATTTCTAAAAAACTGTATCGTAATATAAATTGGTCCACACAAAATGCAAGGTTTTCAATGAAATACGTAATATTATAACACTTTTTGTATCAAGGTGACATTGAAAAAATGGAATGATAAATTTTGTATAAATTCAGCTTATATAACTACGGTCTTGTGTTCATTTGTAGAAAAAAATATGTTTAGGAATGTTAAGTCTCAACACGCAAACGTGAATAAAAAATCGAATTTATTGACAAGCCTTCAAATTTCAGTTCCGTACCACGGTACAATATTTATTACCTTTATTTTATTTTTGTTAAGGCTGTCGGAACGCTCTGAATTTAAGCCAAAAATAGAGCTTCGGCTGTCAACTGTGTAGACTTATTCGTCAACATTCTGCAAAAATTCTTTCTCTATAAGGAAGATAAAGGACAAATCTAGATCTCTAATGGACTACTTTTGTAATTGATGTACGATTTACTAGAAAAAAGTTGGCATTAATTGTGCCAAAGAAACACACGTTTTCAATGTCACACTACGACCTTATTCGTACTTATTTCACCAAACTGTTCCATCACAAACCTAAAGCGACTCTTCCTTTTTAGGAAAAGTTTTTTAAATCGTCAAAATATTTTAAAAAATTAGAGTAATCAATTGACAGCTGCACCCTTGCAATAAATTTTTTTAGCCTCGTAGTTGGCACCAACCAAAAATTGAAACGTGCGGATGATTTGAGCGAGACAGAGCTAAAGAAGGTCACACCCACAATATGTCTTGTGCCTACTTCGCCCCTTACCGCTGGGTCTCAGCACAAACAAAATTCAGAGCGTTCCGACAGTCTTAAGTGTTTGTTGTTACAGCGGCCGTAGTAATACACACTAAGGCGCAGAAAGGCCTGAACTAATAGCTTTTAAGAAATTCCGTCCGATGTCACTAGTATGAACTATCTTCACGTTTATAGAAAAAAATTGTTTTTTGTGATGTACAAATTTACGGTTTTCGGATTTTTCCCTTTACTTGTGCTATAAGACATTACTTCTTGCCAAATTTCGTGATTCTAGGTCAACGGGAAGTACCCTATAGGTTTTAATTCCCTTGCGAGTATCAAAATATGTGGCATCAACGGCCGTATCTTTTGATTGCGTTGACTTAGAAGTTTGATTTTTTCACAGCTCCAAGGGATTGCAGACCTGAGTATTTGATATTAATTTCAACTTGATATCTCCCCGCGTTCCTGAGAAAAAGGGGCTTGACAGACAGACAGACAACGAAGTGATCCTATATTCCTTTTGAGGTACGGAACTCTAAAAATGAAACTGAACACAGAAATTCGTAACAACGTTTTCAATTGAACACGAAAAATGCATGTGGCTAAATATTTATATCCGTAGGGATAACGAAAAATAACGCTACATTCCCAGAAGGCAGTTTCATGTCGTTTTGGTATTCTGAGCAAATATTAATAATTGACTTTTAATTGTAGATGCATTTCAACAAAATAAAATTCTCGAAACAATGTTTAGGAGGTTAATTTCAAGAGTCGCCTTGTCCAAGTCGAACAAACAATGACAGCAAGACCTCATTTCGATTAGAGGACCCCACAGTCATGCTGTCTCCTTGTAAAATTTGAATTTAGCTTACATAAGCGAAATTAAAATTTGCCTTCTCGTTTACAAATCATTTGTCAACTAAATCATAGTTCAGATATTGATATACGGAGGTGAATTTTATAATTATTGGTTTAGGGAATGGTACAAAAAATATACTCATAATATAAAATAAAAATAAATAATTGAGCAGTATCAGTACAATCCACCTCCGATTAAGTACGAGATCTGATTCAATGATCAATTCAATTATTAAAAATATTTACTGCAATTCTCATTGACCACGCTAGTTACATAACCTACCTATATTATAAAAAAATTACATATTACATAATTCATAAAATAACTGCAGAAAAATAAAATACAAACTAGTTAAATAACTACACTGATTAATGCTGACATAAACACAAATTTAAACAATTTAAAAATTCAAAATACAGATAAAAATTACTACTTTACTTTCACTCCAAAATATCCTTTCCAAGGAAAATTGCTAAAGTGTGTTAGTAATTTTCATCTGACCGACTGATAATACAGTATTTCGACGGTAGCTGATGAAGAATAAAATACCACTGCAAAATAAATAGTTTATCTCACATTTTATGAAAACTTCTTTACAATTGTCCTCGTTGAAGTTATTATTAAACTTGTCCATATAACTGAAATAATCAATTAAAACATTGACTTTCCAATTTGACTAAAGACTCGTAGTCATTAGTCAAGTTACTTGAGTTCAAGTCACTTGCATTCAAGTACTTGACCGATATAAATCTATAATTTACTTGACTTGAAACATTCGTGTCTGTTTCAAGTTTCAAATGGAGTAGACGTTCTTTCAGCATTTAACTTGACTTGAAGGAGAAATTACAAAGCGTGAATTGCTTTTCGAGCTACTTAAAAACCGTCAGTTGTGACGCTCAGGTTAAAACGTGCGAAAAGTGAGGTTATTAGCTGTTTGATTCAAGTTTCAAGTGGAGTAGACGTCCTTTCAACTTTTGACTTGACTTGAAGGAGAAATTGCAAAATGTGAGCTGCTTTTCGAGCTACTTGAAAACTGTTAGTTGTGACACTTGGGTTGAAACGTGGCGAAAAGTGAGGTTATTAGCTATTTGATTCAAGTTTCAAGTGGAGTAGACGTCCTTTCAACTTTTGAGTTGACTTGAAGAAGAAATTGCAAAGTGTGAACTGTTTTTCGAGCTACTTGAAAACCGTTAGTTGTGATGCTTGGGCTAAAACCTGCGAAAAGTGAGGTTATTAGCTATGTGATTCAAGTTTCAAGTGGAGCAGACGTCCTTTCAACGTTTGAATCGACTTGAAGAAGAAACTGTAAAGTGTGAACTGTTTTTCGAGCTACTTGAAAACCGTTAGTTGTGACTCTTGGGTTAAAACTTGTGAAAAGTGAGGTTATATACTGATGTTTTGCATACTGATAAAATGAACAAGTGAAGCAATGAAAATATTTGTAAATTTCTTGAAATATGATATGCTATGAAACATCGAAGCTGATAAATATCGACCCAGATGGTATGGAAAAAACTGATAAAAAATTTAAGACGGACATTTTAACAATTCGTTCGCAATTTCACTTGTTATTATAGATATGCCAGCACGTACCAAATCGTTCGACGCCATTTTAAATGGAGTTGTCTTAATATGAACATGAACTTGAATTCAAGTTACTTGAAGTCAAGCGACTTGACTAATGACAACGAGCCTTAAGTTTGATACTTTCCAAAATAAAAAGACTCATTTTTCACCAGTATATAATTTTGAGTGGTAAATTAAACTATTCAAACGCTACTGTTATTTTATTCCTATGTTTATATTAATTATAATGATGAAATGATAAACTAATGACACAGAAACGTGTATTCCCGATTAATATTATCAATAAACTGTTATTTGTTATTTCAATAATGGCAGAACAAGAAGCATAATCAATTAATCCTACAAAATAATCGTGTTCGAAGAAATTTATCTGGCTGTTTCGCTTCAAAATAGATCTACTGTTCCTTATACCCAACACGTGTTTTATATTTCAGTTGATTCTATTTAAAAACAAATAATAATAATTGGACAAAATATTTAACACCGTGATTAAAAACTCGTATTTCTTAAAACATGTAAATTGTAGTATTTTTGTTAAAATCATATTTCGAAAAAAATGTTAAGGCCCCAGTACACAGTGGTCTGTAGTGGGCCATTGTAGACCATCGCCATTGTGTACAGGGGGTAATGGTCTGTAGTGGCGGACAATTGTGAATCGTGGTGCGCAATCCATTTGTTGTCGGTTTTTTTGACTCACTTCAAAGGAATCGTGGTGTAGCGTGGCCTGTGGTGTTCACACAGTGGCCCATTGTCCGGAACAGGTACTTACTTGTTGAGTGCTATACTATTTAAATTTTTAATCACCCAAAATGTCAGTATCCTGGAGCAATGAAGAGACTTTAGGTTTATAATACTTGCAAACAGTATATAAATAAATAGCCGCGGCCGTAATTACTTCCACGTCCATCGCAAGTGCTTTGCCAGGCAGAAATAAGCCATGGGCTATTGTGTGAACACCAAGTGATAGTGGCCTACAGTTGCACATTGCAAAGCATGGCCCACTACAGACCACTGTATAATAATAATAATAATAATAATAATGATTTATTGATTAAGAATCAAAAGGCCTAAGTTCAGCTATAAGCTGTTTTACAACTTGACTGGGGCCTTTAGGCTTTCTGCTTTAAAGACGAAGCCGAAAGCACGTACTTTCGACCGAGTTTAAAGAAAACGAAGTTTTTAATCACCTTGTATTTATAAATGACTAAACTATTATAAAAATGGAATATTATGTCAGATCAAGCCAAATCTATTTTATATTAAAATTATGATCACAGTGTATAGACTTAAAATAAAAAAATGACATTTTGATACAAAATGGTGACTTATTCACTGTCGTGGTGCCTGAAACACCGATGTAAAAATTTATCAAATATAATTAGTGACTTTCAGTCATTTTGGCCAATACAAATTAGTTAAAAAGATGACTGGCCTATTAACAAATGGAAACATTATTTAAAAAAAACTTGTAAATGCTAAAAGTTAAAACAAAAGGTCAGGAACCGTTGCTGAACCCCATGCAAGAGTATCAGATTCTGTTGCAGGTTTTAGATGTTCTGGTTCAATGCTCATAGGTGCTGGACTTACGATTTTTGGGGGCGCGGTTGGGGATTGTGACGATCGCGTGACGCCCAGCTGAAAATCTTCTGCGCTGAGAACGACTTTACTCGGAGTGTAACTTGAAAACGATGTGCCTGTAAAATAAAAAAAAAAAGTTTTTGATAACATACAACATAATAAAGTTCAATTCCAGATATATGTTATAATAGAAAACAGTATCACGGGTAATTGGAATAATGAAAATAAATCAATTTAAACACTCATTGATTGCAACGTTTCGTCTTTTCATTAATTAAGATTGTTTTTTGTAATGCCAAATTGCATATTATATCATAGTTTTACTATCATTTAAGCATATTGAGAGCTTGAAAAAGTCTTAATTAAAGAAAAGACCAAACGTTGCAATCAATGAGTGTTTAAATTGATTTATTTTCATTGTTCAAATTACCCGTGATACTGTTTTCTATTATACAACATAACCTTGATTTATTTAGAACGATCCATAAATTTCAAGCCTTTCATCACCATTACAAAACTAATACAGGACACGATCTATAATCCGTTGCCCGTTAATCCGACACGTCAGTAATCCGCTGTTTTAAGTATGTAGAGGTCTATAGAAAAATCGCTCTATAATACGACATTTTTACGATATTGCGCTCTGTAATCCGACACACATGGTTATTCCGACGTTTCGTTCGCTCTGTAGTCTGACAATAGACATTGGAAGAAGAAGACGTCACGTTGTTTGTGTTATAAAAAGTTCGAAATTAAAAATTGTTTTATTGTTAAAACATTCAATAATGCATTATGTATTATATAAAGTCATTATTGACTTTAGGAACAAAAAAAAAGTTAAAAGAACTGTCCGTGCTTATATCCGGTAGTCCGACATTTCCATTAATCCGACATACGCGAAAAATCCTGTTGTCGGATTAGTGAACGTGTCCTATAGTTTGGGGAGCTAGTGACGATTTTACTCAAAGTATTTCCTCAAACCTGAGTTTTTGTGAGTTCATTGAGGGCACTATCATGAACATAAAAACCGCAGTCTGGAAGTTGAGACCGGAGACACTAAATATATTTTCTCATTAAATAAATTGACTCTACCAACAGGAATAGATATTATATTTAGAAATGAAGCTACTTGCTATACTGTTCAAATGTATTTATTGAAATAAAAAAACCCGGGTCGCAGTGCCAAAACCCTGCCGACAATATAGTGTATACTTTTATTATGTGAAATTAAGTTTGTTTTTGGGCAAAATAAAAAATTTAACCCCTTAATACACCCCTTAAAATAACATTTTTTTCTTAATTGTAATATTATTATCAATCTAACGTCTACACCAAATTAAATACACCCCCCTTCAATAAATAAGTCACTATCTGCAAACTAGAGTTTTCATAAAATTTGTAAATCCGGTCATGTCGGGCCGATTTTATTAAAATTGTGGGGAAACTTTTTAATCACTACCAAAGGGTTAAATTTCAATTTTGAAACGATTCGGAGAATTTTTTCGGTATTTTGGGGCCCAAAAACAGTTTTCAACCCCTAAAAACTACCCTTAAAATAGCCCGATTAGGCCCATTTTAAATAGGCTTCTTGCGATGATGGATTTCAACATGTGGCCCAAATTTCGTTGAAATCAATTAACTCTTTCAAAAATTATCGCGCGTACACATATATATATATATAAATATATATATATATATATAAATATATATATATATATATAAATATATATATATATATATAAATATATATATATATATATAAATATATATATATATATATAAATATATATATATATATATAAATATATATATATAAATATTGAAGAATCTCGTTAGAGATTTTTTCTGTGCTAAATTCCGCACATGAAAAATAAATGAAAAATAAATTTCGTACTTTAAACGCAAAAACAGCCCATCCCTAGATCTCTAAGAGATTACTATACATTGATTTTGAGTCTTTCCCATATAACGCCGTGTAAATAACGTTAGTTTCCAAGTTTTATGTACGCTCTTACCAAATTTTCGTACGACATATATTTACAGTAGTATACATAGTATAAGTTACCTTAGAAAGTAAGCTAGATAGCCAAGCGGTCTAGGGCGCGTGCTTAGCTTCATAGGTTGGGTGAGCAGAGTTCGGATCCCACGACCGCGTGTGTAAATTTTGTTTTTTTTCAACTGTTTCGTTTTTTACATGATATTTATTTACATTAGTTTCCAATTTTCTTTTATATAATAAAAATAAATTATTTTCTTGTTTTAGTAATTAGTGGTGATAAAAATCTCGCAAATATCAACTTTTGGATGTGACATTTGTCAAGAAAAGTTTCGTCATAAATGTAGTTTGGTACGGCATACGAAAACCCATAATATCAATACAAGTGGTACTCATTTTGGGAGGTTATATTGCGTTTTGGAGGTTTTGTATTGCGTTTTGAAGATTTTATATTGCGTTTTGGGGGTTTTATATTGCATTTTGAGAGTTTTATATTGCATTTTGGAGGTTTTATATTGCATTTTGGGGGTTTTATATTGCATTTTGGGGGTTTCATATTGCATTTTGGGGGTTTTATAATGCATTTTGGGGGTTTTATATTGCATTTTGGGGGTTTTATATTGCATTTGGGGGGTTTCATATTGCATTTTGGGGATTTTATAATGCATTTTGGGGGTTTTATATTGCATTTTGGGGGTTTTATATTGCATTTTGGGGGTTTTAATTGCATTTTGGGGTTTTTATATTGCATTCTGGGGTTTTAATTGCATTTTGGGGGTTTTATATTGCATTTTGGGGGTTTTATATAGCATTTTGAGGGTTTTATATTGCATTTTGGGTGTTTTATATCGCATTTTGGGGGTTTTATATTGCGTTTTGGTGGTTTTGTATTGCGTTTGGGGGTTTTTCATATATACAGAATATATATTTTCAGAATTGTTGTCTTTAATTATTTTTTTATATCGTATAATTTATAAAAAAGATCAAACCGGTAAGAAAAGAAAATGGCCTCTTAATTCTAAGAACGCACATATTTTTATTTTGGAGGCAAAATAAAAAAAGCCTTAGACTTTGGAAAAAGACGTGAAATCTTAAAAAAAAAACTTCGGAGAAGTAAAAATTGGTTCTGTGCTAAATTCAAAGACTTGCGGTGACTCGCTCTCAAGATTACGACTTAAACAAAAAAAAATACAGAATTTCGAGGCAGGCAAGAAATTCAAATCAAGCCTGGAAATTCTGTGCCTAAAATGTAGAAAAAAAATTAGTTCCGAGGCAGACAAGGAATTGAAATCCAACCTCGAAATTCTGTGCTCATAAACCTTCAAGAGCAAGAGCAAAAAAAAATGCACAGGAGGCGTGTGCCCAGCTCCATATTTATTTGTCAAGCTACCACTAAAAAAACGCCATCTGTGCATTTTTTTTTGCTCTTGCTCTTGAAGGTTTATGAGCACAGAATTTCGAGGTTGGATTTCAATTCCTTGTCTGCCTCGGAACTAATTTTTTTTCTACATTTTAGGCACAGAATTTCCAGGCTTGATTTGAATTTCTTGCCTGCCTCGAAATTCTGTATTTTTTTTTGTTTAAGTCGTAATCTTGAGAGCGAGTCACCGCAAGTCTTTGAATTTAGCACAGAACCAATTTTTACTTCTCCGAAGTTTTTTTTTTAAGTATATATATACATATATATATAAACATTTTTAAAAATGGTGCCAAAGTGTTTAGGAGGTTATGAAACGTCGAGAAATTTTGGTCCGACCCCTAGGTCCCGCCATCCGACCGACGCCAATAGTGTATGTTGCCATATGGCAAATACACTAATAACAACGTTTCAACCACTTGAAAAGGACCACAAAAGTGGTTGAAACGTTGTTCAATAAATACATTTGAACAGTATAGCAAGTAGCTTCATTTCTTAAATATATTTCCTCATGTTTGAAATTTTCTGAGCGATAAGTTCAGGTGCCCTTGAGTACAAAAACATTTCGTACCCGGGACAACTCCCGTCTGCCAAAGGGTTGAATATGTCGAAATACATAATTGTTATTTTAAACAATTCATTTTATTGATATAACAACCTTAAAAACGTTGCCATAGTTTTGGTAGACAAGTTTGACATTATTTTATCATTACACATTTTTCGTTTCATAACACTTTCGTCAGACATACTTTTCCCCAAGCACGGGCCGCCAGATTAGAGTTGTTGTGCTGAAGGGAATCTGAACTTACGTCTCAGAAAATTTCAAACATGAGGAAATATATTTACTGACGCCTCCAATTTAGCATCTTTGACCGTGTCTGCTTCGCATTGTAGTAGCTATATATTATTACCACATGCTTACTATTTCCAAAATTTGACAAAACATTTGTGAAGAATTTTCTTAAAAACAAACTACGTAAAATAAAAATGATATAATACTTTGATTAACATACTTAAACTAGTGTTATTACAAAGTAAATAAAAAAGGCGATAAAAAATCAATACTTTAAAGATAACATCGTTATCAATAAAGTAACAATGAAATTGTATCGAATATATATCATGCCGATTCCACAAAATAATGATTAATCTTTTATTGCGAAATTGTTAAAAATAAAATTTTAAAGACATTAATTGTCTACTATCATCCTTGAAAACATTGTTTTTTATAAGCAAAAATGTTTAGAAAACAAATTAAATTACAGCATTGTTGAAATAAAAAAGCGTGCATTTTTATGTTAACAAAAAAATATAAACAAATACTAATTAATATATCTACTATTAAAAGTTTCCGTCATACATTAAAACCGATTTTTTATGAACAGGATTTTGTGAGGTTAAATTAACTTACCGATTTATTTATACTAAAATATCATCAAGCAGCATTTAAATTCATAAAAGTACTGTGTAATAAGAACTATAGATTAATAAATAGAGTAAGACCCCGCTTAACGCGGGAGATGCATTCCAATAATATCCTGCGCTATACGAAACAGCTCTAAACGAGGTCATCTTACGTAGATAATTGACATAAGTAAACCGAGAAAAAGAAAATTTGATAGATATTTTTTGTTTAATTTTGAAATATTTATTGTTAAATAATTTTTTATCACATTAATTATTATAGATTAATTTATTGCTAATATCGATTTCTGTTCATAAAACGCTTATGAAAATCAAATAGAAGTTCGAGTTAGAAGTTATGTTTGTGATGAGAAAGGTTCCTCATTTGACATATTTTGTTTTTTGTGAAGAAGTCATCTAATGTCGTTTGCCGTTTTCTGTTTCGTTCAGCAAGCTGTTATTGATAGCAAGATATTGCATCAATGACGCTTCGTCTTGCCTTTGAACTTCTATCAACATTTGAATCATTTTGTATAACTGATAATTTACGTTATACATAGTGGCTAAACTTTTTTTTTAGAAACCGCGTAATACTGAAACAGCGTTAAGCGAGGTCTTACTATAATGCATCACAAAGCAAAGTTCCCGTTCGCGTCTGTCTGACTGTGAGTCCGTTAAAAAGAAAACTACTTAATTATAGATTTGATTGCTGACAGCCCTGCCTGACTGCCCTCAGATAGTAAATTATAATCTCGGAAAATTGTATTTCTAACGTTGTTTAAATTTTAAAAAAATTTTACTTTTTAGATCCGTTTACTATTACAGCGTGTATTTTTAGTTTTTTAAATTATTGTTTTTTATTTTTTTGTTTTATTTCTTTATCCTGATGATCCTGGTCAGGATAATGGGACAAACTTATTAAATTGTTGTATTGTCATCGGTCCTTGATAAGTGTGCAAAATTTCAGTTTAATACGGGGTTTTGAAGTTGGTGAATTCCACCTTCAAAGATTTCGTTACAAACAAACTTACAGGTGAAGCTAATAAAAGCGTGTTAAAAACAAAACACTCGAAACAACTCGCCGCAGTACGAATTTATTTTTACTATAGTTAAGAAACTTCTGTTTCTTTAAAGCACTGTATAACAGGTACTATTTAATGTTTACAAAATACGTATACTGCTATTAAAAATATAATTATTTCCTCAAAGCAAACAATTTATTTTATTACAGTTATTTCGTAATTCATCATCGCTGAATAAAACTACGAGATAAGAAAAATTATTAGCTGGTTCGTAAAGCATGGAAAACGGAAGTAACTACTACATTGTAGTATGCAATACGATAAAGAGGTACCTAGTACCTACTTAAAACTCACTAAAATTGTTTCAATATCCAAGCGAAAGTGAAATATATTCATTTCTGTAACCTAGGCAGAGAAAGCTAATTTTTATTTCGTAAGTTCATACTTTTTCTAACTTATATTCGTCAAAAAACTGGCTAAGTGCGAGTTTATTTTTTTTATTATTTGCCATAGTAATATACACTCTGTGAAAATGTCTAGTGTCTACCTATTACGGTTTAAGGTAGTTGTCGTGGTTAAGGCACACCGTCAGAAAATTCTTAATTTTTATATACTTATTAAGGACATGATAATACAATTACCCTGAAAATTTGAAGTCGATCGACCGTATATAATCCGAGATAAATTCAATTAAAAATTGGATAATTAACATTGATTGTATACTATCTCTGTAGTTCTGAACCAGTTTCTTATTTATAAAAAAAGAACTAACTGTCAGAAACTTTCCAAAAACTGACAGTCTTTCAATGCATTTGTTATGAGTTTAAAAAAAATAAGAAAATTTTTTTGACCGTCTAATTATTTATAAATAACGGTTTAAAGTTCAACAATTTATAGAAAAGTATACATGCATATGAATACTGTATGGGTTACGTTTCCACGGGTACAGTCTTGCGTACAAATTATGGATCACTTAGCTACAACCTAGTATACTTTTGTGGCGCTTATAATCTATAACTTTTTGACAATATTGTACCACGACAACTACCTTAATAATACAACAATAATAATAAGTGAATTTATTAATCAAAGTTTTGACAGCTATATTTCCAAAGAAAAACTTATTTTTCTCTTCAGGCCCTCAGACTAGTTGAAAAGTGGGAAATTGTACTAATCTTAAATATAAACTAAACTAAATACGAACAATAATCAATGTTGTCAAAAATTGGTTTAGATTTGCCGATTAGAATGTCTTAATACTTTTATAATATTGTATACAGCCCCGCATCTACGATTTTTTCGAACCGGAGCAGAAACTCGATAGTGACGTCCTCTCTCTCCAGTGTTCGAGATAATATATAATGGGTGGCATTTTTTGTAACCGGGAGGGGAGAAAAACACCTCTAATAATTTTCAAACATTATACAGGCTGTCCGAGAATTATCTTTACAACTTTGAAATTTAATAACTTTTGAAATAAAAAGGATATTCACATTCTGTTTTCTGCAGTTATTAGTGCAACTCATAAAGTTTTGTTCTGTTTAGGTTAGCACCTCCACATGTGCACCACGTGTGGCCCGAAGCACATTCAGTCGGTAATCGATTTCTTGCCAGATACGCTGTAACATAACGTCTGTGACAGTGGCAAAAGCCTCTGTAATGCGGGTTTTTAAGTCAGCAATGTCAGTAACCTTTCTTCGATAAACAATATCCTTCATATAACCCCAGAGAAAAAAGCTTTATGAGTTACATTAATAACTGCAGAACACAGAATGTGAATATCTTTTTTATTTTAGAAGTTATTAAATTTCAAAGTTGTAAAGATAATTCTCGGACACCCTGTATTATGATTTTGACGTCCCCTGAAACTGCCACCCGGGGCAGGTGTTCCGGTTTGCCCTCCCCCCTTCCCTAGATCCGGTGCTGAAATATTTTCGTGATGTTTCATATTAAATTCTACATACCTAGAGGGGTCGATGATGCAGAACTTGGTGCTGATGTCGTTGGCACACTGGCGATCGATCCCGCGTTTAGAGGTATCGTCTGCGACGAAATACATTCTTCTAAAAGAGATGATTCAGATGGATATTCGAACAACTGCGTAGCCAAGTCGTTGAACTGGATTTTTAACTGTAACAAAAAGAAAAATCAATTAATATTCTCTATGTATAACTAACCATGGTCGTTACGCAATAGACCAACGGAGATTTGTTTCGTCTGAAATAAAAATTGAAACATTTTTATTTGTCCCAAAGTTGAGTGAATTGCTTAAAATAAAAATTATGGATTTCGAGATATTCAACCTTTTGCCAGGCGGAGGTTGTCCGGGTACGAAATGCCAGACTTGAGTTTTTGTGCTCAAGGACACCTGAACTTATGGGTCAGAAAATTTCAAACATGAGGAAATATATTGACAACTCCTGTTTGACATCTTTGATCGCGCCAACCCACGTATTGTTCCCCGTCTCAGCTGCCAGACTGCAGTTATCATGTTCAAAAAAGTGCTCTTAATGGGCTCACAAAAACTCAGGTTTGACGAAATATATATAATATACGTAGTGAATTGAGAACCTCCTGTTAAAAATGACCAGCCTTCATCACTAGGACAACTTCGCAAAAGTGCTACGTCATCGTATTTAACGCAACGAGAGTCAACCCTCTGCAGGACTGAGAATTCCGTCATAAATTCAGCTAACTGCGTCAACCGCAATCCCGTATTATAAATTATTGTGCGGGGATTTGTGTAAAGATGACAAAGCCATATAAGTAAGCATCGTGCAGATTAACTCCGAACGCCTGTTTTGTGTGAGTGCTTCTATCTTCGACTGCAAGGCAACATCGTCTTTGTCGGATTTTCAGTAATTACTAGAGTTGGGTCGTTCCGGACCTGTATAGTTCCATGAACTGTATCTTTTGTCGGGTACGTATCCGATCGTTCCGCCGAAATTCATTTTAGTATACTTATATCATTCTTCTTGAAGTTTAACTTTTTTAATGAAAAAAATAAAAAATCGAGGAGAAATAGAATTGGCCCCGAAAGGGGAAGATAATTTGTTTCCTAAAATACATGAAACTGACAAGAACAGAAGTTTATAGTGTGTTGTTAACTATGTCTAAATGGTTTGACATAACAAAAAATTAAACTTGGGAATAATATTAAAAACTATTGAAGTTAAACTTCTTATGTGAGCTTATGAGGGTGAGGCTCATTATAATTTTTTCTATCTGTCATTAGCAACAAACGCTCTTTCAGCTGCTGTATCATAATAATAGGTTAATACTATGTGTGAATGAATGTTTCAACTCGCGAACAAATTTATAAGCTCTCGGTTTCGATTGTTAGTCTTTAGAGTCATCTACTTCATAGTACAGACCCAGATAAAAGAAGTAAGTAGTCGTAATCAGTACTGTGCACGGTATATATGCATCTCGAGTGGTTAGGATTTGAGTGAAAACGCACTGCATTCGATATGATTGTTATAACGAACGAATTTTCGATCATGAGACTTGAGGTCATCTGCATGCAGTGCTTCATACAACAGTGGCTCAAAATTTTCTGTAGAAACAAAATGGCGAAGCTAATCTCAGGAAGTATAACCTTGGAATCTTTTGTGTTTAATGAAATGAAGTAAATTATTACAATAATATGTATTATAAATAATCGTAACAACAAAGCAAACCACCTCTCACTGTATATTATTGCACCATCACAATGCATTTATCATTGTCGGTAGTCAGCAGTGTAACAAAAACAATTAAGAATTTGAAACTTCAATGTCAGATCAATAAAACGTTACACAAGAAAGTATAAACCAGAAAGAAAACACGATTATTGAACAGCCTACACATGTTTCATGTTGTGACCACAAAACTAAATCGTGTAAGTAGGTAAATTTTTGTCGACAATTTTTTTTATTCATATTTGCGTCAGTCGTTTATGTCTTCTATTTATCTATATACAGTAAGGCCTCACTTAACGCGGTTTCTAAAAAAAAAAGTTTAGCCACTATAACGTAAATTATGGATCAGTTTATACAAAATGATTCAAATGTTGATAGAAATTCAAAGGCAAGACGAAGTGTCACTGATGCAATATCTTGCTATCGACAACAGTTTCCTAAACGAAACAAGAAAAGACAAACGATATTAGATGGCTTTTTTAATACAGTAAGGCCTCACTTAACGTTGTTTCAGTATTACGCGGTTTCTAAAAAAAAGTCTAGTCACTATAACGTAAATTATGGATCATTTTATACAAAATGATTCAAATGTTGATAGAAATTCAAAGGTAAGACGAAGTGTCACTGATGCAATATCTTGCTATCGACAGCAGTTTGCTAAACGAAACAAGAAAAGACAAACGACATTAGACTTCTTTAATACAGTAAGGCCTCACTTAACGTTGTTTCAGTATTACGAGGTTTCTAAAAAACAAGTCTAGCCACTATAACGTAAATTATGGATCAGTTTATACAAAATGATTCAAATGTTGATAGCAAAGGCAAGACGAAGTGTCATTGATGCAATATCTTGCCATCGACAACAGTTTGCTGAACGAAACAAGAAAAGACAAACGACATTAGACGACTTCTTTAATACAGTAAGGCCTCACTTAACGTTGTTTCAGTATTACGCGGTTTCTAAAAAAAAAAGTCTAGCCACTATAACGTAAATTATGGATCAGTTTATACAAAATGATTCAAATGTTGACAGAAATTCAAAGGCAAGACGAAGTGTCATTGATGCAATATCTTGCTATCGACAACAGCTTGCTGAATAAAACAGAAAAAACCAAACGACATTAGATGACTTCTTCACAAAAAACAAAATATGTCAAACGAGGAATCTTCCTCATTACAAACATAACTTCTTACTCGAACTTTTATTTGATTTTCATAAATGTTTTATAAACAAAAATTGATCTTAGCAATAAATAAATCTATAGTTAATGTCTGAGGACCGAAGTAAAACATTAAATAATAATAATAATAATAATGCGTTTAACGTCCGTTTGTCGACTTTTATGTCATAACAGACGCCATTCGCACCATTACTATTTTCCATTTTACCACTTCTCGTTATTTTCTACATTTCTAAAACTTCAACTTAACTAATAGCAAAGGAGCGAAAGAAGGAATTACAAGAAATTAGAATAGGATAGTTAATTTTTGAACTGGGAGTTTGAGAGGCAATCGGCCATGGCCTTGAATGAGGAACCATCTCGATATTTATCTGGAATTAATTGAGGGAAACCATGGAAAACCTCAATCAAGATGGCCGGTACAGGAATTATCGTTTCTCGGCGAGAGGCAGTAGGAAAAAATCCCAGCCACATCTGCCCCCGCCGGGATTCGAACCCGGTACCTCCCGAATGCGAGTCTAGTGCTGTCACCACTACTCTACCCAATAAAACATTAACTATCAAAATCCTATATGACGGCAACTGACGGAGTTACCCCTTGGTGAAATTCGCAAAACGCGCCTAAAGAAATTTTAGATTTCATTCGCATACAGTGCTGCCTCAAATGTCACTTAAGGCCCATTCACACGGTGCTGGATTTCGTGCTTGCTCACTTGCTCGGAGTCCTGATGGCCGTCTTGCATGCTACGCTGCTAGAAATGACGTCACTGATTGCTCCGCTGCGCGCTAGCTTGCTATATTTTGGTGATAGGTCCGGTGCTATTTTTTAATGCAGCGCTGCCTGCTAGTTTGAGGACTTGGCGATACATGGTACACTATTATTAAGCGAGCCCGAGAGGTAACATGGATGGACGCGTGGTTAAGCGCGCGTACATTGTTTCACACCTCGATGTGTACAGAGTTCGAATCCCAAGATCGGCGACTTGTGATTTTTTGCTTTTTTTTCAACATGGCAGCCTGCAACCGAACCTAGCAAGTGAGCAAGCATGAAATTCAGCACCGTGTGAATGGGCCTTTACTAATGAACGAAACGTGTACCAACTATCTACTCGTACATTTTAAACATTCTATATTAACATCTGTATTAAATAGTGTATAGATAGGCAAGTGCACTTTTCAAACTCTAAATGCCACGGCTAACAGTAAACTGCGATTTAAATGATAATAACATTAATATACACGCGCATAGGTGCTAACATGTATTAGCTCTACAGGTTATGCAAAATATGCTAATAAGCAACCAGGGTTTCCACTGAATTATCTACACTAATATAATAAAATATAAAATCATAGTAGGGTAAACAACTAGTCATTGGACAGAGCATATTTTCATTAGCTATAATAAGAAAAACCCGGGTCGCAGTGCCAAAACCCTACCGACAATATAGTGTATTTGTTTGTGTCGTGTGGTTTTATACTTTTATTATGTGAAATTAAGTTTGTTTTTGGACAAAATAAAAAATTTAACCCCTTGATACACCCTTTAAAATAACATTTTTTTTCTTAATTGTAATATTATTATCAATCTAACGTCTACACCGAATTAAATACACCCTTCAATAAATAAGTCACTACCTGCAAATTAGTGTTTTCAAAAAATTTGTAAGTCCGGTCCTGTTGAGCAGATTTTTTTTTAAATTTTAGGGACACTTTTTAATTGCTACTAACGGGTTAAATATCAATTTTAAGACGATTCTGAGAATTTTTTCGGTATTTTGGGGACCAAAAACATTTTTCAACCCCTAAAAATTACCCTTAAAATGGCCTGATTACGCCCATTTTAAATACACCTCTTAAAATGGTTCGATTAGGTTCATTTTAAATAGTCTTGATGCGGTGATGGATTCCAGCAAAACATTTTTAAAAATGGTGCCAAAGTATTTAGGAGGCTATGAAACATCAAGAAATTTTGGTCCGACCCCTAGGCCCGCTATTCAACCGACGTCAATAGTGTATGTGCCATATATGGCAAATGCACTAAAAAGTCAGAAAGAGCGCTCTTAATATTTGGACTTTTCCACGAAATCTTTCTGAAATATTGTTAGATCTATACATTTCGATGACCCTGGTGCGCTCTGACCACCGACCAATTTAGTTGATAATAATCCTAGTGAAATACATTATTAACAACTCATTTATATACAAATGTTTTTGGATATCAAACAAAGAAAGTTTAGCTGCGTTAATTATAATTAAAAATGATAATTTTTGGACTATCCGGGTCCCTACTTCATATTTTGACCGTATGAATTATGATGGCGTTGTTACTATCTTGTTGGCAGAGCGACAACCTACATATAAAAACTATGTTTTGATGGCATTTAAAAACGGATGAGCCGATTTTAATAAAAACTATATGGTACCAATCCGGTAACATTTTGAACAAAATGGCGTTGAAATTTTTCAAATCGGTTTATAATTGACGAAAATATCGATGCACAAACATACAAAAAAAAATACAACCGAATTAAGAACCTCTCCTGCTTTTTTTTTGAAGTCGGTTAAAAACAAATGAATTTGATTTCCATCATATTTCTTAAATTCAGTAATTAAATTTTAGTAGTATTTTATGGTCAGAGGTTGGACTAAAAATACTTGAAGCATGTTATAATAGTAAAAATATTGGTAAAGGAAAATTGTAACAATTCATATCTATGAAAAAACCTTCACAACAATTTAAGCACATAATATAAGGGATAAAGTTTGAATCAATGCTGTTTGATCTTTTTAGTACCAAAGATTTCAGTAATAAACAACATAATTTATATTTATAATTCAGAGAACCTTTTTTATCGTAAAAGAGAGTCGGAAAAATCCAAAAATAACTCCAGCAATAAATACACAGTACATTAAAGAAAAGCCTATAAAGGAAGTCATATAAACTCTTCTATATTATGAACTTTGAAAGGCGTATATGTTTAAAGATGATATACATTATACAATGTGTCTATTTATTTCACGAAAATAGTATATTGTACAACTAGTGCGGCAAGTTGTCCATTGCCCACGAAAGCGAACATTTATGTACTGCTGGAATTACTCGCACGCCACCTGTAACAGCGGCCCGAAACAGTTTGATACTGTAACAAAACCGTTCTTTGTGGTGGATTAAAACTGATTTATTTTCAACAAACGAAACAAATACAAAACAAATTAACTAAAAAAGTACTTCTCTAATAACAATGACAAAAAGAAACTAACAATGGAAATAAACGGATTCTAGTAAATAAAAATTCAACAATAACTAATATACACAAAACACTGCTATAACACACACAAATTTATGTACTACCGCACTACTATTTATGTAATTAACTGATTATTTATGTCTGCCGTGATGCATTCGCTGTATCAATCAAGCGACTGACTGAATGAATGTCGCGCCCCACACACGCTGTATTTATAGGCGCGTACATTTTGTTCTTGATCATTCCAGAAACTTCAAGTTCGAGAAGCCTCTGTCATTTCCAGTGACGTAACAATTGGGGGCGCGCTACAATACGTACTTTCGACCGGGTTTAATGAAAAATAGTATACACCACACGGTCAGAAAATTGAAATTTCTGTCCTTGCGGTGTAATGTACTATTGGCAACTCTATTATTTTGAGAGTAGATTTTAATATACTAGTTATATCAGCAAGTTTGAAATCGGAACACCTGACGTCGGGGCGTTTTAAACGGGTATTTTGTAAAAGCTGAATTTTGGCACAGTCTTAAATAAATTCATTCAATACTAGCGGACCCGTGCGAATACTTCGCACCGTTAGTGGTCAGTTACGTAATATAATAGGGTGGAAATAAATTTTATTCTATATTCTATTCAGCGCCACTACGTCACTTAATATTACTGACAACAATTAAACAGATTGTTACCAGATGGCAACAATTGTTTTATTTTATCCTATTCTATTCAAAGACTTCAGCGCCACTACACGTTATATTACCGACAACTGTTAATGAAATTGTTAAAATTTTTAAATTGAAATGTTTTAATGAAAACATTAATTTTAAGATATTAACTTAGTTTTCGTCATTAGAGAGCAAACTTATCTCAAAAATGGCGTATCAAACATTAATTTTGATACAATATTAAGGAACATTTTTTCTACCTTTGAGAAATAAAATATACCGATAATTTTTAGTTATTTGAACTGCTAAGTCGTACCATTCTGTTAAAACATTTTTAAGAACCGGAAATACAAATGTTAGTGTCTTTACTCTTTATAATGTTTTTTATGAAGCTTTTAAGAAAAAAGGGTATAAAATGAATGTATATTTCAGTACACATGGTCACTGAAATGGACCTTTTAAAAGAACTGCAATAACATTACTGTGTAAGACGTTATTACAGTCCCAAAAGTGGCGGTCAAAAATAGTAAGAACTTTGTAATCCGGTATTTTGACAAAGTTTAGGAAACGCTGGTCGAGACCATTAGTTTTATTTCAAGAACACAAGGCAGTTAGAAGAAATCGGTATACCCAGATGCCATTAAGGTGACTGTTTACCAGCTGTTTCATATACCTTATTTTTCAACCGCATAATTTACGAACAATTGGATGTATGTGTGGATCTAAAATACACCTACGTTTCTGTCACCTCTAATTCCTAGGAAAAATTTTATTCAATCTTTGATGGTAATGCTTACAAAATAAACTAGAAATATGTATCATTCTTCCCATTAGACTTTTAGCCACGTTGTTACAGTTTATTTGATCTAAATAAACGATTTAAAATCAGATAAAAAAAAAGAAAATTAATAATTTTACACCAACTAAATTGAAAAAAAAAATATTGGGCAAGCCTTTGTCAGTATTTTTTACATACGTTTGTAAAGAGAAAACTTCAAAATGTTAATCTGCCTTCCCGTAATTCGAAATCTCGTGACGTGTAAAAAAATATTGACGAATATCACGTTTTTTTATTCAATTTTTAGGGCAAAAATATGTGTTTTGAAATTTTTAACCAGCAAGCCAGATATTGTGAAGCTTAATTTATGTACTGCTGACGGGCCGAAACAGTTTTCTCGTGCACACTAATACGAAAGTACGTAGTTTCGACCAGGTATAAAGAAAAATAGTACACACCACACGGCCAGAAAATTGAAATTCCTCAACAGCGCGTCACATGATGTCTTCGACTTCGCTTCGGACATCGTGTGTCGCGCAGTGCAGGAATTTCAACTTTCTGCCCTTGTACTATTTGCGACCATAATTGCGGAGCAACTTTTCAAATCACATTATGTCCATAAAAATAAATTTTTGAATAAAAACCAAAAATGTGTTCCCGTCAAAAATTTATTTTTAAGGATTTGAAAAATTGCTCCTCAATTTCTCAAAAGCATATTTTATAATCTGAGGGATTAGTCGCCTTAAAATTCAAGAAACAGTCGAATGAAACTCGTAAAACGTACGCTCGCTATATGCATCGCATCACGTACAAGGATTGAGGACAATGGTTAATCGCGCCATTTTTCATAGTAATCACGTCGTTTGTCCTATAAAAACAACAGACAAAAAGCATCAATGTAATGGCCGTGCTTATATGTACCTTCGTATTACGAATGCTGGCGCACAAGAACATCATAACATTCATATAACACTGCATCCATAAACATAGAAAATAAAAAAAAAAAACAGACGTTCTTCTCGGAAAAGTATGTTTTAACCCAAATTATCACCAGTTTGCAGTCACCGTCTTCACTCTAATTGCAATCATTATTTACAATAAAAAAAAGTCGGGTCACAGTGCCAAAATCCTGTCGACAACATAGTGTTAAGGTTGTCGGAACGTTCTTAATTTAAGTCACATCTACGAGACTAAAAAATGCTGTTGCAAGGGTGCCCGTTGTCAGTTGATTACTCTAATGTTTGGAAATATTTTGAAGATTTAAAAAACTTTTACGAAAAAGGAAGAGTCACTTTAGGTTTGTAATGGAACAATTTTGTGAAATAAGTACGAATAAGGTCGTAGTGAAACATTGAAAACGTGTGTTTTTTGGCACAATTAATGCCAACTTTTTTCTAGTAAGTCGTACATAAATTACAAAAGTAGTCTATTAGAGCCTAGATTTGTCTTTTATCTTCCTTACAGAGAAAGAATTTTTGCAAAATGTTGACGAATAAGTCTACAATCAGCTATCAGCCGAAGCCCTATTTTTGACATAAATTCAGGGCGTAAGTCCGATTCTGTCAATCCGATTTTACTAAAATTTCAGAAGTACCTTTTAATAGCTAAAGATCAAATTTCAATTTTAAATTAATTCTGAAAATTTTTTCGATGTTTTTGGCCTCCAAACTAATTTTTAATCTCTAAATACACCCCTTAAATTCGATTAGGCCCTATTTAAATCTTTATTAAAAGGTTAAATCGCAACGATCCTGAGAATATTTTCGGTATTTTTAAGCCTAAAACTTTTTTCAACCCCAAAAAACTACCCTTAAAATGGCCCGATTGGGTCTATTTTAAATAGGGTTCGTGATGGATTCCGACATGTGGACCAAATTTCGTTAGAATCAATTAACTCAAAAAATTTTTTATACCATCAAAAGTTTTTATGAACGTCTAATACTCTGGTGAAATAAACAATAAAATCTCGAACCATAATTCAATTTCATTTTGTTACGCCAATGGATAACGTTTTTTTATTCTTTATTATTTGAAAAGCATTCCAACTATGCAATGATAAAACGGAAATGGAGAGAGATTTATGCAGATAACTGAGCTCTGATTCAAAACAGCGCAAACGTTGTATTCTCTCACTTTATTTAACTGTCGCGAGCATTGTGCTGTCTCACTTTATTTAACTGTTACGCGAGTTGGCCCTGGTAAACGTATTTAGTCATTTAGTTTTACATTAATGGATCCCAGTATCGCAAAAAATACTTGAAAAAATTACAGAAAAAATATATTTGTATTCCTTATAATGAAAAAGGGGGGGCATATTGAGCAGCTGATAAATAGTCACCTTAATTCCAGTACGGATTATGGAAGTTCCAATTGCGTTCATTAACCCTTTGAGTGCCAAGGAGCGCGTTCAATACACTGGCGAAAACGCCACGAGCGCGATCACGCTTTTGCTCCCGAACGAGCTAATACGATCTGTATTTCACACTTGCCGATTCTTGTTAAGGTAGTTGTCGTGGTACAATATTGTCAAAAAGTTATAAATTATACGCGCCACAAAAGTATACTAACTTGTAGCTAAGTGATCCATATTATTTGTACGCAAGACCGTACCCGTGGAAACGTAACCCATACAGTATTCATATGCATGTATACTTTTCTATAAATTGTTGAACTTTAAACCGTTATTTATAAATAATTAGACGGTCAAAATTTTTTTATTATTTTTTTTTAAACTCATAACAAATGCATTGAAAGACTTTCAGTTTTTGGAAAGTTTCTGACAATTAGTTCTTTTTTTATAAATAAGAAACTGGTTCAGAACTACAGAGATCGTATACAATCAATGTTAATTATCCAATTTTTAACTGAATTTATCTCGGATTATATACGGTCGATCGACTTTAAATTTTCAGGGTAATTGTAATATCATGTCCTTAAGAAGTATACAAAAATTAAGAATTTTCTGACGGTGTGTCTTAACCACGACAACTACCTTAATTGTTTATAGTTTTTGCAATTGGAATTCGAGAGTGGCACTCAAACAGTTAATATCTGAAATCTACATGATCCGACTATGAGTGTGTATTTGCAATAATTTTAAACAAACAGGATGTGTAATTCATATAATATACATAATAGAACATACGCATTAGACCCGGGCATTAATGACTGATGACGTAGTTGACGCCTGAACACATTACATACCGAGGGCTATCGGTTACCATAGTATCATATTACGCATAAACAATCTCTGTATACCCTGCAGTCAACTAATGTCAACTAGAGATGGGAAAAACGGGACTTTTTAGTGATCTGCATCTTTGCATCTGGATCACGTATGTGAGCCGGCTCACTGAACCGGTTCAAAAAGAGCCGAGTTCTGAATATGTTACTGCAGTCTGCCACTGAGTTACCTAGTTCAGTCAATCATGTCACGACCTGTATAGAATCAAGAACGCATAGCCAAACATGTGATGCATGAGTCATTTGAGCTGACAGATGCATCAAAGCGAGAACTGATACGTAAGTGTAAAACGTGCTTCTGTGTGTTAAGTGTTTCACTGAGTTATGCGGATCCGTTGATCCGTCGGCTCAAAAAAAAGTGAGTCGGCTCTCACGGATCTTCTGTCGGAGTCGGCTCTTTGAACCGGTTCAGATCTGAGTTACCCAACTCTAATGTCAAAGTTATTCTTTCATAGTGAACTCTACACTATAGAGTTTAAAGTTAGAGTTCGCGACAAAAAAAGCTCGTGTGAACGTATCTGTAGATAGTTCGAGGCGCCTTCTCCAACATTTTCCTCTCACATTATTCACTGCCGTTAGGCCGGAGCGCGCTAGAGCGCTTTGTAATGGAGATCCGTATTGATATTCAACACTACTGGTTGCCATGTCTGAAAATGTTTTTTTTTTAGCATTTGGGGGATTTAAAAGTCATAGAAAACATTTTTTCTGACAAATTCCGACTTGCAAGAAATTTTCCGAGATCATCAAAATGCCGCAAAAAAAAAATCACAAAAAGTGACTGCTATGATTAAAGTTGGGGTCGATCGATTTGTAGTAACATAAAAATCACAAAAATATAATTTTCTGACGAAATTAATTGTATCAACGCTAATCGTCGCTAAAGCTGACTCTTCGAAGCAGTATAGTTTTGCTTTGTATTCATAGATGAGACGCTTCATTTCTCTGTTACAATGTCCACCTATTATCCAAAGTAAATAAGTACTACTCACAGTGAACAGGCTAACTTTTAACTATATTTATCATCTCTCTAGACATCCAATTTTATTTTATCAATGTACATCTTTAACGAAAATGTTAATATCAATTATCGCGATCAACGTTAAAGAAGTATAACTTTTGCTGCGCTTAAATAAGTACACGCGCCATTTTGTTTTTGCACATTCCTCTACAAAATAACTGTTTATCATGTCTGTGCAGCTAATAAAAATATTAGTAAAAAAACTTTTTAAAAAAAAGCTTTTATTAAATTGTACTAAAAAAGAAAAAATAACTCTTAATACTTTAGGTTCATAGTTATAAAAGCGTGGGTTGTAAGCTCTATGATAATAACGACCCACGCTTTTATAACTATGAATCTAAAGTATTAAGAGTTATTTTTTCTTTTTTAGTACAATTTAATAAAAGCTTGTTTTTAAAAAGTTTTTTTACTAATATTTTATTTTTAAATTTTTAGTTATCTACGCCTGTTGGCCGCCATAATGGAATTTAAATAACGTCATACAAATTAATGTATTCTGCTTTTCATATTCTCTCATTTCATACCCATATCAAGGGGGTTGTAAAGAAATAGATGATTCGCCATTTTGTGTCGGCCACCATTTTGGATTTGGAATTAAGTCACATTGCTGATTGTATTCTACTTGTCATACCTTTTCATTTGATACAAATATCATGGAAGTGCAAAAAAAATAACTAGTTCGCCATCTTGGGTTTTCCGCCATATTGGATTTAGAATTACGTCATTTATCTAAACATGTATTGTCATCCAAACTAAACGTGAATTAAAAATTTGAGCTCAATCGGTTGAGGATAACTGCTTTAAAAATCAGCTGCAAGATTCCACCTGAACAAACATATTACATACATTGCAAGTTAAATAAAAGATTGTAAAAAACAGTAATAAAATGAATTTTGCGACCACAGTTCGAAATTTCCCGAGAGCATATTTTACAATCTGACGAATCAGAATGTTTGCAATTTCGATCGAACGGGTTATTTCACTTCAACTGAACGGTCGACAACCTATTTCATAATTATTATTCCGTCGGCAGTTACTGATTACAATTACAGAAGTATTTTTAAGTAATTATTTTATACGTCTAATGACATTTAGTTTGTATGCGGTTTCCTTATATATTTATTTGTTTGTACACGCAGAGGTAAAAGTGTATTTCATTCGCATTCATGATATAATAACACACGCTTGTAATTACTGTGTAGTAAATAGCATACCACCTTAGACTATGCATATTTACTGCTTCAAGAGCTCGTGGTTAAAATATGTACTTTAAAATAAAGTTACTTTAAAAAAACTTAATAATTAAATTAAAATTTAATAAATAAATCTTTTATTAAAAATTAAAGACCGAGCTGAGTAGACTAGTGGTGACAGCACTAGACTCGCATTCGGGAGGTCCGGGTTCGAATCCCGGCCGGGGCAGATGTGGCTGGGACTTTTTCCTACTGCCTCTCGCCGAGAAACGGTAATTCCTGTACCGGCCATCTTGGTTGAGGTTTTCCATGGTTTCCCTCAATTAATTCCAGATAAATATCGAGAGGCCATGGCTGATTACCTATCAAACTCCTAGTTCAAAAATTACCTACCTTATCCTAATTTCCTATAATTCCTTCATTCGCCCATTGCTATTACATAAGTTGAAGTTTTAAAAATGTAGAAAAATAACGGGAAGTGTGGTAGATGGAAAATAGTAATGATGCGAATGGCGTCTGTTATGACATAAAGTCGAGAAACGGACATTAAACGCATTATTATTATTATTAAAAATTAAAGAATTCGCATCTTAAAAATAATATGAGAAGGGCTTTCTTTACATACATTTTTAACTTCTCGCTAAGAAAATTGAAAATTTTCAAAAATTGGGAAGTTATTGGTTTCACCCCGATTTTCGAAATTTGAGTTTTTGTCAGATCTCGAACCACCCTTATATTCTGATTAGGTTTGCATCCGTCGCCGCACACACCCTATTTAAAATGAACCTAATCAGAATATAAGGGTGGTTTTTAGGGGTTCCAAAATCTTTTTGGTCACAAAAATGACCAAATAATTATCAGAATCATTTAAAAATTGAAATATATCCCTTCACTAAGGAGTAAAATGTGCAGTTAAAATCTTAGTAAAATCGGCCCAACAGAACCCCACGAATTATGATAAAAAATAACTCTAAAAATTTTTTGTTTTTAGAGTGATGATCCTTAAAGGTAATTTGAGAAATTTCCTAGGAAAACCTAGATGGCACAGGATCGAATTATATAAAAACAGAATTTGAATTCTCTAAGCGGAAACTGCATCACAGTTTACATGACACGAATTATAATATCGGATATTTTGAGATTTTACTGTTATGTATAAATCGTGCTGTTGTGGCCCCGGTCTCCCCTAATGTTAAACAGGCGATACAAAGGTATATTATGATAACTGTTAGAAAGTTTAATGTTCCGTAGACATTATAATTTCGTTTATACTGTTTTGGAAATATGTGCATTTGATTATAATTCTTGTCTTATAACTAGTTATTTTATCGTTATGCTAATATTTTATATTATTACGGTGACCTTGGACCTGTAGTTTTTACCTGTAAAACATTGACAGAACAAGTGACTAACACAATGGCGTTAACATGAAAAAAATTAACTTAGATTCAATAAGGTATCTGATCTATCAGATCGTAAAATTGCTCTCGGGAAATTTCGAACTGTGGTCGCAAAATTTTTAGTGTGATAAAAGCATGCTTTTAGGGTTCCGTATACCTCAAAAGTAAAAAAAAAGGACCCGGTGCCTCGACTATTGAACCGCGAACAGTTCAACGGCGACATTTCAACCTACGACACTTCAACTGAATGACAATTCAACCGGATATAACAATTCAACCGGCGACAATTTAACCGGTAACTCGTCCCCAAAAGAATTGATAAAAATAACTTTTTTATTTAATCACGGGAAATTGGACAATTGAATTTTAATATAGATAAACTAAATTAAAAAATTTTGCGACGTTTCGTTAATTTCTTTTAAAAGAAATTAACGAAACGTCGCAAAATTTTTTAATTTAGTTTATCTATATTAAAATTCAATTGTCCAATTTCCCGTGATTAAATAAAAAACTTATTAATTATAATGGACGTGAACAATATTGAGATAAAAATAACATTTAAAAAAATGTATGTAAAGATTAGTGTATTTGCCATATGGCAACATACACTATTGGCGTCGGTTGAATAGTAGGACCTAGGGGTTGGGCCAAAATAAGTATTAATTGAAGAGACGACTGGTGGTACTCGGTCCCAAAATATGTGACTGTAACCCCAGGTTCCCCTGCAGTGAATTGCACACGCGTTTCGTATGTTTTTCTAAATATTTAAAACGGTGTGAGAGAGGTATAACGGTGCCCAAAACACGAACATAGATTTAATTACATATTATTTATACATTCACAACGATCGCAATAGATACCATATTATATCTGTTATTAATGGAATTGCAAACATGTCTGATATTAATACTGTATAAAATATTCAAATGTATATGTAAATTGTAAAAATAAAACATCAATCTGCTATTTTTTGGACCTTTTCTTTTCTATCTCCAATTTATATAATCATAAACCTTTACCTACGCTTTGGGTCGCGCAAATGCCAGAAACATTTCTTATCTTAAGATTTCTGTTGACTGATTTCTCAGACTGTAAAATATGCTTTCGGGAAATTTCGAACTGTGATCACAAAATTCATTTTATAATTATACTGTTTTTAATAGCCGTGATATTAAGCTCCACAAAATTTGGTTTGCTGCTTAAAAATTTCAAAAACATAATTTTGTTCTGAAAATTGAAGAAAAAAAAGTGATATTCGTCAAAATTTTTTTACAGCACGTCACGAAATTTCGAATTACGGGAAGGCAAATTAACATTTCACAGTTTTTTCTTTACAAACTTATGTTAAAAACACTGACAAATTTGACTTGCTCAATAATTGTTTTCAAATTTAATTTTTTGTGTACAAAAATTTCTGGAAAACTAATTTTCTCGTTTTTGTCTGATTTTAAGTCGTTTATTTAGATCAAATAAACTGTAAAAACTTTGCTAAAAATCATATGGGAAGAATGATACATATTTTTAGTTTATTTTGACGCATTAACATCAAAGATTGAATAAGATTTTTCATTCAAATTAAAGATAACCGAAACGTGCAATTTACAGCTTGTAAGATAGAGCTATGTGGGTGAAAAAGGGGGCATATTGAACAGCTGGTTAACAGTTACCTTAATACACAGTGCGTTTACACTTTACAGAGTAACATGACACCTTGTGTTCCATCTCACTTTAATAGCACCGCGATGTTAACAGTAGGGATGTCGAAAAAATATCGATATATTGATATTTTTTATTTGACAAATCAATATTTTTGGGCGATATTTAATATTTCGATATATATCGATATAAAATTCCGAATATCGAAAACCGATATTTTGTTCTAGTAACAACACTTGTATGTACTAAAGCGACTGACTATGGCCGTTTAATTATTCCGAAAATATCGAAAACTCCACTGAAAAAGAAACGTGTTTTTACATATGTTTTTGGAACATACTTTTAAGTGCGTTCCAAAAACAACAGCAGTGAATAAAGCACATGTAAATCACGTTTCTTTTTCACCGGATTTTTCGATATTTTTACGGAATAATAAACATTCAAAATAGCTATTCATACAATATTTCATTTCATTTTTAATTATTTCGATTTACACCTCTATAATTCATGCTGTACCAATAATTTTCTGTCGAATGTTACCTCTGGCACGCATGCCATAGGTTCGCCATCTCTGGCTTTATTAACTGTTCGATTAATCTCTAAAATTATCTACTCCTAAACATATTAGACGTTTGATTAATAAACAAAAAGAAATTCTTATCGTTGTTTTTGATTTTAGACAATTATTTATTATTTGATTTATTAGAAATAATGTCCGTTAATTACTATTTGAGATTATATTAAGCTAGCCAATATGTATACCAAATGTCTTCGAGTGCCAATGTTCTCTTTAAAATTGTACCGATATATCGATATTTTTTAAAAAATATATCTGTTGAAACATCAACAATTTTATATTTAAAAGAAAAAATATAATGTATTTTTTTTTTTGTATTAATTCATTGAATGCGAATTAATCTTTATTTCATTATTCTCATTACTCTTATGTAACCTTTTTTGTTAAAACATTTGTCATTTTTGTTCAGAAATTTATTCATTATTCGTTGTTCAGCATGAAACATTATGCCTCAGCCACACACTCGACGAGTGGCATGGGAAGTAGCGAGGAAAGGAGGCAGAGACGTTGTGTGGCCGCGTTACTCGTCATGCCGCACGTCATGCTCCTCGTCATGCCCAGTGCTCCCTCGATTGTCGGTTTTTTGTGCGCGAGTCAAAGGACCGGCAATAAGAGCGCGAGTGAGCCGGCCACATACTCCCGCGCCACTCAGTACGCATCAAGCGGTCTAAGTGTAAAGGCATAGTGCGCACGCTGCCACAGTATCGACCTCCATTGCCGAAAGGCGAAAGCCGAGTGCGGAGCGTCGCGAGTACAGCAGTGTCTGGCCGCTTAGGGCAGCATCGCGACAGCGCGATGAGCAGAGCGAGGAGCAGTGCGAGGAGCATAGTCTGGCAGTAGGGTTATAAATTTGATTTTCTAATTCTTGTTTTTTGTTAAACAAAAATAAGTTGAAATAATTATTGTTCATTATTCATTAACATTTGGTGCCGAAACCAGGGATCGGTACCGATACGATATATATATCGATACTTTTGGGCACTTCCTACATCCCTAGCTAACAGCGGGCTTTATTGACAAACTATAAGTAGTAACTTGGTAAGAAAATTGTACATACTGCCGGAATAGAGGTATAAGTACAATATAATTTGTTGTGAGTACAAGAATGTTGAGTGCAAAATACCTAACTGTTAAACGCGGATAGAGACAATTCCATCTGATATGTCTCCATGATAGTATGAACACGCCAAACGGTAATACGTATACGAGGCCGGCACAAATCCCATTAACAAATTATTACAAGATTTTATTTAGTTTCATCTGTCTGTCTGTCTGTAGGTTTGTAACCGAACCTTACAACTTGAATTTGACCCACTTCGCGTTGTTCGACTGAGCTTGAATTTTGCATACACCTTTGGTTTTGAATATAGTATATTGAATATTATGGTAGATTACCGAGCTGGGTAGAGTAGTGGTGACAGCACTAGACTCGCATTCGGGAGGTACGGGTACGGGTTCAAATCCCGGCGGGGGCAGATGTGGCTGGGACTTTTTCCTACTGCCTCTTGCCGAGAAACGGTAAATTCCTTTACCGGCCATCTTGATTGAGGTTTTCCATGGTTTCCCTCAATTAATTCCAGATAAATATCGTGATGGTTACTTATTTGAGACCATGGCCGATTACCTATCAAACTCCTAGTTCAAAAATTACCTACCTTATCCTAATTTCCTATAATTCCTTCATTCGCCCACTGCTATTACGTAAGTTGAAGTTTTAAAAAATGTAGAAAATTTCTGGACGTGTTAAATAGAAAATAGTAATGGTGCGAATGGCGTTTGTTATGACATTAAGTCGAGAAACGGACGTTAAACGCATTATTATTATTATTATTATTATTATTATTATATTATGGTAGATTCCATATGACCGCTACCACAAACTATAGTTTATCGACCAAGCCATTTTTTACAAGCTTTAATTTAGATTCACCTGTCCTGATTTTTGCCTGTGGGTTTTTAAATGAATCTTACTTCACCCTTTGTTTGACTGAGCATGAATTTTGCATACACCTTTGGTTCTAAAGACAATACAATATAGTACATTGAATATTATGGTAGATTCAATATGGCCGCCGTCACAAAATGGCGGATTACCTTCTTCTTTACAACCTCCTCCAGATGGGTCTTAAATGAAAGGGTATGCCAAGTAGAATACAATCAGCAGTATGACTTCATTCCAAATCCAAAATGGCGGCCGACACAAAATGGCCGATCATCTATTTCTTTACAATCTCCTTGATGTGAGTATCGAATGGAGAGGGTAAGACAAGTAGAATAATAGTAAACTGTGTGATGTTATTTAAAATCTAATATGATGGTTAAAAGACGTAGCATAAAATTTGAAAAAAGTATTATATAAAGGACAAGCTTTTATTGCAGTGTACTACAAAGAATAAAAATAATTTTTAATAATTTAAATTCATGATTACACACGCGTGGGCCGCTTTTAAAATTATTTTCATCCTTTTTAGTACATTGCAATAAAAGCTTGTCTTTGTATAAGTTTTAGCTTTTCGTATGTTCCATATGGCAAATACACTAATAAAACAAATAAATAAAAACACTTGAAAATTCTACAAAAATTACTATTAAATTATTTCTCGACGATCGTTTCGGACAATAAGTCCATCCTCAGGAATATAAAACATATATTCCTGAGGATGGAGTTATGCCCGAAACGATCGTCGAGAAATAATTTAAAAATAACTTTTGTAGAAAGTTTCAAATGTTTTTAATTATTTACTATATTATTAATCATGTTCTACCAAGTGCCGAGTAAAAAATCAATGCAAACTACACTAATAAACCATAAACTCACATTCTCATAATTGCAAGGAGAACGAGTTCTATTACGAAAAACATTTTTTTTTATTAAACTTGGTACATTTAGCAGCAATAAAACTTGATAGCTCCTAGTATTTTGCACACGAAATGTGCCTATCAATCATTTCAAGTAGCAAAGTCTCGTTCTTAAACAAAGAATAAATCTCAGTTTAGAAAAACATGTTCATCTCAGAAGGTTAACTGTACGTTGTAAAGGAATTAAAGACTTCCTTCTTAACGTCGCTCTATCGTTGGGAGAGTGAATGATGCAATTAGCCAAACAGGTAGTCAAGACGTCAGGTAAAAGAAAACGTTAAGCGCAGCTTTTCAAATGAACCCAAGCAAATTTAAATGAAAAGCAAACGTAGTACCTATATTGAATACCTAAGAGAATAAAAGAAAAAAGAGTGAGAAGATACACTTTTAGGATGGTCTAAGTGAGATAGACCAAAATGTTTCCATAAAAAAGCTAGGCGTAGGTAAAATGAACTGTTAAGGTAGTTGTCGTGGTTATAAGGCACACCGTCAGAAAATTCTTAATTTTTGTATACTTATTAAGGACATGGTAATACAATTACCCTGAAAATTTGAAGTCGATCGACCTTATGTAATCCGAGTTAAATTCAATTAAAAATTGGATAATTAACATTGATTGTATACGATCTCTGTAGTTCTGAACCAGTTTCTTATTTATAAAAAAAGAACTAACTGTCAGAAACTTTCCGAAAACTGACAGTCTTTCAATGCATTTGTTATGAGTTTAAAAAAAAAATAAGAAATTTTTTTTGACCGTCTAATTATTTATAAATAACGGTTTAAAGTTCAACAATTTATAGAAAATTATACATGCATATGAATACTGTATGGGTTACGTTTCCACGGGTACAGTCTTGCGTACAAATTATGGATCACTTAGCTACAAGCTAGTATACTTTTGTAGCGCGTATAATCCATAACTTTTTGACAATATTGTACCACGACAACTACCTTAAGTTTAACAACTAAACGCAAAAAAAAGTAGTGCGTGTATTTATATACGGACAGAAGTTATACTTCTTCTGCGTGATCGCGATAATTAAAATTTACATTTTCGTTAAAGATGTACATTGATAAAATGAAATAAGATGTCTAGGGAGATGATAAGCATAGTTGATTTTAAAACACAGGTTGGGTTATGTTTGTGATCTTATAATTTATATACATTTTACCTTTGTTCCATTTTCAAAAGTAACATTTTTAGTGCCTGCATACTTTTTAACTATTAAAAGAGTAATAACAAATAAATAAAAACACTTAAAAATTCTACAAAAAAAAGTATTTTTTACCGACTTCAAAAAAAAGGAGGAGGTTCTCAATTCGTCGGAATTTTTTTTTTTTATTTTTTATGTATGTTCCCCGATTACTCGAAGACGCCTGGACCGATTTAGAAAATTATTTTTTTGTTTGAAAGGGTATACATCCCAGGTGTCCCACGGTCATCAGGTAAGGATCTGATGATGGAACCCTGGAGAAATCGAGAGAAATCTTCAAAAATGTGCGAAATCAAATCCACCACTAAAAAGTAAAAAATAAAATAACTTAAAAAAAAAATATTAACCCCCTTCAAAAAAATCACTAAAAAGATGAAAATAATGAAATTTTGAGGTCGGAGCTAATTTCATTACAAAAAAAATCACTAAAAAGATGAAAATAATGAAATTTTGAGGTCGGCGCCTATTTAAAAAAAGTAGATATGTAATTAAAAGTTTTTGTAATGAAATTAGCTCCGACCTCAAAATTTCATTATTTTCATCTTTTTAGTGATTTTTTTTTGGAGGTTAATATTTCTTTTTTTTTTTTTAGATTATTTTGAAAAAAAATTCTCGGGTCTAATTTGTTAGGAAGTTGGTTGTTTGGACTTTATAGTCCTATAATATATGACCCACCTCACGGCTTGGTTCTGTTTCCAGCAATGATTTGTACCTTATAAGTGCAACGTTAACTAGTCCTGTTAGATCTCATTTTACTTAAGTTGGAATTGTGCTACATAAAATATGCATACCAACAATAAATACATGCGTTTTGTCCTAGTTTTAGAAAAAAAATGCACCTCGTAAAATCTCAAATGGATTGTTTACTGGTATGAACAACTATTATTTTCTCTAAGACTTTTCCAAATGTCAATCATTACAAAAACGAAATACCTTTTCACACTGAGAATATCTGTGTGATGCAAAAGAATAAATTACCGGTTAAGTTAACAGATTCAATATCTGCGGTAATTTATTATAAATAGTCGCGGTTCTTTATTATTAGTGTATTTGCCATATGGCAACATACACTATTGGCGTCGGTCGGATGGCGGGACCTAGGGGTCGGACCAAAATTTCTCGACGTTTCATAACCTCCTAAATACTTTGGCACCATTTTTAAAAATGTTTATATATATATGTATATATATATATATATATATATATTTATATATATATATATATATATATATATATAGGTATATATATATGTGTGCGGGCTATAACTTTCGAAGGACTTAATTAATTTTGACGAAATTTGGCACACATGTTGGAATCCATTATCGCACGAAGCCTATTTAAAATGGGCCCAATCGGATCACATTAAGGGTGAATTTTAGGGGTTGAAAAAAGTTTTTGGGCCCCAAAATACCGAAAAAAATCTCAGAATCGTTTCAAAATTGAAATCTAACCCTTTAATAGCAATTAAAAAGTGCCCCTAAAATTTTAATAAAATCGTCCCAACAGGACCGGACTTACAATTTTTTTGAAAACACTAATTTGCAGATAGTGACATTTATTTTATTGAAGGGTGTATTTAATTCGGTGTAGACGTTAGATTGATAATAATATCACAATTAAGAAAAAAATGTTATTTTAAGGGGTGTATTAAGGGGTTAAATTTTTTATTATGCCCAAAAACAAACTTAATTTCACATAATAACAGTATAAAACCACACGGCCCTATACAAGCAAATACACTATATTGTCGGCAGGGTTTTGGCACTGCGACCCGGGTTTTTTATTATATAATGCTTCAGTCTAGTTTTAGTTCTATGCAGATTTATCCATATTTAAAGTCATTTGATAAAGTGGTTCATAGATGACACTTCGATACTATAGACCAGCGTTTCCCAAACTTTTTGACCGCGGCCCGGAACGAGGTTTTTAAATTTTTTCACCACTCAACTTACAAAAAAAAACATTTATTTACAAAACAAATTTTATTTTTTAATAGAAATCAAGTCATTTGTTTGTTTATTTCATATACAAAATTTTACAATTTTTTTTCGCGATCAGGCAAAATTTTTTTACGATCCGGTACCGGGTCGCGACCCACACTTTGGGAAACGTTGCTATAAACTTTAGAGTGACTATAAGGTTGTTGCTTTCGTGCTTCTGTAGTTTTCCTTCAAGGTTCTTCGATGAACGCCTTAGAGTGTGCTTGCGCTGGGATTTTGGCTCAGTTCAGTTTATGTTATTCTATGAGCCAGTTAGCTGCGACTTGCCGGGTTCGCGGTTAGTATTACAATAACATAGTAACCGTTATTTGAAGGATCACGAGTTTTACATACGGGAGTGTGGCTGTGGTGCTTCTGTAGTTCTTGTCCTTCAAGGTTCTCCAATGGACGCCTTAGATTATGCTTGCGTTGGTATTTTGGCCGAGTTCAGTTTATGTTACTCTATGAGCCAGTTAGCTGCGGCTTGCCGGGTTCGCGGTTAGTATTATAATAATATAGTAACCGATATTTAAAGCGTCACGAGTTTTACATATGGGAGTGTGGCTTTGGTGTTTCTGTAGTTTTTTTCCTTCAAGGTTCTCCAATGGACGCCTTAGATTATGCTTGCGTTGGTATTTTGGCCGAGTTCAGTTTATGTTACTCTATGAGCCAGTTAGCTGCGGCTTGCCGGGTTCGCGGTTAGTATTATAATAATATAGTAACCGATATTTAAAGCGTCACAAGTTTTACATATGGGAGTGTGGCTTTGGTGCTTCTGTAGTTTTTTTCCTTCAAGGTTCTCCAATGGACGCCTTAGATTATGCTTGCGTTGGTATTTTGGCCGAGTTCAGTTTATGTTATTCTATGAGCCAGTTAGCTGCGACTTGCCGGGTTCGCGGTTAGTATTACAATAACATAGTAACCGTTATTTGAAGGATCACGAGTTTTACATACGGGAGTGTGGCTGTGGTGCTTCTGTAGTTCTTGTCCTTCAAGGTTCTCCAATGGACGCCTTAGATTATGCTTGCGTTGGTATTTTGGCCGAGTTCAGTTTATGTTACTCTATGAGCCAGTTAGCTGCGGCTTGCCGGGTTCGCGGTTAGTATTATAATAATATTGTAACAGTTATTTGAAGTGTCACGAGTTTTATATATGAGAAATACGTATCGGTTTAGTTTTCAAGAGTATAACTTAATAATAATAAAGAGAACAATGTCTTGAAAATGAATTTGCAATGATCTCGATTCTCAATCAACTCAGTCGAGTAGTCATAATGCAAAGACAATGCACGATCTCGCACGACTTAATATTATTATTCCAACTAAAAATACCTTCATTTATTACTATGAATGCATTTACAATAAGAATTCACGAACGTGATAGCGTCACAGTTTCAAGAGCAAATAATTACAACTTAATTAGATAAATGAGTCACCTAGTCTGTAAATTGACTACAAGTACCCAACAAGAAGAAGATAGCCGGGTACTCGATACTGGTACTTACAAGCAGAACTGGGCAAAGCACAGAACTAGTGATGTAAACCGGTTTTACCACAACTAGGAAATTGCACTAATTTAAAACACTTGATACTTAGTAATAAATTGCGGTTGTTTTTTGAGTCAGATGTTTATTTAATTACGGCGACGTTTCGATCACTGGTTTGTAATCATCTTCAGGCCTGTCAATAATTAAAAGTCATCAGTTAAACTGCTGATATAAAATCATATAAAACTTTGTATGAATCACACTGTAACAATTAACGAAATTATTAATCTTAATTATTTAGAAGCATTCATTAAATCGAACCATCATAATTATAGCAAAAATAATATCTTAATGTAAAAATGACAGACCTGAAGATGATTACAGACCAGTGATCGAAACGTCGCCGTAATTAAATAAACATCTGACTCAAAAAATAACCAAAATTTATTATTGAAATGAAATGAACAATTTTGAAAATTCCAGATTATTTTCATGAATTTTCGTGTATCATCACGTTTAGTATCTATTTAGATAAAATGTCTTTATGAATCAGTTTATGTGACGAAGTAAAGATTTTAGAAATCTTCTTATGTCATCCAAAAGTTGAAGACAAAAATACCTATATAGTAACGAAGACAATAGTCAAAACTGATAATTTTCTAAATATAACAATATTCGTATCGAAGTACAGAATTACTATATATTTTATCTATAACACATGATTCATGCTTTATAGGTATTTATATGTAAGTGATTAAAATTTTTATACGATAAGAATTAAACCGTTTGCTTGATTAAAAACTAAAATATCCTAAAAAACAGCGCGATTAACGCATGTCACAAAAGTTGTGATTGTATCCTTGGAACCCGATGTGCACCATTTGAAATAAAAAATTACACCAAATTGGGCGACAGGCCCATTCCAACTTCATAAATATTGACATTTGAAATATTATAATAAAATAAAATGTCTGTTAAAGCGTGCGGTGACGCGGGTAACGACTAGTAATAAATATTAAAAATTTCCTATTCATTTTCAAGGTTACATATTACATAATAGGGTTTTAGATGTAAAAATTAATCAAAGCACGATACTTGTCAGCTAGCTAATTTATTTTTGACAGATCTTCTGAACATCTGATTTTTCTACTTTCAAAATATTTCCGAAACTATGAAATGTCCAATTAGATCAGATGATCACAGCAAAAAATGATTTGTTTAACACCAGATGGCTATGACTTACACAAATTTTAGCACGCTTTTAATAGCTCCACTTGTATGTTTGTAACGGAATCTTTGAACGTGAAAATCACCCACTTCAAAACGTCACATTAAACTGAAACTTTGCACACTTATCAAGGACCGATGACAACACAATAATTTAATAAGTTTGTCCCATTATTCTGACCAGGATCATCAGGATAAAAAAATAAAACTAAAAAATAAATAATAGTTTAAAAAACTAAAGAAAACACGCTTTATTAACAAACCGAACTAAAAAGTAAAAAATATTTTTTTATTGTAAAAAAGCGTGGGGTGCTTATTACTATTTTTATACAAACTCTACTTTTACAAACAGCTACCAATGAAATATTTTATCAAGCAGTTCACGCTTTTTTACAATAAAAAAAATGCTTTTTAGTTCGGTTTGCTATTAAAGCGTGTTTTTTAGTATTTTTTAAAACTATTATTAATTTACACGCAGATAATGGATGACCTTCCCCGAAATTGGTCCCAAAATTGTCATTGCTAAAAAAACAACGTCGTTTATTACATCGCAAACCTTGCAATATATGTTTATAAAAAAACAATAATACACTAAAAACGACAAAATCTATTTCGTAACACCATATCAGTCCAAACAACACAATCTGCACTAAAGTTACGGTAATTATATGGAAAAAAGTCATATTTCACGCCGACATAAGTCGAAATTACAGGTTATTAAAATGCAATGCCTTATGTTGTAGTCGCAAGTTACTGTAAATAAGTTGCCGCTATTCACTTGTCATGCAGGGTCGACCATTTATGTCTCAACATCTATAAGTTGGTGCAATTATCAAAAAACCTCGAGTCGCAATGCCAAACCGTGCTGACAATAATAAAGTGTATTTGCAAGCAGTGTGGTTTTTTCATATTGGACAAAATAAAAAATTTAACACCTTAATACAGCCCTTAAAATAATATCATTATCAATCCAAGATCTATACCAAATTAAGTACACCCTTAGTGAGTAAATCAATATCCTCTAATTAGTGTTCTCATAGAATTTGTAAGTCCGGTCCTATGGAGCCGATTTTAATCTTTAGTTAAGAGTTAAATTTCAATTTTTTTTCAGTATTTTTGGGCTTAAAAACTTTTTTTCATCCATGAATATCCCCAATGGGACCAATTTTAAATAATTTCTTGCGGTGATGGGACTCCAACATGTGAATTAAATTTCGTTTAAATCGACTAAGTCTGTCAAGAGTAACCGAAATTATTTCGTTAGTGCCTCAAATACCTACCCAAAAATGTCTAACAGCTCTCGGCCTATAGATATAAACCTCTGCTGTCACTACTTCGGTAAACGATCAATTGATGGACGAAATAATTAGTGTATTTGCCATATGGCAACA
The DNA here is from genome assembly GCA_034508555.1 of Venustoraphidia nigricollis. Taxonomy (NCBI): domain Eukaryota; kingdom Metazoa; phylum Arthropoda; class Insecta; order Raphidioptera; family Raphidiidae; genus Venustoraphidia; species Venustoraphidia nigricollis. Next base: position 1,101,409 of record JAVRKA010000008.1, read on the forward strand.
TACACTATTGGCGTCGGTCGGATGGCGGGACCTAGTCACCTAGGGGTCGGACCAAAATTTCTCGACGTTTCATAACCTCCTAAACACTTTGGCACCATTTTTATATATATATATGTATATATATATATATATATACGTATATATATACGTATATATATACGTATATATATACGTATATATATACGTATATATATACGTATACATATATGTGTGCGGGCAATAACTTTCGAAAGAGTTAATTGATTTTAACGAAATTTGGCCCACGTGTTGAAATTCATCACCGCAAGAAGCCTATTTAAAATGGGCGTAATCGAGCCATTTTAAGGGTAGTTTTTAGGGGTTGAAAAATGTTTTTGGGCCCCAAAATACCGAAAAAATTCTCAGAATCGTTTCAAAATTGATATTTAACCCTTTAGTAGTAATTAAAAAGTGTTCCTAAAATTTTAATAAAATCGGGCCGACAGGACCGGACTTACAAATTTTATGAAAATACTAGTTTACAGATAGTGAATTATTTTCTGAAAGTTGTATATAATTTGGTATAGAGGTTCGATTGATAATTATATTGCAACTGAGAAAAAAATGTTCTTTTAAGGGGTGTATTAAGGAGCCAAATTTTTATTTTGCCCAAAAAACCAACTCAAGTTCGCATAACAAAGCCACACTGCCTATATTAGCAAATACACTATATTGTCGGCAGGGTTTTGGCACTGCGACCCGGGTTTTTTTTATTATACTTTACGTACAAAAAAACTGGTAATCTTTTCTCAGCAAATTAATACGTCAATGAAATTACCCATCAAAAGTACTTTCAAATTTAATAAAAATGATTTTGAAAAGAAGATTGAATTGCATTTTTAAAGAAAAAGTAGCCAAACAGTTGAACAACGTTTCTGGTAAATAAGGTAATTACGACGATAAGCGTGACTAAATAAACGAAATTCACACATTGCACGTACAAAAGCGTGTGACGAATCTAAATTTGGTTTGCTGCTAGAGAGAAAGGCTGCTATATCGCGGATGCACGTTAAAATTCCAAAGTTGACATCACTGCAGCTGCTAAATGAAAAAGAAAGGTTTAACCATGTACTGTTTGTACTGCAAATCGTGCTTTAAACCTAATCTACACTAATATTATAAAGAGGAAAGATTTGTATTTTTGTATGTTTGTAATGAATAAACTCAAAAACTACTGTGCTGATTTAAAAAATTCTTTCACCATCAGAAAATATTAGGGATCCTTACTAAAACCTTAGTAACGTAACCCAAGGTGTAAAAAAAATGCCATAAAACATCTTTCGTCGCATGCGCTGCGGAAACTATTGATGATAGAACAAAAGTATGTTCTACAATATTAAAGAACATATCAATAACTACAAAAAACTTCGCGATACTATATGTCCAACTATTATCGTTATGTCACAATAACCACTTTTTACATTTTAATAATCTATATAGATAAAAGACGATGTATATGTAATCTATGGACTCCAAACGGGTAGACCATTTTTGATGAAATTTTCAGACAATCTTTAGATTAGCCCAGCGGGTGATCTTCTGAAGTTTGGTAGCCATCGGATCAACAGAATTTTTTAAATTTCTTTTTGGGAAATAAGATTTTTCTTCGATTTTTGAACATTCACAAATAAAAGCGATTGAATTCGCGCAAATTCAATACACGTATATATTACATTTACACCCGGGCGAAGCCGGACTGTACCGCTAGTTTTTTATAAATATAAAAAAAAATTGGAAAGAAGTTAGCGCGGGACATTTTTTTTTTATTTAACTATATGCAAATTAATTGCTCCTTAAATGCTCTTTCCGAATCCGCAATTGCTCCACATCTATAATGATTAGTTAATTAGTAATGTTTATTTTTTTAATTTAATTATTAGATATATCATTTTGCTATAAATCGGAAAATATTTACTTTTTCTAAAAGTTTCTTTTCTTCTTAAAAAATGCTCTCGAATTGCTCTTTCAATTATGCTACAGCGTTAATTATAATAGCATAAATAATTATTAGAAAATAAACAATAAGGCAAATATAAACAGAGGGACGGATGGAAAGACAGCTGAGCCTTAGTAACACCTTTTGGGTACGAAACCCTAAAAATGTCATATACACAGTTTAAGAAAATATCGCTTTAAAAGTAGAATCGGTTTAAAAATTTACAATGCTTTTTTTACGGAGAGTAATACGTGTGATCATAGTCCTAAGGTAATTGTCAAATCAAAATTTCTGACAATGCTTTCTGCAACCCAGCATCGAGTGACTAAAACTGAGTTAAAACTTTTGCTCATTCACCAGTCACTCAACAAACCGTCTTGTCACCGTCGCTGCAACGTCAGACAAGTGTAAACAGATTGCACATGCTAAGTAAATGCACTTTACGAATTGACATTGTAGTTCCGTTGAAACGGCTGCTGTCAGTTGATTCCACAAGACACTTCGTTGTTTAAACACGTGTGTGTCATTTTCTGCTCAAACATTTACTTTAAACTTTATAAGTACAAAATAACACGCGAAAGTAATGATTTTTTTTATATTTTTCCTAGCAGCCATCCATAAATTACGTTACACGTTAAAAGAAACAATCATTCAAAGTTTAATTAAATTTTGAGGTTAGTCCTGGCGTTATTGTCACTATAAAAATATGTTATGTCCATCAAATATTTACAGAAATTGTTCGAAGTTGTCCCCGTTTTGTTTCAAATATTAAAATATTTCCATAATGACATATCTTAACTCCAGGAACGATACCGAGCTGGGTAGAGTAGTGGTGATAGCACTAGACTCGCATTCGGGAGGTCCGGGTTCGAATCCCGGCGGGGGCAGATGTGACTGGGACTTTTTCCTACTGCCTCTCGCCGAGAAATGGTAATTCCTTAAACCGGCCATCTTGATTGAGGTTTTCCATGGTTTCCCTCAATTAATTCCAGATAAATATCGAGATGGTTCCTTATTTGAGGCCATGGCCGATTACCTATCAAACTCCTAGTTCAAAAATTGCCTACCTTATCCTAATTTCCTACAATTCCTTCATTTGCCCATTGCTATTACATAAGTTGAAGTTGTAAAAAAAATGTAGAAAATAACGGAGAAGTGGTAGATGAAAAAATAGTAATGGTGCGAATGGCGTCTGTTATGACATAAAGTCGAGAAACGGACGTTAAACGCATTATTATTATTATTATAACTCCAGGAACGACCTCAAAACCAATAAAATTTAATTAAACTTTGAATGTCTGTATCTCTTATTTTTGAGTTTTGACAAAAAAGTTACTTGAAATATTTGTTCGTCTATTTGATTTCTACACGCTATTCAAAAAGAAGTATTAACTTAAATATCACCAGATGTATTGTCGGCGGGGTTTTGGCACTGCGACCCGAGTTTTCTTTTTACTTTTACGCGCTAGGTTCTAAGTTCAATATAATAATAATAATAATGCGTTTAACGTCCGTTTCTCGACTTTATGTCATAACAGACGCCATTTGCACCATTAGTATTTTCCATATACCACACTTCCCGTTATTTTTCTACATTTTTAAAACTTCAACTTATGTAATAGCAATGGGCGAATGAAGGAATTATAGGAAATTAGGATAAGGTAGGTAATTTTTGAACTAGGGAGTTTGATAGGTAATCGGCCATGGCCTCAAATAAGGAACCATCTCGATATTTATCTGGAATTAATTGAGGGAAACCATGGAAAACCTCAATCAAGATGGCCGGTACAGGAATTACCGTTTCTCCGCGAGAGGCAGTAGGAAAAAGTCCCAGTCACATCTGTCCCCGCCGGGATTCGAACCCAGACCTTCCGAATGCGAGTCTAGTTCTGTCACCACTACTTTACCCAGGTCGGTTTAAGTTCAATATAGGGAACGGTCACCTAATGTATGAAGGCATCTCGATTGTTATCAGGACGACTTAGAGACAACAGTAAAAAGAAAATTCTCTGGATAAAAAATTCGAGACCGAACCTTCCAAATGTAAGATCACTACGTCATTCGTTCTGTAAAGACGCTAAAACATCTTAGACCGGGAGATGGTGACACATTTTGGTAAGTCATTTCTTACAGTATGGCGCTTTTAGGGAGGTTCATATACGTAATAAGTGAGAGGAAAATGATGTTCTTACCGGTGGTGCGCGGGACGCAATGGCAGAATAATTAATTGAAATTGCTCGAAAATCCGGAGGTGTCAAACAATTTCTTTCACAAAATTTCTTCAATTTATCGTTATTTAAACAAAAAAAAAACCGGCGATCGCTATATGCCATACTTCTCCGGTGGGTGTTTAGGCCCGCCATACTTTTTTGAAAATGTTTTTTTTTTTTTTAATTCATTTCTTACAGGCTGATTTTTTTTTAAACAATTGTTTTTTATTAGTCTTGTACCGAAATCACCTTGCCATACCATTCCGACGGTCCAAAATACCCGCCATACCCCCTCAAACATGTCAGTTTTCAAAATTCGAAAAACCATTTCTTTCAGAATGGCAGTTAAATCGTGGTCAGTTTATGGTACAGTGTAAATATGATGATTATTATGTAAAAGTGACATGTTTCAGGGGGTATGGCGGGTATTTTGGACCGTCGGAATGGTATGGCAAGGTGATTTCCATACAAGACTAATAAAAAACAATTATTTAAAAAAAAATCAGCCTGTAAGAAATGAGTTTAGAAAAAAAAAACATTTTTAAAAAAGTATGACGGGCCTAAACACCCACCGGAGAAGTATGGCATATAGCGATCGCCGGGTTTTTTTTTTTGTTTAAATAACGATAAATTGAAGAAATTTTGTGAAAGAAATTGTTTGACACCTCCGGATTTTCGAGCAATTTCAATTAATTATTCTGCCATTGCGTCCCGCGCACCACCGGTAAGAACATCATTTTCCTCTCACTTATTACGTATATGAACCCCCCTAAAAGCGCCATACTGTAAGAAATGACTTACCAAAATGTGTCACCATCTCCCGGTCTATCTGGCAAACGCCGTGTTTGCTAGAACAGAAAACATGTTTACGGAGTGGATTTGTGTTGACACTTTTGAATAATTCAAATAATTCGCACATCCTCAATAATTCATTCACTTGAAAATTCTGACAAGTTTTATTCTCGACTGACCAAATATATAGATACAGTAAGACCCCGTTTAACGCGGAGATACGTTCCAATAAGTTCCTGCCCTATGCGAAACAGCGCTAAACGAAGTCATCTTAATACGTAGATAATAGACATAAGTAAAACAGAACCGAGAATAAGAAAATTTGTTAGGTTTTATTTCTGTTTAATTTTGTAACATTCGTTATTAAATACATTTTTATCACATTAATTATAGAGGACTGTGGATCAATCAATTAATAATGCATTAATATCCAATCGCAACGTTTCGTTTCTATTTCACAATTTTTATCAAAATGAATATTTTCATTATTATCTAAGAGCCTGATGAAGTTTTTAAAATAAAAACGAAACGTTGCGATTGGATATTAATGCATTATTAATTGATTGATCCACAGTCCTCTAAAAAATATAATTATAATATATACTGGATCTGAAACCACATATCATTAATTATAGATTTATTAATTGCTAATATAAATTTTTATTCATAAAACATTTATGAAAATCAGATAAAAGTTCGAGTAAGAAGTTATTGTTTGTGATGAGGAAGGTTCCTCATTTGACATATTTTGTTTTTTGTGAAGAAGTCATCTAATGTCGTTTCGTTCAGCAAGCTGTTGTCGATAGCAAGATATTGCATCAATGACACTTCATCTTGTCTTTGAACTTCTATCAACATTTGAATCATTTTGTATAAATTGATCCATAATTTACGTTATACTGACTAAACTTTTTATTAGAAACCGCGTAATACTGAGACAGCATTAAGCGGAGCAGCGTTAAGCGAGGTCTTATTGTATACGGAAAAAGGTGACCAATGCAGTGAAAGAATTAAATTGAACTTTTGTGTTCTTTGAAAACGAAACCACGTCGGCGAAGGTAAACTCCTTGAATAATTCATATACCGTTTACCCACGCAATACATTTGGTCAGTGCATTAGCACTATATTATAGTATGCAATAGTAAACACACACATGGGACACTAGCTACACGCGATTCAGAATAAACTTTCAGGATCAAACTATAGACTATAGAGTATAGGTGTGTAATCCAGTTTGAAAATTCCAGCCAATTAACAGGGCCATTCCAAGTTCATAAATATTGACGTTTATCTGTACCAGCGTTGCCAGATTTTTTTTTTGCCAAGTCGGGAACTTTTTGAGTGAAAGAAGCGGGATTCTTTCGTCGAAAGCGGGACATAGTAAAAAAACGTATGTAATCAGAAGTTTTTAAATATTTATCTTTTTATTTGAGTTCGTGACAATAGATAGCAAAAATAGCCATAGAAAATGTATTTTAAAAAAAATATGATATGTTAAATCAGATTTACCCTGTCGTTAAATAGTTGAGTCTTATTCGTCTTCTGAATACAAAAAATAAAAAAAACAAATCAAAATCAAAAAAGTTTTATTCATTAGAAAAATATGGCGTTCCAAACAATAGTCTGAGGAGTGAGTGTTACAAATTGCAACTTACAATAAAAGAATAATTATTTACGCAAGGTCAAGTTATCCCCGAAAAGCGGGACTGAGCCTGTCCCGCACGGGACATTTAATTTTAATTTAGAAATCGGGACGTCTGGCAACGCTGATCTGTACCTACATATAAATAAAATCGACAATTCCAAACTTTGTACAATACAGCACTCTTTACAGAAGTAATGATTGATGTGTTTGTATATATAGCCAATGGATTACAAAGTCCACATACTGTGAGAGTTGCTTTTTTAATGAATTTTTCAGAAGTTCGTTCAATTAATACAAATAAATAAAATCGTAACGTATTCTTTAATTGTACAATTTTACAGATTTCAAGAGTCAATTTTCAGTTTTCAGTCAGTTCCGGCTAATCTCGGAAACAGCTGGGCCGATTTTGACGGAACTTTCACAGGCAGATAGTTGATGTTATAAGGAGTACCTTAGGCTACTTTTATTTTAGAAAAAGAAATAGGGTTCCGCGTAAAAAAATTAAAACTCATGAAATTGTGAATCAAATAGGGACATATACATCCAATAATCTATACATAATAATAATAATCCGTTCCTCGACTTTATGTCATAACAGACGCTATTCGCACCATTACTATTTTCCAACTACCACACTTTCCGTTATTTTTATACATTTTGTAAAACTTCAACTTATGTAGGTAATAGCAATGGGCGATAAGGTAGACAATTTTTGAACTAGGAGTTTGATAGGTAATCGGCCATGGCCTCAAATAAGGAACCATCTCGATATTTATCTGGAATTAACTGAGGGAAACCATGGAAAACCTCAATCAAGATGGCCGATACAGGAATTACCGGTTCTCGGCGAGAGGCAGTAGGAAAAAGTCCCAGTCACATCTGCCCCCGCCGGGATTCGAACCCGGACCTTCCGAATGCGAGTCTAGTGCTGTCACCACTACTCTACCCAGCTCGGTCCAATAATCTATACATACCAGGAGTAATCTAGGCTACATTTTATCGCAAAAATAACCCTAATGGGGTTGAATAGGGTGATGGAAATCTTCAAAAAGGATACGTATATTAAGATCAAGTAAAATGAAGTTTGTATTCAAATCAACATTCGCGCGAACGATGCCGCGGGTCAAGGCTAGTATTGTATAATATACGAAGATGACCGATCGAAGGCAATATTTATACGTGATTACTGCTATTGATGCAACGTTTTCTTGCTAATTCTCCGCGGTCATTATACTCACCTGTCAGCTTCATACGCTCACTTTCTAAATGAACAGAATTTATTGGTTCATTGGTGCGAATCATACGATTTTTATTAAACTCTTTGATTGTTAACATTACTATCAAATTGTTGTTCTGGAAGTTGCAGTTTTTAAAAAATCACACGGATTAACAAGTGTGTCCTCTGTCACACAATTCGGACAAGGCTGAACTGGGACTAAAACTATTTTAAAAATAATAGTTTAAAAAACTAAAAAACAGGCTTTAATAGCAAACCGAATTAAAAAATAAAAAATATTTTTTTATTATTAAGATATTGTTTAACAGCGATAGAAAATCCATAATTGTATTGAGTGGACCTTCTATCGCTGTTAAACAAAATCTTAATAACCAAAAATTATGTTTCACTTTTTAGTTCGGTTTGCTATTAAAACGTGTTTTATTAAACTATTATTTATTTTTCTATTAAATTATTGTATTTCATTCATTTTATGGATGGTAAATGCTTAACCTGTAAAATGAATTATTTTTTCTCCTGATATTAGCACAAAGTTATCAAATTTTTTTATTGCCATCGGTCCTTAATACGTGTGCAAATTTTTTAATCAAGCGGATGTCTTGCCACCGACTACATCAGCTTCTAATCGAAAAAGGTCTAGTGCCTCCAATGAACATTTGTTATGTCCTGGAATCTGGAAGCTTCAAAATATATTATCTTCTAAATGAATTTTGTGTAAGCTTATAATAGAATAATTATTCTTTTTGTTTTTTTTTTGTTTTTTTTGACTACTCTACCCAGCTCGGTGATCTTGCAATATATCTACTATATCACGCGGACGAAATTTAAAGCAACCATAAATATTAGTTCACATTTTTAACAATGCTATGGGAAATTCAACACAAGTAAGTCAAACGTCACAGTTCCAAAGTCATTGATGTAGAAAGTACGAACATGATTGGCAAACGGTGATCATTACAAATTCACACCGTAGATTATTATGGAGTGACTGTACATATCTCACATAATTTGACTACCGATTCCACAGAAGTGACAATTCGATCGGAATTTCTAATTAGATGAAGCGTTTCACTTGATTAGTGAATTAGCGCGAACTGAATATAACGGTACATTAGCCAAGATTATAGGTTATGTACAGGGAGTTTCACAAACTCAGACTAAAGGTCCACGCCCACTGAATAAGATCGGACCGGACCGACATGATCGACAGTTTTGGGATACATGGAGTTAAATTGGTTCCCACGCACTAGTCGGCAGCATCTAGTGTGCCGAACCGATCCGAGCTGATTCAGTGGGTGTGGACTTTAATCCAAATGCTGTTGAGAATTAAACAATTCTTTTTACTATTTTAACTTCACAAGTGGGGGAATAAAAAATATTTTCTAACAATTTAGGTTCATAATTATAAAAGCGTGGGTTGTGACTAATAAACGATCATAGGTTACAGTCCACGCTTTTATAAATATATATGAATCTAAATTGTTAAACACTATTTTTCCCTTTTTAGAACAGTTGAATAAAAGTTTGTCTTTAAATTTTTTTTTCTTATTAATACCTTTTTAATGTAAAGATATCTAGTTTTTGTAGTAATAAATTGTTGTACTTACAAAAAAAAATTAAACCGTCAAATCCAGCTTATTTTTGAGCTCCAACCCTAGTACCCTAGCACTAGTTTCCAAGTTGGGCAGGAAATCCTTTTTATTTGAAATAAAAGAAAGGCACTTATTTGTATTTATTATTTATAATTGTATTTAATTTGAATTAGAATTTAGCCACGACCATTAAATTATGATTAAATTAATTATTAATAACAACAATGATTCAGTTACACTTTCCCATAGTCAAAGTTTATTTCATAACGTTTTTTATATTTACGCTATTTGATTCGAATTGTGAAAATATTGAATGCAGATAATTTATTTGTTACAATAATGTTACATGCTTTCAAATAAATTATACATGATGAGTTACGAAAAGCTGGTACAACAATGATTGACATATTAACTAATAAATTAATGTCTGTTGCACGTTTCTTACCCAACAAAGATCAACAATAAAAACCTATATTGTTATGTTATTCAATTAGAGAAAATTATTATTAGAAATCATTATTATAACTGCAAAAATATAAAATTCATGGACAGGTTCGAATTTAAAAAAAACCCGGGTGGCAGTGCCAAAACCCTGCCGACAATATAGTGTATTTGCTAATATAGGCAGTGTGGCTTTATTATGCGAACTTAAGTTGGTTTTTTGGGCAAAATAACAAATTTGACTCCTTAATACACCCCTTAAAAGAACATTTTTTTCTCAGTTGCAATATTATTATCAATCGAACCTCTATACTAAATTATATACACCTTTCAGCAAATAATTCACTATCTGCAAACTAGTGTTTTCAGAAAATTTGAAAATCCGGTCCTGTCGGGCCGATTTTATTAAAATTTTAGGAGCACTTTTTAATTGCTATTAAAGGGTTAAATTTCAATTTTGAAACGATTCTGAGAATTTTTTAGGTATTTTTGGGCCCAAAAACTTTTTTCAACCCCTAAAAACCACCCTTAAAATGACCCGATTGGGCCTATTTTAAATAGGCTTCGTGCGGTGATGGATTCCAACATGTGTGCCAAATTTCATTAAAATGAATTAACTCCTTCGAAAGTTATTGCCCGTACACACATATATATATATATATATATATATATATATATATATATATATATATATATATATATATATATATATATATATATATATTGTGACATTATGCCCATATGTCACAAGAATATATAGTATAACCTTAATTGTTAATTAAATAAATAGTTAATAATTTAATTATATCTGAACAGTTATAGGCAGCTGTGTTTCTGTATTGCATTTTCTGATATCCGTGGCTACTACGATATCATGCCTCACTTAGCAACGAACAATAAAGCCTGACATTGTTGTGAATGAATATGTTTGCTAGGTGACGGTTTCGTGAAAAAAATAAACAATATTAAAAATAACAACTCTCTCTGTTCCGGTATCTGGGAAGTATAGACGTATCCGTTTCTGTTCTGTAGTTTTAAGTCGGTATTTTGCGAATTGTGTTCTGTCCTGTTCCGTAGTTTTTAAGTCGGTATTTTGCGAATGGTGTTCCGTTCGGTCTGTAGAATTTAAGTATCCGTTTCTGTTCTGTAGTTTTAAGTCGGTATTTTGCGAATCGGGTTTCGTTCTGTCTGTAGTTTTAAGCATCGGCTCCGTTAGTTATTATTAAGTCTGTATTATGTTATTTATTTGTCCTGTTGTCTGTCTGTAATATCTAAGTTTCTGTAACTAATGAGTAAAATAGCTTATCTTATATTTAATTGAATTTACTGAAGTAATTGTGTGTTGCGTTTGGGTTGTCCGTTATTTATTGAATAGTACTATAGCTCACCTTATTATAATTTTAGTTATTTAAGCGATTTTATTTAAATCAGTACCTTGAGATCAATTTACTTCTTCGTAAAAGTATTATTGATACGGAACAATCGCTACTGGATTTTGTACCTCGCTGCACGTCTAATAAAACTGTTAATTATAATTTCGGAATAAACACTGTATTGTTTTCTTTCTTGCTTTCCTCAGGGTCTGTGTTGATCGGACGCCCATAGGCGGATATCAAATTTCTATCAAAGAAACTAAACGGGCCCAGCAAATTAAGACCTGATATCCTCCTGCGACGCCGAGAACACAGATTCAATTGTTGTCTTTCTTTCTTTTCTCTTTTTTTAAGACAGTGTTGCAACAAGTGGGAGTCCGTCTACGCAAGAGAACATCAAATTGGTAGCAGAGCGTAGTTTGGAAAGCCTGAGCCTTGTTCCAACCTGTCCGGTACCTGTCCGCCGTCTTGAAGCCGAAATCCCGAACCGTTCCGCCCGCTCCGCAGTCAACGGATACTCCTATAATCGTCTGGGAGCCGCAGCCTCCCAGTGCTCCAGTGCCCGGTGTTTCTGGTGAGTCTCGGGTATCACCGGAAAATGCAATGCCGTAGTTAGTGCCTATAACCACCCCAAAATTTTTTGTAGTAATTGTTCAACTGATAGTGATAGTTCGACAATTTCCCCCGTTTCGGCCCCGTCTCCAAAATTATTCAATAAAATTCCGATTGCAGCTATTTCGAACTATTTCGCTGCAACCGCCGGTTCAAAGAATTTAGTCGATAAGTCTATCCCTATAATTAGTATTAGTTTAGGTAACGTTAAGGCTTCTGCTCTATTGGACACGGGTTCCACGCTAAATTACATTAGCGCTAACCTGGCCAATTATTTAGTTTTCTTAAGTTAGGTAATTATAAGAAATGCGAACAATATGCTCGCGTAGCTAATGGTCAAACGACCCGTTCTGAAAACTCGGCGACATTAGTTGTAAAGATTAAGAATAAAACTTGGAAACTTATCTTTTTTGTGTTGCCAAATATTTCATACTCAGTAAGTCCTTGAAAAATATGAGGGCAATATTAAACTGTGCCGAAAATTCAGTATCGTTTGAATTTGACCGGGATTCGTCGATTCCGTATATTTCCTTGCCTGCGTCCGTCTCAGTCGAATTATTGGTTCCGATTATGGCCGTGGACTCCGCAACTGAAAAATTTGATAGATTGTGTTCAGAATTTCCGGAGGCTTTGACGGAAAACAGGATAAATCAAAGGGTCCATATGGACGCGTTTCCAGCTCTGGCGATTGAGCACGTCTTTCTACGTTTGAAAAGGGCTAAAGTATTCACAACTCTGGATCTGAATAGTGCGTTTTATCAGATTGAACTGTCCGAATCGCCCAGTGCTCTGAATCGACTAAAGAGTGAACTATTTTATGATATAAAAATGTAATTGTGTTTTTCGATGACCTGCTCATCTACAGTGACAATTTGGACTCTCATATGAGCCAAATGCGTGAGGTGTTGCGGCGTCTTCGAGACGCAAATCTGACTGTCAACCCGAGTAAGGTGAAGTTCGCGAAATCCGAACTGAAGTTTCTGGGTCACAGCATTTCGTCGTCTGGTCTCGCTGTGGATAGTGAAAAGGTCCAAGCCATCACCGATTACCTGTGCCCAAGAATCTAAAACAAATGGACGATCTTATGTGTTCAATTGTTGACGTCAGTACTGAGTTCAGTGAACTCAGAGACATACAAAATAAAAATGTTGAATTAAATTCAATAAAAAGACAAATTTTGCAAGGTGTGAACGTAAGACATTTTGCCGTTCGAGACAATTTTCTAGTGCGTCTAGTGGGGCGCCATAATTAAGCCCGTATTGTTGTACCTAGTGAAGCCAAGCCAAGCATCCTCGAGCAGTTTCATAACTCTGAAATGGGTGCTCATCCCGGAATTAACAAGACATATCGCTCTATTGCCAGGCGATTTTGGTGGCCAAAGATGTTTATAGAAGTCCGACAACACATTAAGGCCTGCCAGTTATGTTTGCGTCATAAAAGCGACCAAAACCCCGACAAAGTAATTATGTCGTCTAGTCCTCCTACGGCGGTTTGGAACCGCTTATACATTGATTTAATGGGACCGCTTGTAACAAGCAGCGCCGGCAACAAGTATTAATGATTTACCTTGTCGAGTCTTTCTCGGTCGAGAAATAAAATTCCTGCTGGATCTCAAGTGGAATTTACCTGCAGTGTGGAAAAAAAAAAACGAGATTCGTTAACTCCAGATGTTGTCCGTGACATGTTGAAGCAATCGCATGATCGTCAAGCGAGTTATTATAATGTCAATCGTACTCCTGAATTAAAGTTTCAAGTTGGTGATTCCGTTGTTCAAAGATTGCATTACCAAAAGATGAGGCCAAACTTTCATTTAAAATTCCTCCCGAGGTATAGCGAACCCCGTACTATCGTCCGATTTTTGTCTCCAGTTAGTGTAGAATTAAATGACCCTGTCACTGATAGATTGTTCCGAGCTCATGTGGAGCACTTAAAGAAAGTTTAAAACTTATTCCGACTCCGTAATTTTAAGCTAGTTATTTAGATTTAACCTTGTTTCATCCGCACCGTGAAAATTTTGTTTGTTGATCAGAGGTTAATTGTTGTCACTTTTGACAGTTCAGTGTTGCCATCTTGAGCAGTATGTTTGCGAACTTTCCCCGCCGTCCCCCTGTTGGTGGGAAATTGTGACATTATGCCCATATGTCACAAGAATATATAGTATAACCTTAATTGTTAATTAAATAAATAGTTAATAATTTAATTATATCTGAACAGTTATAGGCAGCTGTGTTTCTGTATTGCATTTTCTGATATCCGTGGCTACTACGATATCATGCCTCACTTAGCAACGAACAATAAAGCCTGACATTGTTGTGAATGAATATGTTTGCTAGGTGACGGTTTCGTGAAAAAAATAAACAATATTAAAAATAACAACTCTCTCTGTTCCGGTATCTGGGAAGTATAGACGTATCCGTTTCTGTTCTGTAGTTTTAAGTCGGTATTTTGCGAATTGTGTTCTGTCCTGTTCCGTAGTTTTTAAGTCGGTATTTTGCGAATGGTGTTCCGTTCGGTCTGTAGAATTTAAGTATCCGTTTCTGTTCTGTAGTTTTAAGTCGGTATTTTGCGAATCGGGTTTCGTTCTGTCTGTAGTTTTAAGCATCGGCTCCGTTAGTTATTATTAAGTCTGTATTATGTTATTTATTTGTCCTGTTGTCTGTCTGTAATATCTAAGTTTCTGTAACTAATGAGTAAAATAGCTTATCTTATATTTAATTGAATTTACTGAAGTAATTGTGTGTTGCGTTTGGGTTGTCCGTTATTTATTGAATAGTACTATAGCTCACCTTATTATAATTTTAGTTATTTAAGCGATTTTATTTAAATCAGTACCTTGAGATCAATTTACTTCTTCGTAAAAGTATTATTGATACGGAACAATCGCTACTGGATTTTGTACCTCGCTGCACGTCTAATAAAACTGTTAATTATAATTTCGGAATAAACACTGTATTGTTTTCTTTCTTGCTTTCCTCAGGGTCTGTGTTGATCGGACGCCCATAGGCGGATATCAAATTTCTATCAAAGAAACTAAACGGGCCCAGCAAATTAAGACCTGATATCCTCCTGCGACGCCGAGAACACAGATTCAATTGTTGTCTTTCTTTCTTTTCTCTTTTTTTAAGACAGTGTTGCAACAAGTGGGAGTCCGTCTACGCAAGAGAACATCAAAATATATATATATATATATATATATATATATATATATATATATATATATATACATATATATATAAACATTTTCAAAAATGGTGCCAAAGTGTTTAGGAGGTTATGAAACGTCGAGAAATTTTGGTCCGACCCCTAGGTCCCGCCATCCGACCGATGCCAATAGTGTATGTTGCCATATGGCAAATACACTAAAAATCACGAAACACTATCCGGTAGAAGAACAAAATAATTATTTAAATGGTGCAGTACTTATGCACGCGCGGCAGAAGTTATACTTCTTTGGCGTGATCGCGATAATTAATATTCACATTTACGTTAAAGATAAAATAAAATAGGATGTCTAGAGAGATGATAAATATAGTTAAAAGTTAGCCTGTTCACTTCGAGTAGAGATGGGAAAAACGGGTCTTTTTAGTGATCTGCATCTTTGCATCTGGATCCCGTATGTGAGCCGGCTCCCTGAACCGGTTCAAAAAGAGCCGAGTTCTGAATATGTTACTGCAGTCTGCCACTGAGTTACCTAGTTCAGTCAATCATATCACGACCTGTATAGAATCAAGAATGCATAGCCAAACATGTAATGCATGAGTCATTTGAGCTGACAGATGCATCAAAGCAAGAACTGATACGTAAGTGTAAAATGTGCTTCTGTGTGTTAAGTGTTTCACTGAGTTATGCGGATCCGTTGATCCGTCGGCTCAAAAAACAGTGAGTCGACTCTCACGGATCTTCTGTCGGAGTCGGCTCTTTGAACAGGTTCAGATCTGAGTTACCCAACTCTAACTTCGAGTAGTACTTATTTACTTTGGAGCACTGGTTCTAAACCTGTGGTTCGCGGACCACTGGTGGTCCCTTGAAGCACCTGAAGTGGTCCACGAAGCCATCCTAAACATATGTGTTTTATTTATAACAATCCTATATTTACTGTATATTACTTCGAATTAGTTGGTGGTCCCTGGCAACCTAGAAATTTTGTCAAATGGTCCCTCATCATTAAAAGGTTAAGAACTACGGCTTTGGATAATAGGTAGACAACACACATTACGCAGAAAAATGAGACGTGTCACCTATGAACACAAAGTAAAACTATACTGCATTATTTAAAAACACAGTCAATTTAAGAATATCACTACCTTAAGTATTCATTTAACAGGAGGAATATTTTTTTTTTCTTATCTGGATTATGGTAAAAAATATTTCGCAATTTTTATCAAAATGAATATTTTCCTTATTATCTAAGCTAATTTTTAAAAAAAAATTTGATATTTATATTTACTTTTTGACATTATTAAACATACTTATATGTAAAATTTTTGATTATATTTGTAGAGCCTGATAAAGTTTTTAAAATAAAAACGAAACGTTCCGATTCGATATTAATGCATTATTAATTGATTGATCCACAGTCCTCTAAAAAAATATAATTATAAAATATACTGGATCTGAAACCACATATATCATAGCTTGCTATGAAAAGAATCTTTTAAAAAACTCGATTCACTGATTCAATAATATACCAAAGCAGAGTATTTTGGAAAAAAAGATATTTAAAGCTGACGTCTTTCATGTATATTCTGCAACTTTAAAATTTAGATATAAAAAGAAGCAGAACGCGATTTGAGATAAACAGAATTTACTTTCTTCCGGCAGAATGCTCACACGGAAGGACGCAATGGTCGAAGAAAACAAACCGCCCCTCTTTCTTCACGCGATCTGCCTGAATGACACCGCCATTGTGTTACAGTAAAGCATCGACTATTCGCCCGTAAGATGAATCTAAATCGTACAGATGGCGGAACTTCACAAAACTGAGCTCGGCAGGCGACAATTCCGACCAGTATTACCAGATTGGGTAATTTATCGTGAATTTCAACTTCAACTTAAGGCTGTCGGAACGCTCTGAATTTAAGCCACACTACGAGGCTTAAAAATGATGTTGCAAGGGTGCAGCTGTCAGTTGATTACTCTAAATTTTGGAAATATTTTATAGATTTAATAAACTTTTCCGAAAAAGGAAGAGTCACTTTACATTTGCGATGGAACAATTTTGTGAAATAAGTACGATTAAGGTCGTAGTGTGACATTGAAAACGTGTGTTTTTTGGCACAATTAATGCCAACTTTTTTCTAGTAAATCGTACATAAATTACAAAAGTAGTTCATTAGAGACCTAGATATGTCCTTTATCTTCCTTAAAGAGAAAGAATTTTTGCAAAATGTTGATAAATAACTCTACAATCAGCTATCAGATGAATCCCTTGGGTTAAAATCAGAGCATTCCAACAGCATTAAGTATTAATAGTAATGAGCGAATCAAGGAATTATAGAAAATTAGGATAAGGTAGGTAATTTTTGAACTTGGCCATGGCCTCGAATAAGAAACCATTTCTTTTATCTGTAAGTAATTGAGGGAAACCATGAAAAACGTCAACAAGATGGCCGGGACAGGAATTACCGTTTTTCGGCGAGAGGCAGTAGGAAAAAGTCCCAGCCACATCTGGCCCCGCCGGGATTCGAACCCGGTACCTCCTGAATGCGCTCATGTCTCCATTGGTTCGTCTGCAGTTAATGCGTGTAATCAGATATCTACTCTGGCCGATTAAATGTGTTTTGTCGATATATATACCATACACATGTAGAGAGACTGTAATCTAATCTCAATCTGTCAATCTGACAGCGGGAGTAAGAGGCACTTCTGAGTTCTATGTGAAAATACCGAAGTAAATCACTTGCACACAACGGTCCCTTCAACAAACAGCACTTCAAAAGTACAAAGCTGAATACTTACAAACCTATTACCTCTATTACGTCGCTATTTATATATACGCAATTCTCGATTGTTCATTGTATAAATAAAGAATAATATTATCTATGGCAATCACTTTTCATCGATACATTGTAAACCTGTTTCGAAATTAGCTATTCAAGCAAACTTTCATAAGGGCTTAGGTAGGTTTCCAAAGCCCAAAAAAGAAATATTTTTACTATTTTTTTTCTAATATCCTAACTAATATTATAAATGCGAATGCTTGTTTGATTGTTACGCTTTCACGCCTAAACCGCTAAACAGATTTCGATAAAATTTGACAAGGAAATCCTAAAGAAGGACATAGGCTACCTTTTGTCTCAAAGGGGGTAAAATAGGAGATGAATGTCACTAACAGATCAGCACGATACTTTCCGGAACTGTTAGACCTCCAGACTTGAAATTTGGCAGACATGTTTCTTTGACTGAGTAGAAATACTAAAATAGTCTTCTAAGGTGTGATAACGGGTGAAGTACGGGGGTGTCAATGATTAACATACTCTAATTTTTAAAATACAGTTTCTATGGTCTGAAAATGTAGCTGTTAGGTCTTGATGAAGATTCCACTACTGTTGTTGTTGCCGTGTATAATTACAATCACGGGCGAATAAAATATTTTATTCAAACATATCAAAGATACACATTTGATAAGTACTTTGTGAAATTTTCACTTGAAAATTTTGGAAATTCAGTGCTTGAGGCCTCATGTCCCTTGACCCCTCAGAAAAAAGTTTTCTCACCGTTGTCAGGATAACTCATGACAGATTTATCCGAAATTAAAAAACCAAATATTTTCTGTTAAAGCTCGTTAAATTAAAATTTGAATTTTTGACGGAGCTGTGAACAAAACAACGTATTTTCCGATAAAATTTACAACACGTATTGCCTTGTAAAATTAAAAAAAAAGAATCCTTCGTTCAAGCACTAGATAATGTTATCTTGAAGAAATATACACAATTTGAACTAAATAGGTTCATAACTTTTGGAGAAATCATGAATCAACTTCAAAAATAGTTTCGAGAAAAACGCGATGGAAGTTGCTCCTGCAGGCCGTAGTTTGAACACCCTTGGTGTAGAACTTCAATTCTACTACGTTGTTTAAAAAAATACTATTACAAAAATGCAGTAACACATGCTTCAACAGCTATCCGTTTCTAAGCGTTCTCGTAAGAACTGGCTCGTGATTCAATACTTGCGAAAAAGCCAAACTCATTTCTCATCTAAAAGTGACAATGACGTAGAATAACACTAAATAGCTGACATACTAAATTAAACAAGTTTTAATATCTGCGAGATAAATTTCGCTTGCTCTACATTAAATAGTATAGTACTTTTTATGTGTTTTCAATTTACAATTTACAAACTTGTCTTTGGCATAATGTAAAAAATAACTGAAATTCTCAATTAGATTAGCAAGAAAGTGGACAAATTGATGTAAATCTTTAAACCAATTATTAATTTAGCGACGTTTCGATCATTTATTATCATTAATAAATGACCGAAACGTCGCTAAATTAATAATTGGTTTAAAGATTTACATCAATTTGTCCACTTGCCTGCTAACTTAATTGTGTATGTTTGAAAAAAATATGGACGCAACAATTTCCAAAATAACTGTAATGTTTATAACAATTAAGCTACTGATCGTATTGCAATGAATTTCAACATGATTGTACTCTTATGGTAAACAAAGCGAATAAAATATATTTAAAGTCGGTCTAGAATTGCGACCAATAGAGCTCGGATGTACGTCCATAACAGCGTAGCCAGATTTTTTTTTGCCAAGTCGGGATTTTGGAACTTTTTGAGTGAAAAAAGCGGGATTCTTTCGTCGAAAGCGGGACAGTAAAAAAACGTATATAATCAGAAGTTTTTAAATATTTATCTTTTTATTTGAGTTCAAATTACGTTTACGTGACAATAGATAGCAAAAATAGCCATAGAAAATGTATTTTAATAAAATTATGATATTTTAAATCAGATTTAGCCTATCGTTAAATAGTTGAGTCTCATTCGTCTTCTAAATAAAAAAAATAAAAAAAAAACAGAAATCAAAATCAAAAAAGTTTTATTCATTAGAAAATATGGCGTTTCAAACAATAGTCTGAGGAATGAGTGTTACAAATTGCAACCTACAATAAGAGAATAATTATTTACGCACGGTCGAGTTATCCCCGAAAAGCGGGACTGAGCCTGTCCCGCGCGGGACATTTAATTTTGATTGAAAAATCGGGACGTCCCGCCAAAATCGGAACGTCTGGCAACGCTGAGGTCAACCGACAAGTGCTGTTCGCTATTTCCAGTTGAGTTTTACAAAAACACAGACCAGCCTGAAGGGTAACGGGGATTAATAGACCCTCAAATTTTTAATCACCTGGCACGTAGAATGTCCCACCGCAACGACCTGTTTTTTTTTAATATTTCTATTTTTAGTTACCAATATTATTCTGCCTTTTAAATTTTTCAGAAAAAAAAATTGGCAAACACCTAAGTTTCAGATCCGATTATTTTTCAACTCCTTAAATAGTAAATTTCAAAATGCCTCAAGGGCCTTTTATTACAATAAAAATTTTGCTAATTTAAAAATTTGAGGGTCGGTTAAGCCCTGCTACCCTTCAACAGGTTTATGTGTTTATATTCGAATATTACAAAAGAGGTATTGTACAAATTTTCACAGTGCCTCAAATACCTACCCAAAAATGTCTAACAGCTCTCCAATAAAAACTCCTACCGCTGGCGGTGTGTAACAAAAGTATTCAAATTTTATTTGTGAAGAATGAACATTATTATTTATATAAATATTAAGAGCACTGTGGTTGGAACAATAAAAATAAAAGAATAGTTACTTCTTACCACAACAGATTTATTCAGTGGATGTACATTTCGAGAGCTAAGCTCCCATCTTCAGCAGTAAATGTACATCCACTGAATAAATCTGTTGTGGTAAGAAGTGACTATTCTTTTATTTTTATTATTATTTATGAAGTGCGAAAATCAAATTCATTTGTTATAAAACAAGTGCGTGGACATGCGCCCAACGTGAAGTATGTATAGATAGCGGATATATCAATTAACCTAGATAAGACTGTATAATTAACAAATTATATAGCCTAGCCAAATTGTAATCATCTATGGAATGCGCTTGTTGTTTTTTTGTGAAAGATCAGAGCTGGTAAATTAGAAGTAGCATCTAGTATTTAGATATCGTTTAATCGGAGCTCGAGGTGTTTTTTTTTTTGCACAAAAAATGTCTAGGCCTAGATTTACAAACTGACAAGCGTTAAAAAAATAGTAGATACACCTAAGCAAATCAGATCATGTACTTCAAATATAAAACCAAACGTTGAAAGAAAGTTTGGATGAGGAATCAAAAGAGAAAAGCTTTACCGTTTCGCTTGTGGCCAACGTTTCGAAATATTTTATTTCGAAACGTTGGCCACAAGTCAAACATCAGTAAAGCGTTTCTCTTTTGATTGTTCCAAACTTCTTTCAACGATTACATTATTGGAACAAAACAAATAATAATAATAAAAAACCCGGGTCGCAGTGCCAAAACCCTGCCGACAATATAGTGTATTTGCTTGTATAGGGCCGTGTGGTTTTATACTTTTATTATGTGAAATTAAGTTTGTTTTTGGGCAAAATAAAAAATTTAACCCCTTAATACACCCCTTAAAATAACATTTTTTTCTTAATTGTAATATTATTATCAATCTAACGTCTACACCGAATTAAATACACTCTTCAATAAATAAGTCACTATCTGCAAACTAGTGTTTTCATAAAATTTGTAAATCCGGTCCTGTCGGGCCGATTTTATTAAAATTGTGGGGACACTTTTTAGTCACTACCAAAGGTTTAAATTTCAATTTTGAAACGATTCGGAAAATTTTTTCGGTATTTTGGGGCCCAAAAACAGTTTTCAACCCCTAAAAACTACCCTTAAAATAGCCCGATTAGGCCCATTTTAAATAGGCTTCTTGCGGTGATGGATTTCAACACGTGGCCCAAATTTCGTTGAAATCAATTAACTCTTTCGAAAGTTATCGCGCGTACACATATATATATATATATATATATATATATATATATATATATATATATATATATATATATATATATATATATATATATATATATATATACATATATATATAAACATTTTTAAAAATGGTGCCAAAGTGTTTAGGAGGTTATGAAACGGCGAGAAATTTTGGTCCGGCCCCTAGGTCCCGCCATCCGACCGACGCCAATAGTGTATGTTGCCATATGACAAATACACTAATAATAAAACCAAACGTTTTGCAGGATGTATTACTATTTCTTTGAATTAGTGAAAAAATATCTGGTAGGACTACAGTCAATATAAGTCGAGCATCCCTGTTGTCTAATGTTTTAAGCATTCCAAGTTTCTACAATAGGTACAAATTAAATTACTTTGCAAATAAGGATTACAATTTGAGACACTAAATACACGACCCAAGAACAATGTTGCCATGAAACATGAAACTGCATTTTATGATAAATGCTCTACATATGTAGGGTACAAAATCTATGGAAGATTGTCTGAAATGATTAAAAAAGAAAGGCATTTGGAGAATTTTCAAAAAGAATTAAAACAACATTCTCTTATGATTTGATATCACGAATACAAATACATTCAAAAGAAAATTAAAAACATTATTGGTAAACAGTAGCTTCTATAAGTTATCGGAATATTTAAATTTTAAAAATTGTTGATGTACAACTTTATTGTTGGGTATTTATTATAATTAATTATTATTTGTACTTTGTATATTGTGACGATTCTATATCTGTAATAGGTCTTTTGATGAATAAAGTATCTATCTATCTATCTATCTATATGTATTGACGTTTTAACCGAGCTGGGTAGAGTAGTGGTGACAGCACTAGACTCGCATTCGGGATATACCGGGTTCGAATCCCGGCGGGGGCTGATGTGGCTGGGACTTTTTCCTACTGCCTCTCGCCGAGAAACTGCAATTCCTGTACCGGCCATCTTGATTGAGGTTTTCCATGGTTTCCCTCAATTAATTCCAGATAAATATCGAGATGGTTCCTTATTTGAGGCCATGGCCGATTACCTATCAAACTCCTAGTTCAAAAATTACCTACCTTATCCTAATTTCCTATAATTCCTTCATTTGCCCATTGCTATTACATACGCTGAAGTTGTAAAAAATGTAGAAAATAACGGGATGCTAGATGAAAAAATAGTAATGGTGCGAATGGCGTCTGTTATGACATAAAGTCGAGAAACGGACGTTAAACGCATTATTATTATTGACGTTTTATGTCCATTCTTCGGCAATGCAAATAAATATATGTTACTTGGCGATATTGGTAAGCTAGAAGACGATTTTATAGAGTAGAATGTCTTAGTCCAAGTCCCACACTACTCAGAATCAGCGTCGCTGAGTATTCGTAGAAGTAATTTCCCACCTTCAAACAAAAAATAACTGTTACTGACCTTTTGTTGTTTGGGATGTTTGCTAATGGAGGACTTGCCATCGATGAGAATGTTAGCGTTTTCGAATTCGACGTCGCATGGACTCGGTGGTCCCCCTAAGCTCTTTACCCAATCGTCGTCATCTGTGCAGGTCTCATCCTCGGGAGCGTCTGGTAACAGGATAATACCGCTCTCTCCAGGCTGGAAACAAAAAAACACGCATAAGTAAACAATCGTAGGTTGTACATATTAACTAAAAATTAGTGATGCAACGATTCCTATTGGCATCGGTCGGATGGTGGGACCTAGAGATCGGACCAAAATTTCTCGACGTTTCACATCATTGTGAGCAACTACGCACCATTTCTAGATGATTTTAAGGCTGTCGGAACGCTCTGAATTTAAGCCACACTACGGGGCTAAAAAATGCTGTTGCAAGGGCACCGCTGTCAATTGATTACTCTAAATTTTGGAAATATTTTGAAGATTTAAAAAACTTTTCCGAAAAAGAAAAGGTAACTTTAGGTTTGTAATGGAACAATTTTGGGAAATAGGTACGAATAAGGTCGTAGTATCACATTGAAAACGTGTTATTTGGTACACTTAATGCCAACTTTTTTCTAGTAAATCGTACATAAATTACAAAAGTAATCAATTAGAAATCTAGATTTGTCCTTTATCTTCCTAATAGAGAAAGAATATTTGCAAAATGTTGACGAATAACATTCTGCTATCAGCTGAAGCCCTATTTTTGGCTTAAATTCAGACCGTTCCGACAGCCTTAAGTTGATTCTTTTTTTGCAGTGTGTAGAAATCAAATACACGAACCAATATTTCAAGTAACTTTTTAATCAAAACCCAAAAATAAGAGGGATTGGTCACCTTAAATCTAGATCAATTCCGGGTGAACGGGCCAAACCATACATCACATAGTTTTGATTATCACAAGCTAATGTTTAAGGGTCAACAAAACCGGCACTCGGCAGTGTAATAAATAAAAAAATCATTATAATAACATAATAAACAAATATTTATATGAGATATACATAGGTTAACGACTTATCAATAAATATGCGAAGAGAAAAGGTCGTCTCTTCCATTTGCATAACATTTGAAATTGATTCTTTCCAACGGAAGTATGCTCCGGCCTAGAATGTGTACCCAAAGGTACTTAAATGTGCAAGTATGAATGATCATAATAGTACCCAGTTACTATCTAAATACGTACAGACAAAGTTAATCCAGGTCAATGTCAAGAGTTGTTTAACTAACAAGCCAAAGACTCGGAAGAAAAAAAAATATCGCGACTGCATCAATTAAAATACAAACAACAGAGAAAAATTGGTCTCCAGAAGTTGACAAATTAATGGTGCGATTCTAGCTGTTACAATGCTTTGTTAGAAGAAACGAGAATAGATAAATGTTATGCATATTTAATTTTGAGTTTGACTGTACTTTGTATACTTAAAGGTGATATCAGACGGTTCATTTTTTGATCATTTCTGTCTTTCATTCAGCATCTTTCATTCGAAGTAAAATGTCTGAAAACAAAATGAAACAATAATGAAAAAAAACCCGGGTCGCAGTGCCAAAACCCTGCCGACAATATAGTATATTTGCTTGTATAGGGCCGTGTGGTTTTATACTTTTATTATGTGAAATTAAGTTTGTTTTTGGGCAAAATAAAAAATTTAACCCCTTAATACACCCCTTAAAATAACATTTTTTTCTTAATTGTAATATTATTATCAATCTAACGTCTACATCGAATTAAATACACCCTTCAATAAATAAGTCACTATCTGCAAACTAGTGTTTTCATAAAATTTGTAAATCCGGTCCTGTCGGGCCGATTTTATTAAAATTGTGGGGACACTTTTTAATCACTACCAAAGGGTTAAATTTCAATTTTGAAACGATTCGGAGAATTTTTTCGGTATTTTGGGGCCCAAAAACAGTTTTCAACCCCTAATAACTACCCTTAAAATAGCCCGATTAGGCCCATTTTAAATAGGCTTCTTGCGGTGATGGATTTCAACACGTGGCCCAAATTTCGTTGAAATCAATTAACTCTTTCGAAAGTTATACACATATATATATATATATATATATATATATATATACATATATATATAAACATTTTTAAAAATGGTGCCAAAGTGTTTGGGAGGTTATGAAACGTCGAGAAATTTTGGTCCGACCCCTAGGTCCCGCCATCCGACCGACGCCAATAGTGTATGTTGCCATATGGCAAATACACTAATAAATTCATTAATGAACCAAGCCACCACCGCTAGATATCGGCATTCGGCAGGACGCCAAACCTAAAAGCCGAACAGACCAGCCAGTTTGGCCGGACATTTGAGTAAAAAAGTCGGACACCCTACATTATTGAGGATTTTTTTTCTCAGTATTAATAGGTACGACAAAAAAATTATGTAGAATCAAGCTTTTTCGATTATTACCATAAATCTTGTTAAATTCTAATGAAAAATAAATAAAACGCCAAATCAGTCCAAATAATTTATTTTCTATCAATCAAATAAAGCTATCAGTCAAAATTAAATTCTAGAAAAAGCCGGACACCGTTTAATTTTGGCCGGACACGCAATCAAAAAGCCTAACTATGTCCTGCTTTATCCGGACGCCTGGCAACCCTTGGTATGATTCATTCGCACTCCGAATGAGTGAAAAATGAAACGTCTGAACACAAGAAAGAACATTCATTCCGGGTGAAAAAGGGAGCATATTGAACAGCTCTAAATCTATCGTCTTAATATAATATTATTGGCAAATGTTGTGTTCACATGGAGCACGTAAGTATAAAAAACATAGCACAAAAAAATTAGAGAACTTTTTTTAGACTTGTTTGTACAACACACGTGAGATTAATTATTAATTAATATTCAGTGATGACCTTTGGGAATTCTCACACAGAAACATTTACTTAAATATCTATTATTTATTGTAATGAACACGAGTAAATTTATGTAGACATTGACACTACTTTGACGAAAAATTATTTAAATTTAAACTGAATGAAATAATTTACTATAAGTCTTATTTCTCTTAATTTCTCTTAACCTACTGTTGAGAATTGAATTAAACTTATTACCTACAGTATTTTCCTTTAAGTACTAATATTTTCAGGATTCTGTATATCCCATGAAAAAACGGAATCCGGATCACTCTAGGCCTTAGGGTCTATCTTATTTTCTATGAATCTACAGGACCAAAAAAGTTGAAATTTGGTACGCATATAGAGTTAGATAACCTATAACGTAAATAACTGAATTCAGATTTTGGGGGTTAATTTTGAGGGGCAAAATAGAAAACTAAAAAAAATGCAAGTACATATTTATATTTTTTAACAGCGTTGGCAAACCAGTCATAATAATAATAATAATAATAATTTATTTCATCCAAGGACCATACAGCAGGTATAGGATAAGTCAATATACATTAAAATTAATCATTAAAATAATCATCGACACTGTAATACATCTTATCAAGTAAAAAATTTTTAAGTGCTCTTTTAAATTTATAAAACATCAATAAAACATTTAATATTGGCTGGCAATTTGTTAAACAATCGGGTTGCCATGGGCAGAGGACCATTTTTAGTAACTGTAAGTCGACTAAAAGGAACACGAATCTCTTTTTTAATTTTAATTTAAATAGCTCTATATAAGCAAATTTTTTTCTAAATAGACTGGCAGACGTGAACTTAAGTTCTTGTTTCGCATTAAAGATCAATTATTATCTTGTATACTGATTAACGGACCCCTCCTTTGTTGTACCTGCAGTTCCGAGCATGACGTAACACCAATTTGGTATCCGATTGTTACGGAAGTATGGAGTGTTGTTTATAGTTAAATTGCTTTATTACAGTTCCTTGTTTGTAGCAATTATAAAAAAGATTGACGTGAACATAGCTATGTATTTATTATGTGTTGGACACTGCAAAAACATGTAACAGCTGAAGCAATAAACATTAACGAAATTATAATTAATAAAACGTTATAATTACCGATTATCTAATCGCAATTACTAAATTGCATTCTACGATTTTATCACCAAAAACGCAGTAGCTAAAGCCTGTGATATTTAACGACGATTAAAATTAGAGTTTAAAAAAACTAAAACAGCACGCTTTTATGAACTAAAAAATGCAAAAATAATTTGCCAATAAAATTAGCTTTAGTGTAAAAAGCGTGGAGTGTTATCACTTTAAATTTTCATAATAGTTCTACGTTTACAATTAGCTAGTAAATGAAAATTTATTACCGATATTAAGCACTCCACGCTTTTTATAGTAAAACTAATTTTGTTGTTAAATTATTTTGCATTTTTTAGTTCATAAAAGCGTGTTGTTTTAGTTTCTTAAACTCTAATTTTAATTATAAAACTAAAAAACAACATTGGCTTTTACTATAAGGCACGCATGGCAACGTACGTCACTTTACAGCGTGTTTGCTGCAATTTTTCAAGTTTATTTATCCTGATGATCCTGGTCAAAATAATGGGACAAACTTATTAAATTATTGTATTGTCATCGGTCCTTGATTAGTGTGCAAAGTTTCAGTTTAATCTGACGTTTTGAAGTAGGGGAATTTCACGTTCAAAGATTTCATTACAAACAAACAAACATACAGGTAAAGCTAATCAAAGTGTGTAAAAAAGTACTTTGCTATCCTGGTTGAGGTTTCCCTTTCAGATAAGGTTACCTCGTTGCCGTAGCTATTGAATTTAAGGTAGGGCAGCGGTGGTTCCAGGTAGGGCGGAATAATCTAGTCAATCGATTTTCGTTGTACTTGACTGATGAATCTGAGCAGGGCCGCATTTAGGACGGGGCCAGCGGGGCCATGGCCCCAACCATTCAAGGGCCCCCACCAATGCGGCAAAAATTTTAAAAATTATGAGTTTATTTTAAAAATTAGTCCCGATTCTGATAGAGATGAAGAAAAAAAATTTGATGTAGTTATTTTGGCAGTCATTGATGAACGATTTGGTTTCTTGGCTGAAATGACCACAATTGAAGTTTCTCAGTTGGAACTGAAGGCTAAAAATCTAGTACATTCTTATCCTGAAGATTTGGAATTGAATTTGGCTAATGAATTAATTCATTTCGTCACTTTCGCAAAACAGTACGAAAAGAAAACGGGTGAAACGAATGAAATTTTTTTCTATCGAATAATTTTGCAAAACAATGTACAATCTACTTTCTGCAACGCAGAAGTAGCACTTCGTATGTACTTATCGATGATGGTGACGAATTGCAGTGGGGAAAGATCTTTCTCGAAACTAAGGATAATTAAGAACAGATTGCGGACAACAATGTCTCAAGATCGCTTGTCGAATCTCATCCTTCTTAGTTCGGAAAGTGGCATACTTCGCGAGATGGACTTTGATGATATTGTCAAAACTTACGCAAATCAGAAATCGCGCAAAGGTTTTTTTACTTAAAATCGCAAAGCTGTCAGTGAGCAACACACGTTACAAGAATAAAGTTTTTAATATATGTCGTGCGTAAGCATGTCGTTTTATTGAAGAATACACGATTTTACCCAGAGAAACTATAGGGGCCTCCACCAAATGAATGCCCCAGGGCCTCCAAATTCTAAATGCGGCCCTGAGTCTGAGTGAGTGAGGTAGTACTTAATTGTCGAGAGGGAGATAAGAACAAAAAATTCATTTATTAATCTTTTATTAACCTGCAGACAATTTCCCACCCAAATATAGGAATGCCGATATACTTACGAAATTGGTAAGACTTGTTTACAAGTATTTAAAGAGATAAGAGAAAGTGCATTAAGTGGTGAACTACTTTACTTACATCACACTGAATATGTGCGCGCGCATACAACATGACCTTGAACTTCCTGTACCTCATACGAGGGACGTTGGACAATTTGTTTCGCCGTTGCGACTGATCGAGCGTTGAGTTATTATAATGTGGGTTATTATGTCACAATCTAATATGGCAATAAATGCACATTTGTCATACAGTGAGACCCCGCTTAACGCGGGAGTTACGTTCCACACATCATCTAACGAAAATTATTCGCGCGTCTTCGTACATAATCGGTTCGAAATCGAGTAACATCAAGTACGTGCCATGGATCTAAAAGCCTCGGAAGTTAGATGCAAATGGAGGCTTGCGCAGGTACAGTCGGTAAAAAACTACAAACTTGCGCTATATTAATATTTTTAATTTTTCTTTAATCTAAAGGTCTAATTCCTCGCATAAAGTCATCCAAAAAATTATTTTTCGTACTTGTCTATGCAAAACTGTATTAGGCATCTTGATCAATTAACAATCAAAGAAACAACAATAGCTTACTGGACTGTACTTTATAGCGGGAAAGTGACAATTGACAAGACAGCCAGCGATAACCAATCACCGACGAGCGCCCGTTCTGTGCCGGTAACTGGGAAGTGGTGGGAGTCTTCCTTTCCCACAAAACAACCAGGACGGCTCTAAAAAATGCATTTGCGACGCTGTTTGTGACTAGCTTCAGAACCTTTTAGAACCGTGACGCGTATTATAATTTGAAATCAAAGCAAGGCAAGTAATTTAATATCAAGTCACGTTTCGGCAATTTCAGCATTGACTCTCTGAAGATGGCAAGAAGCTTGCCGAAACGTTAGATTAAATGCAATTTACATAATTCAGTATTTGCTTTCTTCGATCCTGTGCCACCTAGGTTATCCTAAGAAATTTCTTCTGTTCTAATTATGGTTACATAGATAGATAGATAGATAGATAGATTTTTTATTGTAACACTAATAAAAGTATACAATAATCGTCAACAAACAAACAAAATATATAATTCGTATAAGATATAATCTACTCCAGAAAGTTTTTATAGTTATAAAGACATTTTTCAAGAAGTAGATCTTTAATTGTTTTTTTGAAATTATAATAATTCATTTCTTTTATATTGTTTGGTAAAACATTATAGAATTTTAATGCCCAGTAATTAGGTCCGTTAATTAATTTACCAGTTTTATATAGAGGCAATCTAATATCTTTATTGCCTCGGGTACTATATGAGTGTACTTCATCCACTGTCTGAAAGCTATTTAAGTTATTTTTGACATACAGTAAATTATTGAAGACATATAAAGACGGTAGTGACATGATTCTTAGCTTTTGAAATATTGGTTTGCAATGTGCAAGTCTATCTTTTTGAGAAATGATTCGAACGGCTCGTTTCTGAAGTTTGAACACTCGTATAGCCTCCGGGGCATTCCCCCACAGAATAATCCCATATTGCATTACTGAGTGGAAGAGACCATAGTAAATGTTTAAGACACACTCGTTAGAGACAAATTTTGTAATTCTCCTCAAAAGATAAATTGTCTTAGTTAGCTTATGACATATTGAATCAATATGTGTGTCCCATTTTAAAGCACTGTCTATGTGAAGTCCAAGGAATTTTACACAGCTTTTTGTGTCATCCCCCGAATCACGATATTGCATAATACAATGTTGAGTTTTTTCTATATTTAATTGTAAATGGTTACTAGAAAACCAGGATATAGCTTCCTCTTGTGAAACGCATTTTACGTTTTCTCTCAAATCTTATATATAATAAATCTTGGTTAACACAAACTCTTTTTTTCTTTACGACGATGAAAAGAAGTGCTTTTATAGCTTTAACATGGCATGGTACAAGACAAAACGCTTACCAAAAGAATAAAGAAGTGTCTGTTTATACCAACGTAAAAAGTTCTTTAATATAAGTTATGAACTTATGAGACTAAGCCAACAAACAAGAGAAACTGCAACGGAGTCAAAGATTACAGGACTATGTAACAGGACGGGGATTCTACATGAAAGTCGACAGGGAACACAGAAAAAGTTATAAATGAAACCACGGAAATAAATGATCTTAATAAAAGAAGTTGATTTCCATTATAGGAGCACAGCAATTTGTTAAAAACTTTTTTCTTTCTTGTTTTATGTCCTCCTCCGAAACTGTAGAACGTTTCAATATAATAATAGAAAACTCAAATTCGATAAAACTTTAATCTGCTAAAAGTTTCGTCAGTAAAAATAAAATGTTGAAAAAAAGTAAGTTTATTATTTTTTTTAAATCGCTGTCAGTCGGTTCCGCAATTTATTTTTATTTTTTAAAAGTTTTTTAGTTACACTGCTTACCATAAAAACTGTATGAAGTTAACAGCTGGAAAACATCTTTTTATTACTGATTATTCAAAAACAAAATGGCCAAACATCGTACTTGGAATATTTCTTTATGCTGTTATTTATTTTCTTTTGTCACGTTATAATAACTTGCTCTTACTCCTTAAGGCTGTCGGAACGCTCTGAATTTTGTTTGTGCTGAGACCCAGCGGTAAGGGGCGAGGTAGGCAAAAGACATATGTGGGTGTGACCTTCTTTAGCTCTGTCTTGCTCAAATCATCCGCATGTTTCAATTTTTGGCTGATGCCAACTACGAGGCTAAAAAATGTTATTGCAAAGGTGCCGCTGTCGACAGATTACTCTCATTTTTGGGAATATTTTGAAGATTTAATAAACTTTTCCGAAAAAGGAAGAGTCACTTTAGGTTTGTGATGGAACAGTTTTGTGAAATAAGTACGAATAAGGCACAATTAATGCCAACTTTTTTCTAGTAAATCGTACATAAATTACAAAAGTAGTCCATTAGAGACCTAGATTTGTCCTTTATCTTCCTTATAAAGAAAGAATTTTTGCAAAATGTTGACCAATAAGTCTACAATCATGATGACAGCCGAAGCTCTATTTTTGGCTTAAATTCAGAGCGTTCCGACAGCCTTAAACCGAACCTATTGCATTAGCCCAGAATAGTCAGCTTTAAAATTTTACAACAACCTTCTTGTTGAGTTGCTGAAGTCACTGCCCTTTCCTAAATTAGAAAGTGAGCTGAAGACTTTGCTAATTAAATCTTGTTTATATTCAATTAATGAATTTTATTCGATTAATTATAATTATTAAAACTACTTACTCCTATAAATATATTCTATTCTATTTTATTCTAATCTATCTTCATTGATAGGCTGTCGAAATGTTTTGATGTTATCTATAGCTAGTGTTGCCAGATGTATCGCTTTTAGCGAGACATCCCTTTTTTTCAGCCCTCTCAGGACACGTCCCGCCAGCATCTTGAACGAAACACCCAAAATCCCGCTTTTTCATATATGTAGCAAAAGCGCGGTAGATACTTAAAAAAAATTGAGCGAGTCATACAGTAGTCGTCAATGATATGTAACAACAAATCTATACTAATATTATAAAGCTGGAGAGTTTGTTTGTTTGGTTGGTTGAACGCACTAATCTCTCGGGAACTACTGGTTCGAATTGAAAAATTATTTTTGTGTTGGATAGTCCATTTATAGAGGAAGGCTATAAGCTATACTAGCTGATACCAGCGTATTCTTTATTATATTAAACGCAAACAAAGTCGCGCGTATCAGCTATTATTCTATAAGAAAGATCACTGAAGCATAATATGTCTTAATCCGGGCGAAGCCTCGTTAGTAATAAAAATAAAATAAAGTTAATAAATATTGTACAATGGTAGAGAACCTTTGGTGTGCGAGTCTGACTCGCACTTGGCCATTTTTTTTAAGCCGTGAGAGTCTACATTTACCAAACGATATTAGATTACACAGGCTATATAGTAAGCTATCATTTGTCACACAAAATTGACATGAATGGGTGTTACGGTGAACGGGAACCAAATCGGCTCAATTTACTCGATAATATGCATTATACACACAAGAAGGTTACATTAAATAGCATAACCATTCACAGTAGACCTGAACAACCTACCAACAAAATAAAAATTTAATTAAAAATTTAAAAAACCCCCGACACAAAAAAACCTACAAAAAGTTAAAAAATAACATTTCTGAGCCTGGTTATATTGGCCCAAATGATAAGTCCCGGCTGAATGCTATATGACCGCCTTATAAAAAACACTGCTTTTTACGACATTGCTTAGTACGACATACCGCATTAAGTGACTATACATTTAATGTAATATCTTCGGAGAATTATATCTGTTAGAACGACCAGCTGTGTTGTAAACAAAATTCGTACGCACAGAAGTGTTCCAAACAAACTAAAATTACAGATTTTATGTATACAGAAAAATGATAATGACAATGTGAATATTATTCCTATTAATATCTATGGATTTATATTCATTCAATAATACTACATACTTAATACAAAATTACTTTGTACCTCGAAAACATCACCAGTTGTTACGACTTTCGGTTTTTACGACCAAATATGAGTAGACCTTTCGATGTCGTTATAACAGATTTTGACTTTATACAATAATTAAAGTGTATTAATTATAATAATACATTTTCATCCAAGTTCCTACTTTATTTTTGAACTTGTATAAATCATGAACGTTAATATCAATTTGGATGTGTTAAAATAATATTTACTGGCCCTAAATACGGCATGTTCTCCACGCCTATCCTAGGAGCGAGTGCCATTATCGGCGGGATTCGCGCCTGCTGTCATTAATCATAATTTCAGTTTATTGATCCTATGTCAACGAGGCCGTTTCATCTACTTACATAATAATCTAGTAGGTAGGTAATATATATTAAGTAATCGCTCGTCAGCATTATCTAACTGATGATACACTATTTAACGTAAGCATCTTAGTGAAGGCGGCTGATCTCTCAGATTGTAAAATATCTCTCGGGAAATTTCGAATGGTGGTCGCAAAATTCATTTTATTTCTGTTTTTATTAGCTGTAATTAAGCATTAAGCTTCACACAATTTCCCTTGCTGCTTAAAAATTTCGAAATACATATATTTTTGCCCAAAAAATTAAATACAAAAACGTGATAAATGTTCATCTTTGTTTGATTTATTTTAATGTTATATATGATTGTTTAAACGAAAATGTTAAGTATATTTTCGTTTATTAAAAACCTTAAGTAACCGATACCCGGGGGACTCCCCCTACCTACCCAAAAATGTCTAACAGCTCTCAGACTATTACGCATGTCATGAAATAAAACATGATAAAAATCAGACTACAGTCTCTCACGTCTAAAAACAATGCATAACAGTAGTTGTCTATAATACATGGGTAATCTAATATGGTAATGGTTTTTGCATTGTAATGAATAATGATATCCACATACCTGTCTATGCTAGCGTTCCGGTCCGGCTTCACTCGGATTTGTAAACTCCCTATTACAGTCAAAGCCCTCTAAGTGCACGCTCTCTAAATGCACACGCTCTCTTACTGCACACGAACTCGCCCTCTAAGTGCACGTTCCCCAGCCCCCACTTCGAATAATCTGCGACCAATCACGTGCGACCGTAAGCGCGCTATTTTCAAACTTTCCATTTCCATCATATTCATAGAGTTTTAGAGATATTGTTTATAGCAGGGGTGGCCAATAAGTCGATCGCGATCGACCGGTCGATCGCGAGGCCAATTTTGGCCGATCTGTAGCTACTTTGAATTAATAAATATTGTTAATAATTATCCATGTTCTCGTAAATCCCCTGGACGCGAGTTTTTTCGCCGTTCATCTCAAAAACTTAATAAGTGATTTAAGAAATAAAAAATTGTTTTAAACATATATGTATTTCACTTATCTACCCATACCTCGCTGGAATGCACCTTATACTGAAACATAGTGTCTAAACATAGTATGCATTTCACACCCCTTAGACTTCGCCTATGCAAACAAGTCGATCGCGACATATTTTTAAGATAAAAAGTAGATCTTATATACAGAAAAGTTGGCCATCCCTGGTTTATAGCATCTGATTGAATAAAGATAGCTATAGGAGTTAGAAGAGTGGGGATGAAAAAGATCGTAGGGGAAGTGTGCACTTAGAGGGCTTTGACTGTAATCTAAATTAAATGGTGTAAAGGACAATTTTGGTCTAAATTAAATACTTAAGACAACTAACATATTTATTTAAATAAAGATTAATACCATGTCGGTAAAACACCTTCGCAAATAAAGCATTCTTTTAGACCAAATTTGAAAATCATAAATATGGTTATTGTGAGTCAACCTTAAAAGATAACACATATGCTATCGTGGACTTTTTGTTACAACTTTTTAAGAGGAATTAATCCACCATACATTATTTTCGTGTAACTATTTACGTAACGCACGTCACGGAAGCTCTCAAGACTTCATTCACAAATAGCACAGCTTATTTTCGCAAAATGTTTATAAATCATAACCTATAACCTTCCTAGATAATTCCTCTTTCTATTGTTGAAAACTATATGAAAATTCGTACAGCAGCAACGGGGGACTTTATACAGTGGCATTTATAACGAACTCGGTTGTAACGACTTCTTGGTTATAGCGACATCCCTTGATTTAAAGTACACTTTTAGAGGAAAATAATTTGACTATAGCGACTTCGTAACGTCGATGTCAGGTATAGCGACTAGTTTTAATGAACCATTTGTAACAAGTCCCTAGAAATCCCATGCAGATTATGCGACCGAGTCTACACACAAAGACCGATTCATAGATTCATTCATAGAATCATAAAGCTTTCTTATCTTTTGTTTACATTCACAGATGATCAGCAGCTGTAATAATACGCTTTTGTTTATAAAATGTTCAGATATAATACTCGCCACGGTTCTAAAAGGTTCCGAAGTTAGTCACAAACAGCGTGGCAAATGCATATTTTAGAGCCGTCCTGGTTGTTTTGTGGGAAAGGAAGACTCCCACCACCTCCCAGTTACCGGCACAGAACGTGCGCTCGTCGGTGATTGGTTATCGCTGGTTGTCGCGTCACTTGTTGCTTTCCTGCTATAAAGTACAGTCAAGTACCTACGCTATTGTTAAGTTGTTTCTTTGATTGTTAATTGATCAAGATGCCTAATACAGTTTTGTATAGACAACCACGAAAAATAATTTTTTGGATGACTTTATGCAAGGAATTAGACCTTTAGAATAAAGAAAAATTAAAAATAATAATATAGTGTGAGTTTGTAGTTTTTCAACTGACTGTACCTGCGCAAGCCTCCATTTGCATCTAACTTCAGAACCTGTTAGAACCCTGGCGCGTATTAAAGGTAAAGTTAAGGAGGTTCGAGACGATTTGCAAAATAATACCGTATATAGCGACTTCCGGATATAGCGACGAAATTATAGTCGTCCCTTCATCGTCGTTATAACCGAAATCCACTGTATGTACAGATAGAGTCTAATTGGTTTGAAATGGCTCAGAGATACAGCAGACATCTCACTCGTCATTGTATAACCATTACCATCTGTCCGAGAGAGCGAGAATGCAACACTACCGTTGGGTCATTTCAAAATAATTTACTTATGCATTGTCAGGGAATTGGCAAAGTTAAAATAAATCATTGACCGTGAAATATTCACCAGGCGTAAACAGACTCCAGTGGGTACGTAGAGTGCAACGACTGCACTGATTTCAAACTAAACTCAATTCTTTATAGCATACTCCTTTTGTTTTCATTTTCAAAACATTAAGGTAGTTGTCGTGGTACAATATTGTCAAAAAGTTCTAGATTATACGCGCCACAAAAGTATACTAGCTTGTAGCTAAGTGATCCATAATTTGTACGCAAGATTGTACCCGTGGAAACGTAACCCATACAGTATTCATATGCATGGATACTTTTCTATAAATTCTTGAACTTTAAACCGTTATTTATAAATAATTAGACGGTCAAAAAAATGTTCTTATTTTTTTTAAACTCATAACAAATGCATTGAAAGACTGTCAGTTTTTGGAAAGTTTCTGACAGTTAGTTCTTTTTTTATAAATAAGAAACTGGTTCAGAGCTACAGAGGTCGTATACAATCAATGTTAATTATCCAACTTTTAATTGAATTTTTCTTGGTTTATATATGGTCGATCGACTTCAAATTTTCAGGGTAATTGTATTATCATGTCCTTAATAAGTATACAAAAATTAAGAATTTTCTGACGGTGTGCCTTAACCACGATAACTACCTTAATGCCCAATAATTTCTATTGCACACTGAGTGTACATTTTGGATCCACGAAGTAAAATATAAGAAGTTCAACGCAATGTTAAATAAAATATGTATTTGGAAAAAAAATATAAAAAAAATATAAAGCTTTTATTGCTGTGTGCCAAAAAAGATAAAAATAATGTTTAATAATCAAGGTATGTAAAAGCGCGGGTTGTAAGCTTTACGGTAGTTAGGGCCCACGCTTTTACAATTATGAACCTACATTATTAAAAATTATTTTTATACTTTTTAGTACCCTGAAATGAAAGCATGCCTTCAACATTTCTAATCTACGTTTTGTATTTTGTGAATAAAACCACGTGTGTTAATAAGTAGCTACTGTTTTTTTTATGCAAGAAAAGTCACGTCCTCCATGGCCTCTTTCAATTTTAATACTATACTCAACTTCAAGGTTACCTCAACTCAGATTTTCTGACATTTCATAAAACCCAACATATCTAAAGAAGTATACTGACGAATCATGACGAATGAAGACGTTTTTCTTATAAAAAAATAAAAACAAAACAGTGCAGTGGCAGTTTTACAGTCTACCGTGACGTTTCGTGACGTTTTTATTTTCTCGGATTCAACAGTGCTGCCAACAACTGTGCGAATATATACAATTCCCTTTATGGTCATGATTCATGAAATATACAAATTGTACATGCATCTGTGACCACAAAACAAAATGGCTTATGAGAGATTTTTGGTAAATTTAATAACGATTATGCAGTTTGTATAGGCCTGCCATCCGTCCAGGATTCCCTGATTTGTCGTAGTTTAGAGGGCGTGAAACCCGGGCACTTTCTGTGTCGGGGAAATCCCGATTGATTGAAAGATAGACAATAAATTAAAATAAAACTGAGTTAAAAATTCATTCGTTATCATAAGCTGCATACAAGAAGTTTCAACTTTTGTTACCAGAATACTTTAGAAAGAGAAGAGCATATTATTTTATTTGGGTATTTTGTTTCGCAGTAGTTTATATCGCAAACAAGCTGCATCAATGAAAAAAAAACGAAAATGTGTACAATATTGTTATTTTAATATTTTTAATATTATATTATATGATAATATTATATATTTTTAATATATTTAATATTTTAATATTTTTATCAGGAGTGTCAGAAAAAAAACTCAATTTCACCCAAATGTTCGGGGTTTTTAAAGTTTTTGTCCGGCGTCAGCGATTTAAGTGACAGCAGCCCTAAGTTTGTATAATTATCCAGTTCCTTATTGCAATGGAAAGACACAGCACTGTCGATCACATGTCTTTAGGTATCGTCCAATTACTAGAACTTCTCGAAAACGCTTATTCATGTAAAATGTATCTCGATATATGTATATACACTAAATAGCTGTTTCCCGCGGCTTTGCACCCGTGAAGTCGTGTTTTTAATATAAAAAAACCCG
The DNA here is from genome assembly GCA_034508555.1 of Venustoraphidia nigricollis. Lineage (NCBI taxonomy): Eukaryota > Metazoa > Arthropoda > Insecta > Raphidioptera > Raphidiidae > Venustoraphidia > Venustoraphidia nigricollis. The sequence goes on from JAVRKA010000008.1 coordinate 1,140,145, forward strand.
GGTCGCAGTGCCAAAACCCTGCCGACAATATAGCGTATTTGCTTATACAGGCAGTATAGCTTTATTATGCGAACTTAAGTTGTTTTTTGGGCAAAATAAAAAAATTTACTCCTTAATACACCCCTTAAAGTAACATTTTTTTCTTAGTTGCAATATTACTATATACATCGAACCTCTATACCAAATTATATACAACAGACAGTAAATAATTTACTATTTGTAAACTAGTGTTTTAATAAAATTTGTAAGTCCGGTCCTATCGGGTCGATTTTATTTAAATTTTAGGGACACCTTTTAATTACTACTAAAGGGTTAAATGTCAATTTTGAAACGATTCTGAGAATTTTTTAGGTATTTTGGGGCCCAAAAACATTTTTCAACCCCTAAAAACTACCCTTAAAATGCCCCGATTACGCCCATTTTAAATAGGCTTCTTGCGGTGATGGATTTCAACACGTGGACCAAATTTCGTTAGTTATTGCCCGCACATATATATATATATATATATATATATATATACGTATATAAATATATACATATATACACATTATACATATATATACATATATACATATACATATATACATATATACAATATACATATATATATATATATATATATATATATATATATATATATATATATAAACATTTTCAAAAATGGTGCCAAAGTGTTTAGGAGGTTATGAAACGTCGAGAAATTTTGGTCCGACCCCTAGGTCCCGCCATCCGACCAACGCCAATAGTGTATGTTGCCTTATGGCAAATACACTAAAAATGTTTGACTGCCCAAAAAAAGGAGCGATGTGTTTTTCAGGGTATTTTCGTATATTTTCTTTAATATAGGTACCTTAAACAATGTATTTTAAAATTATAAAAATATACAAATTTGTACTTCTCATAACGAGACCATCCATTTGATATGTCACATGACGCACTTGAAAAATAAATGTTCTAATTTGGTCCTTAAAATTAGTTCCCAAAATCGTAATTCATTTATTTACGATGTACTTCCGTGATTGAGTCGTCTAACTCTTTAGATGTACTAAATTTCAACTTTTTTCATCCAGCAAATTCGGAGAAAATAAGCTGACACACATGAGAGTGACCCTATAAGGGTTCTGTTTTTTCATCGGATGTACAGAACCCTAATAAAGCTAATAAATAACCAAAAATTCATCATATGACGTTTTGTTTTGTTACACAGACTGTACTATGTACAGTCAGCATAAAAGATTGCATATACAAACAAACATGTATTCAAAACACACGTGTGCAATGTTATATTATGCAAACGTTAAATTTTGACCCGTAACAGACGTGTGGAGAATAAACAAAAAGCTGGTTTTAAACAAGTTACCACCCAAAAGCTTAAACGCGTCGTCAAAGTGTATTTTTTATTCATATTGCGTATAGGTACGCTGTCCTTTACAAGGCTGGATTTAGAAGTTATCAAAAACGCGGTCGTACCTCATCAATGATTTATGTAGGTTCTGTTCCAACTGCCCTAGCACTGGCTTCTGCCAAGTTGGGCTGGATTATTCCAATATCAAAAATTATAATTATTATAGAAAACAGTATCACGGGTAATTGGAATTATTAAAATAAATCAATTTAAACACTCATTGATTGCAACGTTTCGTCTTTTCTTTAATTAAATTAGTGTTTAAATTGATTTATTTTAATTATTCCAATTACCCGTGATACTGTTTTCTATTATAACATATATCTGGAATTGAACTTTAAAGATGAATTATAATTATTTTTTATCAAAAGTATTCTTAAGCTTTTTGAAGATTATATTGCAATGAATTATTTGCATGTACAATAAGACCCCGCTTAACGCGGGTGATACGTTCCAATATGTTTCAGCGCTAAACGAGATCATCTTAATACGTAGATAATAGGCATACGTGAAACAGAACCGAGAATAAGACAATTTGTTAGTTTTTTTTTTGTTTAATTTTGTAACATTTATTGTTAAATGCTCTTTTTATCACATTAATAATTATAGATTTATTAATTGCTAATATCGATTTCTGTTCATAAAACATTTACGAAAATCAAATAAAAGTTCGAATAAGAATTATGTTTGTGATGAAGAAGGTTCCTCATTTGACATATTTTGATTTATGTAAACAAGTCATCTAATGTCGTTTGCCTTTTTCTGTTTCGTTCAGCAAGCTGTTGTCAATAGCAAGATATTGCATCAATGATACTTCGTCTTGTCTTTGAATTTCTATTAACATTTGAATCATTTTGTATATAAACTGATCCATAATTTACGTTATAGTGGCTAAACTTTTTTTTTTTAAACCGTGTAATACTGAAACAGTGTTAAGCGAAGCAACGTTAAGCAAGGTCTTACTGTATTTTAATAGATGAATGGACTTTCAGTCAATCAATTCCGTTGGCATTTATGTGGTAAGAGTCAACGTAACAACTAATTCAACATTTTTCTGTTTCGTTCAGCAAGCTGCTGTCAATAGCAAGATATTGCATCAATGACACTTCGTCTTGTCTTTGAATTTCTATCAACATTTTAATTATTTTGTATAATCTGATCCATAATTTACGTTATAGTGGCTAAACTTTTTTTGTTAGACACCGCGTAATACTGAAACAGTGTTAAGTGGAGCAGCGTTAAGCAAGGTCTTACTATATTTTAATATAGACTTTCAGTCAATCAAATCCGTTGGCATTTATGTGGTAAGAGCCAACGTAACAATTAATTCAACATTTTTCTGTTTCGTTAGGCAAGCTGTTGTTAATAGCAAGATAAAGCATCAATGATACTTCGTCTTGTCTTTGAATTTCTATCAACATTTGAATCATTTTGTATAAACTGATCCATAATTTACGTTACAGTGGCTAAACTTTTTTTGTTAAAAACCGCGTAATACTGAAACAGCGTTAAGCGGAGCTGTGTTAAGCAAGGTCTTACTGTATTTTAATATAGATGAATGGACTTCCAGTCAATCAATTCCGTTGGCATTTATGAGGTAAGAGTCAACATAACAATTAATTCAATTGGTTTGTATGTGTATACATAATATTGTTCCGTTCGTGTGTAACAAAGGCAAGAGCCCTGCGGAACGGAACATCAGACCACTCGACGTGAAAAATGATCGTTTCTGTCTCAAGGATGTAATACAATACAACAGTACATATTATGCATTGTACATTGTTCTCTCCAAAAAGGATTTTTTGTTTAGAAGGTAAACACGCAAAAGAATACACTCAACAAAACATAACCATATTCCACACCTCATCCTCTAGCTCAAGCATCCCTCTTTTTAAAATCTCCTCAATACACTGGTCGAAAATGCCAGGAGCGCGATATCGTGCTTTTGCTCCCGAATTAGAGATGGAAAAACGGGTATTTTTAGTGATCTGCATCTTTGCATCTGGATCCCGTATGTGAGACGGCTCACTGAACCGGTTCAAAAAGAGCCGAGTTCTGAATATGTTACTACAGTCTGCCACTGAGTTACCCAGTTCAATCAATCATATCACGACCTGTATAGAATCAAGAATGCATAGCCAAACATGTGATGCATGAGTCATTTGAGCTGACAGATGCATCAAAGCAAGAACGGATACGTAAGTGTGTTAAGTGTTTCACTGAGTTATGCGGATCCGTTGATCCGTCGGCTCAAAAAAAAGTGAGTCGGCTCTCACGGATCTTCTATCGGAGTCGGCTCTTTGAACCGGTTCAGATCTGAGTTACCCAACTCTATCCCGAATAATAGAGAGTACAGAACAAGATTGGTGACTTTTTTGAAGGAGCTCAATATTTTTTTATAAGTTTTTTTTTATTAGCATATCCACTGCCGAGTACAAATGATTTATCCGTCTTTCATCATAATTTTACGCTTGACTGATCGATGTAAGAAAAATTAACACTTCTAATCTATTGAATAGAAGATAATTGAATCTATCATATTAATTATCAATTAATACAATCGCAAGTTAAATGTTAGACATCCGCGTCGGTCGATTCTCTAACAATAAGGATTTGTTTAAAACAAATATGATGATGAAAACCGGATATTAATAATTTATGAAGAGAACCCAACAGGAAACAAACAAAAATGATAATGAAATAATAGACGCAGCCGTCACGCATGTGTGCGAAAGTGAAAATTAGTATCATAAATATTTTGTGTTATTGTAATGCAATAGATTAGAAGTATCTATCAAATAATAGCCCGAGAGTTGTTAAACATTTTTTGGGGTAGGTATTTGAGGCACTGTGAAAATTTGTACAATACCTCTTTAGTAATATCCGAATACAAAAACACAGACCTGGCTGAGGGGAAGCAGGATTTAACCGACCCGTCAAATTTATAATCACCTGGCAAGTAGAATGTCCCATCGAAACGACCTGCTTTTTTGAATATATCTATTTTTAGTTACCAATATTATTCTGTTTAAATTTCAGCGTGCCTCAAAGATATTTTTTAAAAGTATAATTTTGCAAACACGTCTGGCCAAGTTTTAAACTCGATTAAGAAATCTGACTTTTTTTATTTTTCAACTCCTTAAATACTAAATTTCAAGGTGTTACAGTTACAAAATGTCTCAAGAGCTTTTTAATGCGTCAAAATTTTGCTAATTTAAAAATATGAGGGTCGGTTAAGCCCCGCTATCCCTAAGCCTAGTCTGTGTTTTTGTATTCAGATATTACTAAAGAGGTATTGTACGAATTTTCACAGTGCCTCGAATACCTACCCAAAAATGTCTCACAGCTCTCCTACTATATATAATACACGAGGAGTCAACAGTTCCTTTCTTTAAACAAATATTAATTCTATCGAATAATGAATAGAAGCAAAGCCAAGTTTAAATATTGTATTCACTATTCATAAGAAAACAATAACTAAATGTAAGGTAAATTCACCTGTTAAAGGTATTTTTTTATCAATTTTCAAACGTTTATATAGGTTTCTAGGATAGTGTACCTCAAAAAGAATAAACAGAATCCATCGTGTTGTTTGTCACAGCCAATTTCCTCAGAAATAATGTAACATAGAACTTGAAAGGCATAGTAATACGACTTATTAACCGACATATTTTAAACTATATTTAACTATCTTAAAAATATAAAATTATGATAGTAAATTAATTATGTTTTTAGGGTTGAAGTTATTACAAATAGGATGTTCTAATTAATAATATTTGTAAATAAATTACTATGTATATATGTATATTTATTGTTGAGTAAAATATCGTTTAGATTCCAAGCTCTAACGTGCATGAAATGTTGAAACGGAAATAATGATGTCGCTTATCTAAGGGGAAAAACAATTACTATCGATTACGGAAAACTGCTATAAAATATTTAAAAAAATGTATAAATATGGAAATTGAAATAAATAAGTATACCCTATCTATATAAAATTATAATGTCAAAATAACAGCTTTTTACTAAATGCATATGGAAGTATGTACGGTATTTATATCAAAAAACCTATTTTTAAAATTTTTGTGTGTTTGTTCCGGTTAATCTCCGAAACGGCTGGACCGATTTTGACGGGACTTTCACTGACAGATAGCTGATGTTATAATGAGTAACATAGGCTACGTTTATTTTAGAAAAATAATTAGGGTTCCACGCAAACAAATTAAAAATAAAAATTTCCCGAGAGCATATTTTATAATCTGAAGAACCTTAACATAAACTTTTAATATTTGAAGAAAATCGTAAAACTATAAACATCATAAATTTGTTCCTTACGAAACCTATAAAATATATTTAAATTATAACTTCAGGTAATCTTTTCAGTAACGAATTACTCATTTTGTTGCAATCTCTTTAACATTTCCCAGTCAATTTTAAAATACCAATAAAATTAAATGATTAATGCAGACCTGTGTGATAAAAAATAACAATGGATTGTTATCATCTTTTTAAGATGAATAATTACACATTTACAATGAGTAATAAAAAAGGCCACGATTATTAAATTTCACAGTCCAATAAAGATATAATGTCTCATTTAAATTATGTAACATGCGTATAGGTATCTTGAAAAAAAAAACTGGCCAAGTGCGAGTCGGGCTCGCATACTAAGGGTTCCGTACCATCGTACAATATTTATTAACTTTATTTCATTTCTATTATTTGTTGTTATTCATATATGTCGTAGGACAATTGAAAAAATCGGATCTTTGCGAAAATGCTAGGAAGATTGCAAAAAACCGGATAATTGGAATCCGGTTTTTTAGAATTTTCGCGAAAATTCCATTTTTTTAATTATCTTACGACATATACACATTAAGGCGCATAAATGCCCGAACTAATAGGTTTTAAGAAATCCCGTCCGATGTCGCTAGTATGCACTATTTTGACGTTTGTAGAAAAAAAAAATTTTTTTGTAATGTAACTACAAAGTCGCGGGTAAACCGCTAGTTAAAAATAAATATGACGGATACTGTATCAGCATTTAACTGCAGCATAGACTATAGTAAAGCAAGTGTCTTAACAGCCAGGTTAACAGACGCATAGACAAAGGTATATGACATCCGACCGGCCGGCCGTGAAAACCAGTTCATTTTATGTATAGCTGTGGAGAAACAAACCGAATTCAGTCATATAGTGACGTCACTTAAGCAGGAAGAGCAAAGTCGGCAGAACCGAAATTAAATACATGCACAATTAAAGGCTTAATTAAATGCCCTAATTAGAAATTTTCGGCTCCGCGCATTTTTGCAAAAATTACTGTTCTGCTAGCTCACGCTTGAGCCAGCAGAACATGAGCTAAAAAGTTGTTTAAACAACGGATAAAGCAATTCCGATAGCACAGTAATTAACGGCTCATTAAAGGCTTCCTAAATACAATAATCGCTGATTAAATGCTCAGTTCCTTTTCTTTTGGAATTACGAAACGTGGCGACGCGGGATGAGAGTCAGCAGAGCATAGCGGGAAAACCATTCAACCTATGAAAATCGGTGTTCCAATCGTATAGTCTTTAAAGGCTAATTAAATACCCTAATTAGAAATTTTCGGCTCCGCGCATTTTTGCAAAAATGACTGTTCTGTTAGCTTAAACTTAAGCCAGCAGAACATGAGCTAAAAAGTTGTTTAAACAACGGAAAAAGCAATTCCGATAGCATTTAATTAGCCTTTAAAGGCTACACGATTGGAACACCGATTTTCATAGGTTGAATGGTTTTCCCGCCATGCTCTGCTGACTCTCATCCCGCGTCGCGACGTTTCGTAATTCCAAAAGAAAAGGAACTGAGCATTTAATCAGCGATTTGTGTATTTAGGAAGCCTTTAATTAGCCGTTAATTAATGTGCTATCGGAATTGCTTTCTCCGTTATTTAAACAGCTTTTTAGGTCATGTTCTGCTGGCTTAAGTTTAAGCTAGCAGAACAGTCATTTTTGCAAAAATGCGCGGAGCCGAAAATTTTTAATTAGGGCATTTAATTAGCCTTTAATTGTGCATGTATTTAATTTCGGTTCTGCCGACTTTGCTCTTCCTGCTTAAGGGACGTATATACGGTGAAGCCGAAAGCTATACGGTCGCTGTCGAATTTCATCTCAATCGCGTGCGAAGCCACGAATAGCGGCTAGTTATAATATATAAACACACAAAACAGCTGTTTTCAACAAACGTTTTTTTTTCTTCAACAATTCAAAAGTGATTCACACAAACAATAGTTAATTGCCTCAAATCTGAAGATGTTATAAACGTCAACATGTGTTTATATCGCAAATACTTTGTTTAGATGTGACATGTCAAATAATAATAAAAAAACTTTCTAATTTATTATCATTATGTATGGTATTTTAAAAATTACGTGACATATTTATTTTGTCATGCGATTAGCTATGTAATTTTGTACTTGTAAACATTGGGTATACAATATACAAACTTAAGTACACTATTGTACAAAATAAAGTTATCGATAAAATTTAACAGATATATCTAAGTTTTCGAATAAAATGACTGTTTACCAGCTGTTCTAATGTCGCTTTTTTTTACATGTAAAATACATTTACGTTTCGGACATCTCTAAAAATCTTATTCAATCTTTGATATTAATGCTTCAAAATACACATGCTTTCCATATAACTTTTAACCAAGTTTTTACAGTTTATTTGATCTAAATAAACAATTTAAAAGCAGATCAAACGAGACAATTACGTTTTACACAAATTTTTGTACTGAAAAAATAGACTTCAAAAAAACTATTGAGCAAGTCAAGTTTATCAATATTTTTGACATAAGTTTCTGAAGAAAAATCTTCAAAATGTTAATTTGCCTTCCCGTAATTCGAAATCTCGTGACGTGCTGTAATGAAATATTGACGACTCTCATGTTTTTGGATTCAATTTTTAAAGCAAAAATATGTTTTTTGAAATTTTTAAGCAGCAAGCCACATTTTGTAAGTTAGTGCTTAATCACAGCTAATAATAACAGTAAAAACCCGGGTCGCAGTGCCAAAACCCTGCCGACAATATAGTATATTTGCTAATACAGGTATTGTAGCTTTATTAAATGAAATTAAGTTTGTTTTTGGACAAAATAAAAAAAAATTGAACCCCTTAATACACCCCTTACAATAATAATTTTATTAGTTGAAATATTGTTATCAATCCAACATCTGCACCAAATTAAATACGACCTTCAGTAAGTAAATTCGTATACGCAAACTAGTGTTTTCATAAAATTTGTAAGTCCGGTCCTGTCGGGCCGATTTGCTTATAATTTTAGGAGCACTTTTTAATTGCTACTAAAGCGTTAAATTTCAATTTTGAAACGATTTTGAGAATTTTTTCGGTATTTTTGGGCCCAAAAACTTTTTTCAACCCCTAAAAACTACCCTTAAAATGACCCGATTGGGCCCATTTTAAATAGGCTTCGTGCGGTGATGGATTCCAACATGTATGCCAAATTTCGTTAAAATGAATTAACTCCTTCGAAAGTTATTGCCCGCACATATATATATATATATATATATATATATATATATATATATATATATACGTATATACGTATATAAATATATATATATATATACATATATATAAACATTTTTAAAAATGGTGCCAAAGTGTTTAGGAGGTTATGAAACGTCGAGAAATTTTGGTCCGACCCCTAGGTCCCGCCATCCGACCAACGCCAATAGTGTATGTTGCCATATGGCAAATACACTAATAAAATGAATTTTGCGACCCCAGTTCGAAATTTTCCAAGCGCATATCTTACAATCACAGAGACCAGTCATTTTAAAATGCACACGGCGACGTTGTTGGGTAAAGGCCTTCCCAAAACAGTTTTAAGACCCTGGACACATATTGAATCGACCCGGTTAGGCCAGAAGGATCGAAACTTTCGACAGTAAAACATAAATATCAATTGCTATCATACATTGCTCACAAAGTCAATACATATAGAAATGATTACGAAACTTAATTTTGTACAAAAAGTAAAAAAATAAGAAACAATCTATTTCAAAACTGTTTTCCAGTACTGTTTGTTTATGCGTAGTCATTAAAAAACGCAAGAAATATTTATTAAAATATTTAGCTAACGTTTAATAAATAAAAACAAATACGTACACATTTTTTTATAAAACAAATACTTAAAATTGGCCTTTAATTGTCATTATTGTACATACAGTAGTGGATGGTCTACGTTTTACTGCGTAATGGTATATGTTATGTCGAACGTAACATGTTAAAAACGAAGGCTAGCGAGTTTAAACAGTCACACGAACAGTTTATTGATCTAAATAAACGATTTAAAATCAGATAGAAACTAGAAAATTAGTTTTACACAAATTTTAATACAGGAAATTTAAATTTGAAAAAAATTATTGAGCAAACCAAATTTGTCAGCGTTTTTAACACAATTTAAAAGACAAAGTCAAAATTTTAATTAGCCGTCCCGTAATTCGAGGTCTCGTGACATGCTGTAAAGAAAAGAATTCAATTTTTAGGGCAAAAATATAGGTTTTTTTGAAAATTTTTAAAGAACAAATCAAATTTTATGAAGCCTAATGCTTAATCACAGTAAATAAAAACAGTAATAATATCAATTTTGCGACCACAGTTCGAAATTTCCCGAAAACACATTTTACGATCTGAGCGACGACCTTAAACAATTGAAATTTGAAAGGCGCCTTAGTCTACCGTCTTCTGGAGTCAAGTCTCTCGTCTCCTTACGTCCGTAAACTTAAAAAATCCATTAAAATATCCGTCACTAAAAATATTATGACAAAACGTCACGCTCAAAATTAACAGTTTAAATAAAACGGTATTATTGTAAAAAAAACAAGTTAATTTATAATTCCAAGACAATTTTCAGTTCGCTGATCTTTCCAAGACAAGATTCATGTGAAATAATATTTAGCAATTATAAATGCTATTGTTCTTGTACTTGACTCGGAATATTTGCTATGCGCATGACAAGTCTGAAGTTTATGAGAATTTTCTATTCTTTCAAAGACAACGACCCTGGTCGTCATGTATATGCTATAACCTATAGAAAAACTGTTATAACATTTTCGTCGTAAAACTATCACCTTCTATATCTTACTGTTTTGTTTAGGTACTCTATTGTTTACAAAAAATATTATACACTTGTCGTTATTAGCATCATTATTTCCGCAAATCACGTAAAAGTAGATACAGAAAAAAATACGCAATATTTACAGCACGTCACAAGATTTGGAATTACGGGAAGGCAAATTAACATTTTGAAGTTGTTTTTTTATAAACTTATGTTAAAAATAGCTCAATAATTTTTCAAATTTTATTCTGTTTGTACAAAAATTTGTGTAAAACTTATGCTAATATTCTCGTTTTGATCCGATTCTAAACCGTTTATTTATATCAGCGGTTCTCAACCGGTGGGTCGCGGAAGCGTTACAGGTGGGTCGCGACTCAATCCTAAAACTATCAGAAACCATCGAATAAACCATCAGAAAAGATAAGAAAAATCGAAACAAATCGAATTGTGTTTTGCTTGTTTTCTTGGTTCTTGTTTTTGGCTACAAAGTGCTTATATTTTGTGAACCATTTTCAAATCAGAACACAAATTGTTTATCAATGATCAATCTGTATTTTCAAAAGAGCATATAATATATATTTGCAATATTTCATGATAAAGGGATACGTTACAAATATGGTTTTTTACTCCACCATGGACCAATGGATCGTGGAGGTATTTCGATAAGGAAAGGTGGGTAGCCAGCTGAAAATAGTTGAGAACCACTGATTTAGATTAAATAAAATGTATAAACTTGGCTAAAAGTCATATGGAAAGAATGGTAAATATTTCTGGTTAATTTCATAAACATTAACATCAAAGATTGAATAGGATTTTTCATAGAAATCAAAGATTTCCGAAACGTAAGTGCATTTTACATGCAAACATACATCTATTTAGTTGTGTGGGTGAAAAATGGGACATATTGAACAGTTTATTAATTGTTTGTTTGTTTGTAATGGAATCTTTGAACGTAAAATTCACTCACTTCAAAATGTCAGATTAGACTAAAACTTTGCACACTTATCAAGGACCGATGACAATACAATAATTTTGTTTGTCCTGTTATCCTGCCCAAGTCCTTCAGGATAAAAAAACTTGAAAATTTACAGTAAGCAAGCTAACACGCTGTACAGTGACGTGCGTTGCGTTGCCTACCCCAGTCAAATCCAATATTGCTTTCAGTCTTATAATTAAAATTAGAGTTTAAAAAAACTAAAACAACACGCTTTTATGGACTAAAAAATGCAAAATAATTTGACAACAAAATTAGCTTTACTGTAAAAAGCATGGAGTGCTTAATATCGGTAGTATTTTTTTCATTTACTAGCTAATTGTAAACGTAGAGCTATTATGAAAATGTAATTAGATAGCACCCCATGATTTTTACAGTAAAGTTAATTTTGTTGTCAAATTATTTTATTTAACGATACGGTTGTGGGGTTCACGGTTAGCTATCCGTAGAAATCAATCATTCGTAGTAAAACAAAACGTCATTTTGGACACCAAGAAATCGTGAATTCGCGTCAGACTTGTTTGATTTTCTGTTTGGAATATAGCGTCCAATATACATAGTAGACTCAACTCCTATATAAAATCCATATTTATAGAAAACTTATTGACTTTCAAATTCACAAACGTCAATAGGATTTTGTGATAAAAATGAACCTATATATCAAAGAGCACAAAGATTGTAACGTGACTTAGTTTACATAGTTTAATATACAAGTATCAACTGTAACAAATCATGACGTCTAAAAACTTCAGACAACGAAATTCTATAGTTTTTGCTTTTATAACGTCTTTTAAAAAGTAGTACCCACGTTATTAGAAACATGGAAATCATGTTTAATTGTAAATTAATCGACTAATGTTTAATGTTCTTACATCAAATCCAGGGATATACCTGTGACGTGTAAGATGCCTTACCTATATTTGCTTATACGCGATAAAAAGAAAATTACTTTTTATCGATACCATTCAATATATCTATATACTTAAGATTAGATAAAATATATTTATATAAAGTGTTACAATCTGATAGAGCAAAACCTCGCCCCACACAGGCCAGTTCTTTTGTTAATAATTTTTGGATGTACAAAAACTTATCTAGTGCCTATTACACGAATATATTCAATTTTCGTGAGAGGAATCAGCTTTACTTTAGCTACTTGTGCTTTATTAATAAATATTCCCTTTAAACCAGTTTATCAATGTAAAAATTACTATATGAATTCAGTTCTACTTTTTATTTTGCTGTAGACGCCAATTTAAAGGATACTGAAGCAACCATTGTTACATCAATCCTCTCACTCTCTATAATGTAATATTTTCTAAATTGCTTTCCTTAGCTACGATGAATATTGAAAGCTGTTTTTAATAACATTCTAAAGAGATTTAAAATTATGATTACATTTTGAGACAATTCATTACAAATCTATTTATATACAAAAAGCAATGTATGTTACCTATGGACTCCAAAACGGCTGAGCCGATTTTGATAAAATTTTCATGCAATCTTTAGATTAGCTCAATGGGTGATCTTGTGAAGTTTTGTAACGATCGGATCAACAGATTTTTTTTTGGCAATTTTGATTTGTCTTCGATTTTTGAACATTCACAATTAAAAGTGATTAAATTCGCGCAAATTCAATGCAATGATTCTCATCTTTTATATCCTATAATATATTATATTTACACCCGGGCGAAGCCGGACTGGGCCGTTAGTTATTTATAATTCAATTTTAAAGTTTGCATTTATTTAAAGTAAGTGCTTATATTAGTTCTTACAATATCATGACAGATTATCAGCAAAAAAAACTAGATTTGAACATTTGTCTAGATTGATTATGAAATCTTTAAACAAGGGTACGACGGTCGGTTCTTGGAATTCAAATCCGAAATCCCGATTACAAGAAAACAGCCTCGGATTTACGATTTTTGTCGAACCGGAGCAGAAACTTGATAGTGGCGTCTCCTCTCTCAAGCGGTTTAGATAAATTGTTAAAAAATATTCAAAAATATATAATGGATGGCATTTTTGTGACCGGAAGAGGAGAATATGAACCCTTTTATAATTTTTTTTTAAATTATCAATTTTCGAACATATAGGTATTATTCTCAATATTGTTCACGTCCATTATAATTAATAAGTTTTTTATTTATTCACGGGAAATTGGACAATTGAATTATAAAATTTTTTAATTTAGTTTATCTATTTTATAATTCAATTGTCCAATTTCCCGTGAATAAATAAAAAACATATAGGTATTATGATTTTGGCTCCGGTTTGCTCCCCACTCCTAGATCCGGAGCTGATTTTAAATAACAAGAGACAGTTGTTTTAAGACAAAGTACGTACCTTTGGTTTTTCTCTTTTTACTCTTCTGATGACGCCGTCATTTTCGATGTAATCAGGCACGTCCTTTCTGTTAGAAAAATTGAACACTATACTGGTGTTCTGTTGCCACGTCTTCTGATCCCAAAGACCTCCACCGCCCGTTCTGGAAGGTCCACGACCACTTTCCGTTGCACTTTGACTAACCTTTTCGGCAGTTTTCACACTCACAGTAACTTTATTAACCGGTTGTTCTAATGTTTTCACACGATTAATTAGATTTTTCTCGATTTCGCGGTTCGTTAAATGTGTCGGTTTATTCGATTGCTTTAGTAACAAGTTATTAATTTGGTTCGTGTTTTCAGCACCATTTTGGATTAGACTATTAACCGTTTCGTTATTTTTTAATACATTTTCTTTATTCGTTTGTGGTTGAATTGGTGTTTGCGTTATAATTCTCAAAGGCTCTAAAATAACTGCAGTGCCGTTAATTTCCATTGGTTTCTTAGACGTATTTTCCGCATGACAAACATTTTTTAAAGGCATTTCATCACCAGCATTTGTAGAATGACCATTGAAATTAGGTAAATGAGAAACTGGCGACGTTTTATCGGCAAATGCAAATTTCATCGTTGTGCCAGCATTACTGATATTTTCTAAAGCACGTTTGGTAATCAGTTTAGTGTCAGGTTCATCATTATCATTATCATCATCAATGGGGGATGATGTGACGTTTTTCGGTGTGATCGTTTTTTGTTCTTGGATTTCGGGTTTAGGAGGCGATGATTCATCTTGAGCAGGACTGGCAAGTTTAGGCGAAAATATGAACCTGTTACGCTGTTTAATTTCAGGACTGGAACATGTGTTCATTGACACATCGCCGTTGGTGACAGTTTGTTCTGTTTCGATTAAGTTGGTACTAAGTTTCCCCACTGACAATGGCGTCGGAGACGGGGAATGAGGTGGCACTGGACTGCAAATGACTGGACTGTCTTTTGGCGTTAAATCCGGCGTAGGTGTCCGACTCATCGGTCTGTTAATTTCTTTCTCAGTTTTTTTCGGTGGTGTCGGTGGTTTAACAACTGGCCGTTTCTTTCCTTTATCCGTACTTCCCATGACCGGTTTTGGTTTCAAAATTGGCTTCTTAGCGTTCTTATCCTGTTCGATTATATGTTTGAATTTATCTACTTTAGCGGCGACATCTCCGACCGGCTTGTGACCTTTCGGTCTTTTGCCAGCTGATGTTTCGAATATTTTTAAATTCTTTTTCACCAAATCGGCAGGAGGTCGCTCCGTTTCGTCCATGAACGACGTGAGACGTTTCGGTTTATTAATTCTCTGACCGGTCGTTTTACAATAACTGAAACTAACTTTATTTTCAACATTGTTTTGCTGTTGCACACCGTTATCACGATGCGGCTGTGGTTTCCCGTCTGTCGTCGTCCTGTCACCACTTCCTTCCATGTCGATAATAACGACATCCTCATTAAGCGACTCTTTGCTGATGTTATTGCGTTCTTTTGACAGCGGTTCGGTACTGTGATCTGAATATCGCATGAGAGTTTCGACTGAACGCGCCCGTTTAATAGAGTCGTTACCACGAGTTGCATTCCTGTAGCGGTTCTGGCCAGGTCTGGGGTTGTTGGCCGAGTCACTCAAACGCGACACGAACTGTTTGGGACCTTTATAGAGAGCTGATTCAACGTTACGGCTGTCGTCGACACCATCATCGAGGACATTGTCCAGTGATGTCGATCGACGTAAAATTGACGGTCTCGATTTTACATTACTTTCACGTAAAGTTAAGCTCAAATATTTACTTCTTAACTTATTAACGATGCCGGGTCCGTACTGGAATTCTTCTGACGAATCCGAATCAACACCGGCTTCACCGTTTTTGTTACAATCACCGTTCTTAACCGAACTTTCCGTACGCATTGTTTTGATTGTTTTTTGCACTTTAACAACAACACTGTCCTGCACCATTTTCGAACTAACACCAGTTATTTGTTTGTTTGTATCACATAGTTTTGTCGACGCGATGATGTGTGTGACGCGACCTGTAGAAGCCACGACTAGTGGCCGCACGGAACTGTTGTTGGTAAGGTTAGGTTGCAGTGCACCAGTCAGTCCCACCCCGTGGTTCTCAATAGGCGAGACCAGTCGGCCAACACCTGCAGCAGTACCACCGCCACTATGAATACTGTTACTGAATAAGACACTCGGACGTGACAGTTTCACTAAACCTTGTTTGCCAACAGGTAAACATTTACTTTGTGCACGTCGCCTTTGTATCAAGTCTTTTTTCCATTGCGGCATGTCGCTCTCCTGGCAGTCTGAATTTGCCATTTTTTTATAATTTCACGAACAATAAACACTTAATCTCTACGCTCTTATATTACGATAAGATAAGGAATTCAAATACTCAATAGTTGGTGACAACAGAATGACACTATATTTAATAGCATATTGTTGATTAAAAGGCCAACAACAATATATTATATACGTACTTTATTTTTAAAATTAAAAAAAATATCACATTAGGTACATATACTGTTTAATAAAATATATTTAAACAATTGCAGTTTATTTGCTTTTCTATTTAAAAACTATAAACACGGTTATATTTTATTTATAGTCTATTAAGCACTGAACACAATATTATAACGTGATGTAATTTAAATGACATTTAGTTTTGTACACTGAATAAAATCACAAATGTGACGAAGTATTAGGTTATATTAGACGCTTTACGAGTTGATAGTATGATAAAACAGTTGAAAGTCGCACGAACACTTACTACACTACTAAAGGTAAACTAGTTAAACAAATGAAAGTAAACTACATATGCCAAAGTATTTTAATCACAAATGACGTAATAGGGCATTACAATTCTTCATACTTCGTTTTTGTGACATCTGGACGATAACGCACAAACTATTGCACAAAACTCCACCCTTTTAATTTATTGAACAGGCCATTTACGGATCGCGCAGGCCTTAACGGTTAAAAACCTGTCATCTGTCACTTGCCGCCTTGGTGTGCATTAAAATATTGCTATACGCAAACTCGAGCGTTGAGAAAGGTTATTGTGCGCATGTCGTCTAAGCTGTAGTCAGGCATGGCCAACTGAGAACTCATGTTATCGATTCATACTACTGCTGCGCTCTATGAGGCATAGTTTAAACTAAGACGTACACTCCCTGTAATAAAAACCTTTATTATAACGGCGTTTTTGTAAAGGTGCACACAGGCACTAAAAATTTTCTTATTTTTAAAATTCTAAAATACACTTTTTTGTTACTACAGTACTCTCCTGAAATCAACTTATAAAATCAAGCTTTGAAAAATTGATTCTATATATTCTCTCAAGAAATGGCCATTTCAATTCTGTTTACTACACGCTCTAACTGATTATTTTAAAGAATAAATATTTTCAAAATTACTCGTATAGTTTTAAAAATCGGTTCAGTTTTATAGTTATTTGCTATAGTCACATTTCTCATGCATACAAATACATTAGAATATTATATCGTTACTGAGAAATCTGCTCAGCAAAAAATACATTATTATAACCCAAAAAACATTATGTTGGTGTACAAGAAGATATTAAAATATATAAACTTGATTTCCTATGCTATTTGATGAGACAAAATATCAAATTTGTAAAAACAACATTATCAATTTGAACTTTTTTTATGAAATTAGATCCTTGAAAGTTAGCTTTAAAATGAAACTATTAGCAGATCCCTCTCATACGAGGAGGCTTCACATTATTAACTTTGATACCTCCGTGCAATACAGAATCCCTGCTTTTTACTGAACAATCTGAATCACGAAGCGCCACTGCAAAAGTGTAGTGCATTCTATTTGCGAACAGATAGCGCTAACAGTTTTACCTTCTATCTTACATTTTTGCCATTCCAACATTCCCAACTCCACAATTAAATTCACCTTTCACAATTTTGACAAACTAAAGTAGATTTTTTTTTATTTTTTCACAAGAAATTGGACAAATATAGTTATCGTAATTTAAAAATCTGTAAAAAATCCCGTAAAAAAAAATTAAAAAAAAACATTAATTATAATAGACGTGAACAATTTGAGAACTAAAGATAGAGCTCGGTGGTTTATTCTGCAAATAAGTCTTCGGCGTTATTAAAAACGTATTGGGCCGAACGCGAACCATCTGTTAAAATCGTAAAAAAATCGCACGAAGAAAATATAAATGAAGTGGCGGTGGCAGTCAACGTGTTAAAATATGCTCCGATCTAGACAAAGTTTCTTAATCACCGGTGGTGTACGCCGAGTGTTTTTTTTTTTTTTTTTAATAATAAAAAAAATGTATTTCAAAACAAACATAGGTACAGGTGACAAATTTATAATATACATAATATATAGAGCTGGGCAGGGGCGTAGCTACCGCCGTATATGCCGTATCAATTATACGGGGCCCCCGGGCCACAGGGGCCCCCAACGTGCGTAAACAAAAATTAATAAAAACTTCCCAATTTTTTTTTATTTCAGAAATGACAAAAGTCAAAAAAGCAATTTTTTTTCCCGCGTAAAGATTGCGTTCAAAAGTTGGCAACACCCTACATCGATTATCGCGGGCTGCGGGATTTCCCCGTTTAAGTCATTTACTTCAACGGGGGAAGGGCCCCCAAACGAATTTTTATACGGGCCCCGCCAAAGCACGCTACGCTTCTGGAGCTGGGCAAAGCACTGAACGTAAGTGCTTGAAACCTTATAGGGTTTGAGTCCCTTGCGAATGTCAAAATATGCGGAATAAATGGCCGACTCTTTTGATTGCGCTGACTTAGATGTTTGATTTTTTCACAGCCGCAAGGGATTGCAGACCTGAGTAATTTGATATTAATTTCAACTTGATACCTTCACCCGTTCTTGAGTAAAAGGGTCTTGATATATAGGCAGACGGACAACGAAAAAATTCTATAGTGGTTCCTTTTTCCTTTTGAGGTACGCAGCCCTAAAAATTGATTGTAAATAAAACAGACAGATAAAAAAGCTTGTTGATAAAAAAGTAGTAGAAATTGAAAAAAATAACTTTACGAAACATCAGTGAGTAATAAAGTGAAAAGATCACTATGTATTTAAAATATATAATATGATCACAATATACTTTAAAGAGCAAATTTTTACAAAAAAATTTACAAACAATAATCTTAGTACCTAAAGTTTTTGGTATATTTATAAAATTTATGGTTCAGTCAATGCCGGATTACCAAATAAGTAGGTAGCCTTATAAATTATATTTATTGGTATAATTTTATAATGTATCTATTGACATAATTTTTAAAGAAAATTACTATGAAATATTAGAAATATATAGAATGCAATATTCATACTATAATGTGACAAATTTAATTACCTAAAAAAATTCCTGCATAAAAAAAATACAAAAAATATATAACGAAAAAAAAAGTTGAAAAATACTTTTTTGTACGACCTCTTATAAAATATCTACATTTCATGCCTCTATAGCGGTAGTACTGTATCCATTTGAAACTAGTGCGTAAAGTAAACAAAAAAAAATGATATTTTTCCAATCCAATAGTAATTTCTCTGCCAGTTGCCTTTCAAATCCATATCGTTCATCCAAGTAAATTCCAATATGACCGAACACTCAGTTGTTAGGTATATAAATATATACTTATTTTGAAGTGAAAATCAGTTATTTTATAGGAGGTACGTGCAAAAAATGTAGTAGCTATCTCAACTGTATTGCTTTTATGACATGTGTGTTTATTAAAACTTGCTGGTTGTTCGTTTTAACGTAATGGCGCACACAGCCCACTATTTCCAATGACTTTATCACTTCTCCACGTAAAATAAGTTTTTCAAAATAACTATACATAATTAATCAGTAGATTTTTGGTAAAATTAAAAACGTATCTTGAGTCTATGAGATAATTTGCGATGGAGAAGAACCTCAAGATTTTCACTGTCTAGGGCAGTGGTTACCAACATGTAAAAGTTTGCGGACCATTCAGCCTGAAATTAAATCAGTACGGATCCCTTACCAGTTGTAATCAGATTCAAAAGTATTTAAATGGTAAAACAGTTTTTTAAAATACATTTTATTAATATGATCAGCCATCAGCACGGATATATTTACCACAACTTTTAAAATTCACATTTAATGGCAACTTTTTATGTGCTGCCGGGTCCTCCCGCGGATCACTTTCGAGGCTCTCATGGACCACCTATAGTCCGCGGACCATTGATTGGGAACCACTGGTCTATGGACAGCCGCCGGAGTAATCCAGCACTGTATGAAAGTAATTCTATTATTAGTTGAGTCTCTATAAATATTGGCAGTGATGTTAAATAGGATCACTATCTTAATAAAGTGGCACATTTTAAATATTTGAAATATAAATGTAATTAACTAAGTGAAAAATAGATTCAAGCCATATAATATACAATTTATTTCCTTTATACCCGGTCCAAGGTATGTACTTTCCGCTTCGATTTTAATGCAGCAAGTCTAACATTTATGCTCTGCTGGAATTACTCGCATGCCATCTATAACAGCGAACCGAAAGAAAGTAACAGCGGAATGAAAGATTTTTTTTTATACCCGAGAAGGACAGAAAAAAAATCCAATGCGTTGTTAATATCCGCAAAAAAGTGCTGAAATAAGGAACAAAAATTAAGCAGGGCCGCATAACAAGCTGCCTGCTGGAACGTGGTTGTATTTTTTATGACAATAATTAAAATTTTTGATAATAATCGCACTTTCGACCGGATATAAGAAAAGAAAAAAAATAGTATGCACTACACAGGCGGAAGATTGAAAGCCCTGAACTGGGCGACATGATGCCCTCGGCTTCACCTCGGGAATTTAAACTTTCTGCCCTTGTGGTTTAATATACTAATTACATAACTGATTTCGTCATGAACATCACAATAATTAATTAGATGTTATAACATTAAAAAGAAATCAAAATGAAAATGTAAATTTTCAATTTGAGTTTTTTTAATTTTGTAACGCCCAATGATGTTTTATTGAGGAGGAAACCAATTGGGTAAATAAATAATTAGTATTGGCGTGAATCTATTTTTTTTTTTTAATTAGTTTTACTTAATTTTGATAGGGTCATTTAATTAATGATCAACTAATTTTTGCACAAATTATTCTTTATAAGTAGTACGTAAAAATACATCTTATTTTTTTCATTTAACGTTTTCCGTTTTTCTTTTACTTTAGATTTCACGTTATAATAAAAAATCTGATAAAAATAGGAAAATGACTAAAAATAGGTAGGTATATAATCTTTTTTTTGGACGAAACAAAAATAAGATTTCAATACGTCAAAAAATACCAAGATAACTAACAGTAATTATTTTTATGAAGAAAAATAATATCATTAATGAAATGATTGTATTTTTTAATTGCGAAATAATGACACGTTTAATACTGACAAATATACATTTTCTTTCTTTTTTTTTAAGATGCGTCGATATCTTTTAGTAAATAGTTTTTAAGTGTTTATACATTGAAAATTGCAATAGCAAAATTAACATTTATTTGCTGTAAAATTTCCATTCTTGTTTCCGATTTTGTTATTGATTATATTATTAGATATTTTCTGTGTTTCATCTAAAACAGACAGGTCCCACAGAAAATCCAAAAGCCTGGTTCGGATTGCCGTAATCAACTGGGTAAAAATCCACGATTGGTACCTGATTTAATTTTTTGGTGCGAATTTCAAAAACTGTTTCACTTTTATTTTTTCGAGTCTGAAAAACAAATTTTGCGTTTAATGCGTTAAAAGCTTTCTTTCGAACACAAATATCTAAATACCTATATTAGCATCAGCGTTGCCAGATTTTTTTTTGCTAAGTCGGGATTTTGGAACTTTTTGAGTGAAAAAAGCGGGATTTTTTCGTCGAAAGCGGGACAGTAAAAAAACGTATATAATCAGAAGTTTTTAAATATTTATCTTTTTATTTGAGTTCCAATTACGTTTACGTGACAATAGATAGCAAAAATAGCCATAGAAAATGTATTTTAATAAATATATGATATTTTAAATCACATTTACCCTATCGTTAAATAGTTGAGTCTTATTCGTCTTCTGAATAAAAAAAAATAAAAAAAAAAAACAGAAATAAAAATCAAAAAAGTTTTATTCATTAGAAAAATATGGCGTTTCAAACAATAGTCTGAGGAGTGAGTGTTACAAATTGCAACTTACAATAAGAGAACAATTATTTACGCACGGTCGAGTTATCCCCGAAAAGCGGGACTGAGCCTGTCCCGCGCGGGACATTTAATTCTGATTTAAAAATCGGGACTTCTGGCAACGCTGATTAGCATATGCACTACATTGTGGGCAGGGCTCTTTTTTGCATGAACGAGTCAAAAAAAAATCTTTGTATCTTTACCAACCTTACAACCATCATTAATTATATTTGGTCTAATCGCAGGCGGCTCATAAGAAAATTCCTGTTCATTGTCACTCAGCAATCGTAGCGCCATATCGTAATTCGACGTTTTAACATTGTACCACGCTGCACTATTGATGCATGTATATGTGAAATTTTGGTATGCGTCTTCCGATAACAGACGGAGGAAAGTCATTTGGACAACACCGATTGTTTCATAAGTGATCTGAAAGAAAGATATTTTTGAAATACAGCAAGACCTCGTTTATAGCTGTTTCAGTATTACGCGGTTTCTAAAAAAAATAAGTTTGGCCACAAATTATGGATCAGTTTGTGCAAAATGATTCAAATGTTGATAGAAGTTCAAAGACAAGACGAAGTATCATTGATAAGAGCTTGTTGAACGAAACAAACGAGATTAGATGATTTCTACACAAAGAACAAAACATGTCAAATGAGGAACCTTCCTCGTCACAAGCATAGCTCCTTACTCGAACTTTAACTTGAAAAATTAGTTATTATCCAAAGCTCACTACAAATTGAGCGAATTTTTACTTTTATAATATTGCACCTATTGTTTCTTTTGACACTATTGATATACCTTCGTCAGTACAAACCAATTAAAGAATATTATTCGAGGTTGACTCTAATTAAAAGAAATTAATTAGAATGGTCGTGATCCTTGATGACGCAGAATCAATAAAACAGCAATCTGGTGCAAAGCGTACCGAAACGTTAGTGAAAATGCAATTTTAAAATCAGTATTTCTGTTTTATTGATCCTGCGCCACGGATTTTATCCAAACTTATCCAAAAGAATATAATTATTATTATAAACTTGTATACATTTTACGGAATAAATGTAAAAATAATGATGGAACGTTATTCGAGACATTTGATTTCTGTGAACTACAATATAGTCTTTAATATTTTTTGTTCCAATATATATTTTTAACATGGAGGGAAAGTTTGGTTGAGGAACAGTTGAAAAAAGAAGCTTTACCGATGTTTCGCTTGTGGTCTACGTTTCGAAAAATATATTTCAATCTTCAGCTGTTCCTCAACCAACCTGAGGCCCTGAAGATGGAAATATATTTTTCGAAACGTAGGCCACAAGCGAAACATCGGTAAAGCTTCTTTTTTCAACTGTTCCTCAACCAAACTTTCCCTCCATGTAAAATACAATACCTTAAATCCGCCTCTTAAATTGGAATACCAATCATTTTTATCTCCTTCCTTTCGCCAAGGAATATCTGGCATCTGAGAGCTGTGAATATCAGGAAAAACACAGGTTTCTCCTTCGCCTGTCATATTACAGAATACATAAACTGCATCATCTGTCATCCCCAAATTAGGATCGATCCAATACCAACCTGTAAATCCAACAGGAATATTTCTAATATAATTGTTCCTATACTTTGTTGAAAAATGAAACCTATGTAGATGAGTTATTATGGAACAGGGTTGTTAGTCATAATCTAATATGTCTTAAAAAAGTATTGACTAAAGAGCGAAGAATCGAATGTCATTAATAATTTACTTGCCATCTTTAAACTGAGGGTGTCCATAATACAAATCTTTGCAAGTTCTCACAGGATTCTCTCTTGTTCCTACTGGTTTCCGTATCCTGTCCAGATCTTGTCTCATGGCATAAATGGAACTATACATGTCTAGGAATTTAGGTCCTGTGTCATCCTTGTGAATTGATGAATTCTCATTATCTTTTTGTTTAATTTTCTTGCCGGATTTTGAAGGAATTGATTTTGCTATGAGATCGTCGTCATTTTCTCTAAAATACATAACAAACCCATATAAAAAAATTTTAATAACTAGCCTTTTTATATTGACCCTATTTTTAAATGCATTTTTAACTTGTCTGTAGGTCTACGTATTAAAGCCTAGAATCTACATCTAGAATTATTGTAAAATCAACAAAGTGTGACGTGAATCACTCAAATTATTTTTCTAGAAGAATTTTTTCTCCAATCGTGTTTGATTAATCAATATTAATTTTAGTTTATATACTATTTACAATGTATCATCGACGTCTCTTTTGGATCTTTGGAATAGTAACTCGGGTGGTAATAATGGCATTTCAGCTGGAGGTCCCGGAGGTCCTGGTGGTCCTGCTGGCCCCACTTCACCTTTCATCCCAGCAACACCTTCCGAACCTTTGGGCCCTGGGGGTCCTTCCATTCCAGGCAAACCAGGAGGTCCATCGCTACCTTTTTGTCCCATTGGTCCAATTGAACCCTAAAAATATTTTGAGATTGGATTCCATTTTTTTTATATTAGCCGATTCAATTACCAACCGTATCTCCTTTTTTGCCTTCAGGTCCAGTAGGACCTTTTGGACCTCTCTCTCCCTTCTCACCCATTTCACCTTTTGTGCCTACAAGACCAAGTTCACCTCTGTGACCTTTTGGTCCACGACGACCTCTATCACCTTTAGGTCCTTTTGGTCCTATTTCACCTAATTTACCAGGCAACCCAACTGCACCAGCTTTACCTGGTGGTCCAACATCACCCTGTAATAATAATTACAATATAATACAATTCTTACACTAAACGTCTTTTTATTAATTAACATCTTACAGCTGGTCCAGGTGATCCTCGCAAACCAGGTAATCCAGCAGGACCTGGAATTCCCTGTGATCCTTGAAGTCCTTGAGGTCCAATTGGTCCAACTGGCCCTAAATCACCTTTTTCGCCAGGCAGTCCAGTATTTCCTTGCATTCCTGCTGGCCCTTCTGGACCCTGTAAAATGCACCATGAATTTTATTATACACACATTTTCTAATTTTCAAGTTCAGTGCATTTTTAATATTATATTATTGAACAAATCTAAAAGCGTATTTAATGACGTTTGCGATATACAATAGTAGACAAAAAGTATGTCCCTTACCGCATATAAATTATCAACAAAACAATCATTTAAAAATATAATTGTGTTGAAAATTCCGTAATGATAATACCTAAATATTTTTTTTGTAACTAAAAAATAAACTCATGTGTTTATTTGTTTACCTGCTTGCCAGGTGGCCCGGTCATTCCCATTTTTCCTGGCGGTCCAGCATCTCCAGGAGGCCCTGCGTCACCTGGAGATCCGTCTGTGCCATCTTTGCCCCGTTCACCTTTTGGTCCTTGTAGCCCTGGCTCTCCTGGGCTTCCAGGAAAACCAGGCGGTCCTGCAGATCCTTTAGGGCCCTCAGGACCAATTGGTCCACGAGAACCAGGCGGACCTTGAATGCCTGCTTTACCTTCCTCTCCTTTTGGACCTGGAGGACCACGTTCGCCCTAAATAAATAAAACTGTTAATAAATATAAAATATATTTCAAAAATAAAATTCAAATATAAGTAACTAATTATTACATGTTTTCCGTCATTTCCCGGCGGACCAGGAGAGCCTGGAGGACCAGTTTCTCCTCTAGGACCTTGGAGTCCTTCGGGGCCCGGAGGTCCTGGGGCACCTTCAACACCTTTAATACCACGCGGTCCTATCTCACCAGGTGATCCAGGAGATCCGATAGGTCCTTTAATGAATAAATTTGAAAGCTTGAGAATTTTACAAGATAGTAATGTGAAGAAAAGTTGAAATGGGGTAGAAATAAATGTGAACCCACATCTAATTTTGTAAAAGAAGTTCTAATGTAGACTTTTGTAAAATTTCATATTTGTATCACCTGCCGCGTTATAATGTAGATTTTTTTTCTTATAAAATATTACTGACCAACCTTTTGGCCCAAGATCTCCAACTTCTCCTTTCATTCCTGGTGGGCCTGGCATTCCTTGTGGTCCCGCTGGTCCAGAAGAACCAATAATACCTTTTGGGCCATCCTCGCCTTTGTGGCCCTGTCTTCCAATTTCACCAGGTGGCCCTTTCTCTCCTGGAGGTCCCATAGGTCCAGGTTCTCCTCGTAATCCTTGAGTACCCGGAGGACCAATTGGCCCCTAACCATTAAAAACATTCTTAGTGTGTATAATTACTCATGATTATTTATCAACAACAATATTCAGATAATTAATAAATAATACTGACTCTACCAACAGTAATAGATATGTTAACAAAATAAAATTACTTGCAATACTGTTCAATATTTTTATTTATATAAAAGACGTTTCAACTAACAGTTTTGGTCCTTTTACTATAGATTATATAATTCTTATAAAAATTTAGTAACCGTTTTAATTATTTTGTTTTAATTTTATTTAAATAATTGTAATTTAATTTTACATTTGAAAATTGAA
This sequence comes from Venustoraphidia nigricollis, assembly GCA_034508555.1. Lineage (NCBI taxonomy): Eukaryota > Metazoa > Arthropoda > Insecta > Raphidioptera > Raphidiidae > Venustoraphidia > Venustoraphidia nigricollis. Next base: position 1,166,652 of record JAVRKA010000008.1, read on the forward strand.
AAGGACCAAAACTGTTGGTTGAAATGTCTTTTATATAAATAAAAATATCGAACAGTATTGCAATTAATTTTATTTTGTTAAACAATATTCAGAATTTTCCATAAACTTTTTTGCACCCAAGCTGTATAATAAAATTCCAGATCATTTTAAATGTATGGAAACTAATGCTTTTAAAAATTCTATAAAGAAAGTCTTATGTGAAAACGCATTCTACAGCATTGAGGAATTTTTAAACTTTTCGTAAATTTATTGTTTTTCTTGACTTAAATGTAACATACTTTGTATGATCTACATCCATAAAGCAATACTAAATACTATACCAAAGCTTGCATTTCGTAACAATTACTTACAGTTTCCCCTCTAGAACCTTTGAAGCCTTTTTCTCCAGGTGAACCAACATCACCCTTATCACCATCTTCACCAGGAGGTCCTACAGGACCTGGCGGACCGGGAAGACCACGTAAACCGGGCAATCCATCACGCCCGCTTGGTCCTACTGTTCCTGCCTCACCTCTTTCACCTTTTATTCCTATGGGACCTGGTGGACCGGGGGGACCTTTACGACCTTCAAGTCCAGGGGGACCTTCCTTTCCAGGTTCTCCTTGTTGACCTTTATCGCCAGCTGGTCCGTGAGAACCAGGTGGTCCAGTTTCCCCTTTTAAGCCCGGCATACCCTAAAAGTAAATTTACATATTAAAATCAACATTTTGAAAATAGCTTTACAGATGATTCACCGTAGAAATTTAAATATCTTTAGTTTTAGCAGCTGAAAAAAATTGTTAGTTTTATTTAACACATTAAATTATTATCCCTTCAGGAATGAAACGGTCTGTGTGTGGGCTTAATGTTTCTTTAGATGAACGTTATAGTAAACTAGTGGGTTAAGCCTGTCTCCGCCAGGCGTAATTGAAGTTCAAATATTCCAAATGATATTTTTCTTTTACATATATTTTAGAAGATCCCCTTAAGTTATGTCAAATTCAAACCTGCAGCGCCCTGAGTTGAAGTCCTACGCTGGGCGAAAAATTATTAATTTAATGGTTTTATAATTACCTACACATGTCAAAAAATGAATTAATTAATTAGTACCTGGGAGACCGAGCTTTACTCGGAGAGTTCAATAAACATGGTATTAATTTGCTGTGATTTTTAAAATAGTATACAAAAATCTATACATTTTTTAGTTAATTTTTTTCTCATTAAAACAACAACTAAAAAAATTGGTAACAAAGAACCAACAAATAAAAATTTTTAAACAATGAAAAAATACCGTTAAAATATTTCAGTTACATTTTAATGATATATTATAGTTTCTGGATCGATAACAATAACTCGCTTACAGGTCGCAAAATTGTGGCATGTGAAGGCTGTGATTTAACTGTGCGTGATTATTCACGAAGATTTGACAGTAATAAAAAGTCAAGTTTAAGTTTAAATCGTCAATAAAAATATAAACCCGATTTTCATACTTAGAAACCGCGTATTATAAAAATATCGTGGCTTAAAATTCTTATATTACTTATATAGCAATAGGTTTAGGCAGTCAGTGCATTTAAAAGTTCAACAAAAATCACATGTATTTATTCAGTGAAACTAAATATGTTACTTATTAGTTATAAAAATTAAAAAAAACTTAAATTATTTGACTAAAAAAATAATTAAGCCTAAAAAATTAAAAATAAAATAAATTTCAAAAAATAATTTTAAAAACAATGGTTTTCTTTTGCACTAAAAAGTAGAACATAATTTTGATCAGAATAATTTTAAATATTAATTGTAAAGTAAAATATTGCTGTTTTTATGACCGCCCAATCTGTAAAAACAAATTTTGAATATCCGTTTGTTAGGTTATAGAAGACATATATGTAGATTCCAAATTTCATGTTTCATAGTTTCAGCAACAGCAACTTTCTCAAACCTAAGCTGTAAGCTGTGAATATGTTAAAAACATATTGGGCCATAATTATATCTGACAACACTGTGACTCCTGAACATATTTTAGACGGCAAAATGCGGTTTTCATATTTTGCATACAAAAGTATGACGCTTGCACTAAATTGTAATATTCACATTTTCAATGTTTCCTTTAATTCACATTTTTTACTGCTATAAGACGAAAAATAATCTGTAAACTAATAACTCACTGCGCACACAATTATTCTACGCTTTTTTCAACTGATTATTAGCTTAATTAAAAAATTTTTAATTATTTGCAAACTTATTTGACATTTGATATCATAATGTTTCTGAGTTTGTTATTGGTAACCAAGGCAACCAAACACCCATTCATGGCCTATTATGTTCTATGAAGTTTTTTCTAAAAACCCCCCTATTTTGACCCCCGGGGAAAAAATCGAAAATCCGGCTACGTAAGGATCTGTCCCGTGTTTCGTACTATAAGTGTGCCAAATTTCAACTTCCTAAGTGTGCTGGGGCCTTCTGGAGGGTCTGGAAAGACAGACGGACATCCGGACACACAATTGGAAATTATATATGTAGATTTATTTTCTTTAATTCGGCGTTTGTGATACTCATGTATTGAGGTATGCATTAGGCAGTGTTTTCTTTTCTTTACAGCGAAAATATGGACCCCAGAATCATCAAATAAACTGATAAAATGCAAAATTTATATTTTTTTACCATAAACAACTTACTGGCAGTCCAGAAATACCTCGATCTCCTGGAAATCCTGGTAAACCCGTTGGACCTGGTGGTCCTGGATTTCCTTGTGGCCCTGGTGGTCCAGGAGATCCCTCTTTTCCTTGCTCACCAGGCGTTCCAGATTCTCCTGGTAATCCTGGGCTACCCGGAATTCCAGGTTCTCCGATAGGACCCGGTTCTCCACTAGGACCAGAAGGCCCAACTACTCCTGGAGCTCCTACGGGGCCAACTGGTCCAACTTCACCCTAACAAAATAAAGAAAATTATGTAATAGGTCAATTTTCAAATTGTAATGAAATATAATAAAATTTAGAAATGATTCTCTAAAATATTACTGGAGGTCCTCTTTCACCAGGTGGTCCTGGTAAACCGTCCTTTCCATTAGCTCCTGGAGATCCCGGCGGTCCAATAAAACCACGAGGACCCTCAGGACCTTGTGGACCAGATTCTCCTGGTGGTCCAGGTGGACCTGGTTGTCCTGTGTCTCCTTTCGGACCGGCTGTACCTTCAGACCCTCTTCTTCCTCTAGATCCGCGAAATCCCTAAATAAAAAAATAAGATTTCTATTACCATTGTGTTTAAAGTATCTATAAAAATTTGAAAAAATATTTACCCTAGGCCCTGTTTCACCTCGTTCACCAGAAACTCCTGGATTTCCCTAAAAATTCAAAAATACTGTGACATACTTTTATTTATGTTTTATTTTAAATTTATAATTACCCGATCTCCTTTTTCACCAGAAGGTCCACTTTTCCCCGTTGATCCTTTATCTCCTTTTTCTCCCGTTTCACCCGGATAACCTGGAAATCCTGGAATACCAGTTTTTCCTTTTTCTCCTGGTGGACCAGCGGGACCAGTTTCACCTCGTGGTCCTTCAAACCCCTGAAGTATTGTAAAATACATAAAAATGTTTTTTTAAAAATGCAAATTAATCAAAAAGTATTTTTAACTTACTTTTGGCCCTTCTATGCCTTCTAAGCCCGGAGTACCAATAGGTCCAGTAGGGCCTTTATCACCTTTTGTCCCGATATCGCCTTTTTCGCCGTCATGTCCTCTGTCACCCTTATCGCCTTTGTCACCAGCTGGTCCACGCTTACCTTCATCACCTTTCACACCTCTGCTACCTGGAAAACCCACCGTTCCCTGCGGACCTTGTGGACCTGCATCACCTTTTGAACCAGGCATTCCTGGATTTCCAGGATGACCAGGCACACCTTCGGAGCCTGGTAGGCCTGGAAGACCTGGTTTACCTTGTGGGCCCTAAAAAAACATTCAGAGTATTTATAACCTGGAAATAAAATTATTCTTCTTTAATAGCAATCTCTTGCCTTTTTTACTTATAATGGGTTTAAAAAGTAAGCTTTATCTTGAAAGTATTAATTCATAAATCTTCATAAAATATAAAACTAAATAAAAGTAGACTTAAAACAACAAAAAAATGGCGGGGTCGGTTATAGTTCCTGAAATTTTCTACTGTCCAGAACTCAGTAACTGCACGACTTACTCTATTTCTTTATACCTGGTCGTGTTAAAATATTATCTTACATAATAGGTATACTCTGTAAATATTTACAACAATTCCGGTTGGACCTAAAAGTCCCTGAGGTCCTGGTGGACCTACAGGACCTGGAGGTCCGGTTTGTCCAAGTGCACCTGGCTGCCCTGCAGGACCAGAGTTTCCCTTAGCTCCTGGAGCGCCTTCACTTCCAGGAACTCCTGGATTTCCAGGCATTCCAGGAAAACCTCTAGGACCCATGAAGCCGCGTGGTCCCTATAAATACAAATTTACAAGTAAAAATGTACACATCTTCTAAAAGTGATATACAATTTCTTTAAAGATATGCTCTTACGAGTTCTCCAGGAAGTCCAGGTAATCCTGGTTGTCCTTCTTCTCCTTGCATTCCTTCATGACCTGGCAAACCAGGTTCTCCGGTAGCGCCTGGCGCACCACGTTCACCTTTATCTCCAGGTAGGCCTGGAATTCCTGGTAGCCCTTGTTCGCCTTTTACACCAGGTGGCCCCGTCAAACCTCTTTCACCATCTCGCCCTGGCTTTCCTCTTCTGCCTTCTCGTCCTGGCAGCCCAACTAATCCACGTATCCCTCTGGGACCCTTTAATATTATATAGTCATAAAACACTGTATCAAATTGTACTCCTTAATAAAATAAAATAAATTTCCTTACTGGTTCCCCCACATCTCCTGGTTCACCTTTCGTTCCTTCAGCACCTGGCGGACCTTCGGGTCCAGCAACACCGGTCAAACCCATTGGACCCTCGGCACCTCGCATGGCCATCTATAAAAAAACAGGAAACTGAGTTATTAATGAATCGAATCGATAAAAAACATTAATTTTGTTTTTACTCACCATGTGTTGAGAAAGCATTTGTCGGAAAGCTTCAGCTTGAGAATCTGGCCCTTTTTCATTTCCATGCGAATTTAACTGAAACGTACAAAATTGTAATATAATTATATGTTTTTTCACACAGTAAACTTGTACAAACAAAATTTCAACGTAACAGAAGAATAATAAAAAAATAAAAAAAGCATTTATATACTTATGTCAATCTTTATTCATAAATTAAAATTTTGAAAAATTCGGTACGTACTGGAATCATAAAAACATGACCAGGTGGTCCAGCAATTCCTGGATTGCCACTTAATCCATCTCTTCCAATTTCTCCTTTAGGACCTTGAATTCCCGGCGGTCCAGGAGGGCCAGGATATCCCCTTGGTCCTGGTGGACCCCTATTAACATAAATATAAGTTCCCGGTATGTAAGGTTCTTCTGGAGGACCAGGTTCATAAATATCGCCAGATCCTTCTATCTAAAAATAAAATGATATATAAAAATTCATATTTATTGCATTTTGGCCATTAAGTTACTCTTGAAAATAAATGGGGGTTTGTTTTACTTTTGACAAAGTTGTTTTTTGTGGTCCAGAAAACTTTCTATTATCTAACATTAATACTTAATTAATTCAGAATATTCAAAGAAGAAGATATGTAAGAGGCCGGATTAATGCAATATTAAAAAAATCACTAACAAACGATTCAGTAGTCAGAAAACCATCATAATCTGTAGTAGTTCCAAGCTCCGTATTTTCATCAGTTGTTACCACTGGAGGTATTTCAACTATCCCTGTCCTATTTAATCCTGATGTATCAAATCCTATTAATTCACCTCCACTGAGTTTTCCACGCGTATATATTTCGGTTCCACCTACTTGCACAATATCTGTGTTTGTTAAGTTTCTTCTTTTATTTTTATCAGCGCTTCCTGTGAACATAAATTTATTTTTATTAATAGTTAATAGTTATGATTTAGAATTTTTTCTCTAACGTGTAGCTTTTTCACGTCCATATTGCTAATTTATTAATAAACATTTATAAATAGTTTTTCTCTAACACTGTCCCATACTATTCCTTTAAATTTGGTGAATTTGTAAAAGTTCAAAAAATTATAAATTATTACTTTTTTTGTTTATACTAAATCTAAGCAATATAATATAATATGCCATCTTTAAAGTTCAATTCCAGATATATGTTATAATAGAAAACAGTATCACGGGTAATTGGAATAATGAAAACAAATCAATTTAAATACTCATTGATTGCACCGTTTCGTCTTTTCTTTAATTAAGACTTTTACAAAAATTAACATTCATATAGGTAATAAAAATATTAAACATTATGGATTAAATAATTTACTAAAAAGTCACACCATTGTTTCTTTTTAGTAAATTATTTAATCCACAATGTTTAATATTTTTATTATATGAATGTTAATTTTTGTAAAAATTTTTTAGAGCTTGAAAAAGTCTTAATTAAAGAAAAGACGAAACGTTGCAATCAATGAGTGTTTAAATTGATTTATTTTCATTATTCCAATTACCCGCGATACTGTTTTCAATAATATATAAGATTACAAGCATGATTTTTTTTTATATTCAAACATTTCAAATATAATAATATATAGGTGCATTCAGTGCGGGATTTAATAATTCAAGGCCCATGGACCTCAATTAACTCTTTCAACATTGGATAAATATTAAAACACGTGATGCTATTTGTTAAAGTGAAAAATTGATTGCAAATACTTACTGAAAATTCATTATGAGTATCGATGACCAACCAGTATACATGTATACTTTTTTATTACATATATTTTTTCTTCAGAAATTAAATTTTGCACTAAATTGTGGGAGCTCGTGGGTCTAGGCCTCAACTTGCATTATGTAAATGCAACACTGAGTACATTTCAGGCAACCTTATGACTAAATGTTTCATTTTACCTTGAACATTCCCAAAATTATATTCTGAGCCTTCTGAGGAAGCACCATATGTAAATCCTCCAGACGATCCTCTATTACCACCCGTTCTACTTCGATGTGAAGTTCGACTCCCTACGGATCCACTATGTGACGTTCCCCCCCAAGAACTACCTCTTACCGAGCCTCGGGATCTATGAACTTCTAAATCTGAATTGCTACGTAAACCATATTGAATCTGACCGCCTTCTACTGACCCTAGAGTCCCATGGATGTCAAAACTTGAAGTCCCACTGGAACCTTGACCACCAGCTGTAAATTCACCTAAAATATATTTATTATATAATTTATTAGTAATAGTTAACATACTATGATAGCATGAGCCAGTTTGATCACTAATAACCATTTTTAAGAGGACAATGTGATCCAGTGGTTAGCGTGTTGGCTTCTTGACCAAACTGTCGTGGGCTAGAATTCACCCAGCATTGATATTTAATGTTACTGGCTTAATGTCTCATGGTGGAAGTCAAATCCCCAAGTGATATACAATTGGATATTCTTTCAAAAAATAAATAAAAATAAAGATGGATTCACAAGTCTTACTTGATCGTCCAGATGAAGCAGAGTCGGTATCATAAGTAGAACTTCCTGATGAGAATCCACTTCTGGTTTTGGCTCGAAAAGCTTCGTTTTGACAGTCGGGAAAATGTACGGTGCATAATTCATACGCGACGTCTGGTGTGTCCGCCAGTTTCAACAGTTGTATGTCACCCTGACATTTTTTTAAGTATAAATTTCTCATTACTGGAGTAATAATGTGGGTTAAATAAAGATAAAATTTTTTGAGAAAATATTATTCTACCGATTTAACCTTTCATAAAAAAAGGTCAAGTGCGTGTCGGACTTGCACACGAAGAGTTCCGTGCCACCGTACAATATTTAACACTACATTTTTTTTAAATCAAAATACGTTCAATAAGTTTGCAGCGCTAAAATGCTCAAACTATAAGTTTCTGAAAAATTCTCTTTGATGTGACTGCTAATTTAAGTTAATATTTTCGAAGTAAAAAAGCGAATTTATTAATCAAAGTTATACAGCTATGTTTCCACAGTTTACTTTCTAAGACGTTTTAACGATATCCTGAGAGATGTCGCTAGCGGTACAGGCATCAAGCCGTTAAAGTCTTTAATTTTTAACTCCAAGACCTGTGTCCTGTGCCTGGGCACTGCAGTAGTTACGACACTGCGATTTAAAATAATATCGCTCATCTGAAAAGAGCCGGTTCTTATTTTGCGCGAATCATTCGAGCATATATAAAAATGGAAGTTTATATTGGTTTTTATTCAGAAATCGCAATATCAATCATAATGTGATCGACATTTAATATCCGATCTCTTTCGTATTTTTTATGTTTATTGTATACAAGTGTTTCAGAAAAACTGTACTGATAAGTGGACGGGAAGAATTGATTGTGGTTAAAAAAATGCTGCGTGCACTTATATAACATACTTTGTTGTTTTATGAAATAACTATTTTGACAGTATCAGAAAAAAAATGAGACGTGTCATCCATGAATACAAAGTAAAACTATACAGGCTACAGCATCGAAGAGTCAACTTTATCGACGATTTCAACATTGCCGACACACGTGGTATGTACATGGTGTCTCATGTTCGTTGCCGCATCAGATCAACATGCTGCATGCGCAACTTCCGTACAAAAAGTTAAAAATAATTTTTGATTGTAAAAAAGCGTGAGGTGCTTAATATCGACTGGTGTAAATATTTCATTGGTAGCTATTTGTAAAAGTAGAGTATAAAAATAGTAATATGTACCCCACGCCTTTTTACAATAAAAAAATATTTTTTACTTTTTAGTTCGGTTTGCTATTAAAGCGTGTTGTTTAAAAAACAATGTTTTGCTCAGCCCTGATTAAATTTATACTTTATGTATTATGTCATTTGCTAGAATATAATTTTGTTTTATTATGTAACTTGTTAAAATATTTCATTTTCGTTTTTAATAAAATCAGTATTGAAAAAACATTCGTCTGAATTATTATTTACGAAAATTCACTACACGTGCTTTTTTTTAGTTTTTAAAACTATTATTTATTTTTTAGTCTTATTTTTTTATTCTGATGGTCCTCATCAGGATAATGGTACAAACTTATTAAATTATTGTATTGGCATCGGTCCTTGATAAGTGTGCAAAGTTTCAGTTTAATCTGGCGTTTTGAAGTAGATAAGTTGTTTTATCCTGTAGGCCCTGGTCAGGATAATGGGACAAACTTATTCAATTATTGTATTGTCGTCGGTCCTTGATAAGTGTACTAAGTTTCAGTTGAATATGACGTTTTGAAGTAGGTAAGCTCTTTTAACCTGAAGGTCCTGGTCAGGATAATGGGACAAATTTATTAAATTATTGTATTGTCGTCGGTCCTCGATAAGTGTGCAAAGTTTCAGTTTAATCTGACGTTTTGAAGTAGGTGAATTTTACGTTCAAAGATTCCAAGCAAACGTACATACAGTGAGGCTAAAAGCGTATTAAAAACGAGTGTCTTTTGACCGGTGGTAACATTGATCAGAAAAAAAATTTGAGCATCGAACTGTCAGTGAGTAGTGAATTTGTTGCAAAATCGGCTGCGTTAATAATTATTGATTAAACATTAAAAATGATTAATTTAAACGATGCTATTGTTGAAAAACATTCTTGAACATTTCTTTGTCACGTGTGTGTTATTAGTTTTGCTGTGTTTTTCGTAAAAGTGTACTTTTTGAATAAAAACAATTTCGCCTGGGAAACGTCTCTATATACTGTGATATTGTAGAATCCTAGCCGCAAGACGATTTGTACTGTAAGTGATTTTTAACAAACTACTTTATATTTCTGTTTTTACACAAATTGGAGGGCCAATTTTTATGGTTTCCAAATGTACTGTAACTACACATTTATAAAAGCATGTGTCACGGCACGTGAGCGAAGTGAAACTTCTTAATTCGGACTAATATGACGACGCTCATATGTATTGATAAAAATATGACAATAATATAGCTATTTTAAAAAAAGTATTATTTTAAAGAATACATTAAGGGGTTAATTTTTTTATTTTGTCTACATACAAATTTAAGTTAATATAATAAAAACACAATTGTATTAGCAAATACTCTATTTTGTCGATTGGGTTTTGGTACTGCGACCCGAGTTTTTTTCTTTTGTCAATACAAAACTGCATGTTAGCATTTAATCTTGTGTCTATATTTTTTAGTTCGCTTTTAATGCTGTCGGGTTTTTTTTTTGATCTTTTTAATTTTTTTAAATTTTATTTTTTCTGTTTTGTTTATTTTTTTAGACATATTTTTGCAATCGGGTTTTTTGTTTTTTAAATAATTTGGTTTTATAAGATTATTTTCTTTTGTATCCTCAATAGTTTCAGTCTTGACACTTTCGAGGTAAAAGTATCATAGAATGGTTCATTTGGAGTCAAAAAACATTTTTCGAGCCGCACATTACGGCATCTAAAATCCGCTATTTTACGTATCCTAGGACACTTGGGTTTCTGAGACAAATCCAACGTTACCTTAATTTTAGAAATCCGTCCAACCGTTTGGATGATACGAGGTAATAAAGAATATTACATACATAGATACGCGCAAAGAACATAACCCTTCTTGGCAGTCGGGTAAAAATTAATTATTTTCGAAATTTTTGTTTTTATATAAATATACATTCATATTTATTAGTGTATTTGCCATATGGCAACATACACTATTGGCGTCGGTCGGATGGCGGGACCTAGGGGTCGGACCAAAATTTCTCGACGTTTCATAACCTCCTAAACACTTTGGCACCATTTTTGAAAATGTTTATATATATATGTATATATATATATATATATATATATATATATATATATATATATAATATATATATATATATATATATATATATAATATATATATATATATATATATATATATATGTGTGTACGGGCAATAACTTTCGAAAGACTTAATTGATTTTAACGAAATTTGGTCCACGTAACGAAATCCATCATCGCCAGGAGCCTATTTAAAATGGGCGTAATCGGGCCATTTTAAGGGCAGTTTTTAGGGGTTGAAAAATGTTTTTGGGCCCCAAAATACCGAAAAAATTCTCAGGATCGTTTCAAAATTGATATTTAATCCGTTAGTAGCAATTAAAAAGTGTCCCTAAAATTTTAATAAAATCGGCCCGACAGACCCGGACTTAAAAATTTTATGAAAACACTAGTTTGCAGATAGTGAATTATTTACTGAAAGTTGTATATAATTTGGTATAGAGGTTCGATTGATAATTAATATTATTGCAATTAAGAAAAAAAAATGTTATTTTAAGGGGTGTATTAAGGAGTCAAATTTTTTATTTTGTCCAAAAACCAACTTAAGTTCGCGTAATAAAGCCACACTGCCTGTATAAGCAAATACACTATATTGTCGGCAGGGTTTTGGCACTGAGACCCGGGTTTTTTCTTACTTAACGTTAATTTCATTCACATTTATTTGAGACTTTCAATAATATTAGAGAGATTTAATTACCGTCCATAAACTAGTGAACGCTGTCCAACAACAGACATTTTGTCCAATGACTATTTTTCCTAATTATAACTTATTTTCAATGATAGATATCATAGTTTACATGTCCAACTACAATAATATCAAGGCAAAAGATATATAGTTTCAAAAAACGAATTCACAAAGTAATTTAAAAAAATGAAAGTTGCTTAAGTGTCCAATGACTGGTAGTTTACCCTACACAGATACACGCAAAGAACATAATACTCCTTGGCAGTCGGGTAAAAACCTTCAATTTGTCCATGGATGTACACATATACATATGTATGTACTATAAATGTCATTTTCCACAACTTACTGTAATATTATTGGTACAAACAACATAATATTGTGCAATAATGTGGAGGTTATATGATCAGTCGGAGTCATAGACTTACTAAAAGAGTAGACACGTAACGCGCATTTAAGTTGACGCATCACGTTTGTGACCGAATATCAGACGATGCCATTTTGTGGTGACAAACATTGCTGGTGACATTAAAGTTATTTTGTGGTGTTTCGAGTGGAATTTGAATTAAAGACTACTACATTTTTAGTGATTTAAGATGGTGGGTTGTTCTGCTTATGGGTGCAAAAGCCGAAGCGAGAAAAAGGAGCCGGGAATTAGCTTTCACAGGTAAAAAGTTAAATGTTATATAGTTGAAAGACAAATAATTTTCAATATATTTTTGTTATGAGATAAATTATCAACGAAACTCTAATACAGTGATTAAGGCATCTGTAAAAAAGACTAATTATGTTTATTCAAACAATATACATGGATGTTTTCATTCATAATCGGCTCATTAAAGATAAAAATTTACTCATACCATTTGGTTTCTTCCAGTGGCGGTGGTGTTTTTTTTCGGGAAAGAATATTTTAATATCGCATTAATCTTGTGTGAATTAGTCAGTACAGCATGTTTTTTTCTAAAGAGATATGTAATTTATTTCTTTTTTTGTAGATTCCCCATGAGTGATTCGAGAAAACTTGCTCTTTGGGTACAAAAAATGCATGTTGCAGACTGGACTCCTAGTAAAAACGATAAACTTTGTTCAAGGCACTTTGAACGGAATTTATTTTATAAAATTGGTGAAAGAACTTGTCTGTTAGATAATGCAGTACCCACAATATTTGAGGCTTTGCCTAAATATCTTCAGGAGATGTCACCAACAAAGCGGGTAAGTCAGAAATAGAGTATTTGACACCATTTAAAATATGTTACAAATTGATGTCGTGTAAAAAGCATATTTTATTGATTTTCATAATAAAATAAGTTTGCTTTCTGTAAAAAAACGAATGAAATTTTTTTTTTTTTGAGTTTTTTTTATCGCGTATTTACCTGTACTAATTGCCTGTAAAGACACTTATTTATTTATTTATTGTTGTAGAAAAGAAAAAAGTCTCCACAAGAAATTGGAGAGGCTTCCTGTTCTACTTCTGTCGTGCTAGCTACGGATAGTGATGTTCCTAATGTGGAAAACATCCTAGATGAAACACCCAGAAAAAAACGGCTTAGAAGGCAGTTATTCCAAGCCGTACGCAGATCAAGACAAAAATCAAAAAGAGTCAAAGTACTAGGGCAAAAAATACGACGGTATAAAAAGACAATACTATGTTTAAAACAACTTACTAAAGATTTAACAAAAACAAATTTACTATCTTTAGAACATTCTAGGGTACTTAATAATTTGCCCGGAATAAGTAAAGAAGTAAAAAATGTTATATTCTTATTATAAATGTATACATTATTTTTCAAATATACTTGAGAAAAACTAAAATTGAAGTAATTGGGTCTATTGATTTTCTCTACATTTTACAAACCAAAAATAAATTATTCCTATAAACAATTTTGATTATCAAATATTATTTCGTTTTGGTAAGTCTACAATTGCGTCTCATGACACGCCACTGGGCCAACCGCTCTGGTGACAGATGGCTTCATATCCCGAGCTTGTGTTACGTGTCCTCTCTCTTTCCTTGTCTAAGGTCGGAGTCCTCGTAATCGTTCAATCAATATCGGCAATAATCTATCCGCGTAGATATACCTAACACGATTCCGTTATACGGAATTACGTTTCAACTTCTCGTGCTTTTTTTCAAATCAAAAAGCTCATTAAAAACTAACGCTTTTAAAACTGGTTGTCAAGTTTACCTATATTTTATGACAATATATTTTATGGAATTGGATTATACTGAAACTCGGTTATTTTCCGTGTTTGTCAGTCGGGACCAGATATGTAATCTCATACCGGGTTGCAGAAAGAATTGTCAATTGATAAAAACGAGAATATTACACACATTTTTGTGCAGAAAAAAATTAATTTGAAAACAATTATTGAGCAAGTCAAATTTGTCAGTACTTTTTACATACATTTTTAAAGAAAAAACCTCGAAATGTTAATTTGCTTTCCCGTAATTTGAAATCTCGTGACGTCCTGTAAAGGAATATTGACGAATATCACGTTGTTTTTTTTTTTTCAATATTTAGGGCAAAAATAAATGTTTTTTGAACCTTTTAAGCAGCAAGCCAAATTGTGTCAAGCTTAACGCTTAATCACAGGTAATAAAAACAGTAATACAATGAATTTTGCGACTGCAGTTCGAAATTTCCCGCGACCATATTTTACAGCTTTTCTTTATTTACATAATTGAGTATTTGAATAAAAAAAACTACTTATTTTTTTATTTTTTAAATAATAAGTATATCGTAAATAATATTGAAGAACAAAAAGAAAAAAAATTTAAGTCATAGGTAATTGGTAACAAATTAATTAAAATCTCAATATTGTTCACGTCCATTATAATTAATAAGTTTTTTTTTTTTCCCGTGATTAAATAAAAAAACTTATTAATTAAAATGTATAAAACTTCATAAGATATCACGTGACTACACAACGTGCCAGGAATGTTTGTGACGTCAAAAGTCGTGTATTTGGGTACATGCTATCAAAGTAACCATGGCAACCAGGGCAATAAAAACATTTTGACGTCAGAGAGGTTTTTGGCGCGTTATCGGATCTTAGCTTAAACATTATTTTTAAATTAAATATAACTTTTTAATTATGAAATTAAACAAAATAATAAAAGTAGTTTTGCTATAAAACTTGTATGTGATCTTTCCATTTATGTAAAAAAAAAATTCATTCAAAAACCCAATTATTTTATTATTACGTACCGTGTAGAACTCGTCCTGTAAAAGCTGCTGTCCAACGAGAATAATGCCAGAATTACTGAGCTGTGAATCAGCTTGACGTTTTAATTCTTTCGTGATTTGAGTCTCGCAATCCAGAATTAAAGTGATCGCATTTCCTTTTACGCTGAACGCTAATCGATGCCACCTGTTTGTTAATAAAAGAAGAGATACTTTATTAGTTACCTTGCAGTAACAAGTTTATACAGAGAGGAACAAAATAATCATCACATATTTATACTTTTTTTAAGGCTGTCGGAACGCTTTGAATTTAAGCCAAAAATAGGACTTCTGCTGATAGCGGATTGTAGGCTTATTCGTCAACATTTTGCAAAAATTCTTTCTCTATAAGTAGATAAAGGACAAATCTAGGTCTCTAATGGACTACTTTTGTAATTTATGTACGATTTACTAGAAAAAAGTTGGCATTAATTGTGACAAAAATCACACGTTTTCAATGTCACATTACAACCTTATTCGTACTTATTTCTCAAAATTGTTCTATAACAAACCTAAAGTGACTCTCCTTTTTCGGAAAAATTTTTTAAATCTTCAAAATATTTCCAAAATTTAGAGTAATCAACTGACAGCGACATCCTTGCAACAGCGTTTTAAACCTCGTAGTGTGGCTTAAATTCAGACCGTTCCGACAGCCTTAAGTTACAACTTATGATCGTGGTCCCATGCCGAGGAACTGTTTGATGGTTATAATATTGAAACATCACAGATTTATTTTGAACTATTCCTTATTTAAATCACGTAACTTAGGAACACGTAAATTTGGTTTTTACTATGCTTCATAGTGAAAACCAATCATAACTTAGGTCGTTATGTATCTGCTGCCATCTACGTTACGCCATGTCCATTGTTTCATTACTAATTATTTTCAAGTACGTTGAAAAAGCTTCTATAATATTTTGATTTTCAAATACGATTATTATAAACATGTGAACATATTTCATTAGGATTATCTAGAATACAGTAAGACCTCGCTTAATGCTACTCCCCTTAATGTTGTTTCGGTATTACGCGGTTTCTAAAAAAAGTTTAGACACTATAACGTAAATTATGGATCAATTTATACAAAATGATTCAAATGTTGATAGAAGTTTAAAAGCAACACGAAATGTTATTGATGCAATATCTTGCTATCGACAACAGTTTGCTGAACGAAACAGAAAAAGGCAAAACGACATTAGATGACTTCTTCACAAAAAACAAAATATGCCAAATTATAAACCTTTCTCATCACAAACATAACGTCTTACTCGAACTTTTATTTGATTTTCATAAATGTTTTATGAACTAAAATCGTTATTAGCATTTAATAAATCTATAATTAATGTGATAAAAAAGTATTTGACAATAATTAAAAAAAAAAACTGACAAATTTTCTTATTTACGGTTCTGTTTCACATATAATTATTATCTGTGTATTAAGATAACCTCGTTTAGCTCTGTTTTGTATAGCGCAGAAACTTATTGGAACGTATCTCCCACGTTAAGCGGGGTCTTACTGTATTTAAACCCTAAAATATCTTAAACAGTCTTTAAGGGATTTGCTTTTGCCAAAAGCGTGCAGGAAACAATGAAGTAACTATTCCAAACTGTAGAGTTCATCATCGCGTAAACATCTCGACAAAGCGCCAGTGGCGTAACTATATTGACAGGATTGGCAAAAAGTCATGTCCTCTCGGTTTCATAGGACTCCGCGACAGGATTAAACTATACTTGTATAGTGCACTAGTCTACAAAAGTATATTTATTAATTTCAAATCACCGAGCTGGGTAGAGTAGTGGTGACAGCACTAGACTCGCATTCGGGAGGTACGGGTTCGAATCCCGGCGGGGGCAGATGTGGCTGTGACTTTTTCCTACTGCCTCTCGCCGAGAAACGGTAATTCCTGTACCGGTCATCTTGATTGAGGTTTTCCATGGTTTCCCTCAATTAATTCCAGATAAATATCGAGATGGTTCCTTATTTGAGGCCATGGCCGATTACCTATCAAACTCCTAGTTCAAAAATTACCTACCTTATCCTAATTTCCTATAATTCCTTCATTCGCCCATTGCTATTACATAAGTTGAAGTTTTAAAAATGTAGAAAAATAACGGGAAGTGTGGTAGATGGAAAATAGTACCTAATGGTGCGAATGGCGTCTGTTATGACATAAAGTCGAGAAACGGACGTTAAACGCATTATTATTATTAATTTCAAATCAACTAAAATCAGTTGTGTTTTCATTTAGCCATTTGCTTTGCTTCCTGCTCAAGTTATCTCCGATTGTTAATAAAATTTTACTTTCACAATTTACGAAGATGAGTGAAATAACTAATTTCAGGTCGCTGACGAGTCGGACGGTAAAGTATTTTATCGCCTGCTTATGACAGATGATCTTGTGAAACGTAGGATGGCGTTGTTCCAAATCTTCTTGGTTTCCAGGCTTGTAGGTCATGATTCGTTGGTATTTCTATTTGATGTCTCGTCTACAACTGCGGACAAAGTGCATTCCTTGGCGACTCGCGGTTTCCTGTGAGCCGCCAAGGACACACCGTCTTTGGTAATGTCTACCGCAATTGCAGACGAAACTTCAGGTAGAAATAGCTATGAACCACGACCCACAAACTCAGAATCCAAGAAGATCTGGAACAACTCCGGCTTTGAAAGTCTACATATTTAAATAATCTGCCATTCTATCTTATATGTATTATGTTAACTCTCTCCCTATAAATTTCTTTACTCGACGACTCTACTTTCGTGAAATTTGGTGCGGTTTTAATGTAGACTGTAAACTTGATGTGTGTTGATGTGGCCTGTGGTGCATTCCAAACAACTGAAATTCTGTATACCTGTTAAACAGGTGTAAGGTTACTATAAACCAAGGTTAGGCGTTAGCATTGTTGAAGGTGTGACTAGACGAGACGCGAGAGAGGACGGGGGAAGTAGGCTTGTGACGTAACATGGAGTCTTTTTCCAAACAGTTGGGATAGTAATAATTGAAAAACCAAACCATGGCCATTCCGCGAATCTCAAAGCGAAAAAATATTGTAAAATTTTGAAAAGTGAGTTTTTATTTAAATAAGTGCCATTCCCCACTTGTGGAGCTAGAATGGTAAAAAAAATATTTGGTATAGGTTCTCATTAGTGTATTTGCCATATGGCAACATACACTATTGGCATCGGTCGGATGGCGGGACCTAGGGGTCGGACCAAAATTTCTCGACGTTTCATAAACCTCCTAAACACTTTGGCACCATTTTTAAAAATGTTACGGGCAATAACTTTCGAAAGAGTTAATTGATTTTAACTAAATTTGGCCCACGTATTGAAAACCATCCCTGCCAGAAGCCTATTTAAAATGGGCGTAATCAGGCCATTTTAAGGGTAGTTTTTAGGGGTTGAAAAACGTTTTTGGGCCCCAAAATACCGAAAAAATTCTCAGAATCGTTTCAAAATTGACATTTAACCCGTTAATGGCAATTAAAAAGTGTCCCTAAAATTTTAATAAAATCGGCCCAACAGGATCGGACTTACATATTTTTTGAAAACACTAATTTGTAGATAGTGACTTATTTATTGAAGGGTGTATTTAATTCGGTGTAGACGTTAGATTGATAATAATATTGCAATTAAGAAAAAAAAATGTTATTTTAAGGGGTGTATTAAAGAGTCAATTTTTTAATTTTGCCCAAAAACCAACTTAAGTTCGCGTAATAAAGCCACACTGCCTGTATAAGCAAATACACTATATTGTCGGCAGGGTTTTGGCACTGCGACCCGGGTTTACAATATAACACAATAATCTCAATATTGTTCACGTCCATTATAATTAATAAGTTTTTTATTTAATCACGGGAAATTGGACAATTAAAATTCAATTGTCCAATTTCCCGTGATTAAATAAAAAACTTATAACACAATAATCTTATTCTCTTACAATTATGCAAAAAAATAGTGTGTGTACTTGTATACGCGCGACAGAAGTGATACTTCTTTGGCGTGTTCGCGATAATTGATATTCACATTTCTGTTAAAGATAAAATAAAATACTGTTGAATTCATAATTTAAAACAAAATACAAGTATTGAGCTTATTGAACTGTCAAGAGCTGTTAAAAACCCTACAGATTTTAAGAAGTTCCGTCTGATGTCGCTAGTATAGCCTACTTTGTTATTTTATGAACGATTACAACATTGCTAATACACGTAGTACATGGTGTCTTATGTTCGCTGCCGTAAATTCCGTAACAGAGAAAAATTTATCCCCAATTCGCCAAAAGTTGTATGACTTCAAAAATGTAACAGTTTTAATCACAGATAATCAGGGCTATTCTACTAATGATAATCACGGTGATTACCAAGTGCTTAGCAACATAAACGCTCTGGGCAACAACTTTTATTTGTTTCTTTCTGCTAAGCAAAGTGTTTGCCACAAGTGGTTAAAATGATCATGTGCCGTGTTTATAAGAGTGGATAAATTGTAACTTGTAAATGGGTGTTGTTAAGCTGACACTTTGAGTGTTTATTAATTAAAATGGACGCCAAAATATTTCACTTACTTATTTTGGAGTTAATTGAGAATGAAAACAGGTTAATAATAGAATTATATTAACGTACACGCGTTATACATTTTTTTATTATTCTTTTACGTTTTTTATTAATCCAAAATTCGAATTGGAATTCAGTATAAGGGCTAATTTTTCCCATTGTTTATCCACAATTGTGGATTCGGTTGATGAAAGTTTTCCACTCAACATATTTTTATTAGCGTCAATAAAATCAACCATCAATTTGTATTGACTAGATGATACTTTTTTTTGTCGTCTTTTTGTAATTTTATTATCCATAATAATAATAATTATTATTAATAATTAATTATTTTCAGGACTTGACAACTAACACAAATTTAAAAGTATATAACCGTGGTAACCGCACAAAAATAGACTTCTAATTAAATTCAGACAACTCTTTATAAATTTTGTAATCACTGTGGTTACGTAAGAAGAGTGATTAGGACAAAAATAGTAGAATACGGCTAAGGTTTCCACTAAATCAGCCTTTAGTCATTAAATTTTTATAGAGTAATAAACATTGTGAGTATATATTATAAAATAACAAGGTAAAACAATGTTCTGAAAATACCGTATTTACACAGAATATTGTTCTGTTTTTCATAATTACATTTTAGTGCCTTAGGAAATATTATCTTGGCGTTTCGAAATTAGACATGAGTTGGAAATGAGCCCTAATTAGGTATTATTAATTCAGGAGTAAAATAAATTGTAATAATTAAAAAGTTTTATATATCAATAATTATTATTCGATTCGCAAACTATTTACTATTGCTAAATATGTAGGACATCGATACGCGCAGTGCAGGAATTTCAACTTTCTGACGGTGTGTATACTATTTTTCTTTATACCCGGTCGAAAGTACGTACTTTCGTATGAGTGTGCATGAGAAAACTGTTTCAACCCGCTGTTACAGATGGCGTGCGAGTACTTTCAGCAGCGCATAAATGTTAAACTTAATTACTTTCGACCGGGTATAAAGAAAATGATTTTTGCGACCACAGTTCGAAATTTCCCGAGAGCGTCATCTTAACAAAAATTAATCTCTGTTAGTTCCTTACTTTTCATCATTTACATGAACTCCAAATGATATAAGATTCTCTTCTGATGGATTGCCGTCGATATCTTCGTAAAACATCTCCACATCGTCTCCTAAACTCACAGCCAACTGCTCATCTCCGTTATCGCTATACACCGTAAATAATGTTGATCGTTTCTCTTAAAAACAAAAGAAAAAGATGCGATAACAAAAGAAAGCAAGTATTGTTATCATTCAAAGTTAACTGTTTTTATTGACTATCAAACACGCAGCTCAAGAGCTATTAAGCATTTTTGGGTAGGTATTTGAAGTACTGTGAAAATTTGTACAATAACTCTTCAGTAATAAAAAATGATTTGTCGGGAAAAAAAGTCCTTTTTCCCGACAAATCATTTTTATATTAATTACCAAGGACAACAAAGAAAAAAACTCTTCAGTAATATTCGAATACAAAAACACAGACCTCGCTGAAGGGTAGCGGGGCTTAACCGACTTAACCGATTTATTAAACATATTGATCGCCTGGCAGGTAAAATGCCCCACCGAAACGACCTTTATTTTTCATATATCTATTTTTAGTTACCAATATTATTCTGCTTAAATTTAAACGTGCGTCAAATACATTTTTTATGTCTTAAAAATATAATTTTGCAAACACCTGGCTAAGTTTTAGACCCGATTAAAAAATCTGGCTTTTTTATTTTTGACTACTTAAATACTAAATTTCAAGGTATTAATATTTCAAAATGCATTAAGGATTTTGTATGGCACAAAAATTAAAAAATCGGTTAAGTCGGTTAAGCACCGCTACCCTTTATAGCTAGGTCTGTGTTTTTGTATTGGATATTACTAAAGAGTTATTGTACAAATTTTCACAGTGACTCAAATACCTACCCAAAAAAGCTTATTGGCTCTCCTACTAATGAGCGTTTTTGAAGTTATGCTTCTTTTGACGCGTTGAGAGTAAAATTTTGGCAGACAATGAAAGTTGCACATGCGAAGCTAACGAAAATTCGACAGTATGAAGTTGGCCATAAGAGGCTCAGACTGAAATGTCAGATATACGAAACCATTGCACGTTCTGTCAGCTGGAAACTCTATAATGTGCTAGACGACTATAGCCTTTGATAACAAAAATAGTTTTTAACGTGGAGGGAAAGTTTGGTTGAGGAACAGTTGAAAAAAGAAGCTTTACCGATGTTTCGCTTGTGGCCTACGTTTCGAAAAATATATTTCCATCTTCAGGGCCTCAGGCTAGTCAAAGGGTGGTAAATTGTACTAATCTTAGATACATGATCATAATCTATGGGTTAATATAATTTGTAGGTTAATAATCTAGAATAAGATTAGTAAAATTTACCGCCCTTTGACTAGCCTGAGGCCCTGAAGATGGAAATATATTTTTCGAAACGTAGGCCACAAGCGAAACATCAGTAAAGCTTCTTTTTTCAACTGTTCCTCAACCAAACTTTCCCTCCACGTTAAAAATATATATTGGAACAAAAAATATTAAAGACAAAAATAGTTGTTTGAAGTGTCACCCAGTGAAATCTACAATAGTGTATTTTTAATTACTCAGTGGATTAAATATAAAAGTAAAAATCAAAATAAAATTTTGAAAGTGTTTTCTAAAATAAGAGGTTAAATTTTTGTAAATATTATTCTTAACTTTTTATTTCCAATATCTCATTATAATTTTTATCATTATTCTTAAACTTTTGACATGTAATATCAGCGTTGCCAGATTTTTTTTTGCCAAGTCGGGATTTTGGAACTTTTTGAGTGAAAAAAGCGGGATTCTTTCGTCGAAAGCGGGACATAGTAAAAAGACGTAGGTATATAATCAAAAGTTTTTTAAATATTTATCTTTTTATTTGAGTTCAAATTACGTTTACGTGACAATAGATAGCAGAAATAGCCATAGAAAATAAAAATATGATATTTTAAATCAGATTTACCCTATCGTTAAATAGTTGAGTCTTCTTCGTCTTCTGAATAAAAAAAATAAAAAAAGCAGAAATCAAAATCAAAAAAGTTTTATTCATTAGAAAAATATGGCGTTTCAAACAATAGTCTGAGGAGTGAGTGTTACAAATTGCAACTTACAATAAGAGAATAATTATTTACGCACGGTCGAGTTATCCCCGAAAAGCGGGACATTTAATTTTGATTTAAAAATCGGGACATCTGGCAACGCTGTGTAATATCCTCCTCGCACGTTTCGCGAAAAACGACCGTTATGTTTCAAATGTACTTTCGATATACCGCTATCTCACGAATCGCTCAACCAATCCCAGCAAACCCGGTGTCACTCGGCCCCCTTCTATCAATAGTACTGAGAAATTTGACAACTGACTTCAGTCGCCTCTAGAATTTGTCTGTGTGAGGATGTTTTTGCGCCTAAAATTTCTAAATTACTCCGCTAAAACTTAAATATCTCGGGAATTACAAGTCCGATCGCGAAAATACAAAGTGCGTTACGCTTATAGTCATCTAGTATATCAATGTATAGTTTCCAGGTGGCAGAAAGTGCATTGATTTCGTTCAACTGTCATATTAGTCAAGGTCTCTTATGGCCACCTTCCAACCTACTTTCGAATTTTCATTAGCTCGGTAATTACATACTGTCGAATTTTCGTTACCTGTGCACACGCAACTTCCGTTGCCTGCTAAAATGTTACTTTCAGCGCGTCAAAAAAAGTATAACTTCAAAATGCGGTGTGGGTGTTATAAAGTCGGTAGTTTACCTGAATTAAGTTTGAAAACCATTAACATTGAAAAGTCCAGTGGAAATCGTTCAGGAAAACAGTCGGCTGTCGTTACAGATAGAAGAGCACGTTCCGAAAGTCTGTAAGCAACATCTTTCGGATCAACTTGTGTCGAAACGTTGGTACACATTCCTTGTACAAGCGTTACTCCCAGGGGCTGCTCGAACATACGAGTTTTATTCACTAAATCTATTATGATGCTCTCTTCTGTAAACAAAACAGAAAAAAAATAATAGCGTTAAAATTATGTGTTGTGTATCCGCCTTTTCTTTTAGAATAATAAATAATTATATAATGAATTAACTATTATGCTAATAATATTGTAAAGGTCTTTTTGATAGAAATTTTTGTTTTAAGTAAAAATTAAGAAATTCTCTTTTAGTTCAATTTTTGCATTCATAAAATAAATAAAACGGCTGCGAGCTAAATTATAATTAAAATACTTTTTGTAACTAAATTGTATTTATTTTCTTTAATTATTTTCTACGAATAAAATCTGTTTAATTTCGACAATTTTCATTATTAATTTATTTACAAAACTACATAAAAAACAACATTATGAATAAATATGAGACAAAATATTATTTATTTCTACTGACAATAGTGTGGCGCTGTTTTACTACTGCCTCTCACCGAGAAACGGTAATTCCTGTACCGGCCATCTTGTTGAGATTTTCCATGGTTTCCCTTAATTAATTCCAGATAAATATCGAGTTGGTTCCGTATTCAAGCCATGCCTACCTTATCCTAATTTCCTATATAATTCTTTCATTTTAATTTAATTTTTCATATGAGACGCGGTCCAGCGCCCGGTCTCTAAATACTTTAATATATTTGAAATCCAACACTTGTGTGTGATAACAATTAAATTATCGGTATATATTATTTCTCGAAGGTGTTTTTTTGTAGGTATGATATATCTCTCTTATTAGTGTATCAAAATTAATGTTTGATACGCCTTTTCGGAGATTATTTTTCTCTCTAATTTAAAATTAAAGTTTTCATTAAAAAATTTCAATACAGAAAATAATTAATAGAATAGAATAAAATAAAAGAAATGTCGCCATCTGGCGGCGATCTATCTATTTCAACAGTTGTCGGTAATATGACGTATAGTGGTGCTGAAGTCTAATAATTAATAGATTGGTCCTTATTTTGACAAGTTGGAAATTGTCACATGCTAACCTCTAAAATGGTTCTTTACATTGAAAAAATGATTCTCTGAAAATTTCACCTCGAATGATTAAAATTAAGCCGTGCCGAAAACGCTGTAACGGTTATGGGTTATCATTAGCATTACGTTCCGTAGTGCGAGTGCGTAACTTTGTCTATGACTTAACACCAACCAATTTCTATCTTAAAGAAGTCCTAAGATGTGTTTAAGAGGTGAATTGATTTGTCCAGATCCATTGGAAAAGTTAATTTTTTATATCGTAAGCACAAAGCTAAGTAGTTTCGGAATTTGCTTTCTACGTAACGTATTTTCAAAGTTCTCTGCGTTTTCGGCACGGGTTAAACTGTATAAATTGAGCTGAAATTTTAAGCTAATCATTTTTTCAATATATAGAACTATTTCAGAGGGTAGCAACTCAAAAAATTTGAAAAAAATTGGCTTATACAGATAAGGGCCAGTCTAATAGACTGGCCCTTATTTTGACAAGTTGAAAATTGTCATATGCTAACCTTTAAAATGGTTCTTTACTTTAAAAAAATGATTCTCTGAAAATTTCAGTTCGAATGATTAAAATTAACCCGTGCCGAAAACGCTGTAACGGTTATAGGTTTGCGGGGCCTGCCGCAAGCCAGGCGGTAGGTAGGATAGGGGGCCCATGCAGGCTAGGTCTCAGCTCTTGCGACCTAAATGTAAACTAGATCAGATAGTTCGTTCATACATTAGAGAGAAATGAAATAGAAAAATATCCCATCTACCATTATCCAGTCTCGGGCCCCAGGCTTGTGGGGAGCCACCCGGGCCCTTCCGGCAAAGTCCGACCCTGCATTCAGCCGGGACCTTATTATTATTATGATTTTGGTCAATATAATCCGTATGTTGTTCTAAACGATGTCGTAGTAAATGGTTTTGACTGTATTATTATTAGTGTATTTGCCATAAGGCAACATACACTATTGGCGTTGGTCGGATGGCGGGACCTAGGGGTCGGACCAAAATTTCTCGACGTTTCATAACCTCCTAAACACTTTGGCACCATTTTTAAAAATGTTTATATATATATATGTATATATATATATATATATATATTTATATACGTATATATATATATATATATATATTTATATGTGCGGGCAATAACTTTCGAAGGAGTTAATTCATTTTAACGAAATTTGACATACATGTTGGAATCCATCACCGCACGAAGCCTATTTAAAATGGGCCCAATCGGGTCATTTTAAGGGTAGTTTTTAGGGGTTGAAAAAAGTTTTTGGGCCCAAAAATACCGAAAAAATTCTCAGAATCGTTTCAAAATTGACATTTAACCCGTTAGTAGCAATTAAAAAGTGTCCCTAAAATTTTAATAAAATCGGCCCAACAGGACCGGACTTACAAATTTTTTGAAAACACTAATTTGTAGATAGTGACTTATTTGTTGAAGGGTGTATTTAATTCGGTGTAGACGTTAGATTGATAATAATATTACAATTAAGAAAAAAAATGTAATTTTAAGGGTTGTATTAAAGGGTTAAATTTTTTATTTTGCCCAAAAACAAATTTAATTTCACATAATAAAAGTATAAAACCACACGGCCCTATACAAGCAAATACTCTATATTGTCGGCAGGGTTTTGGCACTGCGACCCGGTTTTTTTATAAATATCATTAAGAAAGATCGAGTGTTCTGAGCGTAGACTTTTACACGATACATATATTCAGTAGCACCCTTGTAACTCGAATTTTTTAAGTGTATTTTAATTATAGAACGAGGGCTGTGTCTTAGGTACAGACCTTAAAACTGTTTAACCATATATTTCAGTTCAATTTAGCATACTTGAACAAGCGGTATTTATGCTTGCTTCATCTTGCGTCTTTGTAAGCATTGTAAATCGCTACTCAATCTCTCTAGATCTCTCTTTCTCTGTCACACCAGCTGATTGTCAGTTGACTGTAAACTAATTTGAGTAATGTAACAGTCTATTTAATTTCAAATACATGCACTTTGTCGGTTTGCCATCTAGTATAATGTTATTGAATGATTTATTTTCAGTCTAATTATTAACTAACGAGTTTGACAATGGCTCTGATTTAAGTTATATATAAACAGATTGTTGAGATGATTTGAATTTTTCCCACTCACTGACTGCAAACAAAATGTTATGTAACATACCGCTTTCTACCAGCAATACAAGATTTACGCTCGGTTGCAGAAAACATTGTCAAAAAATTTGATCTGAAAATGACCTAAGATTATGACCATAATGTATATTTTTTCGTGAGAAAAGTATTGTAGAATTTTAAATAGAGCCTGCTCGAAAAATAATCGATTCATTGAAACATATTTTTCTTAAACTGTATTCAACTATTTAACATCGTTATTTGTACAATTTCCACTTCGAAACAGCTTTTTACCCGACTGCCAAGGAGGGTTATGTTCTTTGCGTATATCTATATAGTATGTAATATTCATTATTACCTCGTATCATTCAAACGCCTGGACGGATTTCTAAAATTTAGGTATCGTTGGATTTGTCTCAGAAACTCGAGTCCTTGGATAGGTGACGTCAAAAAAAATTTTTCGTCATTATAGAGAGAAAAATAATCTCTAAAATAGCGTAACAAACATTAATTTTGATACAGTATTAAAGGAAATATTTCATACCGACAAAAAAAAACACCTTTGAGAAATAATAAACAAGACCCGATCGATAATCCGCTGCTCGTTAATCCGACACGTCCAGTAATCCGATGTTTTTAAGTATATAGAGGTCTAGAAAAATCGCTCTATAATTCGACATTTTTACGATATTGCGCTCTGTAATCCGACACCCGTGTTTACTTGACAAATATTTCTTTATACTCCGACGTTTCGTGGCGTCGTTCGCTCTGTAGTCTGACAATAGACATTGGAAGGAGAAGACGTCACGTTGTTTGTGTTATAAAAGTTCGAAATTAAAAATTGTTTTATTGATAAAACCTTCAATAATTCATTATGTATTAGCGATATATATATATATTATATAAAGTCGTTATTGACTTTAGGAACAAAAAAAAAAGTTTAAAAAACTCTTTTTTAATAGTTAAAGTTTTAGGCCGTGCTTACATCCGGTAATCCGACATTTCCACTAATTCGACATATGCGAAAAATTCTGTTGTCGGATTAGTAAACGTGTCCTGTATACCGATATTAATTAGATAGCAATTTGTTTTCTGTTTCACCCCGTGAATATAATATAGAAAGAGACACAACTAGGATGTTTATATTGGTTGGACAGTGACTGCGATGTCAGTGATCTCTAATAATGCAACATGTAGAATATTCTACATTCCGCGTACCACGTGCGCCAGATCGCGCCAGATGACGTCATTTCACCGGGTGGTTTTCTAATTGTCTGGCATAATTACCAGAATCCTTCATAGTTTAATGGATTTTACAACGTTCTTTGCAGTATTCAAATGCACAACGCTTCTCAAACAAATATCTAATTATGAATGAAAAAACAAATGATTCAAACGACTGACACATTTATAAATATAAAAAATTTAAAAAACTGGCCAAGTGCGAGTAGAACTCGCGCCCTTAGGATTCCGTACCGTTATAACACGTAATAATTCCACATAAACTTGAAAATTTATCATTTTCGGGTTCTTTTTTCTTTACTTGTGCCAAATTACAAGATTCTAAGAATTAACCTATATGTTTTTATGACACCGAGCTGGGTAGAGTTGTGGTGACAGCATTCGGGAGGTCCGGGTTCGAATCCCGGCGGGGGCAGATGTGGCTTGGACTTTTTCCTACTGCCTCTCGCCGAGAAACGATAATTCCTGTACCGGCCATGATTGAGGTTTTCCATGGTTTCCCTCAATTAATTCCAGATAAATATCGAGATGGTTCCTTATTTGAGGCCATGGCTGATTACCTATCAAACTCCTAGTTCAAAAATTAGCTACCTTATCCTAATTTCCTATAATTCCTTCATTCGCCCATTGCTATTACATAAGTTGAAGTTTTAAAAATGTAGAAAAATAACGGGAAGTGTGGTAGATGGAAAATAGTAATGGTGCGAATGGCGTCTGTTATGACATAAAGTCGAGAAATGGACGTTAAACGCATTATTATTATTAATTTCAAATCAACTAAAATCAGTTGTGTTTTCATTTAGCCATTTGCTTTGCTTCCTGCTCAAGTTATCTCCGATTGTTAATAAAATTTTACTTTCACAATTTACGAAGATGAGTGAAATAACTAATTTCAGGTCGCTGACGAGTCGGACGGTAAAGTATTTTATCGCCTGCTTATGACAGATGATCTTGTGAAACGTAGGATGGCGTTGTTCCAAATCTTCTTGGTTTCCAGGCTTGTAGGTCATGATTCGTTGGTATTTCTATTTGATGTCTCGTCTACAACTGCGAACAAAGTGCATTCCTTGGCGGCTTATTTATTATTATTATTGTTATGTTTTGATGAGTGTCAGCTGAATAAAAAAAAACTATGAAAACACCGAACATTGCTCTAACGAAAAGATAAATGGATTGAGGGGCAAAATTTACTTTGCCGTTGGAAAACTGTTATCCACATACATCGACATAGGTCGCGGTCAGTTTACCAACTGCAAATAAATTTATAATCGCAATGAAAAAGACATTGCTTCTTGCCAAATTTCATCATTCTAGGTCAACGGGAATTACCCTATATAGGTTTTGATTCCCTTGCGCGTGTCAAAATATGCGGCCGTATCTTTTAATTGCGTTGACTTGGAAGTCCATAGCTTCAAGGAATTGCAGACATGAGTATTGGATATTAATTTCAATTTAATACCTCCACGCGCTCCTGAGAAAACGGGTCTTAACAGACAGACAGACGGACAACGAAGTGATCCTATAATGTTTCTTTAGTTTCTTATAAGTTCAGAAAGTATGTATGAATGCCATTTGTGAATTGAAATTAATGTAAATACGGTCCTGTACAATTTAAATATTAACACTAACGACATTTAAATCAAGAGTTATTGCTGATAATGTCGAATGTTAAGATACGCATCAGCAACCACTACGTTATTTGTTATTGTACTTATTTTGTGTGCATTACAATTATTAAATAATTTTGTAAATAGTTGTTTACTTGTTCATAACTTATAACGCAGGCATGTCAACCATTTGAAGGTTTGTCGGTTACAATCTAATCATTATCATTAAATTCTCAACGTGTATTGAATTTGGGTGAATTCAATCGCTTTTATTTATGAATGTTGAAAAATCGAAGAAAAATCTTATTTCCCAAAAAGAGATTTAAAAAATTCTGGTGATCCGATCGCTACTAAACTTCAGAAGATCACCCGCTGGGCTAATCTAAAGATTGTCTGAAAATTTCATCAAAAATGGTCTACCCGTTTGGAGTCCATAGATTACATATACATCGTCTTTTATCTATATAGATTATTAAAATGTAAAAAGTGGTTATTGTGACATAACGATAATAGTTGGACATATAGTATCGCGAAGTTTTTTGTAGTTATTGATATGTTCTTTAATATTGTAGAACATACTTTTGTTCTATCAACAATAGTTTCCGCAGCGCATGCGACGAAAGATGTTTTATGGCATTTTTTTTACGCCTTGGGTTACGTTACTAAAGTTTTAGTAAGGATTCCTAATATTTTCTAGCAATAAATATAGCCTATGTTACTCAGGGTGAATGTAGCTTTCTAATGGTGAAAGAACTTTTTAAATCGGCACAGTAGTTTTTGAGATTATTCATTACTAACATACACACAAAAATACAAATCTTTCCTCTTTATAATATTAGTATGATATGATTGTGAATGTTCAAAAATCGAAGGAAAATCAAAATTGCCAAAAAACAAAAAAATATATTCTGTTGATGGGATCGCTACCAAACTTCACAAGATTACCCACTGGGTTAATCTGAAGATTGCCAGAGAATTTCATCAAAATCGCTTCAGCCATTTTGGAGTCCATAGGGAATATACATACACACATTGATTTTTTTAAATATAGATGTAAAAAACACAGTCTTACGTTCTTGCTGAGCATTCGTTGGTAACAGAAACAGCAGAGTAAGTCCCACTAACCAGCAATAATAGAATCGGCGACAGTATTGCAACACTAACACACATACACTGACGCGTGGCGTCGACCGACGTCGTGACGTCATTGCTGACAACGTCGACCACCTGTCGAATGTGTTTGTTACACCTCCAGTTATTTGATTATTACTGCTTAGTGCGTTATCAGTATGATGTCCAAATGCAGTATCCATTTTGTTTTTTGTACTCTCAGACATAAAAACTTTGTATTGATTTTAAATTAGAACAAATGTTTAAATCGAAAGAGGTGCTTAGTATGATATACATATTACTTAAAAAATGATGATTGTGATTTTTGTAAAGCTTTAATAATGCATTTTAATACAAAATGTAAAATAATTAATATTTTTTAAGCATTTATAAACTGCAAATGTACATTTAAGTATTTGAAAACAAGCGAAATGCTTAACAATGACATTTTTTAAGTTATAGTTTTTTGTGTATGTTTTTAAGCTCGGAAATAAATTTATTTAATCGAGATATTATTTCGAATCCAATTTATGAGTCAAGACTTATTTTTAGTTTTTAATTAATTGTACGCGCTGATAATTGCAAAAACATGTTCTTAAAAACTGTCACTGAAAATTATTTTATTAATCGCGATTTGTAAGTAACTTAAATTAATTTGTCAATAAATTTAGTTGATAAATATTCAAAACGAAACTCTAGCGATGATATTTTACGTCTGATGATTATTAGAAATTGATTATCCACGAATAAATTTGACCGACGCACATTGTAAGTTCAATGATTAATAATTACTTCCTTATTATTTTTTATTTATCGGTTACCACAGCAGATAATAAGAATACGATGCGCTTTGGAGCGCTGCGTAAACTGATTCCAGATCGAGAATTCTGGAGTCAAAGGCGCTGGCAGTTTGTCATATTGTTTGGACGCATCTTCTTTATTTCAATCATTAACACTAGCCGCATGTTTAAATCATAATGCACATTAGTTTCCTGAACAGGGCCGTATTCAGGATGTTTAGAGACCACTTTAAAGCTCAAACCATTTCCCTTGTCTTGAATTCCGAGATCGATAATCTCGACGAATTTTTTTGATCTAAAGAAAAGTGGTTTTAATTTTTGTACTTTAAAAAACCCCGGGTCGCAGTGCCAAAACCCTGCCGACAATATAGTGTATTTGCTTGTGTAGGGCCGTGTGGTTTTATACTTTTATTATGTGAAATTAAGTTTGTTTTTGGGCAAAATAAAAAATTTAACCCCTTAATACACCCCCTAAAATAACATTTTTTTCTTAATTGTAATATTATTATCAATCTAACGTCTACACCGAATTAAATACACCCTTCAATATATAAGTCACTATCTGCAAACTAGTGTTTTCATAAAATTTGTAAATCCGGTCCTGTCGGGCCGATTTTATTAAAATTGTGGGGTCACTTTTTAATCACTACCAGAGGGTTAAATTTCAATTTTAAAACGATTCGGAGAATTTTTTCGGTATTTTGGGGCCCAAAAACAGTTTTCAACCCCTAAAAACTACCCTTAAAATAGCCCGATTAGGCCCATTTTAAATAGGCTTCTTGCGGTGATGGGTTTCAACACGTGGCCCAAATTTCGTTGAAATCAATTAACTCTTTCGAAAGTTATCGCGCGTACACATATATATATATATATATATATATATATATATATATATATTTATAAACATTTTTAAAAATGGTGCCAACGTGTTTAGGAGGTTATGAAACGTCGAGAAATTTTGGTCCGACCCCTAGGTCCCGCCATCCGACCGACGCCAATACTGTATGTTGCCTTATGGCAAATACACTAAAAAGAAATGAGAACTTAAATCCTACAAGTAATTTTGTAGAATAAATAGTGTTTTAGAATCGTTAGAACTGTCGTTCGGTTGAACTGTCTTTCGGCTGAACTCTCGTTTAGTTGAAATGTCCCTGTTGAAATGTCGCGGTTGAATTGTTACAGAACCGCTAAGACTACTGGATTCGCTTATACAATCTTTACAATATCAATGTACGCAGCTTACATAACATAACCCATTACACAGTTCATTGAACAATACTGAATAACATTCATTTATATACTACTAGCGGCCCAGTCCGGCTTCGCCCGGGTGTAAATGTAATATATAGGATATAAAAGATGAGAATCATTATCATTAAATTCTCAACGTGTATTGAATTTGCGCGAATTCAATCGCTTTTATTTGTGAATGTTCAAAAATCGAAGAAAAATCTTATTTCCCAAAAAGAAATTTAAAAAATTCTGTTGATCCGATCGCTACCAAACTTCAGAAGATCACCCGCTGGGCTAATCTAAAGATTGTCTGAAAATTTCATCAAAAATGGTCTACCCGTTTGGAGTCCATAGATTACATATACATCGTCTTTTATTTATATAGATTATTAAAATGTAAAAAGTGGTTATTTTGACATAACGATAATAGTTGGACATATGAAGTTTTTTGTAGTTATTGATATGTTTTTTAATATTGTAGAACATACTTTTGTTCTATCATCAATAGTTTCCGCAGCGCATGCGACGAAAGATGTTTTATGGCATTTTTTTTTACACCTTGGGTTACGTTACTAAAGTTTTAGTAAGGATCCCTAATATTTTCTAGCAATAAATATAGCCTATGCTACTCAGGGTGAATGTAGCTTTCTAATGGTGAAAGAATTTTTTAAATCGGCACAGTAGTTTTTGAGTTTATTCATTACAAACATACACACAAAATACAAATCTTTCCTCTTTATAATATTAGTGTAGATGGGTCAAACATTCGTTTACATAACGCTTTAATCTCTAGAACTAAATTTTGAATAAAAACCAGTTAAACTGTTAGACCGATCCTGATTTAAAACCAACTCCATGCAATGTACATAATATTTTATATGTGTTTTTGTAGAGCATCTTTTTGTCAGCCTTTAGTGCTTCTGTTACAACTTGTGTGCACATTGTAAATAAATGTTTACAATATGTAATTAATTAAAAATCGAGAACGACGAAGCGCTGTAGTGTTATTCCAATAGTTAAATAATAATAATTAAATAATAAAAACCCGGGTCGCAGTGCCAAAACCCTGCCGACAATATAGTGTATTTGCTTGTATAGGACCGTGTGGTTTTAGACTTTTATTATGTGAAATTAAGTTTGTTTTTGGGCAAAATAAAAAATTTAACCCCTTAATACACCCCTTAAGATAACATTTTTTTCTTAATTGTAATATTATTATCAATCTAACGTCTACACCGAATTAAAGACACCCTTCAATAAATAAGTCACTATCTGCAAATTAGTGTTTTCAAAAAATGTGTAAGTCCGGTCCTGTTGGGCCGATTTTACTAAAATTTTAGAGGCACTTTTTAATTGCTATTAAAGGGTAAACGATTCTGAGATATTTTTCGGTATTTTGGGGCCCAAAAACTTTTTTCAACCCCTAAAAGCCACCCTTAAATTGATCCGATTAGGCCCATTTTAAATAGGCTTCGTGCGGTCATGGATCCCAACATGTGTGCCAAATTTCGTTAAAATGAATTAACTCCTTCGAAAGTTATAGCCCGCACACATATATACCTATATATATAAATATATATATATATATATATATATATATATATATATATATATATATATATATATATATATATATATATATATATATATACATATATATATAAACATTTTTAAAAATGGTGCCAAAGTGTTTAGGAGGTTATGAAACGTCGAGAAATTTTGGTCCGACCCCTAGGTCCCGCCATCCGACCGACGCCAATAGTGTATGTTGCCATATGGCAAATACACTAATAATAATTAAATAAATTATATTTAAATATGATATTTATAACTTAATTTATTTTGGAATTATTGCACGTCACTGGTGTATCACATTGAGATGAAAATATCTGCAGAAAATAGACCAGCCATACTCTAGCCCTAGGGCTCCGCTAGACCTTCGCGGGGACTCCACCGAAATAATATCCAAATTTGCCAATATTTTTAACCAAAGCTTGTAAAGAAAAGACTTCAAAATGTTAATCTGCTTTCTCGTAATTCGAAATATTGAGGAAAATAATGCTTTTTTAATTCAATTTTTAGGGCAAAATATATGTTTTTTGAAAATTTTAAGCAGCAAGCTTAATGCTTAATAAAAACAGTGATAAAATGAATTTTGTGACTACAGTTCGAAATTTCCCGAAGGCATATTTTACAATCAGAGGGACCAGTCACCTTAACAGGAATAGTGGAAAATGTATATTAATAAAAGCGTCTATTGATATATTGATGAGGGCAGTGATAGAGTGAATTACTGGTGACAATTACTGGAGAAATATATATATATATTAATATTTTTTTTGTAATTCGTACAAAAAAGAAATAACTAATACAACTCAGTGACGTACCGCATTAAGTGGAGAAATACATTGAAAAGTCGAACCTTTCACAAAGCGCCCGATGTGAAATCTCTAACAAATTTTAAAACTAACGGGCCCGGTAGGCAGATCTCGTTAGCATTGAATTGAGAGGTTTAGGTTTATATGTTTTTATGTAAGAAAAATATATAAAAATATAAAATATAAAAAAAATTAATTTTCCTGTTCTTAAGAACAATCCAGGTGACCTCATAACTACAAAAAAAATCATCAAAATCGTTTAAGCCGTTTAGGACAAGAAGAATTACACACCGGGATTTATATAGTATATAAATCCCATTTCCCTCCCGCCTTAAAATGTGAAAATCCAAAAACCCTTAAACATGTCATTTTTTATTTATGATGAGTGGCTACAATTTCAATTTTCAAGTTCCTATACCTTTAAAAAAACCGATACTTCCATAAAAACTTTCACCCCCATTTTCCCCCCTTTAAAGTTGAAATTTCCAGATATCCTTTCTTAGCGGATGCTTGCGTTTTAAAATAAATGTATGTTTCAAATTTCAGCTTTCTAGACTTTGTAGTTTTGGCTGTGCGTTGATAGATCAGTCAGTTAGTCAGTCAGGATAAACGATTTTATATATTTAGATAGGTGAATAGGTCATGTCCATAATCATATATATTAATACGTTAAGGTTAAGATGTTTGCCTCCCTTTTTCGAAAAAAATTGCTCCACATAAATTTTATATCATCTTATCGATAATTGCGTGCTCTACCGACATCAACAACTAAAAAATTTATTATTGCTTTTGTTTTTATAAATTTATTAATTATTAAAATTATATATATAGAAATACATTAACACACAATACAACAATACTGCCATCTGACGGCTTTAATTTTGAAACAACGTCAATATGATTGACGGTCGGTAACTCTTTTGTTCAATTTCAAATCAACTCACGTATGTATCAATACTTTTCATATAGTGGCGCTTCAGCTTTCGATACTTTTCGATACTTGCGCCTCTATATGACAGTTTTAGAAAAATATTTTCTTGAACCGTCACTGAGCTTCGTAATGTAATACAATAAAAAGAAGAAAGTTATAAAGAGTGTGAGAAATTAGAAATGAATTTTAGTGCGAATTATTCGCACAGGTACCGCTAGTTTCAAATTAATATATTTAAACTTAATCTGCGTACATTAACTAAATAGCTGCCAACTTTGTTTTATCATCGTTTCTTACAAAGTTGTATTTCGTGGTCCTTGTTCCGCTTATGTGGTTCCACACAGAATGTATAAATTCGGTAGGGATTCACGTCGTGAGATTATTAGAATACAAATTTATTCAAATAGTGTTTTTACAACAAAATAAAACGATATATCACCTTTGAAATGAGGTGAACATTCAGAATAAATTATATTTAATTTATTGATAATGTATTTTTGCACGCCACTGTAACGTTTTAGTCGCCAGGGAAAGAGGTAAAATATGTTTTGTATAAATACGCAAAAGCCCACCACAGTAAT
Source organism: Venustoraphidia nigricollis (assembly GCA_034508555.1). NCBI lineage: Eukaryota > Metazoa > Arthropoda > Insecta > Raphidioptera > Raphidiidae > Venustoraphidia > Venustoraphidia nigricollis. The sequence continues at coordinate 1,202,919 of JAVRKA010000008.1, forward strand.
GTACTATAATATTATTATTGTAATTCACTTTAATTAATTTAAAAAGCGTATTAGACGTCTTGTAGTTGCAAAGCTCATTTTATGCCAACCATAATATTTTGCCAGGGGTCTACAGTTGCAGTTATGGGACTGAATTCTGGGGAAGCACTAATAAAATTAATGACATATTGATAACACAAAAGAAAATTATTGTGAGAATGATTGCAGAAGGATCCAACAGGGTAAGCTGTAAATCATATTTTCGAAAATATAGAGGATTTTAACAGTAATTGCCATTTTTATCCTGAAATGTGTGATGTTCTATCAATAAAATTAGAGTTTAAAAATACTGAAACAACACGCTTTTATAAACTAAAAAATGCAAAATATTAGCAAACCGAACTAAAAAGTAAAAACTAATTTTTAATTATTAGGATTTTAACTGTAATTGCCTTTTTTATCCTGAAATGTGTGATATTCTATAAATAAAATTAGAGTTTAAAAATACTAAAACAACACGCTGTTATGAACTAAAAAATGCAAAATATTAGCAAACTGAACTAAAAAGTAAAAAACAATTTTTAATTATTAGGATTTTGTTGAACAGCGATAAAAATTCCGTAATTGTATTGAGTGAATGGACTTTCTATGGCTGTTACAAAATTTTATTAATTAAAAATTGTTTTTTACTTTTTAGTTCGATTTGCTAATATTTTGCATTTTTTAGTTCATAAAAGCGTGTTGTTTTAGTTTTTTTAAACTCTAATTTTAATTATAAGACTAAAAACAATATTGCATTTGACTATGGAGTAGGCAACGCAACGTACGTCACTGTACAGCGTGTCGGCTTGCTTGTTGTAATTTTTCAAGTGTTTTTATCTTGAAGGTCCTGGCCAGGATAATGGGATAAACATATTAAATTATTGTATTGTCATCTGTCCTTGATAAGTGTGCAAAGTTTCAATTTAATCTAACGTTTTGAAGTGGGTGAATTTCACGTTCAAAGATTCCTTTACAAACAAACAAACATACAGGTGAAGCTAATAAAAGACACCTAGTCTTCTTTTCCAAATTCTTTAGTTGATGATTATTCAAGATTCGATGGAGTCTTGAACTTTTAAAAGCTACGGATTCAAAATAATTTTTAACGATTTAGGAAGAATTTTATTCGCGAGCATAAAAACTTTAATGATACAATAAAAAATGATTTAATATTGTAGAAATTTCTAAATTACATAGTATTTATAACCTTGTTCTTTCAGTTCCCGAGCATAGAGGATTTTCCAACCCTGTACTATAATAGAGATTACATTTTTATGTGCTCAGTAGCTTCAATGACAATGTTTATTATATTCACCAAAAACATAAATGTGAAAAAAGTACCAAGTTCGATACAAAGAACAGGCGGGTTTGCCGGTATTCCGAAAAAAAAAAAAACCCGGGTCGCAGTGCCAAAACCCTGCCGACAATATAGTGTATTTGCTTATACAGGCAGGGTGGCTTTATTATGCGAACTTAAGTTGGTTTTTGGGCAAAATAATAATTTTGACTCCTTAATACACCCCTTAAAATAACATTTTTTTTCTTAATTGCAATATTATTATCAATCGAACTTCTATACCAAATTATATACAACTTTCAGTAAATAATTCACTATCTGCAAAATTGTGTTTTCATAAAATTTGTAAGTCCGGTCCTGTTTGGCCGATTTTATTAAAATTTTAGGGACACTTTTTAATTACTACTGGAGGGTTAAATGTCAATTTTGAAACGATTCGGAGAATTTTTTCGGTATTTTGAAGCCCAAAAACGTTTTTCAACCCCTAAAAACTACCCTTAAAATAGCCCGATTACGCCCATTTTAAATAGGCTTCTTGCGGTGATGGATTTCAACACGTGGGCCAAATTTCGTTGAAATCAATTAACTCTTTCGAAAGTTATCGCGCGTACACATATATATATATATATATATATATATATATATATATATATATATATAAATATATATATATATATATATATATATACATATATATATAAACATTTTTAAAAATGGTGCCAAAGTGTTTAGGAGGTTATGAAACGTCGAGAAATTTTGGTCCGACCCCTAGGTCCCGCCATCCGACCGACGCCAATAGTGTATGTTGCCTTATGGCAAATACACTAATGAGATCTAAAAATATGCCAAATTTCAGTTGACAAATTTTCATACACGATTCCATTTATTTATCATGTAAAACATAAAAACTTGTCAACTGAAAATTTGACGCCTTACAACAACCAGCAAACCTACTTTCTGGTCTTTTTAGTCTTCTTTTCACATTTGTGTTTTTGGTGTGATTTCAATACTTTTCATAAATTTTTCGAAACGTTGGCCATTTAAGTAACATTGATAAAGCTTATTTCTTGATCCTCAACCAAACCGTCCTTCACTGTGACTTTTCATAAAGTTATATTCTTACGTAATATTCTACTTAAATTAAATATTATCTAGACCAGTCGCTTTCATACTTTTTTGGCGAGGGAACACTTTGGAAACACTAAATATTTCACGGAGCATTAAAGTAAGCAAAACCGGATTTTATGTTCAGTCTTTAATGAAAATCATACAAAAATACGTTCTTTACATAACACTGTATTGATTCCACTAGAAATTGGTAAAACTGCAGTTTCCATTTTATGGAAGGTATGAAGTTGTTTTTTTTTTTTTTTACAACTGTTTAAGGAGGTTTGTGACCGATTATTTATCTGGGACAACTTATAAAAAATTCATTGTCTTATCCTTCAAATTTTCACATAAAAAATGTTAGTAACCTGCTTAATTTTTAATAAATATTATATTTTACTTCATATCTTAATCTTAACTAACCTAATAAAAAACATTTTTTTTTCATTGAAAAAGTGTTTTTAACGAAAGGATTAATTAAATTATTTACACGAAAACAATGCAACACCGCTTGACCGCTGTTAAGTAAATAATTAATATATGAAAAAATTTGTTTACATATTGTATTGGAAATAAAAATTGAAGTTTTGTGCCTATAATTAATTAAAATAGAATGCCCTGATTTTTGGACGTTCGTAAATTGGAAAATATTTCACCTGAAGGTATGAAATTTGGAATACCGCTTCTTTATGGTAACCCCGTGTGAAAAAATTAGTTCTGTACCGTAACTAGCCTTGGAGCTCGAAATGGTTCGCGTTTTGCGAGAACTTGGTCGGCGCATTCCGTACACTATGATAATTTCTTTTATAAAAACAGACGAAAATATAAAAATAATGAATGACATCTCTGAACATTGACCTTTACATTTGGTGTGACATTTTCGACATGGAATAACCTTCGTAATAACCTTCTTAAACTTTTAATCCGTGTTTTAGTACAGCCTGTATACAATAGTTATTAGCAAACATGAGCTTTAATACAAACTGCCCAAATATTTGTACAAACCGAAAACAATGAACGGGTCTGCTTTAAGCCCTCTTTAATAGTCAAAAGACGTATAAAATGCAAACGATAAAAGAAAAAAGTTACGTCATTATTTTACTGTGGGTAATCCGCCTGTTTAGTACCGCTGTACCTACATTTTTGAAACTGAAATAATGAAGTAATATGCTTACGCAACACGATATAAATCGTAGATATTTTTATAAGATGTGATCAGATTAAGATTGAATCAAGGTATAAAAAAGAATATTAGTATATCTCCCACATAAAAAAGCGAGTCTCTTATTGGGTATACGGAAAGCCCGCGGAGTAGCGCTGCGAGCTCAGCAGCAATGCTAGCTGTGTTAAATAAAAAGAGTAAAAAGATTAAATTCAATTTTCAAAGTATATTACGCAACGCCAACGCATAGGCAAACCCGTTACGCATCTCTTGTAACACAGCAAGCATTGCTGGTGTGCTCGCAGCGCTACTCCGCGGGCTCCGTATACTCGCCCAATAAGAGATTCACCCCTTCCATGTATAAAAGAATATAAGATACACTACCATTCTTTCTTATACCGTGGTAATGAACCTAAATCAATTAATAAACATAATTGTTTTATTGAGAACTTTGTTTATATATTGTACAAATTTCCTATATTATCTACTTTTAATATTTGACTCAAAAAAAATAATAATATTTTCAGTGCTTCATTTAAATTATCCTTTCTTAAATCTCTATCTTTTTCTTTAAAAATACGTTTAGAAGTTCACATTTTCTGTGGTGGACGTAGGTGTATTGAGTTTCTTAAAAGTACCACGTATTTTAAATTGTTGTCGCGTGTTACATCAATGACATGTTCGTGCCTTTTTTTCTTTATTTCGTAATTTACATCACCTTGCGTCTAGAAACATTAAAACAAATGCGCATTTTTCATCAGTAATCTATCTTCCCTCTTTCATCCTTTATGTCTTTCATTTAAAGTTAAAAAAAAACTCAGTTTTTATATTAAAAATTACAATAAAAAAAATAATAATAATAATTCATCTTTAAAGTTCAATTCCAGATATATGTTATAATAGAAAACAGTATCACCGGTAATTAGAATAAAGAAATAAATCAATGTTGTCAAAATTGTACTTAGTATTATATGAAAGAAAAATATACGAGACCCCAGACATGCGCCCGCCACACCCATGGATAAATTCGGTACTGCCAGTATAGGCATTTACCTAAATTTAAAAAGAAATATTACCTCATCAGTATCAATATAATATGTAGAATTTTCACTGATTTGTTCAACTTTATTATTTTCCTCAGTATTGAAAGAACACCCGGCTTCTGCATTTTGATAAACATCGGAATGCTGGGTTTAATTTTCTATATTATTTTGGAAACCAAAAGCAAAACTTTTAAAATAGTACGTACATCTTCAATAATTACTTAAAATTGTTTATCTATGAAAGATGTATGCGACTATTGAAAACATTTGTACCATTTTACCCTATATTTACAAAAGTCGACAATTGAAATGTGCCGATGATGTGAGTGAGACAGAGCTATAGAAGGTCACACCCCGAGTATGTCTTTTGCCTACCTCGCCTCTTACCGCTGTGCTACAGCACAAACTGTGTGAAAGTGATCCGACAGTGTTAAACACTCATTGATTGCAACGTTTCGTCTTTTTTTTGTAATGCCAAATTGCATATTATATCATAGTTTTACTATCATTTAAGCATATTGAGAGCTTGAAAAAGTCTTAATTAAAGAAAAGACGAAACGTTGCAATCAGTGAGTGTTTAAATTGATTTATTTCTTTATTCCAATTACCCGTGATACTGTTTTTTATTAATAATAATAATTAAACATACGGAAAAAATAATTGTGAACTAAAAAACTCGGATCGCAGTGCCAAAATATAGTGGATATGCTGACACAGATATTGTGGCTTTATTACGTGAACTTAGGTTTGTTTTGATTTATTTTTATTCTAAGTACTCGTGAAACTGTTTTCTAATAAAAAAAAATTACCTCTTAGTACACCTCTTAAAATAATATATTTTTTCTCAGTTGAAATATTGTTAGCAATCCAACGTCTGCTCCAAATTAAATACACTCTTCAATAAACTTTGTATGTGCACGCAAGCTATAGTGTTTCTGTAAAATTTGTAAGTTCGGTCCTGTTAACCCGAAATAGAAGGTAATCGGCCATTTTGTGGTGGCGTCCATATTGTATCTACCATAATATTCAATGTCTAATATTGTATTGTCTTCAGAATCAAAGGCGTGTGCAAAATTTCAGCTTAATCGAACAACGAAAAGTAAATCAAATTGAACTTGAATAATTCGTTTACAGCCAGATAGACAGACATCGAGACAGGTGAAACTAAACAAAAGCTTGTAACAAATATAATAAAAAACCTGAAAGTGTAATAAAAATAAATATTTTGTGAGTTGTTTTTATGTACCGAAGTTCATTTTAAGTTAATTTTACACAATCTATAAAAGTTGGTAATTTTATTTAAGAAGTTTGCTCTAAGTTTTGATTATGTTTTTTAAACATATTTTGGGTAATACGTATTTATAGCTGCAATAAAAGAAGACGCAAACTTACTACAAACTTTTTTTCATTAAGAAATCTAAACAAAATTTAAGAACGTTAAAGAAAAATTCTGCAAAATGCCGTGAAATTTACAAAAATAAATTTTATGCTGATAATAGTATTGTAGCCCTGCACTGAACAGTTGCATTATATGATCTTGTATCCATTCATTACTGCAATGAAAAGAGACAGCACTGACAGAGCATGTCTTGAACTACCTTCTTGCTAATCACATTTTTTTACTTGACGCAAAAGGTACTCACAGCACATATAAAAAACTTGAAATATTCAGTAATTTTTTTTTGTGATTTAAATTTGGACTACTTATAACTTCCAAATTTTTAAATATATCAATACGGGATAAAAAGCATGTTTAAGAACGTCCTTTTCTTTATGAATATATGTGTTTTCAATTTAAAATTCGATGCAGATTGTAATAAGAAGATATTAGGAAAAATCAGGTCTTGAAATAAATTAAATAAAAAAATCATTGAATAAAAACGTACTTAAAAATTGGTCTTTTCACCTGATCTTTTTATTTAATAAAAAGATATGTTTTATACCTACATGTTTCCAAGGCAACGCCGTGAAGTGATTTTTTTCTCAAGCTATGGATCACTAACCCTTAAAGGTTTTTTTTAATACTTCATTGTTTAGAAATTTATCGGTTTTGAAATTGATAATGACCTTTTTTGATCTAAAATGGATACTTCTCTAGTTTTTTTTGCGAAAAAGCATTTTAGTGGGTAGTTTCATCCCCATAAAAAGTATGGGAGTCACCGTCAACATTTTTCCGCAAAAGTCCCTTTGTTTATGCATTTTTCCTCTATGTTCCCTATTTCGTCTTGTCTAATAAACTAAATAGCATATCAAGGCTTTTTAGCCTGTGATTCCTTTCATAAATTATTTTGATAAATGAGAGTCATTGGGGGTCTCCATAACGACAAATTTTCTTAAAAATAATTAGCATTCTTCTTTGATTTTTTAACTATTCAAATAATTTAACTTTCAGTTTTCGACCTCACATTAATTAATGTTCTCACTAATAATTTGCCTGGTTCTATTTAATTTACATAACGTAATATTATGTTACATCTAAAATACTCTAACGGTGTAAATCTCTGAATGAAAAATTAAATTAAGGTCTCATTTATTCAATGATTTAAATTGTAGTGTTTTATTTATAGTAGATAGACGGTCGACAACTTAAGTCATAACATAATTGCTGGAGTTATCTGAACATACATTTCGTTAGAATTCATATTTTCAGTATATTAATAGGTATAAGTCTATTTTTTTATTTTGCCCAGAAACCAACTAAAGTTCCCATAATAAAGCCACACTGCCTGTATAAGCAAATACACTATATTGTCGGCAGGGTTTTGGTACTGCGACCCGGGTTTTTAATTTTTATTATTCATGTAAAAATAACTAAATTTGAAACTTTACCAATCTTTTGAACATTATTTAATTTATTTTAAATACAATGTGTGTTCAATATTATAAATTTTAAACATAAATCATGTGATTGATTATTAGTGTATTTGCCATATGGCAACATACACTATTGGCGTCGGTCGGATGGCGGGACCTAGGGGTCGGACCAAAATTTCTCGACGTTTCATAACCTCCTAAACACTTTGCCACCATTTTTAAAAATGTTTATATATATATGTATATATATATATATATATACTTATATATATATATATATATATATATATATATATATATATATATATATATATATATATATATATATATATATATATATATATATATAGGTATATATGTGTGCGGGCTATAACTTTCGAAGAAGTTAATTTATTTTAACGAAATTTGGCACACATGTTGGAATCCATCACCGCACGAAGCCTATTTAAAATGGGCCCAATCGGGCCATTTTAATGGTAGTTTTTAGGGGTTGAAAAAAGTTTTTGAGGCCCAAAATACCGAAAAAATTCTCCGAATCGTTTCAAAATTGAAATTTAACCCTCCGGTAGTAATTAAAAAGTGTCCCTAAAATTTTAATAAAATCGGCCCGACAGGACCGGACTTACAAATTTTATGAAAACACTAGTTTGCAGACAGTGACTTATTTATTGACGGATGTATTTAATTCGGTGTAGACGTTAGATTGATAATAATATTACAATTAAGAAAAAAAATGTTATTTTAAGGGGTGTATTAAGGGGTTAAATTTTTTATTTTGCTCAAAAACAAACTTAATGCCACATAATAAAAGTATAAAACCACACGGCCCTATACTAGTAAATACACTATATTGTCGACAGGGTTTTGGCACTGCGACCCGGGTTTTTTTTTATTTATTAGTCATGGTAATAATGTACAAAAATTTTTATATATTTTTTACTGATTATAGTATAATTGAATTTGTATATATATATGTATTTTTCAGAGCCTGACGAAGACTAAATAAAGTAGTCGAAACGTAGCAAGATTAACAATAGCACAATTGTTTTGTATTATTAATCCAAATATCTGAGATTTATTATTGAATTAATAGGTAACTTTAACACTAATAAATTGGAAAAAAAAACTCGGGTCGCAGTGCCAAAACCCTGCCGACAATATAGTGTTCAGGAGGCTATGAGCATCGAGAAAATTTGGTCAGACCTTTAGGTCTCGCCCAACCGACCGACGCCAGTAGTGTATGTGCCATACTTATGCACTAAATTCAAACCATTAAACTCTCGTCAAGTTTAAACTTTTAAGCAATTATGAAGCATCTCTATCAACTTTAATTAATACTAAAACTTGCAACCGAACTAGCAACGTTGTGAACAAGACTTTACGAACAATTTCTAGTGTCCGACGACGCATAATAACGTAATAACGTTAATAGATGTCCACACATGAACACAGCCTCAAATACGAAATTATCCCTTTGAAGTTTATTCATTTAAACTTCAATTACGTGGCGACGCCCGTCGTCGCATCGATCACGTGTACCGAACCCAGACTCGTGGAAAAATAAATATCCTACTATAATATTATAAGTGCTAAAGTTTGGATGTTTATTACGCAATCACAGCGTAACGACTGAACGAATCTAAATGAAATTTTGCATTGGCGTAATGAACATGGACACGTGATAAGCGTAACGTAGGTGGCAGCAGGTAATAACCCAAGAGCTATTAAATTAACAGTGTTGCATCACACAGTTTGTGCTGAGACCCAGCGGTAAGAAGCGAGGTAGGCAAAAGACATATTGTGGGTGTGACCTTCTTTAGCTCTGTCTCGCTCTAATCATCCGCACGTTTCAATTTTTGACTGGTGCTAAAAGGCTAAAAGATGCTATTGCAAGGGTGCCGCGGTCAATTGATTCTTCTAATTTTTGGAAATATTTTGAAGATTTAAAAAAACTTTTCCGAAAAAGGAAGCGTCACATTAGGTTTGTGATGGAACAATTTTGTACGAATAAGGTCGTAGTGTGACAATGAACACGTGTGTTTTTTTGGCACAATTAATGCCAACTTTTTTCTAGTAAATCTTACATAAATTACAAAAGCAGTCCATTAGAGACCTAGGTTTGTCCTTTATCTTCCTTATAGAGAAAGAATTTTTGCAGAATGTTGACGAATAATAATCAGTTAACAGTCGAAATTCAGAGCTTTCCGACAGCCTTAAGCATTTTTGGCGAGGTGTTTGAGGTACTGTGAAAAATTGTACAATAACACTTTAGTAAAAAAACACAGACCTGGTTGGAGGGTAGCGGGGCTTAATCGACTTAACCCGATTTATCAATCATATTGATCGCCTGACAGGTAAAATGTCCCACCGAAACGACCTGTCTTTTTTAAATAAATCTATTTTTAGTTACCAATATTATTCTGTTTCAATTTCAAATCTCAAATATATTGTGTAAGTCTTAAAAAATATAATTTTGCAAACACCTGGCGAAGTTTTAGACCCGATTAAAAAAATCTGGCTTATTTATTTTCCAACTGTTTAAATACTAAACAAAGTATTCAAATTTCAACATGCCTCAAGGATTTCTTATTGCGCAAAAATTTGAAAAATCGGTTAAGTCTGTTAAGCCCCGCTGCCCTTCAGCCAGGTTTGTGTATTTGTGTTCGGATATTACTAAAGAGGTATTGTACAAATTTTCACAGTACCTCAAATACCTACCCAAAAATGCTTAATAGCTCTCCCACTATAAATGACGACTTTAAGTTATTAGATTGGTTTCACACACACACATACAGTTTTTTCAAATATAGTGTAGTGCCCTTGAAACCTAAAAATTTGTTAAAAATTTTGATTTCGATTTTCGGACCCATTACAATAACTTCCCAATGAGCTGGGAAGTTAACATTGTTAACAAGTACTTCTATCAAAATGTAAGTAAAAATTGATTGAATATAATCTTGTTGACATGTTTTGTGTAAGATTCAAACAAATGTATTCACATTTTCTCACATAGAGTTAATTTTTCTTCACTTTCTTTTTCTTTTCTGCTGTCTGACTTTTATAACAAAGGCCAATGTTTATATTAAATAATAAATAAATATCATATATCAATTAGTGATCTTATTTCAAGTTTGAAATCTTCTCAATTTACCAGTTTTTTTCGCTAATTTTATATGTTTTTTATCTTATAACATGATATAATATTTCAGAAATCATTGTCAGAAAATCTGATTTGACAATGACCTTATAGATTGTATTCACAAATATTTCTCCATAAAAAAAAAAAACCCGGGTCGCAGTGCCAAAACCCTGCCGACAATATAGTGTATTTGCTTGTATAGGGCCGTGTGGTTTTCTAGTTTTATTATGTGAAATTAAGTTTGTTTTTGGGCAAAATAAAAAATTTAACCCCTTAATACACCCCTTAAAATAACATTTTTTTTCTTAATTGTAATATTATTATCAATCTAACGTCTACACCGAATTAAAGACACCCTTCAATAAATAAATCACTATCTGCAAATTAGTGTTTTCAAAAAATTTGTAAGTCCGATCCTGTCGGGCCGATTTTATTAAAATTTTAGGGACACTTTTTAATTACTACTAAAGGGTTAAATGTCAATTTTGAAACGATTCTGAGAATTTTTTCGGTATTTTGGGGCCCAAAAACATTTTTCAACCCCTAAAAACTACCCTTAAAATAGCCCGATTACGCCCATTTTAAATAGGCTTCTGGCGGAGATGGATTTCAATACGTGGCCCAAATTTCGTTAAAATCAATTAACTCTTTCGAAAGTTATTGCCCGTACACACATATATTATATATATATATATATATATATAAACATTTTTAAAAATGGTGCCAAAGTGTTTAGGAGGTTATGAAACGTCGAGAAATTTTGGTCCGACCCCTAGGTCCCGCCATCCGACCGATGCCAATAGTGTATGTTGCCATATGGCAAATACACTAAACATAGTAGAAATGTATATCGATAAATACACCCTTTAAAATGGTCATCTATAAACATTTCCAAAAATGATGTCAAATTGTATAGGAGGCTATGAAACCTCGAGAAATTTTGGTCAGACTCCTAGGTAATCCTGAATTTACACTAGAGGCACTCGGGATTAGTGCCCAGGGCTGCAAATTTTCAAGGGCGACAAAGTTCGAAGGCTAAGAAAAAAAAATTTCGCGTTATCAGAAATGCTTTAAAAAGTGTAATGTGTAAGCATCTTCAAATTATAATAAATAAATTATTTTTTTCATAATGAAGAGTATATGTTCAAAATTATAAACAATGTAGTTTCATCAACAAAACTGTGAAAAAAGTTTCAGTGTCTCGAAGTTTATAAATTATAAAAATAGATCACTATTTTCCATATTCTCTCAGACAGCATACTGCCAGGGTTGCGAAAAATTAAATAACTTGCAGCCCTGCATGCTGCCACCTGCAATCCAATTCACAAATCAGTCTATGTTCCTTTTATTTCTAATAAATTTTCTGTTATAAATGAGTCATTTTATTTATTTAAAAAGTGTATATCGAAAGTTTATCCAATTTATGCAAAATTTAGGTACTGGGGCGGCATTTTTACAGTGCCCAGGGCGACGCTAAAGTTAAATCCGGCTCTCCCGGGCCCTAGGTTCCGCCATCCAACCGACGCCGATAGTGTATGTGCTATATGGTAAATACACTAAGAAGAATTTCAAGGCCGGTTATTTTTATAATTCACCGCGGCTTTTAAGTATGAAAATCGGGTATATATTTTTATTGACAATTTTAACTTAAATTTGACTCTTTACTACTGTCAAATCTTCGTAAATAATCACGCACTGTTAAATCATAGCCTTCACATACCAGTTTTGCGACGTGTATGCGAGTTATCGCTCAAGAAACTCTGGTATCGTTAAAATTAACGATATTTTTTCTTTGTTTGAAAATTTTTATTTGTTGGTTCATTGTTACCAAATTTTTCAATTGTTATTTTAAATGAGAAAAAAATTGTTTAAAAAAATGTATAAATTTTTGTTTACTATTTTAAAAATCAGAGCAAATTAATATTACGTTTATTGACTCTCCGAGCTCGGTCTCCCAGGTACTAATTAAATAATTCATGTAAGTAATTTGTTTTTTTCCACGGCTTACTCACTAAGATATGCTACTTTGAAACGTCAAAAATTCTTAATTTACAAATAAAACCAGCATGGAATTTCAACTCAAGACCCTGCAGATTTGAATTTGACCCACACATTTAGACTTCCTAGGTCAACGGGACATAACTTAAGGAGGTCCTCTAAAATATTATGTTAACTTACATGTTATATGTAAAAAAAAAATGCTATTTTGAATATTTGAACTTCAGTTGCGCCTGCCGGAGACAGGCCTAACCCACTAGTACACTAATAATAATATGTAATTAAAATTTGTTTACGTTGTATAATCATCTTAACAACAAAGAAACAACAAACAAATACCGCTCCGGGTTGTTCGAAAGGGAAATGAAAATAACCAACTCTGAATCTACGAGTAATGTAACTCCAAGTATTACCGTATTGAAATATAGCCTTTTTGTTAACTACCTCCTTGACTGAACCTGTGCTACCTGTATAATGTTAACATCGGCACCTGTTCAGTGTTCATCCATCGCTGCATACAAAATGGCTGCAGGTCAATTTTAAAATATTATAGTAAATCATCGTTTGCACGAAATTATTTAATCAGAACGATTGCGTCACGTAATTCGAAGTCTCGCGACGTACAATAAAGAAATATTGACGAATATCACGTTTTTTAACCGACTTCAAAAAAGGAGGAGAGGTTCTCAATTCGATTGTTTTTTTTTGTTTTTGTTTTTTTTTGTTTTTTTTTTTGTATGTTTGTTACACGGTTACTCTGCCAATTGTGAACCGATTTGAAAAATTTCAACGTCATTTTGTCCAGAATGCTACCGGATTGATTCCTTAATAGTTTTTATTAAAATCGGTTCATCCGTTTTTGAATGCCATTAAAAAAACATATTTTTTGTTTGTCGCCGATATTTTCGTCAATTGTAAACCGATTTCGATAATTTTTTCTTTATTTAATTTTACTTAAATCGGTTCAGTAGTTCTTAAAAATGTGCTAAATCAAATCCACTGAAAAGTAAAAAATAAAAAAAGATGAAAATAATGAAATTTTGAGGTCGGCGCCAATTTAATAAAAGTAGATATTTCAAAGTTTTAGTAATTAAACATCTTCTAGGAAAAGACTGGATGAAAGTTCATTTCTGTCATTCTGTCTGGCCGTGTGAACGCGGAATGAAAAAAATGACCATTCACTCAAATGAACATTCATTCGGAATGAACCGTCTGATACCACCTTTAGTACATTTTAGCAAAACATGTTCGAGCATTTCGTGTAATGACTGCTTTATTGTGTGGGCGATGGCTGATGATCCACCTACTTCTATATGCTAACAGGGCCCGGTCGTGGTTGCTCTGATACAATGTGAATGAAATATTAATTCGCCACAATACCCTTTGTGAATTTGTAAACACATCACTTCCAAAGAGTTTAGTTTTAATAATTTATACATGCTTAAATCGATATACTTATTTTCTTTCGGATATGCAAAATTAACCTAACATTACCATAATTAGTTGAGAAGTTTCAGTACCATTTCGTTTTTGGTGATAACTTTAAGAACTTTCGTTTAGGTTTTCTTGTAAATTATGTGTAAGGCTCAATATTCCATATTTTTTTCAAAATTTTAGGCTCAGTAGTTTCGGTGATAAGTGGGGGGAGAATGCGAGGTTTTTGTATATTTTTTTTTAATATCTATTATACTGTGTATTTTAAAATTATAAAAATGATATACAGTGAGACCCCGCTACGAAAGATACGTTCCAATAAGTTCCTACGCTACACGAAACAGCGCTCAATGGAGTCATCTTAATACGTAGATAATAGGCTCGAATAAGAAAATTTTTAGTTTTTTTTTTGTTTAATTTTGTAACATTTATTATTAAATACTTTTTTACCACATTAATTATAGATTTATTTATTGCTAATATCGATTTTTGATCATAAAACATTTATGAAAATCCAGTAAAAGTTTGAGCAAGAAGTTATGTTTTACGTGAGAAAGGTTCCTCATTTCACATATGTTTTTTGTGAAGAAGTCATCTAATGTCGTTTGCCTTTTTTTGATTCGTTCAGCAAGCTGTTGTCGATAGCAAAATATTGCATCAATGACACTTCGTCTTGCCTTTGAACTTCTATCAACATTTGAATCATTTTGTATAAACTTTTTTTTAGCAACCGCGTAATACTAAAACGGAGTTAAGCAAGGTCTTACTGTATATTGTATTTCCCATAATCAGTCCTTTCATGATGCACTAAAAAAAATATATAAATATATATAAAAAAATTTAATTGTCTAATTTGCCCCCTAAATTGAACCCCCATCATTGGAATTCGTTTATTTACGCTATACATTCGTAATTGGATCATTTAACTTCATATATGTACCAAATTTTAACTTTTTTCGTCCAGTAGATTCGGAGAAAATAAGTTGTGACAAACGAAGACAAACCCTAAAAAACTTCGTAGTTTCGAAACGAAACAAGATAGAAAAATTATCATAAAAAATGTTTTTATTTAAAATACGGTTCACTGAACAGACGTCATAATTAAATTAATTTGAGTGGGAATGAACGTCCAGTCGACGCCCATGGTAACATTTAACATCTATACAATTGCGTAATATGTGAAATAGAAATTTTAAATAGAAATATATCAAAAACTGAAATACGAATGTGGGAATCTTTTGTACGAAGGGTTCGATACAAACGAACCAATTCTATTGAAAAAACGTACACATGCGTCCAATATTATTAGTTTATTGTAATATTTTTCATAGCATATTCTTATATAGTATTTTTACGTTTTCGTGAATATATTATGAAAGGCCACAGGCAGCGTTGCCAGATTTTTTTTTTGCCAAGTCGGGATTTTGAAACTTTTTGAGTGAAAAAACCGGGATTCTTTCGTCGAAAGCGGGACATAGTAAAAACACGTATATAATAAGAAGTTTTTAAATATTTATCTTTTTATTTGAGTTCAAATTCCGTTTGCGTGACAATAGATAGCAAAAATAGCCATAGAAAATGTATTTTAATAAAAATATGATATTTTAAATCAAATTTACCCTATTGTTAAATAGTTGAGTCTTATTCGTCTTCTGAATAAAAAAAATAAGAAAAAACAGAAATCAAAATCAAAAAAGTTTTATTCATTAGAAAAATATGGCGTTTCAAACAATAGTCTGAGGAGTGAGTGTTACAAATTGCAACTTACAATAAAAGAATAATTATTTACGTAAGGTCGAGTTGTCCCCGAAAAGCGGGACTGAGCCTGTCCTGCGCGGGACATTTAATTTTGATTTAAAAATCGGGACGTCTGGCAACGCTGATGTGTACCGTCTATATTTACAGTAAATTATTATAGTAATATTTTTTGCATAGTTACCTACGATCGTTGTCCTTCAGTTATTTCTGTAAAAATAATTGAGTTATTTTCTTTTCAGTTTTAAACTGAAATATGGCAGTCTACTTCTACACGATGACGTATTTTCAAGACCGCTGGAAGAATTCAGAAAGGTCAGTGTGATTATATTTTAGTTGATTTCATTTTACACTGTTAATTTTTAGAATTTTTATTCTAAATGTCTAAGAGGTCGATTTCTCAAAATTCGTGACAAAAATAGTTAGTGGATTTAATAAACTGGGTCGTTATTCTATCGGCTTAAGTAACATGTTTGGGGCCACATGGGGGTTGAAATACCTACCCATTATTGTCGTTAATAAATATTTTTTGATTTATATTAAGTTTTATCTCTCTATGTGAAGAATTATCGGAATTACACTATTTTTAACACGCTACAAGTTTTTCCAATTTTCCACGTAAACTATACCTATTGGCAGCGATCTTTCAGTATTAATCGATTTGAATTTTTTCAACAAAATGGCCAATACTGGACTTAAAATTTCTCGACGAGGGATAGTAGAAGTCCTGTGCTTGTTTAGTTGCATTAATAATTCGTTACTTACCAAATCTGTTGAGTTCCGCTAAGTTGTCGAGCATCTATAATCTACGATAAATAAAAATGTTGAGCTGCAAAACCTGTATTTTTCAGATAGTTATTTAAGGACGAAACTTATTTAAAATTTACAAGAATTTAGAATTGTTCATTGACAGAAATATATACCTACTGAAAAGAAATTTATTGCAAAAAGTATGCTCATAATTTATTATAACATTTACCTATGATAAGATTAAACAACAAGAAAAAACGTTCCTGTAGGCTATGATAATTCATTTAATATTTTATTACAAATAGGTAATATAAAATAAATCGATAAAACTTCAAAAAGTCGTGGGGATGCACGCCCCTCGGGATCTACAACAGTAGTGGAGCCTTAGCTCCACTATATTTAACTCGGCAGCAACAACAGTAGTACAGCCTTCGGCTCCACCATATTACTATCTTACCTTGTGGGGTGGCGCTCCACTCGATATCAACAACAGTAGTGTGTTGAACTCGGCAACGACAACTGTAGTGGAGTCCAAAACTATCCTAAAATATAGCCTATGCTACTCGCTGATAATTCTATTGGTGAAAGAATTTTTAAAATTAGTTCAGTATTTTTTGTGTTTATCCGGAACAAACGAACATCAAATCTTTCTCTATAATATTAGTATAGACAACAATGGTGTTGTTAATAGAGCCAACAAAAAAACTTATGTTAATCTTAATAAGTTTATTATATTGCGTTAATTGTATTATAAAAATTAGTTTTGACAAATTTAAAAACACTTTAATTGCTAATCAGTAATCATTTTTACCATTTTTTTAGTGATCTTCAATATATATTTTCATTGGACATTTTCTTCACATTATTTCAGTCTTAGCAGTTTTTTGCACAGGGTTTAGTTATATAAATAGAAGGTACTCTTAAATGGATTAAAAATAATTCAGAGTTAAAAGAAATTTCAGGAAGATAGTTTATTGAATTTTGTATCTAGTTATGATATTTGAAATAGTAATCAAATTTCAATTAATACATTTTTTAAATTATGATGGTTTAAGTGACATTTTTAAAATCATTATTTAATAATTCAGTTTTTTTTATACTCAAGAATATGAACATATAAAAATTACAGTAAATTAAAATTTAATGTTGTTAAACAAAAGCATATTCTTAATTCTTATACGTTTTTTTAATTATTTACATATTATACTTAAGTGACCTCCATGATTGGAAGACATTTCAATAATTAGACCCACAATTGAGAAAATAAAATGTTTTTTGCCCTAGCCCCTACAACATAGCTGATTGTTAACCGATCGTGAAGTGACCCGTTAGAGGTCGGACACGAGAAGCGGGTGTTAAAGTAACTTTACCGCCCGTCGGACGCAAAAATAAAATTCAAAAACCATACGTAATGTTTTAAACAGGGATCGAAACAGAAAATCATTTCGATTCGGTTATCGGATTTTCGGTTACTGCTTTTAAGAGAACAAATTCGGTTAGCTAAAATGAATATTTAGGTACACTTTTCCATTTCTGACCCTAGTTTTCGTGTTGGAAGCGTTTATAGGGAGCTTATTTAGGATTTCGGGTCATTTCGTGCATTCTGATTTTAACTTGAAGTTACACGGAAGAATCGAATAAATTCTCTTTAAAAACTTCGAAAATTACATTTTTGAATGGATTTTTTTTGTTGGTAAATTAAGAGAGGGCTAGATTTTGAATAAAACGACACCTAATGTTATTACTATTAAAAGTAAAGTTTGCTACACAAGTGAAATGTCAAAATGTTGCTATTCTGTAGGGCGTAGGATAAAAATGACAGTGTATATTTAGAGCGCAATGATATTTTGACTTTCGTGACTGTAAAAACTCGCTGACATGTCACTTTGTCATACAATATATTATTATTATGTTACAGATATTATTTACTTAAATTAAAAAAATGACTACAGTTTTAAACCGAAAAATTGACAGTTTACTTTCTTTAATTGTAATTATTTAGATAAAGATTGAAAATATTATTTTTCGCAAGTAATTCCATTTTAATTTATTTTCAACGTTTAAAGATAAATCAGACATTGATTTTGAAAAATAATTGACAGTTTTAAAATACTCATGAAATGTTTGTTATTATTGTTATTCTGTTAAATAAACAAGTAAATAAAAAAAATATTATTTGAACAACTTATTTACACCAAAGGGATTTTGAAAATAATTCTTTAAACTAAAAATGATATAACACTCACGAACCGTATTTTTCTGTTATGTAAAGTATATTTTTAATTTCACAAAATATATTTCTAGTACTGGCGCTGAGCTGTATTCGGGTTGAAAAATCCAATGGATTCATTTCGATTGATGATTTAAGTCCAGGAAGACCTAAAGAATGAAATTCTGAAGGTTCCCGGAAAAAATTAACCGGATGATGGGAACGATCATTTAATTCGCTTTTATGTTTGAGGGCCGCTAAAAACGTGAGAACTACGGATTTGAATCTAGTTTTTACCATTCAATAGCTTATTTCTTAGAAACAGTTTAGGCCTATAATAACTGGTTAACCCGGCTTCATCCGGGTGCAAATCGGATTGCATTCACTGTACTGAACCGATTTGAATATAGCTTATTTAATGAGGAACATTTAAATCTATATAAACTGAATTCAACGTGATTTCAAAACGGATTGTTTCTTGATGTCTGGACTTAGCTCGTTTGCTCAAATTTATAAATAATTATTAAGTTACTCACTTGTTTCGTTCGTTCGATCTCCACTTTAGAATCAATCTAATTTGTACACGGGCGAATCCGTTTCTACAGACTTAAAATTTTCTTAATAAATAAGCTATCGAAAAGTAAAAACTACATTCAAATCTATTTAGTACAGTGAATTCAATCCGATTTTCACCCGGATGAAGTCGAGTCAGCCAGTTATTACATACATAAACTTGTTCTACCAAATAAGTTATCGAATGATAAAAACCGCATTCAAATCCGTTTAGTAGTTCTTGCGTTTTTAGCGGACATCAAACACACTCATAGTCGGGCTAAAAATAGAATCTTCAGAATTTCATTCGTTAGGTCTACTTGAACTTAAATCATCAATCGGAATAAATCCACTGGATTTTTCAAACAGGATGCATCCAGCGTCCGATCTATTCTGCAGTTGCAATATATGGTGCGCACGACGCTAGTTTCGTGCTAGCTCGCTGCTGGATTTTGCTTGCTGGTCGATAGGCAACGCTACTTGTTTGGTCTCACACGAAGCCTGTTCGTTTGCTTGATGCTCTAGTTTAACAGTGAAACATGGACGCTATAATTACGCAATAAGCAATTCCACCTGGACGAGTTGCTCGTAGGGCAGATTTCAGAAATCAAAATCCTAAGAAAAAGCAACGCGAAAATGTGTGAAGTCGGGAGTGGTTAATGTGTCAACTAAAATAATTATTTGCTCTAAGGTCCATTTAATAGATTATGGCTTCATAATTTTTGGCTCCATCACTTACACAATTTTTTATGTCAATAGTTTAATAAAAAATATTAAACAATTGCAAGGGTTAAACGTCAAGATTACTAGAAAATTGGGCGTAAGAGGCTATAAACATGGTCACGTCTGTGATTGGTTGAGTCGATTGCTTACGTCACCGATGCCCATGGCTTATTTATTCAAGAATGTTTATCCCAACTGTTCGAAAAAAGACTACTTCCCTCGCCCTTTCTTGCGTCTCTCTTGGTCGCACCTTTAGCAATGCTAACGCCCAACCTTAGTTTCCAGTAACCGTTACAACACAACTTGAATTACGCGAGAGAATTGTGATCTACTATTGGCTCAACGCTTAAACCAGCAGGCAGCTCTGCATGAACCGGACTTATCAAAATATAGCAAGCTAGCGAACAGTGACGTCCCTATCCAACAACGTCATGAAGGAATTCGTGGCAATGAAAGAGAAGATACCCTTGCTAGGCAAGGAGCTTCTGAAAAATTAATTGGACCTGAACCAGTCTGCGGAATTTCCTACAGAAATGTCCAGCAAACTGTCAGGAGATGGACCTGCGATCAGCATCTCTCAGATTGGGATCTGGTTTCAGGTAACAAACATAGGAAGAAAATAAATGATGAATTTTCTATTTGGAGGTTATAAAAACACCAGGAAATTTAATTATTTAGAATAATAATTAAATTTCCTGGTGTTTTTATTTAATGATCCTATAACCTCCAAATAGAAAATTCATCATTTATACATTCACAAGGATCCAAATAGATTATAGGAAGAAAATGACTGTAGGCCCTTCTTCAAAGCTACCTGAGCACTTAATTAGACTCAACAGGCCGACATTCAGAAAGGTGATTGGGCTTTTAACCGGTCATGCTTTCCTGAGAAAACACGTACATGTGATGGGAATACAGCAGGAATCAACAATATGTAGATTTTGCGAAATGGAGGATAAAACAGCCACCCATATCGTGTTTGAATGTGAGACTCTAACCTACAGGAGGATAGCCATCTTTAGGTACATTGATGAGGATGGAATAGTTTCCCAGGACAATCTAGTAGCAAATCTTCTGGAGCTCATAAGAAGACCCAGATTATTTGGTGACTAGATCCAGTAAAACAAAGGGAGGCACAAAAATCCTTTCGGGATGCATTTGAGCCAAGAGATCACCCCATTATATTTTAATTTTAATCCAGCAGCGTGGCATGCAAGACTGCCATCAGGACTCCGAGCTATCGAACTAGCAAGAAAACTAGCATCTGCGCCAAACTTAACAAATATTTTACAACGTCAATTAGTTATGAGTTATGAATGACCCTGCACAATAGAACCTCTAGTATTTATTAACCCCAGCGTAAAGGTTGTCCAATAGGCCTCATCATAGCACGCGTCTCAGCACTAACAATATCCAGCGGTAGACTGGGTCTTTGCGAGCCCTGTCGAATCGGTACTCTCTGACGTCCGATCGAGTTGAACGGCCTCCATCTTGCCAACATGCTAAATCCTCTTTTGTCACCTACGTCTTTTTCATTACTGCTATCATCAATTTCTCTGGATATCTGATTCGAATCTTCGTCGGTGTTCAAAGGGTCGCCGTTCTCTTCGTCAGTATAGGTGAGTAGGTTTTCGATTGAGTTTGGCTCTAGAATAAAAACATTTGTTAACCGACTTCAAAAAAAAAACTAAAAAAAACACACACGCTTTAATGGCAAACCGAACTAAAAAGTAAAAAAAAATTGTTTTTTGTAAAAATGCGTGGGGGTGGCTGGTATAAATATTTCATTAAAAGGAGAGTTAGCATAAAAATGGTAATAAGCACCCCACGCTTTTTTCCTTAAAACATTATTTTTTACTTTTTAGTTCGGTTTGTTATTAAAGCGTGTTTTTTTTAGTTTTTTTTAATCATTATTTGTTTTTAATTTTTCGCCTTATTTTTTATCCTAATAATCTTGGTCAGGATAATGGGACAAACTTATTAAATTATTGTGTTGTCATCAGTCCTTGATAACTGTGCAAAGTTTCAGTTTAATCTGACGTTTTGAAGTGGGTGAATTTCACGTTCAATGATTCCGTTACAAACATACAGGCGAAGCTAATAAAAGCGTGTTAACACTAAACCTACCATGACGGGTCAAATGACCCATTTTAAACGTTTTGTCAGAATTTCTTGAAAATAACATTATCACATCGCCATTTGCCTTTACGACTTTTATTAAAAAATATATCGAATGTATTTTTCAAGATTTACTCCTCTCTTGTTAATTTTTTTACCGAAAAATATATGTAATCTGCCCTAACTACCGCAAGGGGTCATTTGACCTGTGCAAAGATTCTGTATCTTGATTTGTATTTCTTGTAATACGAAACCGCTGTATTGGACATTTTTGTTATTGCGTGATATATTTTGCTGCATTGTGCTATATTTGTTGCTGGCTGACGGATGAATAGCCAATTTCACTCTACTCCAAGCGAGTATTACAGTAAAAATTTCAAGTTATAGTGCTATTTTGCGAATCAAGAATTCTTATTTTATCATTTTACTAATAATTCTTATCCCCAAAATGTCGAAATATTCAAGGTATTTGAAATTATAAATAACATAGATGAAGAGTGTTCGGAATTTAGTGAAGAGAAACTATCTGAAAGTGCAGTGGATAACATAGAACAATATAGTGATTCATTTGACACTACGGACGAATGTGAGTCCTTAAATTTAATATATAAACTATTTTGAATGGTTATTTCAAAAAAAATTGTTTTATTCGTGTACCAAATTGGCCTAATTGATATATTTTTCGCTAGACATAGTAATATATGTAACATTTTAAAGACGGGCCATTTGGACTCGCTTTGGTAGGAATAGGAATCCATGAAGTATCGGTAGGTTTAGTGTTAAAAAGGAGGAGGTTCTCTGTATACGTCTATATGTATTTTTTTTCATATGTATGTTCACCGATATTTTCGTCAATTGTAAATCGATTTGATAAAATTCGACGTTATCGGATTGGTTCCAGGTGTTGGTTTAATATGCGCTACTCTGTTAAATAACGTGGAAATCTTCACGTCGTGCGCGGTCTTTTATTGCAATTGAAAGAAGATAAAAATTGTAAATATTCCGAGAAATCTACCAAATAAATTTAATTGACAATTAAATTTTTATGGAAAAAGATGTAAAATATTTTATATTTTATTTCACCGCATTAAACAGCATATTAAATATATTTTATTTTCTTCCAGTTTATTGGAATCTCTAGAAAAGGGATAAAACGTGAAACAAATTTCTTTTACATTAATTAATTAAATATCTACGCTTTGTTTTGCGTGTGGGTTTATGTACAATACAAGTCCGTTTTAGTGTATTTGCACTGTTGGCGTCGGTCGGATGATGGGACCTTAGGGGTCAGATCAAAATTTCTCAACATTTCACATCTTTGTCACCATTTTTAAAAATGTTTATATATATACAGTAAAACCTGAGTGAGTGAGAACTGGGTAAGCGAGAAAACTCTCTAAGTGAGAGTAATTGTCAGCTACCGTCTTTGTAACCCTCTAAAACCTCTATAAATGAGAAACAGAAACCTTTATAAGCAAAAGACGTTTTTCACTCATGGACCTCTATAACTGAGATTACTTCTTGCGTGTACCTCTATAAGCGATAGTCGAACGTATTATTAGTTTTAAATGCATTGGGACCCTCCACAAGTTTTTTGAATACTCGGCGGTTGTTGATAAAACAATATTTGGTAAAATTTATGAACTAGAAAAATATACACAAAATGTAAAAACAGAAACGCAGAAGCAATAGGGATGTTGACTATTTTTAGGAAAGTGTTTTAAATCGTGCATAAGTACCTAATATTGCCACAAATATTTATTATTTTTATTTAAATACAACTCAAGCCTTAAAAATCATGTATTTTAAATCCAGTTTCAAATTTCGGTCCAAAACGCCAATACTAGTCGCGTGACGTCACCTGTTCATACCAAAGGAGGCTCAAAAGTTTACACGTGAGCTACCATCCTATAGATGCGTATTCTGTGCTCATAAACGTTAGTAAAGTGAGGTGATGAAAAGTTGTTTCGTAGTCGTTGCTATAGTTACATGTAATTTGACGTTTCCTATAAACAAATAATAATAAATTACACACTAAATGTTAACCAAACAATGAAGTTTTTTGACAGCAGCTGAACATATGACGTTATGCGCTCTGATTGGTGTCTGTTGTCACGTGACTTGAGAGTGATTTTGTTAGGTTTTATTTATTAAATATTAATTAAATTCCTTAAAAATAAGGAAAAATATAGCGTTTTTTAGTATTTCTATCATAGAAACTACTACTTTTCGTTAAAATTATGTTTTTATTTGAATACAGTCAACATCCCTATTAACGATTTTCTTTAAGAAAATGTTAGTGCAAAATTTTTAGTTTTCTTTTTTTAGCATCTATGTTGAATAATAGATATATGATTATCACTACAAATTTGCCGTATTTTTATAGACCACTCCGGTACCTCTATAAGCTAAAAACTCGGATTAGTGAAAAACCTCCATAAGCGAAAAAGAGATCGCGGTCTCTTAAACTCTTGCTTATCCAGGTTCGACTGTATAACATTTTCAAATGATGCCAAGCTACTTAGAATGCTGTGAAATATCGAGAAATTTTGGTCCGACCCCTAGGTCCCACCATCTGACCGACGCCAATAAGGTATGTGCCATATATGGCAAATACGCTAACAAAATAGGAAATGTGATATAAGGTTCAATGTATCTAGGACAAATAAGGAAACTGTTTACCAAAAACGCTATATTCAACGGTCGGAACACGGAGAAATACACAATCCAAATAATCTATTCTACATGAATATCATACGAGATATTGTTTTCATTTTTTGTTTCATCTGAACTGTTTTGAATTTAAATCTGTTTTTTGTATCGTTCTTCATTTTTATGATAAACTAGCGGGCCTGGTAGGCAGAATTTGTACTGCCACAGACTTCGCTAGCGTTGAATTGAGAGCCGGAAGGCTGAAAATTCGAGATTATACATTTTTAAGTGAGAAATCAAAAAAAAAAAAAAAATAAAAAAATCAGTTGGAAAACTAAGAAATATATTTCTGGATCTCGACAACAGTGCCACTTACTGGGTTCAACTATAGCTAAGAAATAGTTAGGTGACCCTATAAGTACAAAAAAAATTTCATCAAAATTGATCGAACCATTTAGGAGGAGAAGAATTACAAGTACACGCATCCCCCCCATTAATATTTGAAAATCCAGAAACCCTGACATAGGTCATTGTTTATTTATGATGAGTAGCTGCAATTTCAATTTTTAAGTTATTTCTACCTTTAAAAAAAACCGATGCTCCTATACGAACTTTTACCCCCCGTTTCCCTCCTTTAAAGTGGAAAAATCCAAAAACCCTGACACAGTCATTATTTATTAGTGTATTTGCCATATGGCAACATACACTATTGGCGTCGGTCGGATGGCGGGACCTAGGGGTCGGACCAAAATTTCTCGACGTTTCATAACCTCCTAAACACTTTGGCACCATTTTTAAAAATGTTTATATATATATGTATATATATATATATATATTTATATATATATATATATATATATATATATATATATATATATATATATGTGTGTACGCGCGATAACTTTCGAAAGAGTTAATTGATTTCAACGAAATTTGGGCCACATGTTGAAATCCATCACCGCAAGAAGCCTATTTAAAATGGGCCTAATCGGGCTATTTTAAGGGTAGTTTTTAGGGGTTGAAAACTGTTTTTGGGCCCCAAAATACCGAAAAAATTCTCCGAATCGTTTCAAAATTGAAATTTAACTCTTTGGTAGTGATTAAAAAGTTTCCCCACAATTTTAATAAAATCGGCCCGACAGGACCGGGTTTACAAATTTTATGAAAACACTAGTTTGCAGATAGTGACTTATTTATTGAAGGGTGTATTTAATTTGGTGTAAACGTTAGATTGATAATAATATTACAATTAAGAAAAAAATTTTATTTTAAGGGGTGTATTAAGGGGTTAAATTTTTTATTTTGCCCAAAAACAAACTTAATTTCACATAATAAAAGTATAAAACCACACGGCCCTATACAAGCAAATACACTATATTGTCGGCAGGGTTTTGGCACTGCGACCCGGGTTTTTATTTATTTATGATGAGTAGCTACAATTCTAATTTTTGAGTTCCTTCCCTTAAAGTTGAAATTTCCAAACATCATTTCTTAGAGAATGCTTACGTTAAAACATAAACCTATGTTCCCAATTTCAGCTGTCTAGACTTAGTAGTTTTGGCTGTGCGTTGATAGATCTGTCAGTCAGGACAAACGATTTTATATATTTAGATTTCAAAAATTTTATACCCGTTGAAAAAATAACAATTCTATCGCGGCGCAGTCGATAAATTTAGTATACAGTAAACTCTTTCTATCTATATTTACGTTTCTGGAAACTGTCATAGCATGCGGGATCATTTTATAAATATTATTTGTTTTGTATGTCTATAAATTTTTTATTCGAACGTCATTAAAATATTATTTTATGGAAATAACAGTTACTGTACAAAAATGTTTAACCTACAGTTTTTAAACGAATTTATTTAGGGCGTTATACTGTTCTATGCATTGTGTAATGCTTTATATTATGTACACCTATTTGACAAATTTTCTTAATGTTTATAAGACATATAAAGCATTAGTATCTCTAACCATAATACGCGTTAAATAAATAAGTCCAACTCTACAGAAAGTTTAGAGAGAACCCTTTGCGTAATACTTCTTTATAATTAAATCCTGTACGATTAAAGATACGACGCTCTTTATTAAATGCTTCTTATCTTATCCAGTGAATAAACAATACAATATTAAGCCACGTTAAGAAGAAAGGCTTGTGCAAACTTTTAGGAATCAGTTATAATCTCTGTTTTAAAACAGCAAGATTTTCCATTTACCTTTCAAATGAAAACAATTTGGTTTTATTTTATGAAGTTTTATTTTGAGATATTTGTCAATTCTTAACTTCTCCAATAGTAATATTTGAAAACATATTTTAATATTAAACTTCAGCGTTTATGGTATATAATATTTTAAAATGAAATATTTTTTACTCTTTTCAAGTATTTCGTTGATAAAAAAAAGTAGTATAATAATTGATTAAATCTATAAATATAAAATAAAAAAATATGTTCTGCTGACTGTATTCTACTTGTCATACCCTTTCATTTGATTTGAACGGGGTTGAAAGAAGACGGTAATGCGCCATTTTGTGGTGGCGGCCATATTGTTTTAAGAACTAAAGGTGTGTGCAAAATTTCAGCTCAATCGAACAGCGGGAAGTGAGTCAATTTCAACTTGTAAGATTCGATCACAAACCCACAGACAAACATCCAGACAGGTGAAACTAAATAAAAGCTTGGAAAATTGGAGAAATCCGGATAACTGATAGCATATCCAAGTGTGTAGGCTTTCACGGTCGGGTTTGTTATAAAACTTCTTGGCTTCCGGGCTCTTACGCCGTGATCCATTAGTAATAATTACTAATGTTTTTTGTTGTAGACGAAACGTCATCAGATAGAATAATAGGGATGTTGACTGTATTCAAATAAAATTATAATTTTAACGTTAAGTGGTAGTTTCTATGATAAAAATACTAAAAAACACTATAATATTCCTTATTTTTAAGGAATTTAATTAATATTTAATAAATCACTCTCAAGTCACGTGACAACAGACACCAATCAGAGCGCATGACGTCATAGAGTCAGCCGCTGTCAAAAAACTTCATTGTTTGGTTAATATTTAGTGTGTAATTTATTCGAAAATTTCTTTAAAAAAACACTGCAAGGAGTTTTAACGTCATGGAAAGTGTATTTATTAAGGCTAATATAGTTCGAAAACTTAGAATTCATCTTTTATAGCAAGAATTACGAAAACACTTTTCATAACCTCATTAATTTACTAGCGCTTATGAGCACAGCCT
Organism: Venustoraphidia nigricollis; assembly: GCA_034508555.1. NCBI lineage: Eukaryota > Metazoa > Arthropoda > Insecta > Raphidioptera > Raphidiidae > Venustoraphidia > Venustoraphidia nigricollis. The sequence goes on from JAVRKA010000008.1 coordinate 1,230,937, forward strand.
CCTACTTTGTGACCGCATCTATAGAATGGTAGCTCCTGTGTAAACTTTTGAGCCTCCTTTGGTATAAACAGGTAACGTCACGCGACTAGTATTGGCGTTTTGGACCGAAATTTGAAACGGGATTTAAAATACATGATTTTAAGGCTTGAGTTGTATTTAAATAAAAATAATATAATATTTGTGGCTATATTAGGTACTTATGCACGATTTAAAACACTTTCCCAAAAATAGTCAACATCCCTATTCTACCTGACTTTTCGTCTACAACAAAAAACATTAGTAATTATTACAACTGCGGTAGACATTATCAAAGACGATGTGGTAGCGGGCGAAGTGTCCTTCTAGGCTTCTCACAGGTAAGTGTGTCGACGACTGCTATTCCTTCTTCTTTTATGAAATGTGTTCTCTACTCGGTCGTAGTTCGCTAGGCTCAATGCCTGAGTGCTAGTGCCCCAAACAACAAGAAGGAGCAGCAGTCGTCGACACCCTTATCTGTGAGCAGCCTAGAAAGAGACTTCGCCCGCTACCACATCGCCTTTGATAATGTCTACCGCAGTTAGGGTTGCCAGGCGTCCGGATAAAGCAGGACATAGTTAGGGTTTTTGAGTGCGTGTCTGGTCAAAATTAAACGGGGTCCGGCTTTTTCTAGAATTTAATTTTGACTGATGGCTTTATTTGATTGATAGAAAATAAATTATTTGGACTGATTTGGCGTTTTATTTATTTTTCATTAGAATTTAACACGATTTATGGTAATAATCAAAAAAGCTTGATTCTACATAAATGTTTTTTGTCGTACCTATTAATACTGAGAAAAAAATCCTCAATAATGTAGGGTGTCAGGCTTTTTTATCCAAATGTCCGGCTGGTCTGTTCGGCTTTTAGGTTTGGCGTCCCGGCAACCCTAACTGCAGTTATAGACGAAACGGCAGGTAGAAATACCAATGGACCACCGCGTACAAGCCCGGAAGCCAAGAAGTTTTACAATTTATAGTATAGATTTAAAACCAACAGAATCGTGATAAACTTGGATAGGTGGTCACCCTATATAGTCGATTGAGTTGAAGTTTCAATAAACGTACACCTGTTTGATTGGAGCACATTCTACCGACAGAAGATGGAACCAAAGCCATGTAATTTATTCACATCTGCGTGTGGCACACTATCACCGAACTACGTAGTAACTTTAATAGATATTGATAAAGTTCTATGCAAATAAAAAAAACTCGTGTGTCGCAGTGCGCCAAAGCCCTACCGACAATATAGTGTATTTGCTAATACAAGCAGTGTGGCTTTAATATGTGAACTTAAGTTTGTTTTTGAGCAAAATAAAAAATTTAACCTCTTAATACACCCCTTAAAATATTTTTTTTTTTAATTTTAATATTTCGTCTCTGTTTTATCTATTCGTCATTTGCATAAAATTATATACCATCTTCAATAAGGGTAATTCCCTATCTGCAAAAATGTTTTCGTATAAAATATATAAGTCCGGCGTTGCCGAGCCGATATTACTAAAATTTTGGGAACACCTTTTAATTAATACTAAAGGGTTAAATTTCAATTTGAAATTAGCCACGAGAATTTTTTCGGTGTAAATATGCTCAAGTTCGAAATGAAGTCCTCCTGAAGCCGCTGAAAGAATATAATGTGTTACTTGAAATAACAAAGTAATTTGCGTCGGGGACGGCGCATAATATTTGGTACCTACGTCTGGTTTAAAGATGGGAAAAACGAGTCTTTTTAGCGATCTGAATCTTTGCATCTGGATCCCGTATGTGATCCGGCTCACTGAACCGGTTCAAAAAGAGGCGAGTTCTGAATATGTTACTGCAGTCTGCCACTGAGTTACCTAGTTCAGTCAATCATATCACGACCTGTATAGAATCAAGAATGCATAGCCAAACATGTGATGCGTGAGTCATTTGAGCTGACAGATGCATCAAAGCAAGAATTGATACGTAAGTGTAAAATGTGCTTCTGTGTGTTAAGTGTTTCACTGAGTTATGCGGATCCGTTGATCCGTCCGCTCAAAAAAAAGTGAGTCGGCTCTCACGAATCTTCTGTCGGAGTCGGCTCTTTGAACCGGTTCAGATCTAAGTTACCCAACTCTAGTCTGGTTGTATTTCACTAATAACGATTACTCAACCCTTCAAAGTTTCAAATGTCTAACTCAAAAAGCAAAACAGTCAAATACGTCAAAAGGTTTCGCTGTATATTATCATGAAAAAGAACCGTGTTTAATGAAATTCAGTAAATCAAAGATACAACATAACAGATAAATAAAACCTCTTGAAAACTCTACAAAAGTTTTATTATTAAATTATTTTTCGACGATCGTTTCGGACAATAAATTCATCCTCAGGAATAGTCGTACAAAACATATTTAGTATATATTGACTTTTTTTTCTTTTTTGTCCTTGGTAATTAATATAAAAATGATTTGTCGGGAAAAAGGACTTTTTAAGTAAACACTTATTTGTTATTTATAGCGACGTTTCGTCCCTTGCTTAGGACTTTTTCAAGCTTTATAACTATTAAATGTTTTGATCAAGTAGATATAAACGTTAAAATACACATGTAAATATAAATATTAATGAACAATTGTTTAACTAAAATTTATATTTACATGTGTATTTTGACGTTTATATCTACTTGATCAAAACATTTAATAGTTATAAAGCTTGAAAAAGTCCCAAGCAAGGGACGAAACGTCGCTATAAATAACAAATAAGTGTTTACTTAAAAAGTCCTTTTTCCCGACAAATCATTTTTATATTCAGTATATGTTTTATATTCCTGAGGATGGACTTATTGTTCGAAACGATCGTCGAAAAATAATTTAATAATAATTTTTGTAGAATTTTCAAATGTTTCTATTTATCTGTTGTTAATCATGTTCTACGAAATGCCGCGTGAAAAATCAGTGCCAATTATACAACTTAAATATTTTAAAAACTTACCTGGAGGTAAGGCGTCAATCGGTAGCCCGTTTAATGTATCGTCGTTTGTATAATATAAACTTCTGTCCCTGTGCAGTAGCGGGGAATCCCAGAGCGGTGAGTTGTTGCCGCCATACAATGACCGCCCTGACGTTAGCCCAGCCAATCCCAATGCTCCCAACAGCAATATACTCCTCCACATATCTGCAGCAGACAATAATAATATAAGGTATAGATGGGAAAAACGGGTCTTTTTAGTGATCTGCATCTTTGCATCTGGATCCCGTATGTGAGCCGGCTCACTGAACCGGTTCAAAAAGAGCCGAGTTCTGAATATGTTACTACAGTCGCCACTGAGTTACCTAGTTCAGTCAATCATATCACGACCTGTATAGAATCAAGAATGCATAGCCAAACATGTGATGTATGAGTCATTTGAGCTGACAGATGCATCAAAGCAAGAATTGATACGTAGGTGTAAAATGTGCTTCTGTGTTAGGTGTTTCTCTGAGTTATGCGGATCCGTTGATCCATCGGCTCAAAAAAAAGTCAGTCGGCTCTCACGAATCTTCTGTCGGAGTCGGCTCTTTGAACCGGTTCAGATCTGAGTTACCCAACTCTAATATAATGTATAACTGTTGATTTTTGAACATATGAGCTAACTAGAAATAGGTTTTATTTATCTTGAACTTAGAAAGGAACACGCTGAGTTGCAGAAAACATTGTCAAAAGACAAAAAGTTTGATTTGACAATGACCTAAGCTTATGATCACATAACTACACTTCTTATCGAACTGGGTAGAGTAGTGGTGACAGCTCTAGACTCGCATTCGGGAGGTTAGGGTTCGAATCCCAGCGGGGGCAGATGTGGCTGTGACTTTTTCCTACTGCCTCTCGCCGAGAAACGGTAATTCCTGTACCGGCCATCTTGATTGAGGTTTTTTATGGTTTCCCTCAATTAATTCCAGATAAATATCGAAATGGTTCCTTATTTGAGGCCATGGTCGATTACCTATCAAACTCCTAGTTCAAAAATTGCTTACCTTATCCTAATTTCCTATAATTCCTTCATTCGTCCATTGCTATTACGTAAGTTGAAGTTGTAAAATGTAGAAAATTTCGGAAAGTGGTAAATGGTGCGAATAGCGTCTGTTATGACATAAAGTCGATAAACGGACGTTAAACGCATTATTATTATTATTATCATAAAAAGAATTCGCGCGGGTTCGCTAGTTTAGTTTTATTTTTTAAAGTTGCTTCTGTTTATCCTGAACAGGGATAATACACAAAACTCTTTCAAGTCATAAAACACATTAGTATCATATGTTCATGTTTGGGGATGTTCACGTTACGGAGATTCTACTGTATAATTCCATAATTATAAAAAAAAACTGAAATATTATTTCTTTTTTCCGTAGCCAGGAATATGAAAAATTAAACGTAAATATTATAATTTTAAATAATCATTATTTTGTACGGATCATGTTGAATAAATTGAATTGAAAATGTATTATTGAAATGGACTAATTTGTGATATTTTCCATGAGATGAATTATTAATAAACAATTTATTATTTAAATTTATTAATTATTATACATCACCAATGAATAGGTTCATTATTTTTTCTTTATACTCGGTCGAAAGTACGTACTTTGAGCTTCGATTTTAAGGCAGAAAGTCTAACATTTATGCTCTGCTGAAATTACTCGCACGCCATCTATAACAGCGGTCTGAATGAAAGTAACGTGCTAGGTTGCAAACTAGGGACAGACAAAAAAAAATCCAATGCATTGTGAATATCCGAAAAAAATTAAGCATGACCGTTTAACAACCTGCCTGCTGGAACGTGATTGTATTTTTTGTGATAATTTTAATAAAAACCCGGGTCGCAGTGCCAAAATCCTGCCGACAATATAGTATATTTGCTTGTATAGGGCCGTGTGATTTTATACTTTTATTATGTGAAATTAAGCTCGTTTTCGGGCAAAATAAAAAATTTAACCCCTTAATACACCCCTTAAAATAACATTTTTTTTCTTAATTGTAATATTATTATCAATCTAACGTCTGCACCGAATTAAATACACCCTTCAATAAATAAGTCACTATCTGTAAATTAGTGTTTTCAAAAAAATGTGTAAGTCCGGTCCTGTTGAGCCGATTTTATTAAAATTTTAGGGGCACTTTTTAATTGCTACTAACGGGTTAAATGTCAATTTTGAAACGATTCTGAGAATTTTTTCGGTATTTTGGGACCCAAAAACATTTTTCAACCCCTAAAAACTATCCTTAAAATGGCTCGATTACGCCCATTTTAAACAGGCTTCTTGCGGTGATGGATTTAAACACGTGGGCTAAATTTCGTTAAAATCAATTAACTCTTTCGAAAGTTATTGCCCGCACATATATATATATATATATATATATATAAACATTTTTAAAAATGGTTCCAAAGTGTTTAGAAGGTTATGAAACGTCGAGAAATTTTGGTCCGAGCCCTAGGTCCCACCATCCGACCGATGCCAATAGTGTATGTTGCCATATGGCAAATACACTTCTGCGTAGCTAATACAAACTCAAAACCAAACAATGTTGTGGTCGACAATGTAGATTGTAGAGTGTACTATATTGGTACAATAATTATATTTAAGTTATGTAATTTACTTATGTCTGTTATCTAATTTGTATAACAATCTTTTATAAATTCATTTTAATAAAATAGAATACTTTTGAGTTTAATTGAAAAAAACCCGGGTCGCAGTGCCAAAACCCTGCCGACAATATAGTGTATTTGCTAATATAGGCAGTGTGGCTTTGTTATGCGAACTTAAGTTGGTTTTTTCGGCAAAATAAAAATTTGGCTCCTTAATACACCCCTTAAAAGAACATTTTTTTCTCAGTTGCAATATTATTATCAATCGAACCTCTATATCAAATTATATACAACTTTCAGAAAATAATTCACTATCTGTAAACTAGTATTTTCATAAAATTTGTAAGTCCGGTCCTGTCGCCCCGATTTTATTAAAATTTTAGGAACACTTTTTAATTACTACTAAAGGGTTAAATATCAATTTTGAAACGATTCTGAGAATTTTTTTGGTATTTTGGGGCCCAAAAACATTTTTCAACCCCTAAAAACTACCCTTAAAATGGCCCGATTACGCCCATTTTAAATAGGCTTCTTGCGGTGATGGATTTCAACACGTGGGCCAAATTTCGTTAAAATCAAATAACTCTTTCGAAAGTTATTGCCCGCACACATATATATATACGTATATATATATATATACGTGTATATATTTATATATAAATATATATATACATATATATATAAACATTTTTAAAAATGGTGCCAAAGTGTTTAGGAGCTTATGAAACGTCGAGAAAATTTGGTCCGACCCCTAGGTCCCGCGATCCGACCAACGCCAATAGTGTATGTTGCCATATGGCAAATACACTAATAAGACGTGTTTTAATATTTCCCTGCATTACATTATACAGAGTATTAATGTTGTCTCTAAAGGCCCCAATACACTACGATGAAATACGTCGGTTTTCATCGTCACGATAAAACACGTCGGTTTTCATCGTCAATTGGTTTTGCCCACAGACTTCGTGTAAAATCGTGTCTTGCTCACTCTGTTTCTGTTTAAAATTTGTTAAAAAATTATACATGTTTCAACTTTATTTAAATTTTTTGTGCGCTTGCAATGAATTCGACGCAATTGATAGCAGTGGCAGTGGCAAGTTCTGTTTTGTCAAAAAAGAGGACGAAGCGTGTATGGACTAAAGAGTCCAGTTATTAAGTCTTCAGACTTAATACGCCACAAGCAGGGAAATTTTTTATATTCTTCGATAAATTCAACCAAAAATTTTTTATTCATTTTTATAAATAACGGAAAATATAAATCAATACTCAAACTAATTACAATCATTTAATTGATATGACTTATTTGCTGTACATCGCAGTTGTGTCCACTGAATAAACACGTCGATTCTTATCGGAAAGCGCCACACATTACGATTTGAAACGACAACCAGCAAACACGTCGTGTTTAAAGTCAAGATTCGGCAGATATAAAAACTGTCGTGTTTCATCGACAGTTTTTGCCCATACACTTCGGTTTTGACCGACGTGTTTTATCGTGACGATGAAAACCGACGTATTTCATCGTAGTGTATTGGGGCCTTAAAAGACCCAACAGTATCATCTACAGGTTGAGAGAGGTCTGACCTAATACATAAACACCCGTAAATTTTATTTGTCATAAAAGTCTTTATATTAGTCTCTAGTGTAAGACACGCTATTATCTCGTCAACTGTTGACTACTTCCTGGTTTTTGTTCTGATTAAATAAAATCAAATGCAAACTGCACATTCAGTTAACAACCTCTACGGGGGGGGGGGGGAGGCAACCGAGGCGCTAATCCCGGGCGGCTGTTTCCGGGGGCGCCAAAATCATATAATATGTTTGAAAACTGATAAACTATTAAGGTGCCTTTACACGAGCAATTTTTTGAGCAATAATTGCCCGGCAACAGAATGGAGCAATTAATGGATCAATCTGGAGCAATTTCAATAAAATGCGGCAATTGTTTCGGCAATATTGCTTTAAATTGCTCTATATATTCCTATTGCTCAAAGTGGCCGACATGAATTGCCGAATATCCACGCGGTTTGGAAATTTTAGTCAATTTTCCTTCTATACGTATACGTATCCATGGTTTCACTTTCGTGTGGTGACAGGGATGAGATGCGCCGCTGTCATTTCATTTTCTTTGCTTCTACTGTACAGTGTAGTACAGCTGTGCGTGGATATAATGGCGTGGAATAATGAAAAAAATAAAGTTTTTGAATAAATAATTGTCCATATCATCAATAAAGATGGCTTTCGTCTTGCTACATACGTTCGCACCCAAATCTGTCTATTCCTTGTCTTTTTTTTCGTTTTAAACTCATTATAATAAAAGCTCTACACGCCGCTGCCAGTAAAACCTCGTCCTTAGCCAGCGACAGTTCAACTGAATTGCTATAGTGTATGAATGATTGCCTTGTATTGCCTAGTTTTTCAAAGTTGCTCCATATCGCGTGATATGGTGTGGCGGTATCTTTGGCAACAACTGCTACATGTTGCCATCGCCGTGAATTGCTGATGTACATAGTTGACCACTATTGCCCGGAATTGAGCAATTTTAGTTGCCCGTGTAAGCGCCCCTTTAAGAAAAAATTATTAAAGAGTACTTGTTCTCCCCTCCCTGTCACAAAAAATGCTACCCATTATATATATTTGAGTTTTTATAAATAATTTATCTCAAACGCTGGAGTGACTGGGCAAGTTTCTTTCCCGCTTCGAAAAATCGTAGATCCGGGCCTGTAGCTTTACAATTATGTAGGTACAAGTGGGATTACTGAAATTATAAGGAACAAGACTTTGAAGATGCTTCTAAAGCTTGCTTTGCAATCTTATTTTATATTCGCAACTTCGCTGATGTGGCTGTAGGTGTTGAAACGAACACTAGTGGTGTAGTGAGCTTTGTCAATTAATTCAAAATAACTCCAACCTATTGTTTCCTTCTGCATTTGACAAACCCAAAAATCACTTAGTTTGATTGGTGACTATCAATCATCGAACCTCACAAACTCAACATCATTAAAAAAGTTGCGAAAATATTCTTCGATACAAAAAGGAAACGAACAATCGAATCAGAATTATCGGTTCCGTTACACAAATCTCTCATTTCAACAGAGATCTATTCATAGGATCCGCTAATACTTTGCGGGAAGTTAAATATAAATCGTGAACAAAAAACCAGACTAAAAAACTTCAGAACGCCTCCAATTAGCAATATTAACTTGACAATCAAAAACCGCAAGAGAATCACGACGCAAAAAAATTTAGACCGCAAAAAAATTTAGCCAATAAAAAAATCTTTCAGTTATTTCATATAAGGGCGACTATCATTTACTCGAGACGTAACAAATTTGTGATGTCAAATGGGAACAGGAGTTAGCAAAATGATTTCACTTGCCACAACGATAATAAAAACGCTGCTTAGCAGTGTTGCTAAGCAGCGTTTTTGTTATCGTTGTGGCAAACATTGAATGTAAATTCGACATAGACCTTATTTAAGTATCAATAAAGATTAATATTTTGTTTTTTTGTTATTAATTGTTAATTAAAAAATCAATGGTATTTTTAAAAACGTTTTAAACATCGATAATGATTATAAATTTGATTTTTATATCGATTTTTTTTTTTATTTTTCCCAATGAAATATGAATTTTAGCAAAGCTATATAAATTGATTGTTTTATTCTGAAACCAGAAATAATTCAATTGGCAGCGATGAAGGTCTCACTGTGTTTTGTTTGTGTTTTTGTTTTTCTTCTTCAAACGACGATTGGTTCACCAGCTGATATCCTTGGTTTTCAACCACTGACAGAAAAGCAACGTAAGTAATTTATTAAAATGGTATATCCATGGAAAAAGAACAATCAGTTTTGTGGAATTTTTCGTTCTTACTACTTATATGTGATGTGACGTCATACATGGAATTTACAGTTAAAATATTCATTGATAAAATATAGACAATTTTCAGTTAAAAGCTTTTTGATGAAATTGTTAATTTTTTTAAATGACAGGTTTTTAACATCATTTAGGATTAGCCATTATATCGCATCCAAAATTATTATTATAATTCAATAATAAATCTCAGGTATTTGGATTAATAATACAAAAGCAAGATTAACAATAACACGATTGTTTTGTATTATTAATCCAAATACCTGAGATTTATTAGTGAATTATAATCATTTAGGATCTTGTTAAAAAGTTTCAATGAGATGTATGTAAAATTTTGTTGTGTGACAGTTAGTCGGCATAAAGATTTTATATTCCTGGGGAAGGACTTATTGTCTGAAACTATCGTCGAGAAATAATTTAATGATAATTTTTGTGGAAGTTTCAAGTGTTTTTATTTATCAGGTATTATAGTGTTCGGTTTCGGGTTTCAGCCAAGTCTGTGTTTTTGTATTCGGATATTACTAAAGAAGTATTGTAAAAATTTTCACAATGCCTCAAATACCTACCCAAAAATGTCTAACAGTTCTCGATCTATTTCTACATATAAAGCAATTGCAGTTATCTTGAAGACATAAAATTATTTGTAATGTAGGTGGTTTGCCTACAGCATAATAGACTATAAACACAAATTTTTATAAAGATCTATTGTTAGTGTATTTGCCATATGGCAACATACACTATTGGCGTCGGTCGGATGGCGGGACCTAGGGGTCGGACCAAAATTTCTCGACGTTTCATAACCTCCTAAACACTTTGGCACCATTTTTAAAAATGTTTATATATATATGTATATATATATATATATATATATATATATATACGTATATATATATATATATATATATATATATATATGTGTACGCGCGATAACTTTCGAAAGAGTTAATTGATTTCAACGAAATTTGGGCCACGTATTGAAATCCATCACCGCAAGAAGCCTATTTAAAATGGGCCTAATCGGGCTATTTTAAGGGTAGTTTTTAGGGGTAGAAAACTGTTTTTGGGCCCAAAAATATCGAAAAAATTCTCCGAATCGTTTCAAAATTGAAATTTAACCCTTTGGTAGTGATTAAAAAGTGTCCCCACAATTTTAATAAAATCGGCCCGACAGGACCGGATTTACAAATTTTATGAAAACACTAGTTTGCAGATAGTGACTTATTTATTGAAGGGTGTATTTAATTCGGTGTAGACGTTAGATTGATAATAATATTACAATTAAGAAAAAAATGTTATTTTAGGGGGTGTATTAAGGGGTTAAATTTTTTATTTTGCCCAAAAACAAACTTAATTTCACATAATAAAAGTATAAAACCACACGGCCCTACACAAGCAAATACACTATATTGTCGGCAGGGTTTTGGCACTGCGACCCGGGTTTTTCCAAGTTAACATCGCATTTTTAGCAGTTTTCAAGGGTACTGTTTGATATTTCTGGCTTTAAGTGGCCAGAAATATGGTTTTTATACTTTTCTCGAAGGACCGTTGATATTTGTTTGAGTTTTATATATTTTATTAAAACCTTTAATTATTCAATACTTTATTATAATTGATTTTATATACACTTTTGTTTGTAATTTCTAATTTAGCATATTTGTGACACGTAGTTTTTTTAGTTTGGAAAATTTATTGAACTTGTTTATGTTTTGCTTAGTTACTAAAAACATTGTTTTTTTAACAATTAAAATAAAAAACCAACTGTTCAGATCTGGAACAGGTACCAACAATGAATAAACACACTGAAATTAATAAAACAGTCGGGTCGCAGTGCCAAGCACTGCCGACAATTAGTGTATTTGCTAATACAGACAGTGCGGCTTTATTATGTGAATTTATGTTTATTTTTGGACAAAATAAAATTTTAACTCCTCAATAAACTCCCCAGAATAATGCTTTTTCTTAATTAAATTATTTGGTCTCTGTTTTATCCATTCACCATCTGCAACAATGTCCGGTTCTGCTAAGCCAATATTATTGAAATTTTAGGAACACCTTTTAGTTGATAGTAAAAGGTTAACGTTCAATTTTGAATCAATTCCGAATTTTTTTTGCAGTTTTTTGAACCTCAAAACCATTTTGAGTCCTAATAACACTCCTTAAAAGTTCCTGACTACGCCCATTTTAAACAGGCTTTGTGCGATAATGAATTTCATTTTGTTCTCAGAGTCCACTATACCTTTTTTAAGAAAAAACGATGTAAATGAAAATTTTTCACACAACCGCACATGACGCATGACGCAGAGCTGCCAGACGATAGATTCGCCGCGAACGCCATCTATTGACACTAATTTTGAAGTAAAACAGTGAATTTCGACTAGTTGCGATTTTTAAGCCCTTCCTTCGGGTTTCTTCTAATTTTTTTTACGCATAAACCATCCCTGAACCTTTCTCAAAAATGCAAAAAAAAATCATTCGGATCGGTCGGGCCGTTTTCGAGTTTTAGCAACTCATTCGCACGGCGATTTATTTTTTTATATAAGAAGATAATGAAGAATGGTGAATGAAATTACGGAAGATATTACATAATATTACACAGTATATATTAGCTAATACTGAGCTGGGTAGAGTAGTAGTGACAGCACTAGACTCGCATTCGGAAGGTCCGGGTTCGAATCCCGGCAGGCGCAGATGTGGCTGGGACTTTTTCCTACTGCCTCTCGCCGACAAACGGTAATTCCTGTACCGGCCATCTTGATTGAGGTTTTCCATGGTTTCCCTCAATTAATTCCAGATAAATATCGAGATGGTTCCTTATTTGAGGCCATGGCCGATTACCTATCAAACTCCTAGTTCAAAAATTACCTACCTTATTCTAATTTCCTATAATTCCTTCATTCGCCCATTGATATTACATAAGTTGAAGTTTTAAAAATGTAGAAAAATAACGGGAAATGTGGTAGATGGAAAATAGTAATGGTGCGAATGGCGTCTGTTATGACATAAAGTCGAGAAACGGACGTTAAACGCATTATTATTATTATTATATTATTATATATCAACTAGTAAAAATAGAAATACAAAATCAGAAAGTAATGATTCGAAGAAAGCGTTCCTCAATTGACAATTTAACAGGCAAGGCTATATAGATATACAATGTGTATTCTTATAATAATAGTATAAATGTCATATGTCAAAGCTGTAATACTTGACAGTAAATTGTCTGTATCTCTAAGTGGGGAGAAGGATTATAAAAATAACTTGTATTATGTCACCATAAATCATAATTGTATAAATGCTTTTATTGTATGACGTCACGGGTTCAGTACGGAACCACACACGTTTCATATATAGGCCGTTCATAAATAATACACTCACATTTTTAGGGTCCCGTACATCCGATGATAAATATACCAGGAGTCGTCAACCCTACGCCCGCGGGTACCATGGTGCCCGCTGATTGATCAGCATGTATTTCTAAGGAGTGTATTTCTTTATTTTGTCCAAAAACCAACATATTCCCATAATAACGCCAAACTGCTTGTAACGAGTGATTCATTTGGAGGTACTTTTTTCAAAACTAAAAAAAATTTAATAAAAACAAATTTATCGGATAATTTTTATTATTATACAAAAGAACTATTCTTTACATTTATTTTTTAAAGATTATTTCTTTCAAATGTTGGCCATAACTCCGGTTAGCACAGTCCATTCTGCCGTTCCAATTTTCTTTGACCCGTCCGAGCATTTCGATTGGTATTTGGCGAATAACGCGAGTAATGTTGACTTCCAGTTGCTTAATCGTACCCGGTTTATCAATATAGACTTTGGACTTTACATAGTCTTAAAGGAAAAAGTCTAGGGGTGTGATTTCACAGGATCTAGGCGGCCAACTCACCGGTCCGAAGCGCGAAATTAACTGTTCACCAAATTGTTCACGCAATAAAGCCATGGTTTCACGTGCTGTGTGGCAAGTGGCGCCGTCTTGTTAGTACCAAATGTTCTGGAGATCACGGGCTTCAATTTCAGGAAACAAGTAGTCTGTTATCATGGCATGATAACGGTCACCATTGACAGTTACGTTCTGGTCGGCCTCGTTTTTGAAGAAATATGGACCGATAATTCCACCGGCCCATAAACCACACCAAAACCGTTGTTTTGTCTGGATGTAATGGCAGCTCTCGAATCTCTTCAGGTTGCTCTTCGGACCAAATACGGCAATTTTGTTTGTTGACATATCTGTTAAGCCAGAAATGTGCCTCATCACTAAACAAAATTTTTGTCGAAAACAGTTGATTTTCTTCCTCGCAGAACGCTGATTTTCGTAATACAACTGAATAATTTGTAGACGCTGTGCGGGGCTAAGTCTTTCCATGATGAAATGTCAAACTATACTGAACAAAAATACCATAAAAGGTTATCACGACTCACGCTTCATCTGTCTGTACCTCTAAATGAACCACTCGTTATTAGGAAATACACTATTTTGACGGCAGGGTTTGGTATTACGACCCGAGTTTTTTTAATTGCGAAAGATAAATATTAACAAGGCTATATAAATTGATTGTTTTATTCTGAAATCAGACATAATTCAATTGGCAACGATGAAGGTCTCACTGTGTTTTGTTTGTGTTTTTGTTTTTCTTCTTCAAACGACGATTGGTTCACCAGCTGATATCCTTGGTTTTCAACCACTGACAGAAAAGCAACGTAAGTAATTTATTTAAATGGTATATCCATGGAAAAAGAAAGATCAGTTTTGTCGAATTCTTACTACTTTTATATGATAGGAAAATATTGAAGTCAAATCTTTTTTCGAGATGTTCATTGATTTCCACATTTAGTACTCAGGAAAACGTATTAACCCGTTTTTTAATTGTCGGCTCTGTATGTAGTACTATGACTTTTTTTTCGTCGGTACGGTAAAAACGAAACAAAATACCGTAGCTGTCGTACGGTCTTTTTATTGTATTTGTCAGCATTTAATTTAAATTTAGATTTAGCTGGCCTCAGACACTCATTTTTCACAAAAAAAAATTTATCTCGTTGTTGTATCGCTCCACAATTATAAATAGAAGTGACAATGGGTTAAGAATTTGGAAGTCAACAAATGCAACTGATTTTGTCAATTAAAAGATTTTTCTTTTGGTTTATTGAGATCGCTGAGACTTCAAATCTAAACTTCTTGCGTCTATGCGTTAATCCGATTCAAGGTATTATTCAAAATGAACGAAAATATATATTTCAGTTGAAAGATTGAAGAACTGGAAAGAAACCGATAAAGAAAATATTTGGGAGTTAAGTGGACAGTTTGAGGGAGATATAATTCTTCCGTCTCGACAACGCAATGGACTTTTAGACACAGTTAAATATTGGCATAATCGCACCATACCTTACGTTGTTGATAGCAAGTTTAGTGAGTATTTCGCTTTTCAACGCATTATATTGTACATCGTTGTGCGTGTGTAATGTGCACCCCTGAATTAAATATTTCTAAGGCTACTGAGCTGTTCAATATGCTCCCTTTTTCAACCGCATCTATAATACAAGCACTTGGATGCATACGTTTCGGATATCTTTGATTTCTATGAAAAAACTTAATCAATGTTTGATGTTAATGCGTCAAAATAAACTGGAAATATGTACCAATCTTCTCATATGACTTTTAGCCGAGTTTTTAAAATTTATTTGATCTAAATAAACTATTTAAAATAAAAACGAGACAGCATAAGTTTTACAAACATTTTTATACAGAAAAAATTAAATTTGAAAACAATTATTGAGCAGGCCAAATTTGTCAATATTTTTAACATCGGTTTGTAAAGAAAAAACTTCAAAATGTCAATTTCCGTAGTTCGAAATCTTGTGAAATGCTACCGAATATCACGTTTTTTGATTCAAATAACAAACATATATTTTTTTTGATATTTTTATGCAGCAAATCAAATTTTTGTGAAGCTTAATACTTAAACATAGCTAATAAAATTAGTAATAAAATGGATTTTACGACCACAGTTTGAAACTTCCAAAGAGCGCATTTTACAATCTGAGGGATCAGTTCTTAACGATAGTGACTTCGAGAATTTAACTGTTTTAAGAAGAATATACGGTTTTTATTATAAACATTTTGTAGCTGCTGAACAAAAACAATTCATCGAAGAGACTTTAAAAGATTTTCAAAATCTCAGCTGTATTACGGCAAGGCCTAAGATAAGTACTGATGCTGATTATGTTCACATAACAGTAAGTGTTAATCTTCCGTATTTATATGATCATACATGGTCGAGACTCTACTGTACTAAAATAATACAATGAAACCATATCTTAAATTTATGATTATACATAAAATATTGGGCAACCAATCAATCAATTATTTACAGATAAGCGTTGAAGCAACGGTATAAGAAAGAATGGTAGTATATCTCCCACATAAAAAACGAGTCTCTTATTGGGCTAGTATACGGAGAGCCCGCGGAGTAACGCTGCCAGCTTGCAGCTATGCTTGCTGTGTTAAATAAAAAGAGTAAAAAGATTAAATTCAATTTTCAAAGTATATTACGCAACGCCAACGCACAGGCAAACCCGTTACGCATCTTTTTTAACACAGCAAGCATTGCTGGTGTGCTCGCAGCGCTACTCCGCGGACTCTCCGTCTACTCGCTCAATAAGAGCTTCACCCCTTCCACGTATAAAAGAATATAAGATACACTACCATTCTTTCTTTGACCGTGTTTGAAACTTTTCAAAATTACGTCAACCCTATTTGTGAATTGTATATGGCAGTGGTTACCAACCAGTGGTTCATGAACATCTAGAAAGTGGTCCGCAGAAGGGCCCGGGGGCACATATAAAAAAGTTGTCATTAAATGGGAATTTTAAAAACGATGTGCATTGAACAAGATGGGGTGATGACTATCTTAACAAAAAATGTGTTTTAAAAAACTGTTTTACTACTTCAACACCTGACTGATGACAGCTCTTCAGTGTTATAGTGTGGGGGGTCCGTACTGATTTAATTTCAGGCTAAGTTGGGAACCACTGGTATATGGGACCAATGAAAATTATTTGTAATTGATAAAAACGATAATCAATATTTTAGGCCGAAAATAAGGGATGTAATTCACTTGTGGGCAGATTCGGGGGAATGCAAATGTTGAATTTGGCGCCAAATACTCCTGGCAAAGGTTGTTTAAAACATGGCGTCATTCTTCATGAATTTCTCCATGCGCTTGGCTTTTATCACCAACATAGTTCCGCTGAACGTGACAATTACATAACCATTCAATGGAAAAACATCCAAAAAGGTAACTGTCATTGCATTTTTGAGATGTTCAGTGGACGCAAGGTTACTAGAATACTTAGAGGTTGGGCGTAAGAGGCTACAAACATGGTCACGTCTGTGATTGGTTGAGTCGAGTGCTTACGTCACCGATGCCCATTGCTTGGTTTTTCAATTATGGTTATCCCAACTGTTTGGAAAAAGACTCCATGTGATGTCACAAGCTTACTTCCCTCCTAGTTTAGTAAACTTAAACACGTTCATTAAGTTTGCAGCGCAAAAATGCTCAAATTATAAGCTCCTGAAAAATTCCGTTTGATATGACTGCTAATTTAAATAAATATTTTTTTATCTAAAATAGTTATTTTATAAAATATCATACTACTAATATATTATTAACTTGGTTTTTAATTAATATTTTACTATAAGTTTGTAATAACTGAACGTATAAAAATTGAATTTATTAATCACAGTTTTGACAGCTATGTTCCCACAGTTTACTTTCTAAGACGTTCTAACGTAATCCTAAGAGAATTATTTCAATGAATCCAAGATTGGGTATTGAATTAACATCTTCTTCTACCATCTAATAGTAGCTTATTTATAATGTTGGATAGAACTTAAAGATAGACTGTACAGAAAAATTCCTGCTGGCAATCGTAATTTTCAAGTGGCGTTGTGTAATTGGAAGAATTTTTAGGACATGATTATGATTTCAACAAACACAGCGCGAGTGAAGTATCGAATTTTGGAGTGGGATACGATTATGGTAGCGTGATGCATTACAGCGCATATGGATTTTCCGCTAATGGAGAACCAACCATTGTGCCCAAGGTATAAAATTAAAGATTAAAATAGACTGAGGTGGTCTTTTGACCCAAATGCACCGCATCCTAAAATTATTTTTGTGCTCTCCCATTTTACTGGATCTAGTCAGCAAATAATCTGGATCTCCTTATGAGCTCGAGAAGATTGGCTACTATATTGTCTTGTGGAACTATTCCATCCTCATCAATGTAGCTAAACGCAGTTGTCTTTCGTAGGTTAAAATGTTAATTTGCTTTCCCGTTAATCGAAATCTCGTGACGTGCTGTAAAGAAATATTGACGAATATCACGTTTTTTGGTTCAATTTTTAGGACAAAAATATATATTATTTCATATTTTTAAGCAGCATGCCAAATTTTGTGAAGCTTTCTCTGTTACAACGTGCTGATGGAGTTGACCACCTATTACCCAAAGTAAATAAGTACTACTCGAAGTGAACAGGCTAACTTTTAACTATATTTATCATCTCTCTAGACATCCTATTTTATTTTATCAATGTACATCTTTAACGAAAATGTGAATATCAATTATCGCGATCGTGCTAAAGAAGTATAACTTCTGCCGCGCGTCCACGCACCATTTTTTTTGCTGAAAACTCATAAAATGGTTCTATTTATCCACTATATAAGTGTCGTAGCGAACTGAATGTAGTAATGATGCATTGTTGCTAAAATAATTAATCATTACATAAATTCTTTTAGGATCCAAAGGCCCATATTGGACAGCGGAAAGGATTAAGTCCGAAGGATATACAAAAACTAAACATAATGTACAATTGCGACGCGGCTGGGTCATAATCTAAAAACTATTTTACAAGATAATGTATTCATCAATGTCAAATTATACAAAATATAAATCTGTTATTGATTCATAAAAAGGAAATATTTAGTTTTTTTATAGCTCTATGTTTGTCAAAAAGAATGATTTGACAATGACCTTAGATTGTGATTTTATAGTGTTCGTATAATTTCCACTGACTTTTCACTCGGTACTTGGTTGAACATGATTAACAATCCAATTCTACAAAAATAATTATTAAATTACTTCTCGACGATCGTTTCAGACAATAAATCCATCCTCAGGAATAAAACATATAGGTAGATAGATAGATATATATTTATTTGCACTGTTTCACGCAATATGTGATGTGACGTCATACATGGAATTTACAGTTAAAATATTCGTTGATAAAATATAGACAATTTTCAGTTAAAAGCTTTTTGATGAAATTGTTAACTTTTTTAAAAG
Source organism: Venustoraphidia nigricollis (assembly GCA_034508555.1). Taxonomy (NCBI): domain Eukaryota; kingdom Metazoa; phylum Arthropoda; class Insecta; order Raphidioptera; family Raphidiidae; genus Venustoraphidia; species Venustoraphidia nigricollis. The sequence continues at coordinate 1,249,755 of JAVRKA010000008.1, forward strand.
ACAGGTTTTTTGAACACCAAATATTTTTTTATATTTATTAAAATTTTTATTTTGTGTTTATTTCGTATAGATTGTACAAAATATAATCTAAAAAATATATAAAATGGTTTGAAACTGTTGACTTCACCCTACATTAATCAGCAGTTGAAAATGTCGCCTACATTACACTGTAGTGCAATTTGAAAAATTATTTTTTAATGCATTTGCCACCTAGCACATACACTATTGGCGCATAGGTCGGATGGCAGCACCTAAGGGTCGAACCAACATTTTTCGACGTTTCATAGCCTCCTAAACAATTTGACACCGTTTTTGGAAATGTTTATATATACTAGCCACTACCCGCGGCTCTGCGCGCAATTGAAATTAAGCACAGCACCGCTAAAAGTTGTGGACCTCCTTTGGGAGTCGATTCAGAAATACCCGTTCTTAATGTATCTTTACTCAAAACAAAAGAAACATGCCTGTCAAATTTCAAGTCTGTAGGTCTAATAGTTCCGTTTGATGTATTAATATAAAATAAAAATAAATAAAACAATACAATTTGATTTAATCAAGACGAACTCTAAATACGTCTAATCACAACGATATTGAAAATTATATTAAACATGTTTGTTTCTAAAGCATTGTTAATAGAAACTCCAAACAAAACAATGTTGTGGTCGACAATGCAGAGTATTAATGTCAAAAGTAGGGATGTCGAAAATATATCGATATTTTTATTTGATATGAAATTCCGAGTATCGAAAACCGATATTTTTTTTCCAGTAGCAACACTTGTATGTACTACCACGACTGACTACGGCCGTTTAATTATTCCGAAAATATCGAAAACTCCACTGAAAAAGAAACATGTGTTTTTACATATGTTTTTGGAACATACTTTTAAGTGCGTTTCAAAAACAACAAAATTGAATAAAGCACATTTCTTTTTCACCGGGTTTTTCGATATTTTCGGAATAATAAACAGTCAAAATAGCTATTCATACAATATTTCATTTTATTTCTACGACATCTAGAATATTTTTAATTATTTCGATTTACACCTCAATTCATGCTGTACCAGCAATTAACTGTTGAATGTAATCTGTGGCACGCATGCAATAGATTCGCCATCTCTGGCTTTATTAAGTAATTGTTCGATTAATCTGTAAAATTATCTGCTCCTAAATGTATTAAACGTTAATAAATAAAAAAATTCTTATCCTAATTTTTGATTTCAGATAATTATTTATTATTTGATTTATTAGAAAAAATGTTCGTCAACTGCTATTTGAAATTATATTAAGCTAGCCAATATGTCTACTAAATTTCTTCGAGTGCCAATGTTCTCTTTAAAATCGTACCGATATATCGATATTTTGTAAAAAATAAATCGGTACCGATATCGATACGATATATCTCGATACTTTTTGGCAGTCCCGATATCCCTAGTCAAAAGACCCAACATCGTAAGGATCTGTCAGTGAGTCGCTTACTCACACGCGCACACAAATATTGGCTGCTGTTAAGGCTGTCGGAACGCTCTGAATTTAAGCCAAAAATAGGGCTTCGACTGTCAACTGATTGTAGACTTATTCGTCAACATTCTGCAAAAATTATTTCTCTATAAGGAAGATAAAGGACAAATCTAGGTCTCTAATGAACTACTTTTGTAATGTATGTACGCTTTACTAGAAAAAAGTTGGAATTAATTGTGCTAAAAAAACACACGTTTTCAATGTCACACTACAACCTTATTCGTACTTATTTCACAAAACTGTTCCATTACAAACTTAAAGTGACTCTTCCTTTTTCGGAAAAGTTTTTTAAATCTTCAAAATATTTCCAAAAATTAGAGTAATCAATTGACAGCGGCTCCCTTGCAATAGCATCTTTTATCCTCGTAGTTGGCACCAGCCAAAAATTGAAACGTGCGGATGATTTTAGCGAGACAGAGCCAAAGAAGTTCACACCCACAATATGTCTTTTGCCTACCTCGCCCCTTACCGCTGGGTCACAGCCCAAACAAAATTCAGAGCGTTTCGACAGCCTTAAGTTAGTGTAATTAAAAACGTGATTAATATTTTGTACGAATTTAATGTCACACTTGTCGAGAAAATCACACCCTTTTTTATGGCATATAAACTAAGTATACGATCATTACTTTGCGAGATTATAAGGAAAATGCGTAACGTTATGAATGATTTATAGTTATGATGTTAAATGTAAACCATCCTTTACATTTACAGTATATATATCGGTTATAATGACGTTTTCGGGATCATACCAATGACGACGTTATATCCGACTGTCGTTATAAGCAATTAACATTTTTAAATAACTGATCGAAATGAAATCTAAGTAAATTAATTTTTTCTTGAATTTTTCCATGTGCTTATGTCCAAAATGTTATTCCAACTACAGTGTAAATTCTATATAATAATAATAATAATGCGTTTAACGTCCGTTTCTCGACTTTACGTCATGACAGACGCCATTCGCACCATTACTATTTTCAATCTACCACACTTCCCGTTATTTTTCTACATTTTTAAAACTTCAACTTATGTAATAGCAATGGGCGAATGAAGGAATTATAGGAAATTAGGATAAGGTAGGTAATTTTTGAACTAGGAGTTTGATAGGTAATCGGCCATGGAACCATCTCGCTATTTATCTGGAATTAATTGAGGGAAACCATGGAAAACCTCAATGCCCGGTACAGGAATTACCGTTTCTCGGCGAGAGGCAGTAGGAAAAAGTCCCAGCCACATCTGCCCCTGCCGGGATTCGAACCCGGTACCTCATGAATGCGAGTCTAGTGCTGTCACCACTACTCTACCCAGCTCGGTTCAACTTCCATAACAGTGAAAATTTTACCCTCAGTGCGCCAAAAGAAATATAACCTCAAAAACATCATTGTTAATTTTAAATGTCCATTCCTACATCAAACAGGAACCATTGCTGGTACTGCAATGGTTCCTGCCCTATCAGTGCAGTGGTGGTGTTTTGTATCTGGCGATGAACCATCCATAATAATCTACTAATGTGTGTACCGAATGTAGTTTAATTCATTTGAGTCTTTGGGGAGTTATCGTAATATTTAATATTAAATTAAAAATGGCTACTATTGTCTAATCATCTACTGTAAAGGCATGGATTAAGCGCTGCCTATGTCATTGGAACGCACTATTATAAAACTTGCGTGTATTATGCAATACTTATAATCCTTTTTTAGGTGGGCGCGTACTAAGTATCACTTAGGATCAGGTGTGTTTTAAATATTTCATGAGTTATGCAAATTGCCAAGTTTAAGAGTAAAGTGAAAATGGATAAATGTGTAACAAATAGAAAATTCTACAAAATTATCATTAAATTATTTCTCGACGATCATTTCGAACAATAAGCCCATCCTCAGGAATAACTACCTACACGGAAAATTGACCTGTAGTGATTTGGGTCAACTATAGACCTGCCTGTAAACTAGTTCTAGGAGGGGTGATAGAAAAAGAAGCTTGGTAGTAGGAAATACAAAAATTACACTGATGAAAAAAAGCTCTCAAAGATATAAGACAAAATGGGCTCTCCCTACGTGTTGCTTCAGAAAAATAGGGCATACATATTTTTTGTTGGCGTTTTTAAGAGGGTTACTTTATGTCAGCAGTCTACTCAACAGTATTTTCATATTAAAAAATGGCTGTCACAAAGTAACCCCAACATACGGGGTTACTTTGTGACATTTTATTTAATTAATATCTCTTTTTATATACATAATATTGCAACCTACCACAGTGCATTCAAAAGAGTAAGATTCAAGCTTCATATTCATGTAAAATTTATTGTATTCAGTGTAATAACAAATTCAATTTAAGCAAAAAAACACAAATAATTGTTACAAAGTAGCCCCGATTTACCGGTATACCGATTTTGCAATCAGCCAGATTCAAACTCAATGTCAACGAAATGCAAGACTGATGCCTTCATTTGTTTGACTGGCTTGACAATATTTATTTAGCACTGCATTGTACAAAGCTTACAGTAAACACAGTCATTAGCCTTAATTAAAGTTTTATCTGCAATAGTTGACAGAGGATTTAGAATGATAAATTGCGTCGAAGTCAGGTGTCACAGATGACATGTGACAGAACGTGACGCATCATCAACGCTATTACATAAGTCTATGCAAAAGTTATATCGCCGGTACTAAAAATGTTATCGGAATTGTAAACATTTAATGACATTTTAAAAATGCCGGCCTAGATATTTTATTATTTAACGCAATATTATACCGTGTGTTCAACATACTTGCACTTTGTAACAATGTTCCCGGTCATGAAATAGTGGCTTGAATAATGCAAGAAAACTTGGGTCGCAGTGCCAAACCCTGAATGATTTTTAAGTTGATTCTTTTTTGAAGTTTAACTTCTTTAGCGACGTATCTGCTGGAAGAAAGTAAGAAATCGAGGGGAAGTAGAACTGGCAAATAAAGGGGAAATTAGTTTGTCTACTAAATTACATGAAACTGACAAGGACGGAAGTTTATAGTTTGTTACTAAGGTATGTGTAAATATTATTAATTGGAATAAATGTATAGATTAAATTTAATTATCTTGTTAGATTATTTTTAAGTTATTATTATTAAATTTAATCTAATTGTTAAGACATTTAATTACGACCACCTGAAGAAGTATTAATAAAAAATACGAAACGTTGTGAATTTGTCTTAAAATTCATTGATCTTAATTCCTCTAATAATATTTATAATTAATTATTAATTAGATCCACATAAAAAAAATAAACTTGGGAATAATATTAAAAACTAAAGAAGGTTAAACTTCTTATGTGAGCTTATGAGGGTGCGGTTCATTATATTTTTTTTAACAGCGTGTAGAAATCCACTAGACGGACAATTAATATTTCAAGTAACTTTTTTATCAAAACTAAAAAATAAGAGAGAAACAGCCTTTCAGAGTGCAGCATTTAATAAATGTTTTTATCTATGCATATTGTGTTACAATGGTTATATTTAAATCAGGCTTTATAAATTAATTTTGTTTTATGTAATAATAAATTAGTACTTAGGTAATGAAACCAAATGAAGGACGCCTGTTAAAATTCCTTTGGAAAAAATTAAAAATGAAGTTTTTTTTTGTTTTTGAGTTGTTGCGGTGCCGGCGTTAGATTCACCACGATATTTTGTAAAACTTTGAATGTATTATGTTTTGTAATGTTGAACGTTTCATTAAATTTCTTGTAATTTTCTTAAAGCCTAATTATTTTTAATAATTTAATTATTGAGTGGCTGCAACGCCACAAGAGTGTAATTAAATGTTTTAAATTTTATTAGTGTATTTGCCATATGGCAACATACACTATTGGCGTCGGTCGAATGGCGGGACCTAGGGGTCGGACCAAAATTTCTCGACGTTTCATAGCCTCCTAAACACTTTTTTAATTTTGAGGTTGGTCGGACATATTTCCATAGTGACATTACATAACGCCAGGACCAACCTCAAAATTTAAATAAACCCTGTCTATTTTTGAGTTTTGATAAAAAAGTTATTTGAAATATGTATTCGTCTATTTGATCTCTACACGCTGTTAAAAAAATCAACTTAAAAATCATTATGTATAGCGTATTTGCTAATACAGGCTGTGTGGTTTTATTATGTCAACTTAAGTTTGTTTTTGGACAAAATAAAAAATTTAATCTCTTAATACATTTAATTAATACATTTTAATTAACATTTTTTTCTTAATTGCAACATTATTATCAATCGAGCATCTACACTAAATGAAATACTCCTTTCAGTACATAACTCACTATTTGCAAAATTGTGTTTTAAGAACATTTGTAAATCCGGTCCTGTTAAAGCGATTTTTTTAAACTTTATGGGGACACTTTTCAATTGCCACTAAAGAGTTAAATTTCAGTTCAGAAACGATTCCGTGAATTTTTTCGGTGTTTCTGGGCTCCATATATCTTTTAGCCAAGTTTTTACAGTTTATTTAATTTAAACAAACGATTTAAAATCAGATAACACGAGAAAATTCCTACACAAATTTATGTACAGAAAAAAATAAATTTGAAAAAAAATATTCAGCAGTCCAATTTTGCCAGTATTTTTAACATAAGTCTGTAGAGAAAAAACTTCAAAATATTGATTTGCTTTTCCGTAATTTGATATCTCGTGACGTGCTATAAAGAAATATTGACGAATATTACGCTTTTATTCATTATTTAGGGCGAAAATATGAGTTTTTTTTAAATTTTTAAACAGCGAGCGCTATTTTGTGAAGCTTAAGGCTGTCGGAACGCTCTGAATTTTGTTTGTGCTGAGACCCATCGGTAAGGGGCGAGGTAGGCAAAAGACATATTGTGGGTGTGACCTTCCTTAGCTCTGTCTCGCTCTAATCATCCGCACGTTTCAATTTTTGGCTGGTGCCCATTACGAGGCTAAAAGATGCTATTGCAAGGGTGCCGCTGTCGATTGATTACTCTAATTTTTGGAAATATTTTGTAGATTTAAAAAACTTTTCCGAAAAAGGAAGGGTCACTTTAGGTTTGTGATGGAACAGTTTTGTGAAATAAGTACGAATAAGGTCATAGTGTGGCATTGAAAACGTGTGTTTTTTTGGCACAATTAATGCCAAATTTTTTCTAGTAAATCGTACATAAATTACAAAAGTAGTCCATTAGAGACCTACCTTTATCCTTTATCTTCCTTATAGCGAAAGAATTTTTGCAGAATGTTGACGAATAAGTCTACAATCAGTTGACAGCCGAAGCTCTATTTTTGGCTTAAATTCAAAGCGTTCCGACAGCCTTAAGGCTTAATCACAGTTAATAAAAACAGCAATAAAATAAATTTTGCGACCACAGTTCGAAATTTCCCGAAAGCATATTTTACAATCTGAAGGTCTAGTCACCTTCACAAGAAATTATTTGTCTTATCGATCAATACAATTTTGTCATAGGTATTAATTCAATCTTCTGTAAGCTGAAATATTATTAAATCTACTAGTATTAAAAAAATGTATTCCATCTTCTCGTTTAATCCCGACTCTAATCTATTTTTATAAAATGCAGAAAAAAGAAAATACGATTATGATGATATATTGAGTATTAAATCGAAAACCATTTTAAAAATTCGCAATCAGCAAATCTCTATTCGTAAGCCTCAGAATACCTTTATCTAAAGCAGGATAACACGAATGGACACACGTGTTCAATTTTGTATTAATGCAATAAATGTGTTCAACTTTGTCAGAGTAGTTTTTTATAAACAAACAAGTGAGCCAATATTTCCAATTAATAAATAAATCTCATATACGAGTAGAAACTCTGTGTTCACCTGAAAACACGTCGTCATGATTCTATTTTTAACCGACTTCAAAAAAAGAGGTTATACAATTCGACGCGTATTTTTAATTAATTATATTGTAACAAAACTGTTCTTTGTGGTGGTTTAAGACTGATTTATTTACAACAAACGAAATAAATTTAAAACAGATAAACTAAACAGTACTTCTTTAATAACAATGACAAAAAGAAACCAACAATGAAATAAACTAACGGATTCTGATAAATAATAAGACAACAATGACTATGTACACAATACCCTAAATCTACGCCACTGACTTTTTTAAAAAAAACTTTGTTTACACCTTAAAATAAGGGTATTTATGAGGCTAAAGTGTGTCCAAAAGCTGAGCGTTGTACCTCTAACGGTTCTAAAGATATTGACAAAAAACGACTTTTTTTTCTAAACTTTGATCCCCTCTATCTCGAAAACGGTGCGTTTGCGGACCTGTGTTAAAAAAAATTCATATTTTTGGACAAACTATCTTCCCCTAAAGTCCTGCGCATCTTTTATGAATCATCCTGTATATAAAACAAAAAATATATCAATACATAATATATAATACATTATTACAATATGATAATTCCGATTCAGGTTTTGATAAAATAAATTACTGTAATGAATCTTTTTCAAAGTATTTCGTTTCAATTGTATATTATTCAACCTATTTTAGCCAGTGTCCTAATCTGGAACAACTGTAGATCAGAGGCTCCCAACCTTTTTTGGACCACCACCCAGAAGAAAAAAAAGTGCCAACGCAAGGCGTAGTCCACAATAGCTACTTTTATCTATGCTAATATTATAAAGCGAAAGATTTGATAAACTCAAAAACTACTGAAGCGATTTTAAAAATTCTTTCACCAAAAGAAAGCTCTATTGTCAGCGAGTAACATAAACTATATTTTAGGATAGTTTTGGACTCCACTACAGTTGTCGCTGCCGAGTTCAACACACTACTGTTGTTAATTTCAAGTATTTCAGTATTGTGTAATGGTCTATGTTATATAAGCTGCGTACATTGATGTTGGAAAGATTGTAAGTGGATGCAGTAGCATTCTGAGTTGAGACAGGATGGAGTTCACATTGATTGTATTGCTGAATTGAACATATTTTATTAGTGTCTTTGCCATATGGCAACATACACTATTGGCGTCGGTCGGATGGCGGGACCTAGGGGTCGGACCAAAGTTTCTCGACGTTTCATAACCTCCTAAACACTTTGGCACCATTTTTAAAAATGTTTATATATATATGTATATATATATATATACGTATATATATATATACGTATATATATATATACGTATATATATATATACGTATATATATATATATACGTATATATATATGTGTGCGGGCAATAACTTTCGAAAGAGTTAATTGATTTTAACGAAATTTGGCCCACGTGTTGAAATCCATCACCGCAAGAAGCCTATTTAAAATGGGCGTAATCGGAACATTTTAAGGGTAGTTTTTAGGGGTTGAAAAACGTTTTTTGGCCCCAAAATACCGAAAAAATTCTCAGAATCGTTTCAAAATTGACATTTAACCCTTTAGAAGTATTTAAAAAGTGTCTCTAAAATTTTAATAAAATCGGCCCGACAGGACCGGACTTACAAATTTTATGAAAACACTACTTTGCAGATAGTGAATTATTGACTGAAAGTTGTATATAATTTGGTATAGTTGTTCGATTGATAATAATATTGCAATTAAGAAAATGAATGTTACTTTAAGGGGTGTATTAAGGAGTCAAATTTTTTATTTTGCCCAAAAACCAACATAAGTTCGCATAATAAAGCCACACTGCCTGTATTATCAAATACACAAGGTTTTGGCACTGCGACCCGGGTTTTTTTTAATAATTGAATTCTTAATTTGTTAAATCATTCATTGTTATAATGCTAAATTAGAAAAATTTATTTTTATCCACCAACACCGTTGGGACTCAAACCCAAATCTTTCCACATTCGCGGCGGATAAAAAATAAATTTTTCTAATTTAGCATTATAACAATTCCCAACGGTGTTGGTGGATAAAAAATAAATTTTTCTAATTTAGCATTATAACAATGAATGATTTAACAAATTATTATATAGTGTCTGCAGCTTTGTAGAATTAACATTTATATCTTAAATTGAATTCTTGTTTATTTATTGCTTACATCATTTTATTTCTTACAGAAATATTAAAATAATGTTGCGTATTATCTGTATCTCATTTATCTGTTTATTTATCTATTAAAACTGATAAAGCTTCTATAGAAGGTTCCAGCGCCTACTAAGGGGCGGTACCGCCCCCATTGGGAATCGTAGGCACTTGAATATTTGAATAAAGTTTAATGAAAACCTTGACATTTCTTTACGCAGCCAACAATGGGTAAAATTTGCATTTGAACAATCGGTTGTAAAGATAATAACCTTTCAAATTCAGTTAATATCGTCATTAAAACAAAGGATACTTTTCAAAGCATTTATAATGGTATTGAAAATTAATATAATTTATTATTACGCAGACAATATTGAATAAATTACGTATAATTATGTAGTGCTTTATTTATAACGAACAAAAAAAATGTGCAACGGTCAGATTTGGTTATAATAATAATAATAATTAATAATAATGCGTTTAACTTCCGTTTCTCGACTTTATGTCATAACAGACGCCATTCGCACCATTACTATTTTCCATCTACCACACTTCCCGTTATTTTTCTACATTTTTAAAACTTCAACTTATGTAATAGCAATGGGCGAATGAAGGAATTATAGGAAATTAGGATAAGGTAGGTAATTTTTGAACTAGGAGTTTGATAGGTAATCGGCCATGGCCTCAAATAAGGAACCATCTCGATATTTATCTGGAATTAATTGAGGGAAACCATGGAAAACCTCAATCAAGATGGCCGGTACAGGAATTACCGTTTCTCGGCGAGAGGCAGTAGGAAAAAGTCCCAGCCACAGCTGCCCCCGCCGGGATTCGAACCCGGACCTCCCGAATGCGAGTCTAGTGCTGTCACCACTACTCTACCCAGCTCGGTAGATTTGGTTGTATAATAGTTATAATTTTATATCGATATTATGTAAAACCGTTTAACCTAAAGGGTTGAAACTTTAACTGCATTCCTATAATTACGTAGGCATCCGCTAAGAAAGAATTTTTTCGAATTCCATCCCTAAACCACTAAAATGTAAAAAATAAAAAAAAAATAATTTAAACCTACTTTAACGAAGCGTAAAGTAATAATGTACAATCTGATGTTGTACATGACAGGGAGTTTGAATACGATAGACTGCTTTTGCATGTATGAAAACTGTAATTATATTATCAAAATCTAATGTCATTGTCAAACCCAATTTTTTGACAATATTTTGTGCAACCCAGCATTAGTCTATCTATTTTGTCACAAAATCTCTGATGTTTTGTGCTGGACACATTTTGGGAAACACTGTTCTACACACAGTTTTTGTTACATTTTCCGTGTAACAGAATCGCTGCAAATACTTCTATCAGTGAAGCAAGAGGGCAAACATTTTTCTGTGTTCGAGGTAAATATTGTGGGAGTCAATAACGTTGTGACTTTTCATTTCATCGGTTTATTAGTTAATAATAAGTATATATACATTGAATAAAAACTTTTGTTGTCGAAAACTTGAACGGGATATGGGTTAGTAGGAAGATAAAAAAATAATTAAAGAATCTCTATTGGTAATTTTCTCAGCATTTTATATTATTAGGAAGCATTTGGAGCAGCGTTGCCAGATATTTTTTTTGCCAAGTCAGGAATTTGGAACTTTTTGAGTGAAAAAAGCGGGATTCTTTCGTCGTACGCGGGACATAGTAAAAAAACGTATATAATAAGTTTTAAAATATTTATCTTTTTATTTGAGTTCAAATTACGTTTACGTGACAATAGATAGCAAAAATAGCCATAGAAAATGTATTTTAATAAAAATATGATATTTTAAATCAAATTTACCCTATCGTTAAATAGTTGAGTCTTATTCGTCTTCTGAATAAAAAAAAAATCAAAAAACCAGAAATCAAAATCAAAAAAGTTTTATACATTAGAAAAATATGGCGTTTCAAACAATAGTCTGAGGAGTGAGTGTTACAAATTGCAACTTACAATAAGAGAATAATTATTTACGCACGGTCGAGTTATCCCCGAAAAGCGGGACTGAGCCTGTCCCGCGCGGGACATTTAATTTTGATTTAAAAATTGGGACGTCTGGCAACGTTGATTTGGAGCCACAAATCCAAAAAAACTTTTTGTATTTTTTTTTTAGCTTTTTTTACTTTCATTATAAAACATCCCATTTTCCCGACTGCGATATTTTGAACGATATATTAGAGTGAAATGTGACAAACTTCACTCAAATTTTAATTGAGAAACTTTGTTTTTTTTAGTTTTTAGGTAAATTTTGTAAATTAATAAATGAAGTGAATTGTGAAAGCTAAATATGTCCACTAAAAAAACATGAAATTTTTAAAATACAATTTATGCTAAAACATATCTCTAGGTGTTATTTCTGCATATCTTCAAGTTCTTTGTAAATATATTTGAAAATGTTCATATCCACACGTATGACTGATTTTCAATTCAGTATTTTTCACATGTATAACTTCAAAAAAAGTTTAATTACATTTTCTATAGTAAAGTTGAACTTGATGTTTAAATGATCTTCACTTCCCCTTTTGTGAGGAAGCCTAATGAAGAATGAATAGTCCAAAAACCAGATAGAGTACAACCTCGATAAGTTAAGAACCTCTGTAAGTTAAAAACGTTTCGAATTCCCTTCCCCTGAAAGCATAAAACCTCCATTACTTAAGGTAGTTGTCGTGGTTAAGGCACACCGTCAGAAAATTCTTAATTTTTGTATACTTATTAAGGACATGATAGTACAATTATCCTGAAAATTTGAAGTCGATCGACCGTATATAATCCGAGATAAATTAAATTAAAAGTTGGATAATTAACATTGATTGTATACGATCTCTGTAGTTCTGAACCAGTTTCTTATTTATAAAAAAAGAACTAACCGTCAGAAACTTTCCAAAAACTGACAGTCTTTCAATGCATTTGTTATGAGTTTAAAAAAAATTAGAAAACATTTTTGACCGTCTAATTATTTATAAGTAACGGTTTAAAGTTCAACAATTCATACATGCATATATGAATACTGTATGGGTTACGTTTCCACAGGTACAGTCTTGCGTACAAATTATGGATCAGTTAGCTACAAGCTAGTATACTTTTGTGGCGCGTATATTCTATAATATTTTGACAATATTGTACCACGACAACTACCTTAAATCACAAAAACCTCGGTAACTTAAACAAATATTCTGAACATCGCCCTCGATAACTTAAAATACCTCCATAAGTTAAAGTATTATCAGTTTCATCACGAGTAAGTATCCAAACAAAAGGTTTTGCCAAAAACTTAATTGATTTTGACTTTAGTCTTCCACTAAATTTTTACGTATTGCTGTGCGCAACAAATATTAATTAACGAGTGTATGAAAAATAAAATGAAGCGAAAATTAAACACTGTAACGTATTCTGATAAGTTAAGGCTGTCGGAACGCTTTGAATTTAAGCCAAAAATAGAGCTTCGGCTGTCAACTGATTGTAGACTTATTCGTCAACATTCTGCAAAAATTCTTTCTCTATAAGGAAGATAAAGGACAAATCTAGGTCTCTAATGGACTACTTTTGTAATTTATGTACGATTTACTAGAAAAAATTTGGCATTAATTGTGCTAAAAAAACACACGTTTTCAATGTCACACTACGACTTTAGTCGTACTTATTTCACAAAACTGTTCCATCACAAACCTAAAGTGACTCTTCCTTTTTCGGAAAAGTTTTTTAAATCTTCAAAATATTTCCAAAAATTAGAGTAATCAGTTGACAGCGGCACCCTTGCAATAAAATTTTTTAGCCTCGTAGTTGGCACCAGCCAAAACTTGAAACGTGCGGATGATTTGAGCGAGACAGAACTAAAGAAGGCCACACCCACAATATGTCTTTTGCCTACCTCGCCGCTTACCGCCGGGTCTTAGCACAAACAAAATTCGGAGCGTTCCGACAGCCTTAAGAGCTATTGAAGCAGTGAAAAGTGGTTCAAGAAGAAAAGATGTTGCTGCTCAGTTTGGAATTCACGAGAGTACGTTGTCACTTATTATGAAAAATAAAGGTAAATTGTTGAAGAAACAAGAATTAGAAGTCGAACTTCAGTACAAAAGACGCAGAATATCAGAGTTTCCGGGGTTGGAACAGTGTTTATTTACGTGGTTTAAGCAATGTCGCGACAAAAAAATCAGTATTAGTGGACCCATACTAAAAGAAAAAGTTCGCAAAGTCGTCGAGCATTAATCAATTTAAATCCACAAACCTCGGTAAGTTAAAAATTTTACACTGAAAACCTCTCTAACTTCAACTCTTGATAAGTAAAAAACTCGATAACTTAAATTTTTTAACGTTTCCGTTGGATTTTAACTTATCGAGGCTCTACTGTATTTATAAATAACTTAAAAAGAATTTTAAGGCAAAACGTTATAGATCTTGAAACTGGTAAAGTTTTAAACAAAACAACCTTAAAAACATATTATCCTTTTCCGGATTCTAGAGCGTTTTTAAAACGTTTTGTTTTTATTAAGCATCCCTTTATCCTTTCTGTCTTAAATATATGGCAAAATGCAGTTATAAGCGATGTATAAAAAACATTTAAAAGCATGCACTTTTATCTTGAAATTTGTTTACCGAATTATTCGCTAGGTGATCGGAGAAAATACGTTTCCGCCGGATGTTAAATCACAGTTTTATTTTAAAATGTTTGCTTAGCTCCTCAAGTCTGAAAGCTTTCAACTATCTAACATTCGGTTTTGTAACTTTGTTGTACCAAATAATGGCACTGGATGTAACAAAAAGTTTTGAAATAAAAACAAATAAATCCCTATTTCACAGACATTTTTTCTTATAGACCCATGCTGTTACCACTTCGTTATAAAAATATTATTGCCATCAATATATTTATGAGAAATATGAAAAGTGTCTCTTGTCTATATATTTAACTCTTCAATTCCCAGTGTCACTTGTAGGTGACAGAAGTTTAATATTTTTCTTCTACCACACGGAGATTTTATTATTTAATTCCACTACCATTGTTGCAAAGCCAATAAGTAAAACTATTAATTTTTTTTTCTAACAACACTAGCCAAATGTCATCTGTCAAATATAATCAGATGTTTCGCGCGAAATTCGAGCAGTCTGTGTTTGTGTAATCTCTTGCGATAAAAAGTGAAATAAAAATGCCTAAACCGTAACTATTGTTAGTGTATTTGCCATATGGCAACATACACTATTGGCGTCGGTCGGATGGCGGGACCTAGGGGTCGGACCAAAATTTCTCGACGTTTCATAACCTCCTAAACACTTTGGCACCATTTTTAAAAATGTTTATATATATATGTATATATATATATATATATATATATATTTATATACGTATATATATATATATATATATATATATATGTGTACGCGCGATAACTTTCGAAAGAGTTAATTGATTTCAACGAAATTTGGGCCACGTATTGAAATCCATCACCGCAAGAAGCCTATTTAAAATGGGCCTAATCGGGCTATTTTAAGGGTAGTTTTTAGGGGTTGAAAACTGTTTTTGGGCCCCAAAATACCGAAAAAATTCTCCGAATCGTTTCAAAATTGAAATTTAACCCTTTGGTAGTGATTAAAAAGTGTCCCCACAATTTTAATAAAATCGGCCCGACAGGACCGGATTTACAAATTTTATGAAAACATTAGTTTGCAGATAGTGACTTATTTATTGAAGGGTGTATTTAATTCGGTGTAGACGTTAGATTGATAATAATATTACAATTAAGAAAAAATGTTATTTTAAGGGGTGTAATAAGGGGTTAAATTTTTTATTTTGCCCAAAAACAAACTTAATTTCACATAATAAAAGTATAAAACCACACGGCCCTATACAAGCAAATACACTATATTGTCGGCAGGGTTTTGGCACTGCGACCCGGGTTTTATTTTTTCTTATTGCGTGTAATAAATGAATAAATAAGCTATTGCACAATTTTTTTTATTGGTAAAAATAACTTTTAACACGTTTTTTACGACGTTGGAAATATGCCGTGTCACCTACGGGTGACACTGGGCATTATAATAACCGTTTACGCCGCAACGGAAGCTCTCAAAAAGAATAATTTTTCCCGTTTTTGCAATATTTTTCATTGATGCTTCGTTCCTATTGGTCGTAGCTTAATATTATGTAGCCTATAGCCTTCCTCGATAAATGGACTATCCAACATAAAAATAATTTTTCAATTCAAACCAGTATTTCCTGAGATTACCGCGCTCAAACAAACAAACAAACTCTTCAGCTTTATGATATTAGAATAGATAAGTGTTTTGTTTCTTTCAGATAAACTATTTTTATTGTAAAGAAACTGATATATCTAAATATAAATAAATATCATTATAAATTCTAACGTTTTATTCTTACCGTAACAATAAGAAACAATCTGTGTCTGCTTGTCTAATAATAATAATAATTGTCAAAGTCTAATAATAATTGCCGGAATTTTCAGTTGCACCGTATATAATTAAATTTTTACATCATTTTATAAGAAAAAGTCACATCAATTCTGGCAGTAAAAACATGCCTGATCAAGAACCTGTAATTAATTTCATTTGTTTCTGAATAAATTTGCGCATATCTTTATGTTTTAATATTTCATAGAATCTGCTTTGAGTGAAACGTGTTTGACAAATAATTTTGGTTATTGTGGGTCTTATTTTAATAAAACAGTACCTACTGAGGATTGGAACAGTAGAATTATATCAAATAAATCGACATCACAAAACATTCATGGCTAGAGGTGGGATTCGAACCCACGACAGTCCGGATATAAGCCTCTCAAAATTGGAGTGCACCGGAAGTTGACGAAAATACAGCAATACAGACTTTTTCGTTTATATTATGTGTTCTATTGTAAAAACGACTTTGAATAAAAATTAAAATTTACATTTGAATTGTAAATATTTAAGAAAGAAGCAATTACAGCGATATTTACACTTGTAACATAATTAAAGTGAGAAGTGACGTAAAAAAAGCAACTAAAAAGTATTATGTTATAGTTAAAGTGACTGTTTACAAGCTGTTCAATATGCCCTATTTTTCACCTACATAGCTGTATTTTATGAGCAGTTAAGCCCAGAAACTTTTTGAAAACCTCTAAACTACGACAAATCCGGGGCATTCCGAACCAGTGTTGCCAACTCCGGAGTTTTCCCCCTAAATTTAGGGGGGACATTTATATAGGGAGTTTTTTGGGGGTATTTTTAGGAATACATTTTTATTTACGTTATTTAAGGCTGAGCAGTACTAAATCAAATTATATTTTTCTAATTACTTCTTGCATAATTATAAATATTCAAATAATTAATATAATATTAACTTATTTTTCTAAACTATTCTATTTGTTTTAATTGAACCAATACTAAATAACTATTTTAATTTATTTAATTATATTGAAATTAATAAATAGTTGGTCCGGATTTGGGAAGTTTTAGTTTGAATTTAGTGAGTTTTGAAATTGCTTTAGGGGGAAAGTTTTCAAACAGTTGGCAACACTGTTCCCAACATGGTTGATCAATAAGTACCCGTGTTTGACGGATTCCATCAAACGGAAAGGTTATGGCCACGATTTTTCGGGATTCCAAAGGAATCATCTTCATCGGATTTCTGCAGAAACAATCACCGGGCAGTACTACAGTGAGTTGTTGGACAGATTCAATGAGAAATTGAAGGAGACACGGCCCCATATGGCGCAGAAAAAAGTGCTCTTTCATCACTACAACGCACCAGCACGTTCGTCTTTGATTGTCGCGGCCAAATTGCACGAACTGCATTACGAACTGCTTCCGCACCCACCTTCTTCGCCCGACCTAGAGCTGGGTAACTCAGATCTGAACCGGTTAAAAGAGCCGACTCCGACAGAAGATCCGTGAGAGCCGACTCACTTTTTTTTGAGCCGACGGATCAACGGATCCGCATAATTTAGTGAAACACTTAACACACAGAAGCACATTTTACACTTACGTACCAGTTCTTGCTTTGATGCATTTGTCAGCTCAAATGACTCATGCATCACATGTTTGGCTATGTATTCTTGATCCTATACAGGTCGTGATATGATTGACCGAACTAGGTAACTCAGTGGCAGACTGCAGTAACATATTCAGAACTCGGCTCTTTTTGAACCGGTTCAGTGAGCCGGCTCACATACGGGATCCAGATGCAAAGATGCAGATCACTAAAAAGACCCGTTTTTCCCATATGTAGCCCGACCCGGCACCCAGCGACTTTTTCCTGTTCCCTAACTTGAAGACATGGCTCGGAGGAAAAAAATTCGGCTCAAATGAAGAGGTAATCGCCGTGACAAGCGTATTTTGCTGGGTTTGAAGAATCATATTTTTTTCATGGGGCACGAACGTTGGAAAAGTGTGGACTTGCAAGGAGACTGCATTGAGAAATAAAAAAAACCCGGGTCGCAGTGCCAAAACCCTGCCGACAATATAGTGTATTTGCTGATACAGGCAGTGTGGCTTTATTATGCGAACTTAAGTTGGTTTTTGGGCAAAATAAAAAATTTTACTCCTTAATACAGCCCTTAATATAACATTTTTTTTCTTAATTGCAATATTATTATCAATGGAACCTCTATACCAAATTATAAGCAACTTTCTGTAAATAATTCACTATCTGCAAACTAGTGTTTTCATAAAATTTGTAAGTCCGGTCCTGTCGGGCCGATTTTATTAAAATTTTAGGGACACTTTTTAATTACTACCAGAGGGTTAAATTTCAATTTTGAAACGATTCGGAGAATTTTTTCGGTATTTTGGGCCCCAAAAACATTTTTCAACCCCTAAAAACTACCCTTAAATTGGCCCGATTGGGCCCATTTTAAATAGGCTTCGTGCGGTGATGGATTCCAGCATGTGTGCCAAATTTCGTTAAAATAAATTAACTTCTTCGAAAGTTATAGCCCGCACACATATATACCTATATATATATAAATATATATATATATATATATATATATATATATATATATATATATATATATATATATACATATATATATAAACATTTTTAAAAATGGTGCCAAAGTGTTTAGGAGGTTATGAAACGTCGAGAAATTTTGGTCCGACACCTAGGTCCCGCCATCCGACCGACGCCAATAGTGTATGTTGCCATATGGCAAATACACTAAAAATTTGTAGAAAAATACTGCGCTATTATTTCAAACACGAGTACTTTTTGATCAACTCTCTATTGTTTTTATGAAGTTTTTATTCCATTAATGAGTTTTTCAAAAACACAATGTATATTTTTCATTGAGCTTTCAGTGAACGTTCATTGGTTGAAATGATCTTCAGGGTAATTTGCTACTCGTAGTAAATGGCAGACTTAAAAAGTGTAGCTGAATGCGTAATTAAGTATATAGAAAATGGTAGCAATTTAGAATAAGCTACAAATGTGAATTTAAAAGTTTACATGTTTACAAAAACAAGTACCTAGATTAAATGTAGAAGCTTTTAAAAATTCATTTCAATTAGAGAAAATCACTTGATAGAGAAAATGCGCGAGGACAAATGACAGTTGAGCAATAGCTTTTTTGTTTATTTCCTTGGAGAGCTGATCAGTGCTCAAAGCACTTGGAAATTAAATGTATCTCATTATAGCAAGCGGCTGAAAGACAAACGTCTAATAAATGAATTCAACTGCGACACCAGACTACAACTGCTACGTCAGGTGTTCCGATATACAGCGTGTTTGAAAAACAGTAATCTTGCAGGAAAAGTAAAGACTAAAACTTAAGGCTGTTAGAACGCTCTGAATTTTGTTTGTGCTGAGACCCAGCGGTAAGGGGCGAGGTAGGCAAAAGACATATTGTGGATATGACCTTCTTTAGCTCTGTCTCGCTCTAATCATCCGCACGTTTCAATTTTTGGCTGGTACCAACTACGAGGATAAAAGATGTTATTGCAAGGGTGCCGCTGTCAATTGATTACTCTATTTTTTGGAAATATTTTGAAGATTTAAAAAACTTTTCCGAAAAAGGAAGAGTCACTTTAGGTTTGTGATGGAACAATTCTGTGAAATAAGTACGAATAATGTCGTAGTGTGATATTGAAAACGTGTGTTTTTTGGCACAATTAAAGCCAACTTTTTTCTAGTAAATCGTACATAAATTATAAAAGTAGTCCATTAGAGACCTAGATTTATCCTTTATCTTCCTTATAGAGAAAGAATTTTTGCAAAATGTTGACGAATAAGTCTACAATCAGCTATCAGCCGAAGCCCTATTTTTGGCTTAAATTCAGAACGTTCCGACATCCAAGAGGAAATACTGCAGTCGGTTCCTTTGATATAAAGCATGGAGTTCTAATTAATTAGTTAATGTTAGACATTTTTGCGCATAGGTATTTGAGGCACTAATATCCAACTACAAAAACACAGACCTGACTGAAAGGTAGAGGGGCTTAACCGCCCCTGAAATTTTTAAATTAGCAAAAAATGTTTGTCGCAATAAAAAGTCCTTAAGGCATTTTGAAATTTTATATTTGTATTTCCAAAGGATCCAAACTTAAAATTAAGAGGTCGTATGCTATCAGAAACGAAAAAAACTTTTACTGTAAATGTTGTACAATAGTTTGTGAATTCTACTGTACTAAAAAAGATTTTGCTACAGAAAGAGACGCTACAAATAGAAGAATTAATTATATTTATTTAAGTGAAAACATCATAGTTTTACTTTGAATTTTTTGTTCCTTCCAAAATTGTGTGGATTGGAAGGAACACGTAGTGTTGTTTTTTACTATACTCCGTAGTGAAAACCAATCATAATTAAGTCATTATGTACCTGCTGTCATCTACGTAACTCTTGTCATGTGCCCATCTTAAAAACTATTTAACGAATTTTGATTAAACTTGTTTTGAGTAATTAATTAAATTTATTTTTTGACATACAAATATCTGTATAAAATCATAAGGTGGTATTCCCTCTTCTCCCGCGACTGTTATATATATTACAGGTATATTATATAAACCGTAAAACAGCCAGTTGGAAGTCATACGATTTCTGACATCAATGTGTGCCAGAGATTATTTTTTACTTTCACGATTACCGAGATAAATATTTGGGATTGTTCTTATTCTCGAATAATGCCGGATATATTCAACAAAAAAGTCGAAACAGCATATTATCTATAATCTATAAATTCGGACGAAGCCGGATTGGGTTGCTAGTTCATAATAGAGATGGGAAAAACGGTCTTTTTAGTGATCTGCATCTTTGCATCTGAATCCCGTATGTGAGCCGGCTCACTGAACCGGTTCAAAAAGAACCAAGTTCTGAATATGTTACTGCAGTCTGCCACTGAGTTACCTAGTTCAGTCAATCATATCACGACCTGTATAGAATCAAGAATGCATAGCCAAACATGTGATGCATTTGAGCTGACAGATGCATCAAAGCAAGAACTGATACGTAAGTGCAAAAGTGTGCTTCTGTGTGTTAAGTGTTTCACTGAGTTCTGCGGATCCGTTGATCCGTCGACTCAAAAAAAAGTGAGTCGGCTCTCACGGATCTTCTGTCGGAGTCGGCTCTTTGAACCGGTTCAGATCTGAGTTACCCAACTCTATTCTCGGATAATGCCGGATATATTCAACAAAGAAGTCGAAACAGCATATTAACAGACAATCTATAAATTCGGACGAAGCCGGATCGGGTTGCTAGTTCATAATAAAGACTTATTCAATGCGTTTTACTTTTCTTGTTTAAATTAATTTAGATTTAAGGTATTCAGCCCAAAATAAACAGAAAATGAATTAATATGCAAATTTCCAGTGTTTTCACATAAATAAAATAATACCTCCGAGTTCTTGGTTGAATGTTGATTGTTACGTAGTCGTAACCGCAAAGTTTAACTGAAGTGTGAATCGAATTATTAATGAAATTAACACAATACAATTCCCGACTGTGATAATCTCACACAGTTCCTATTATAGTCACACTTTAACCTATCTTTTGATACACTATTGACGTCGGTTGGATGGCGGGACCAAAATTTCTCGTCGTCTCACGTCATTCTAAACAACTTGGCACCATTTTTTGATACATGTATGTGTGTGTTTTTGTGCTTGCAGGCAATAACTTTCGAAAGAGTTAATTGCGCCCAACCTTCTAGTATTCTAGTATAATACGCGCCATGGTTCTAAAAGGTTCTGAAGTTAGATGCAAATGGTGGCTTGCGCAGGTACAGTCGGTTGAAAAATTACCGAGCTGGGTAGAGAAGTGGTGACAGCACTAGACTCGCATTTGGGAGGTACCGGGTTCGAATCCCGGCGGGGGCAGATGTGGCTGGGACTTTTTCCTACTGCCTCTCGCCGAGAAACGGTAATTCCTGTACCGGCCATCTTGATTGAGGTTTTCCATGGATTCCGTCAATTAATTCCAGATAAATATCGAGATGGTTCCTTATTTGAGGCCATGGCCGATTACTTATCAAACTCCTAGTTCAAAAATTACCTACCTTATTCTAATTTCCTATAATTCCTTCATTCGCCCATTGCTATTGCATAAGTTGAAGTTGTAAAAAATGTAGAAAATAACGGGAAGTGGTAGATGAAAAAAAGAAACGGACGTTAAACGCATTATTATTATTATTATTATTATTACAGTCGATTGAAAAATTACAAACTCGCGCTATATTATTATTTTTAATTTTTTTTTTTATCTGAAGGTCTAATTCTTTGCATAAAGTCATCCAAAAAATTATTTTTCGTGCTTGTCTATGCAAAACTGTATTAGGAATGTTACTTAATTAACAATCAAAGAAACAACTTATTAACAACTGGACTGTACTTTATAGCAGGAAAGCGACAAGTGACACGACAACCAGCAAAAACCAATTACCGACGAGCGCACGTTCTGTGCCGGTAACTGGGAAGTGGTAAGAGTCTGTCTTTCCCACAAAACAACCAAGATGCCTCTAAAATATGGATTTTAGACGCTATTTGTGGCTAACTTCAGAACCTTTGAGAACCGTGGCGAGTATTATAATATTGAGTGTTTGATACTACATTGTTCTAATTTTGCCTTGTTACTTAACAATGTGATTATTATTAAGCTTTTTAAAAAAAAATTTATTCAAGATGCATTCAAACAATTACATTTAAATAATTATTCATAAGTTTCATTTACCTCGCGTTAATTTTATTCAATGCATGTTTTTTGTTTCTTGGAAACATTCTAAAATAGAGGCGTAAGCTATATTTTGCAACAATGCAAGTATTTCTTTGGTGTAGGTGTTTTTTTCCGGTCTTTTTCAACATCTTAAACAAGTACCTTAATGACTGTATAAATTGAGCTGAAATTATAAGCAAATCATTTTTTCAATATAGAGAACCATTTCAGGGGGTAGCAACTCAAAAAATTTGAAAAAAACCGATTTATACAAATAAGGACCAGTCTAATAGACTGGCCCTTATTTTGACAAAGTTGGAAATTGTCACATGCTAACCTTTAAAATGGTTCTTTACATTGAAAAAATGATTCTCTGAAAATTTCAGCTCGACTGATTAAAATTAAGCCGTGCCGAAAACGCTGTAACGGTTATAGGTTTGCGGGGCTTGCCGCAAGCCAGGCGGTAGGTAGGATAGGGGGTTCATGTAGGCTAGGTCCCAGCTCTTGCGATCTAAATGTTAACTAGATCAGATAGTTCGTTCATGCATTAGAGAGAAATGAAAAAGAAAAATATCCCATCTACCATTATCCAGTCTCGGGCCCCGGGCTTGTGGGGAGCCATCCGGGCCCTTCCGACCCAGTCCAACCCTGCACACTTCTACCAGTATAAAAGAATATAGAGTAAAGAGTTCAATGGACGCAATTAGAAGTGAATTAAATGCTGTTTACATTAAACAACTTTGAATGACATCGATACAGAAAAAATAATGGCGTCATAATAATGAAATAAAATTAGCTACAATACAGAACACAGGTAAATAATAATTATTAAAATGTGTTACACATAGAGTTTAAATTGGTGGCCTCTATTTTTGTTTTTTGAACTTAGTAAATCTACAAACCTGAAACTTTTAGCCAAAATATAGAAATATTTTTAATCGAATAAAAATTAAACATTTTTTTAAAAAATGTTAACATATGGTACAAACCGCATTCAAATCCGTTTAGTAGTTCTTTCGCGTTTAGCAGACATACAAATATACAAAGGGATTTAAATTATAATTCCCATATAGTTAACAAAAAATACGCCCGATTTTTTCGAAAACCTGCAGTCTTCCATTCTTTATATTTTCCTGAACTTAAATCATCAATCGGAATGAATTCACCGGATTTTTCATACGTGATGCAGCCTAACGACTGTACTATACTTCATAATTTCTAGATTAAATCACAGATATTTCATTAAAATGTTAATTTTTCCTATTCTTTAAATACAAACATACAAATTTGTATAACTTAGAGTTCTTATATAACATAAGTGTAAACGTTGAATAAAAAATCTGCGAGATCTAATAAACTCGTAATTAGATGTACTTCACGCTGTCAAAGTCAGATTTTTATAACATTCATGATACGGTAAGACATGGTAGAAAATGCAGTATACAGTAAGACCCGACTTGACGCGGGAAATACGTTTCAATAAGTTCCTGAGCTATACGAAACAGCGCGAACCGACGTCATCTTAATACGTAGATAATAGGCAGAAGTGAAACAGAACCGATAATAAGAAAATTTGTTAGTTTTTTGTTTTGTTTAATTTTTCAACATTTTTTGTTAAATACTTTTTTATCACATTAATTATAGATATATTTATTGCTAATATGGATTTTTGTTCATAAAACGTTTATGGAAATCATATAAAACTTCGAGTAAGAAGTTATGTTTGTGATGAGCAAGGTTCTTCAATTGACATATTTCGTTTTTTTTCTGAAGAAGTCATCTAATGTCGTTTGCCTCTTTCTGTTTCGTTCAGCAAGCTGTGTCGATAGCAAAATATGACATCAATGACACTTCGTCTTGCCTTTGAACTACAGTCAACATTTGAAATCATTTTGCATATAAACTGATACATAATTTACGTTATAGTGGCTAAACTTTTTTTAGAAGCCGCGTAATACTGAAACAGCGTTAAGCGAGGTCTTGCTGCACGTGTAAATTATTTTCTTTGCAAAGTAAATTCTGTGACAGAATTAAATCATCCATTTACAAAGAAGTTTAACATGTGATAGCTATAGATTGCTCCAATAGTTAAAAAACATTCATTGTTACATATATTTGAAAAATTATGTTATCAAGCACCGTTTATCGTCATGATTTAAACCCAAAAGTATCCACTTTCGCGGCGGAACGGGTTATTACTTGCTCTTCGATTCTTCTAGTTTTACAGTAGTAACACCTATCCTCTAGGTGCTACTAATGTAAAACCAACGCTAGACATCGGTTTATCACTAGACTAAGAACCTTCATAGTAGTGAGAGTTCTAGGTGAGTAAAAGATAAAATTTCTATTTATTAACCAATGCTCAGTTTCGCTTCGATAACATCTATTTTGACATTAAAAAAAATTATCAACCACTTTTGAAGACCGCTGATTGAATCACACAGACATTTAAACTGAATTCTCAATAAAAAAAATTCTTTGTAATATATTTTATGTTATACCCCAAGGGTTATTTCTCAGAGTTAGTTATATTTTCTTGTGAAAAAATCTCATAACAAACAACGATGAATTCTTATGTCCAGCTGTACAGATTTTATTTACCGACATGAAGAGGATATATTTTTATCTATAGGAACACAAAGGCTCTTCGGTAAACGAATTCTTTCAAATTATAGCTCGTTTTTTTCCGAAATGATGTTTTGAAAAAAATGACGTCTTTAATAATATGAAAAAATGATATTATTAAAGAAATACATGATCTACCAATAAATATTTTGACATTGTGTTATTCGAATATGGAAAAAAAAATAAATGAGATATATACTATCATGTAGATACATATATATAATAATATTAGAAATAAAAAACAATATGTATATAAAAAGAGAATACAAGATCTAAGTATTGTGGGAAATCCGCCTGTTTCGTAGCGCTGTACCTACATTTTGAAACTGAAGTAATGAAGTACTATGCTTACGCAACACGATATAAATTTATAGATATTTTTGTTAGATGTGTTCAGAAAGAGATTGATTTGAAATGTGTGCGGGTTCGAAAATTGTATCTAAATTAATAAATATAATTGTTTGATTTGAGAATTTTGTGTATTAGTTTATTTAATTGTATAAATTTCCTACAGTATGTTTCTGTGACAACATTAAATATTTTGAAAATAGTTTAAAAATATCAGATTTTTCTCTATAAAAATTATTACGTAATTGAATTTTATACGAAAAATTTTCTTAAAAAAACATCTCTTGCAGTATTTATAATTTTCATACCCTCGAATCGTTTGATACTGTTTTCTTATTGACGTGGTTGGGGGGGGGGGGTGTTTTGTGTGCAGAGCAAGTCAATGCTGAGAACTTCGTGCTTGTGATAATGCTTTAACAGTATTGGATCACTTTCACACAGTTTGTGCTGAGACCCAGCGGACAGCGGTAAGAGGCGAGGTAAGCAAAAGACATATTATGGGTGTGACCTTCTTTAGCTCTGTCTCGCTTAAATCATCCGCACGTTTCAATTTTTGGCTGGCGCCAACTACGAGGCTAAAAAATGTTATAGCAAGGGTGCAGCTGTCAATTGATTACTCTAATTTTTGGAAATATTTTGAAGATTTAAAAAGCTTTTCCGAAAAAGGAAAAGTCACTTTAGGTTTGTGAAGTAAGTACGAATAAGGTCGTAGTGTGACATTGAAAACGTGTGTTTTTTGGCACAATTAATGTCAACTTTTTTCTAGTAAATCGTACATAAATTACAAAAGTAGTCCATTACTGACCTAGATTGTTGTCCTTTATCTTCTTTATAGAGAAAAAATTTTTGCAGAATGTTGACGAATAAGTCTACAATCAGTTGACAGTCGAAGCTCTATTTTTGGCCTAAATTCAGGGCGTTTCGACAGCCTTATAATGCTTAAAGCACTTTGCTTAAAACATTTTGTAAAACAGATCAATGCTTGATGCTTACAGCAAAGATCTGTTAGGCATTATAAATTGTTTAATAAGTATTCAACAAGCTTAGAAATGCCTGCTAGTAATTTACTTTCAACTCGCCAAAAGAAATACAACTTCATGAAAAATAGAAAAGCACTTGTTTTTTTTTTAATTTAGCAATAAAATAATTTATAAAATGCAGTTTACAAAAAGAAAGCAATGAAATTGTTGAAATTACAAAGATATTGTTTCTATATTTATAACGTTTATTTTTAAGCTATAGTTATATAAAATGTATTTATAAGATATTATACTATCTCATTTGTCTTTCATTTGTGTTTGTTATGTAACAACTATTTTTTTGATGTAAAAGGCCATGATAAATTATTCTTTCTGTGAGTAGTAAACTGACAATAAAGAGATTAAAAGTCGAAATATTAACAGAAATTAAACAGTTTAACAAAAAAAAAAAATCAAATTGATATGAAGCATTCTTTTTATTTTACGTTTGAATTAAGCGCCAGTCGGAACCGGGAATTACTAGTGCTGCCGCCGATACAAAGGAGAATAAAGTAAGACACGAAAGGGTAATATTATGTGCAATGTGCGATTCTGTCAAAGGGAATGTAATTTTGTTTGTGACAATTAAATAAACTAATTAAAAAAGTGATTAGAGTATGTGTCCAGATGCAATAAAAAATATATATAAATATTCAAACAGGAGTGAAGGTAACTTTAAGGTAGTTGTCACCGTCACAAAATTCTTAATTTTTGTATACTTATTAAGGACATAATAATACAATTACCCTGAAAATTTGAAGTCGATCGACCGTATATAATCCGAGATAAATTTAATTAAAAATTGGATAATTAACATTGATTGTATACGATCTCTGTAGTTCTGAACCAGTTTCTTATTTATAAAAAAAGAAATAACTGTCAGACACTTTCCAAAAACTGAGAGTCTTTCAATGCATTTGTTATGAGTTTAAAAAAAATAAGAAAATTTTTTGACCGTCTAATTATTTATAAATAACGGTTTAAAGTTCAACAATTTATAGAAAAGTATACATGCATATGAATACTATATGGGTTACGTTTCCACGGGTACAGTCTTGCGTACAAATTATGGATCACTTAGCTACAAGCTAGTAGACTTTTGTGGCGCGTATAATCTATAACTTTTTGACAATATTGTACCACGACAACTACCTTAACGCAAACTTCTGACTGTCAAAAAATATTTTGCTAGTCAGGCGGTCTTAGCTTACCCTACAAATTATGAAATAAAAATAGGAATGATATTTTTTAAAAATAAAGACGTCAAACAAATAATTAGTAATTGCATGTAGGCACATCGAATACAAAAAGAATAAACCATATTTTGCTTACATGCAAGGCGAAATAAAATAAAATTAAAAAAAAAATTTCAGCTTGAATCATTGTATCAGCAAATCCACTAATAATGTTTGAGTACAGTACATCGGTCACCCCTAACGTAATTTTTGATAGACGACCTGATCGATCAGTGTCAACAAAATTATCAAAAGTGCATCTCCCTTTTGATCTAAGTTATAATTTATACCAAATCTGATAATTTTAAACTAGTTTATATTTGCGTATGCCTCACATTTATTTTCACATATTGCAGCGCTATCGAATCTCTTAAAATTTTTTACTTGTATCAAAAATCTCTTTAATTTACTTGTCTATAGAAATAAAAAAATTTAAAGTGTCTGTTCATAATGTCAAAATAACATAATAATAAAATTTTTGTCTGTGATTTTCTGTCTGTTTTTTCCGGCTAATCTCCCGGAACGGCTGGACCGATTTTGACGGGACTTTCACTGACAGATAGATGATGTTATAAGAAGTAACTTAGGCGATTCTGGTTACGAAATAATATTATGTATTAATTGTAGATAGAGTTTAGTACAGCTGCAGATACATAATATAGAATTGTTTGGAAAGACAGCCAATTTTATTTATTTTATTTTCAAAAAAATAGATCTAATTTTTTGAAAATAATTGTCATACTTTGAGAAAATTATATCCTGACGTTTTTTGAAAAAAAAATAAATAAAATTGGCTGTCTTTCCAAAGAATTCTATATGATGTATTAATATTGCCAAAATAAAATGTATTTATCATATCCTAGAATGAAATAAGTAATACTTTTGAGTGCCACTGATACTAAACTCCTGAATTCTGCGCCCTATGCACTGCGCTTATCAACAGCTGATCGCTCCTTAGTAGTCAGTGTTGTTGTGTGTATTGGATGAAGCAATCCTTTCTTGTGATAAGTGATAACTAATGCCTCAGCCACACACTCGACGAGTGGCATGGGAAGTAGCGAGGAAAGGAGGCAGAGACGTTGTGTGGCCGCGTTACTCGTCATGCCGCACGTCCTGCTCCTCGTCATGCCCAGTGCTCCCTCGATTGTCGGTTTTTTGTGCGCGAGTCAAAGGACCGGCAATAAGAGCGCGAGTAAGCCGGCCACATACTCCCGCGCCACTCAGTACGCATCAAGCGGTCTAAGTGTAAAGGCATAGTGCGCACGCTGCCACAGTATCGACCTCCATTGCCGAAAGGCGAAAGCCGAGTGCGGAGCGTCGCGAGTACAGCAGTGTTTGGCCGCTTAGGGCAACAGCGCGATGAGCAGAGCGAGGAGCAGTGCGAGGAGCATAGTCTGGCAGTAGGGTAATAATTAATTTTTTGTTAATATAATAAAAAGTGTATCAAGTGGCATTCCAAAACACATTCTCTAGACATCTTAGAACGTTTTTAAGGTATCTGTTTATTTACAACTGGTTTCTATTTTTTTAATTCGTCGTCAATATTGACAGGTTATGTATACTATGATTGTGAACTATGGTGGCTGACTCCATTTTGCGAACATTATTGATTATTATCGATTTGTAGTGTAATAGAAGTTTTTTCAATGTTTGTAATTATGCAAATCGGTTTTTTATGTATTGTTTTATAATAGTAAGTATTTTTTTTTGTGGAACAATATTTACAATGTTGGTAAATTCGTGTCCATAATTTTAATGAAGTTGGAATCGTAGGGAATTGGACAGTTTATGAAAAGAATTAACTTTGATTAAGTTGAACGTTTCGTTGCAACTTCCTCAGCAACTATATTTAAAAAAAACCCGGGTCGCAGTGCCAAAACCCTGCCGACAATATAGTGTATTTGCTTGTATAGGGCCGTGTGGTTTTATACTTTTATTATGTGAAATTTAGTTTGTTTTCGGGCAAAATAAAAAATTTAACCCCTTAATACACCCCTTAAAATAACATTTTTTTCTTAATTGTAATATTATTATCAATCTAACGTCTGCACCGAATTAAATACACCCTTCAATAAATAAGTTACTATCTGCAAACTAGTGTTTTCATAACATTTGTAAATCCGGTCCTGTCGGGCCGATTTTATTAAAATTGTGGGGACACTTTTTAATCACTACCAGAGGATTAAATTTCAATTTTGAAACGATTCGGAGAATTTTTTCGGTATTTTGGGGCCCAAAAACAGTTTTCAACCCCTAAAAACTACCCTTAAAATAGCCTGATTAGGCCCGTTTTAAATAGGCTTCTTGCGGTGATAGATCTCAACACGTGGCCCAAATTTCGTTGAAATCAATTAACTTCGAAAGTTATCGCGCGTACATATATATATATATATATATATATATATATATATATATATATATATATATATATAATAATAATAATAATAATAAATTTATTTCACAGTGACAGTGATGTGTGTGAGTCGTCAAATACATATATATATATATATATATATATATATATAACATTTTTAAAAATGGTGCCAAAGTGTTTAGGAGGTTATGAAACGTCGAAAAATTTTGGTCCGACCCCTAGGTCCCGCCATCCGACCGACGCCAATAGTGTATGTTGCCATGTGGCAAATACACTAACAAACAACAAAATACAAAATAGTAAATATTTACAATATATTATAAGCTCAGGACATCGACGTTATGTTTAATGTAATTATAACCGTATGCTACAAAATTCTGTAATGATATACATAATATAACAAAAAACATTGTTGTTTTAATCTTATTAATTATTTATTTTTTTTATTTATTCCGGACTGTGGGAAACTTCTGTACCTCAACTTATTGATGGTACACTCAACAGTACTGTCGATCTAACATTGCACATTTTTTTGTTTCTTTATCGGGTATTCTTTATAGCAAAGCCTATTCTCAATGTATTTTATTTTATAAGTGAAATATGAAATTGTTTTGTACCAGTTATGAAAGACCGCAATGAACTTTAAACACAGGTTCACATTTTGGAGTAGCGGCTCTGAGAGTGGGTCCATGAACTATGGTAACTTTGAACTTAAATCTCTCGAGTAGCGTTGCCAGACGTCCTGATTTTTGCGGGACGTCTTGATTTTTTTTTAACTAAAACAGCTGATTTTTACTTACTAAAATTCGTGATTTGATAAAATAATTATCAAGCAGTGCTGGCCCCTAGTGGCTAGGCTTTTCAAAAATGTGTTTGTTTGTTTTTTTGAATTGCGTGCCTCTATCGGGTCGAACTGTAAACATTTTCACCAAACATTTATTTATTTTTTTAGAAAAATTCTATAAGTATCCTTTTTTATTTCCAGTCAAGTTTTTAATTGCGCAACTAAAGAAAATCGCGTTGAATGTTTGCTGCAGTGCTTCTCTGCGTCATGGTCTTTTACTTCTAGCATACTGGACGGTCCTATGCCTTCATAGAAAACGATTGGCTGCAATATTTGGTGAGTCTTTTAAATTAAAATAACAATAGTAAACCTTACGTTAAGAAAATAGTTTAATATGTCTCTTAAAATTGTTGTAAAAATATTTTGTTCGATTTTTACAACGGGCAACATTTTGTCTTGACGGATATTAAATTATATACTCGTTTGTATATTGTACAGAAGACACTATTGAAAAACTAGTCTTTATTTAAAAATTCTATATGCTAATAAGTATTAATCTATGAGTTTGATCGTCTATAATTCAGTGGCGTAGCTGATGATCTGCATTGGGGGGGGGGGGGGGGGCTCGTTCACCCTAACAGGGTTTAATCGAATCAGTTAAACGTCGATATTATGTTTAATGTACGTCATCTACGCCCTCTGTTACATTAGCGTTTGAAATAAATTATATTGATAAATTGAAAAGAAGGGTCCCACTGACTTTTTTGCGGGGGGTGGGCTCTGATCGAATTATAATCCCCATCCCTAGTTAAAACAAGTGTTCAAATATTGTTGCTATGTCTGGCGCCGGCATAAGATAACCGCATAGAAATTCTAGTTTTATTGCGCTGCGCCCCACACTGGTATTAATGTGCACTTAGCTTTATTGTATTATTTTTGTTTAACCTGTTACATTTTCACCTCTGACGGAACTTAGGTTTAAACAAGTTTAATTTCGTTTTTAATGGTTCTGTAGATAGTAGTATATTGTTCAAAATAATTATTTCTAAAATTTATTACACATAATTTTGATAATATAGTTTTATTGTTTAGAACAGCGTTTTCCAAACTTTTTTGACCGTGGTCTGGACGAGGTTTTAAAATTTTTCGCGACTCACCTTATGAACAAAAAACATTTATTTACAAAACAAATTTTGTTTTTTAATAGAAATCAAGTTATTTGTGTGCTTATTTCATACACAAATATTTACAATTTTTTTTCGCGATCCGGCAAAATTTTTCTACGACCCGATGTCGGGTCGCGACCCACACTTTAGGTAACTTTAGGCAACTTTTTTTATAAATGGACCAGAATAAATTTTTTCCGCGGGCCGTAGTAATTAATTGACACCGTCTTGTGACCTGTAAATTTTTAGTCTGCAAAACTGAAATAAACAAAAAAAGAAGTTTCCTACATTCATTTCTGTTTTTAAGAATAGTTTATGAGACATTAGAAGTGAAAAATGCTTTAATAGATGTTACTTTTAGCATTAGAGTACTAAATTATGAACGTACATGTTGCTTATATTAAATTTAAACTAGACGAATTACGCGTTTTGCTTATTTCATACACAAATATTTACAATTTTTTTTCGCGATCCGGCAAAATTTTTCTACGACCCGATGTCGGGTCGCGACCCACACTTTAGGTAACTTTAGGCAACTTTTTTTATAAATGGACCAGAATACATTTTTCGTTTTTTCCGCGGGCCGTAATAATTAATTGACACCTTCTTGGAACCTGCAAATTTTTTGTCTGCAAAACTGAAATAAACAAAAAAAGAAGTTTACTACATTCGTTTCTGTTTTTAAGAATAGCTGTTATGAGACATTAGAAGTGAAAAATGCTTTAATAGATGTTACTTTTAGCATTAGTACTAAATTATGAACGTATATGTTGCTAATATTAAATTTAAACTAGACGAATTACGCGTCGAAAAATTTCGCGGGCCGGATAAAAACATTTCGTGGGCTTGGGTTTGCCTACCGTTGGTCTAGAAGAAATTGGCTAACAATTTTTGTAGCTGATTATCTTTAATATGTTGTCCTAAAAATGTTCTCTGCCATGTGGTTGCATATTGTTTAAAATGAGATTATTTAAACAATTTAAAAATAATGTAATTTGTTTGTTTAAATGCAAGCTTAAAAGGTCCCGTGACTTTTTATTATTACGTTAATATTTTAGAAGATATGAATTTTTAAGTTCAAAAAATCACTAATTTGACAATTTTTAACTAATTAAAAATTCACAAAAATATACGATGCGAGAAAAAAAAAGGTTTTTCGACTCAATATAATATAATTGAGAGTGATTTAGAATAAGAAAATATTCATTTTTTAATGGCGCCAATTAGCGGGCGCGCGTAATATACATCTTTAGAAATAGTTATTATTACAATGAAAACTGAGGTACATATGCTTTGAAATAGTGTATCTTTAATTATGATTCAAAGAAAAATTTAGATTTTTTTGAGAAAAAAATGTAAGAAATAATCCGCTGATTATTTAAAATCAAAAATGATTCTTCTCCAGGTAACAGACTCGCAAATAATAAAGAAAACGCTCAAATGCGAGTGGAACTCGTAAAGAGAGGGTTCCGTACCATTCCGTTTTTTGTGAGAAATTCAAGCCTTAGGATTTTCGTTTAAGTTTTCCTGTAAACTATGGGTGACGCCCTATATCCCCTATTTTTTTCAAAATTTTAGACTCAGTAGTTTCGGAGATAGGGTTGAGGGGGGAATGGTCAATTTTCATATTTTCTTAAATAACATTAAAACTATCTATTTAAATTGACTTTTTTTCTTTTTTGTCCTTGGTAATTAATATAAAAATGATTTGTCGGGAAAAAGGACTTTTTAAGTAAATACTTATTTGTTATTTATAGCGACGTTTCGTCCCTTGCTTGGGCCTTTTTCAAGCTTTATAACTGTAATTGAATTATTAAAATACATTTAATAGGTGTGTATAATTAATATCCGATATTTTATATTTCAATTGTAAATTTATAAATTGTATTTTAATAATTCAATTACAGTTATAAAGCTTGAAAAAGTCCCAAGCAAGGGACGAAACGTCGCTATAAATAACAAATAAGTGTTTACTTAAAAAGTCCTTTTTCCCGACAAATCATTTTTATATCTATTTTAATATTATAAAAAAAATACATTTGAGACCCTTATTACAAACCCGTTTTTTTAATATGTCATACGGCATAGTTTGCAAAACTTTTTTTTAATTTCCTAATTTGCCTTCCAAAAATGACCCCCATGTTCAAAATTAATTTATTTACGTTATGCGTCCGTCACAGAAATTCATATGCGTACCAAATTTCAACTTAATCGATCCAGTAGATTCAGAACAAATTGGCTGTGACAGACAGACAGACAGACAGACGCACGAGTGATCCTATAAAAGAGTTCCGTTTTTTTTTTCGGACGTACGGAACCTTAAATGAGGCGAAAATATTTTTATTCCAAATGCAATAAAAATCAACCTTACAAGATACAAAAAAAAAAAAAACACTAACCTGTAGTTTTGTGACGTCCAGTTAGTTTTAGCACTCGTTTAAAACAATACTTGCATTTGTGTACACATGTAAAATGCGTTGTTCGTTTGTTTATTGCACGCGAACAATTGCCGAAGACAACCTGTTGTTCCGACGGAAGTAGAACTGACTGGCGCCGATTTCCGTTTAACACTAACTAAAAAGACTTTTCACAGTTTTCCCGCTGTGATAAACAGCGCAACTCTGTCCGACACCGCGTGGTTTGTGACGTATACATTATGTACCCAACGACTGCACATAGAACAGTATATAAATACGTTATGTATGATATAAACTACACATTTAGATCATATAGGACATATAAATATGTTCTATATTATATAATAGTCGGAAAGCTCATGACACATGTTTCATGAAGTGTTTGATTCAGGCAGAAATTTTAGGTATATAATAGTATATATAGGTAAATGAGTGTTTGCCTGTCCTACTTGGGTACGCCAGGTACTACGCATACAGGAAAGGTTTAATAAAAATATGTGCTAAAAAAAGTGTTTGATTCAAAAGCCAACAAGTACTATTCAAAAGTTAAGTTGAATTTAAATAAATAAGGCACTTTTGCAGGGGTTAACATTGAACCAAAATACCGCAAAGTTGAATTTTCAAAAATGAAAAAATAAGTGATTGGTTCACGCTGAAATTTTTATAGTAACTTTATTAGATACCTATATTTAAAAATATTTTTGGAAAAGTGTTTTAAATCAGGCATAAGTACCCATAAATAAGTTCCCAAAAATAGTCTTAAACCCCGGAAAAAGTGTCTGGCTTTTTGCAAATATTTTTAAATATATCTAATGAAGTTGCTATAAAAATTTCAGCGCGGTGAATCAATCACTTATTTTTTCATTTTTGAAAATTCTACTTTGGAGTATTAAGGTTCAATGTTAACCCCTCCAAAAATGTCTGCCTCATTTAGTTATTTATTTAAAAT
The DNA here is from genome assembly GCA_034508555.1 of Venustoraphidia nigricollis. Taxonomy (NCBI): domain Eukaryota; kingdom Metazoa; phylum Arthropoda; class Insecta; order Raphidioptera; family Raphidiidae; genus Venustoraphidia; species Venustoraphidia nigricollis. The sequence continues at coordinate 1,285,318 of JAVRKA010000008.1, forward strand.
CAACTTAACTTTCGAATAGTACTTGTTGACTTTTGAATCAAACACTTTTTTTGGCACATATTTTTTTTAAACCTCTCCTGTATGCGTAGTACCTGGCGTACCCAGGTAGGACAGGCAAACACTCATTTACCTCTACATCTTACCTATGTATACTATTGTATAAAATTTCTACCTGAATCAAGCACTTCATGAAACGGATGTCATGAGCCCCTCCTACTATAATGTACATAAATTTTAGCGGCCCGCTCCGTCTTCGCCCAGATGCAATTAAATATATTATAGATAAGTAGTTCTATATTCTGTGATATTTTGTAAGATATTCTTCTAAATTAAATGGCGCAAAGGGCAATTTTGGTCTAAATTAAATACTTAAGATCACTAACATATTTAAATAAGGATTAATACTATGTCGGTAAAAACACATTCGCAAATAAAACATTATTTTAGACCAAATTTGAGAATCATAAAAATGGTTATTGTGAGTCAACCTTAAAAGATAACACATATGCTATCGTGGGCTTTTTGTTACAACTTTTTAAGAGGAATTATTTCCACCATAATATTTAACTATTTACGCAGCTGTCAGAAGGGACGATTTCTTCCAACTTCATTCACAAATATCGTCATACTGGTAAATTATTTTCGCAAATTCATTAATTATAGCTTATAACCTTCTTAAATAATCCCTCTTTCTATTGGTGAAAACCGTATGAAAATCTGTACAGTAGTTTCTGAGATTAGCTCGGACGAACAAGGCAAGGCGGTGGGACTTTAATTATATTATTATGTAAATAACTTCTAAATCTATACATATAAATATAAGTAATCGACAATTTCAAACTTTGTACAATACAGCACTCTTTACAGAAGTAAGATTGATGCGTTTGTATATAATATAGTCAATAGATTACAAAGTCCACATACTGCGAGAGTTGCTTTTTAAAGAATTTTACAGGAGTTAGTTAAATTAATACAAATAAATCAAATCGTAACATAGTCTGTAATTGTGTAGTTTTAAAGAATCCTTGAGCGAATTTTCAGTTTGTTCTCTCTGTTCGGGTTAATCTTTGGAACGACTGAGCCGATTGTGATGACACTTCACAGACAGATAAAGGATTATACTAGGAGTAATCTAGGCTACATTTTATCCCAAAAATAACCCTTATTGGGGTGAACACGGTGATTGAAACCTTCATAAAGGATACGTTGTATCTCTGAAATTACTTAAGTTAAAAAAGAAATACATGTTAACCGTCTTTTGAACACACTACCCAAACGGGGTGGGGGTGGATTTTATATAAAATAATTTAACCGGGTACAATATACCTACTATACCACGCGGACGAATTAGCGGGCAAACCGCTAATATAAACTACATACTACACATTTAGATCATATAGATTATAGAGCATGTTTATATTGTAACAAAACTGTTCATTGTGGTGGTTTAAAACTGATTTATTTATAACAAACGAAATAAATACAAAACAAATAAACTAAAAAGCACTTCTCTATAACAATGACAAAAAGACTGAATGAATGTCGCGCCCCACACACACACTGTATTTATAGGCGTGTACATCCCGTTCTCGATCATTCCAGAAACTTCTGTCAATTTGTTCGAGAAGCCTCTGTCATTTCCAGTGTTCCAGTGTTTTGTATGATATTAAGTGCGTAGTTGGTAGATACATCAATTTTAGTATATATTTTTATGTACTAAATTGCAATACGTAGTCTTATACAAACCCCTATGAGCCTACGCACTCCAACATGATTTTATATATTAAATAACTTATATATACGTGGTCAACCATTTACTACGCAACATTTAAGCATATAAGAATGCGGGTTATTATAAACCAAAGTTTTTTTTGTTAAAGTCGTCAATGTGTGGGCTTGAGATAGAGAAATATAAAAAATATGTTTATTATTGATTTTAAGTGATTGCGATATTTATCTGAACGGATTGAAATATGAAACCATAGAGCGCGAAGTACGGTTAGGTTAGGTCAGTTGTATCATTCGTGTTTTGTGTTTTTCGACTAAATGGAAAAAGAGCTATATCGATCCGTAATTCGTTTTTTATACGAGTATCTCATTGTGGTCATAGATGAAGGGTCTCCATAGACAGCGTCCACCTTCAGTTTTATTTCTTCGCATGTTTTTTTGAAAAAACGGATTACGGATCGATATTGCTCTTTTTCCATTTGTCGAAAAATACAAAAGACGAATGATACAACTGGCTGTCAAAAATAACCTAACCTATGAATTTATCTACAACTCAGGACGAGGTCGTTTAAAAGTCTGCAGTACACGATGGTAATGTCAATTTCATTCGTCAACGCCATCTGTCGTCAAACGCTCCATGAATTTTGCTTCCTCAAAAACGAGTACACACGATAATTCATTTTTTGGACACTAATAGCGCTGATGTTCGTGAATTACTGAAGTCCCTAGATTTGACAGATTACCGCAGTCGTCAACTATTTTGAGACAAACGATTCAATTAAAAGATATAAACGTTTTCGTAACTTACTAAGGAAATATAACAAGTTCAAAAATAAAATAAATATCGTTGACAGATAATCATTTTCAGGAACCTTTGTAATTTCGTTATGTCTGTCTGTCTATATATTATCTTCCCAGTGTTATAATTCCGCCATCTTTTTATCGGTTCGGGTGCAATTTTACAGGCAGGTGTCTTATGTGAACCGTTGTACAATATGTGTAAAAATATTAACTTTTTTTAAGCATTATTCTTAAACTTTTTGAAGATTTTAATGTAACAAATTATTTGCATGTAGGTATATTAAAAATTCGCCAAAGATGTATAGCTTCGAACGCGCTTACACAAGTGATTCCATGCGCCTACTTTTTTTAAAATTTAAGGACCCATTAATCGAATAAAGAACTAGAAATTTCCATCCTTATTTTAACATAATATTCACTTTTTGTGTAGATGAAGTTAGACTTGGGTAACTCAGATCTGAACCGGTTCAAAGAGCCGACTCCGACAGAAGATCCGTGAGAGCCGACTCACTTTTTTTGAGCCGACGGATCAACGGATCCGCATAACTCAGTGAAACACTTAACACACAGAAGCACATTTTTACGTATCAGTTCTTGCTTTGATGCATCTGTATGCTCAAATGACTCATGCATCACATGTTTGGCTATGCATTTTTGATTCTATACAGGTCGTGATATGATTGACTGAACTAGGTAACTCAGTGGCAGACTGCAGTAACATATTCAGAACTCGGCTCTTTTTGAACCGGCTCAGTGAGCCGGCTCACATACGGGATACAGATGCAAAGATGCAGATCACTAAAAAGACCCGTTTTTCCCATCTCTAGATGAAGTCACGTTCTAGTCTATTCCAATTTTGACACCATTATATATACGTAAAATGTACATAGTTATTGCCTCAATGACCTCACGTAGAGTTCAACTCTCAGTTTTATGTGAAAAACGCTGTATTTCTCCGCGCAATTGTACTTTAGACGAACATCCACTCTTGTTTCAAAAAATAAAAATCTATTATGATCCTCTCCAAAAGCTACATAATCATAACACTTTATGTTCTGATAAAGCTTTTCTACGAAAAGGAAAAACCATGAATAAAAGTTATACAGTACAACCTCGATATAACAAAGCTGAAGGGAATTAGAAAATATTCGTTATACCAACTAATTCGTTGCAATGAGGTTAGGTTGGTCTAAGATTCGTTTTAACAAGGTCAGAAACCCAATTTTCTTCTGAAAACTTATCTTTAAACTTTAAAATAATAATAATAATAATGCGTTTAACGTTCGTTTCTCGACTTTATGTCATAACAGACGCCATTTGCACCATTACTATTTTCCAACTACCACACTTTTTCTACATTTTTAAAACTTCAACATATGTAATAGCAATGGGCGAATGAAGGAATTATAGGAAATAAGGAGAGGATACGTAATTTTTGAACTGGGAGTTTGATAGGTAATCGGCCATGGTCTCAAATAAGGAACCATCTCGATATTTATCTGGAATTAATTGAGGGAAACCATGGAAAACCTCAATCAAGATGGCCGGTACAGGAATTACCATTTCTCGGCGAGGGGCAGTAGGAAAAAGTCCCAGCCACATCTGCCCTCGCCGGGATTCGAACCCGGACCTCCCGAATGCGAGTCTAGTGCTGTCACCACTACTCTACCCAGCTCGGTTATTAAACTTTTAAATTGTGGCCAATGTACTTGCGGGAATTTTGAACTCTTTAGCGATGTTTAATGTTTTCTTTGTAGGATTCTCGTCTACATACTTAATGATTTTTCGTTTCTCTGCGACGGTTAAGGAACACCTTTTTCGTTTCTCAGCCGCTGCAACTTTAAATTTACTAACAACAGTGACAAACACCAGTGTTTACATTACTTTACATCAAACAACAATGATTGTCTTACGATAAATTTAATGTGCCTGAACCTCTCGAGACCTGAATTGTTGTTGTTATTGTGGAATTGTATGTGATTGATGCGTAGAATACGTTATATAAATGTTGTAAGTTGACAAAAATCGTTAAATAGAGGTAAATTATACTTTTTATTTATATTCTGCAATGATTGAAAATTCGTTACAAAGAGTTTTTTTACAAAAAGTATTCGCAATGTAAAGATATATTTTGCATTAACTCTTACGGGCAGTTCTAGGGGATTTCGAAGAATTTGTTAAATCGAGGAAATCGTTATATTGCGGCTCGTTACGTTAAGGTTCACTGTATTATAGCATCAGTAGCCATTAGTATCCGGGTCTATAAAATGTTAAGAGCAGTTGTTAATTATAATAAACAAGTATTCAATTAATTATTATTATAAATAAAGTATATTTAATTCAACAATGAAACAATGTGAGCTTCATCCTGTCTCAGCACAGAATGCTACCGCATCCACTTACAATGTTTACATATCAATGTACGCAGTTTACATAACATTAACCATTACACAATTCGTTGAACAGTACTCAATAACATGTATTTACATTTTATACACAAAAATAATTATTATTCTTATAGGCCTAAAGCTTTTCTGTAAGCCGATATTTCGACTCCTTCCCAATGGCGTTGTTTCAATGTTGAGAAAAATCTAAAACAAAAATAAATTATGTTATTTATCTAGAAACCGTTTAAATATTACTGTATTAAGGTGATTGATTCGTACTTTTCATTTATATATTTTAGGACGTCTTTTTCCTTTTCGGTTAGTCCATTGTAAACGACGTCAAGATTCATGTCAACCATTTTGCGCGTATTCATTCCAATTAAATGGAGGACGAGTCCGGGTTTCGTTAAGGCGTGGTTCAGTGCAAGGCGTCCCAATTCAACTCCTTGTTGCTAAAAAATAAAGCAGTAAAATAATATACAAAAATCTTTCACGCAGTTATGTGACCAGGCGAGGCAAGTGGACCTACTGTCATACGAGTACGCAAGCGCAATGTCCACTGTCAAAACGGTTCGTTTTTGGTTCATTTCTGTCTTTCATTAAGGTAGTTGTCGTGGTTAAGGCACACCGTCAGAAAATTCTTAATTTTTGTATACTGATTAAGGACATGATAATACAATTACCCCGAAAATTTGAAGTCGATCGACCGTATATAATCCGAGCTAAATTCAATTAAAAACTGGATAATTAACATTGATTGTATACGATCTCTGTAGTTCTGAACCAGTTTCTTATTTATAAAGAAAGAACTAACTGTCAGAAACTTTCCAAAAACTGACAGTCTTTCAATGCATTTGTTATGAGTTTAAAAAAAATAAGAAAACATTTTTGACCGTCTAATTATTTATAAATAACGGTTTAAAGTTCAACAATTTATAGAAAAGTATACATGCATATGAATACTGTATGGGTTACGTTTCTACGGGTACAGTCTTGCGTACAAATTATGGATCACTCAGCTACAAGCTAGTATACTTTTGTGGGCGTATAATCTATAACTTTTTGACAATATTGTACCACGACAACTACCTTAAAGGCAAATATTTCATAAAATGTGATTTTATTTGACTTCGTTTCATGTCTATTTTACAGCGTTGTCTGCGTGGAATGTTTACCGCAAAATGAATTAATCTTTGTTGGGTTCAGCTGAACTGCAATAAACTGTTTAATTACTAAATTAACGACTAAAGTCAATTAACTTCTATCATTATTCATAATAACAATAAAAAATATAAAGCTGTCAATAAATGTAATAATTACGTACCTACGTTTATTAAAGCACAAAAAGATGTTTTGCAAAAACGATTTAATATATTGCCTATAGAGAAGGGAAAAACGGGTCTTTTTAGTGTTCTGTATCTTTGCATCTGAATCCCTTATGTGAGCCGGCTCACTGAATCGGTTCAAAAAGAGCCGAGTTCTGAATATGTTACTGCAGACTGCCACTGAGTTACCTAGTTCAGTCAATCATATCACGACCTGTATAGAATCAAGAATGCATAGCCAAACATGTGATGCATGAGTCATTTGAGCTGACAGATGCATCAAAGCGAGAACTGATACGTAAGTGTAAATATGTTACTGCAGTCTGCCACTGAAGTACCTAGTTCAGTCAATCATATCACGACCTGTATAGAATCAAGAATGCATAGCCAAATATGTGATGCATAAGTCATTTGAGCTGACAGATGCATCAAAGCGAGAACTGATACGTAAGTGTAAAATGTGCTTCTGTGTGTTAAGTGTTTCACTGAGTTATGCGGATCCGCTGATCCGTCGGTTCAAAAAAAAGTGAGTCGGCTCTCACGGATCTTCTGTCGGAGTCGGCTCTTTGAACCGGTTTTGATCTGAGTTACCCGACACTAATTGCCTAATAATCTCAAATAAATCTAATCTAAAGGATAACGTAAAATTAAACTAAAAAAAATCCAGTCGACTGGGCGACACGACCATTCCAACTTTAAACATATTGACATTTGACGTATTATAACAAATTAAACAAAAGTTTTATTAACGCGTGCAGTGATGCGGGTAACGGCTAGTAACAAATATAACGATATTTGCCTAAACATACAATTTTGTATTTTTATCGGTCTAATCGAAAACTATACCGTTGTTTTGAACACACTCCAACACTTAAATAAAAACGTTATATTAAATTACAGTTAGACCTCGCTTAACGCTGCCCCGCTTAAGGCAGTTTCTAAAAAAAAGTTTAGCCACTAATAACGTAAATTATGAATATGTTTATACAAAATGATTCAAATATTGATAGAAGTTCAAAGGCAAGACGAAGTGCTATCGACAACAGCTTGCTGAACGAAACAGAAAAAGGCAAACGACATTAGATGACTTCTTCACAAAAAACAAAATAATGTCAAATGAAGAACCTTCCTCATCACAAACATAACTTCTTACTTGAACTTTTAGTTTATTTTCATAAATGTTTTATGAACAAAAATCGATATTAGCAATAAATAAATCTATAATTAACGTGATAAAAAGGTATTTAACAATAAATGTTACAAAATTAAGCAAAAAAAAACTAACAAATTTTCTTATCCTTGGTTCACTTATGCCTATTATCAACGTATTAAGATGACCTCGTTTAGCACTGTTTCGTATAGCGCAGGAACTTATCTCCCGCATTAAGTGGGGTTTTACTGTATAAAGAACTTTAATTATTTTATTCTACCCTGACCTTCATAATTATTATTTATCAATAGAAATGGAAAAAAATCGATTAAATTACCTTGCAATATTCCGAAGCCTGTTTACAAACGTCTTTAGTTTCTTGGTGTGCTGGATGCCATGGTTGAGGTCCATCGTTACTTAGAAGACCCATTTGATGACTGGCAGCATTAATAACTGTAACGCCTTTCGACTGACATAATAAAAAAAGAAAAAGAATTACGGATCTCTTAGATTGTCAAATATGCTCTCGGGAAATTTCGAACTATACTTGGAAAATTAATTTTATTGGTGTTTTTAGCTGTGATTAAGTATTAATCTTCACAAAAATAGGCTTCAAAATTACAAAAACCGTATATTTTTGCCCTGAAAATTGAATCAAAAACGTGATATTCCTCAATATATTTATTTACAGCACAGCACGAGATTTCGAATTACGGGAAGCCAAACTAACAGTTTGAAGTTTTTTCTTTACAAACTGATGATAAAAATACTGATAAATTTGGTATGCTCAATAATTTTTTTCAATATAATTTTTTCTGTACAAAAGTTTGCGTTTTTTATCTGATTTTATTTTGTTTATTTATATCAAACTAGCGGCCCAGTCCGACTTCGCCCAGGTGTAAATGTAATATACAGGATATAAAAGATGAGAATCATTATCAACAATTCTCAACGTGTATTGAATTTGCGCGAATTCAGTCGCTTTTATTTGTGAATGTTCAAAAATCGAAGAAAAATCTTATTTCCCAAAAAGAAATTTTAAAAAAACTTGGAACGTGTCGCGGGACACGCGTTTGGAACGAAATCCCTTTCGTATAAGACATTTTTCGTAACGCGTTTTATATAATCTAAAAACACCCGGTATAATCTAAAAACACCCGGTATAATCTAAAAACACCCGGTATAATCTAAAAACATCCGGTATACTCTAAAAACCTGGTTAAATGTCATATGGGAAGAATGGTACATATTTCCAGTTTATTTTGAAGCATAAATATCAAAGATTGATTAAAATTTTTCATAGTAATAAGAGATTTTCGAAACCTAAGCACATTGTACATGCACACACCAACTGCTCGTAAAATAGAACCATGCAGGTGAAAAAGGGAGCACATTGAACAGCTAATACTCAGTAATCTTAAAGTCTTTTTAGAAGCACTTGAAATATTACAAATAAAGTAGCTTACTTGGAAAAATGGTAAATATTCGCTTAGCGTGTCATCTATAAGCGAAAGTCTTGCATAGCTAATAATGGTCGACACATTGACATCAGTTTTTTCAATGGCTTCCTGTAAAACGGACACCGGATAACCGGTGACGCCAATAAATCGGGCCTTTCCTGATTTGACAACCTTATTCTGCAGGGTCGGTAAGCATTCGTTCAAAACTGTATCGAGTGTTGGCACAAACTCGATATCGTGTACCTGGAACATTAAAGTACAAATTAGAGATGGGAAAAACGGGTCTTTTTAGTGATCTGCATCTTTGCATCTGGATCCCGTGTGTGAGCCGGCTCACTGAACCGGTTCAAAAAGAGCCGAGTTCTGAATATGTTACTGCAGTCTGCCACTGAGTTACCTAGTTCAGTCAATCATATCACGACCTGTGTAGAATCAAGAATGCATAGCCAAACATGTGATGCATGAGTCATTTGAGCTGACAGATGCATCAAAGCAAGAACTTATACGTAAGTGTAAAATGTGCTTCTGTGTGTTAAGTGTTTCACTGAGTTATGCGGATCCGTTGATCCGTCGGCTCAAAAAAAAGTGAGTCGGCTCTCACGGATCTTCTGTCGGAGTCGGCTCTTTGAACCGGTTCAGATCTGAGTTACACAACGCTAGTACAAATATTTGAAGTTATTTATTTAATTAAAAAACGCAGAGCTGAATCGGGAGTATTTTTGTGTGAATGGGTCTGAAAAGTTAATAAATATAGGACTAGCGAACGCGTGCGAATACTTCGCACCGTTAGTGGTCAGTTACGTAATATAATAGAATGAAAATAAATTTTATTCTATATTCTATTCAGAGACTTCAGCACCACTACGTCACTTAATATTACCGACAACTGTTAAAATAAACAGATTGCCGCCAGAACGCAAAATTTTAAACTGTAATTTTTTTATAAAAACATTAATTTTAAGATATTAACTTATTTTTTATCAGTAGAGAAAAAAAACCCGGGTCGTAGTACTAAAACCCTGCCGACAATATAGTGTATTAATTGCTTATACAGGCAGCCTGGTTTTGTTATGCTAACGTAAGTGTGTTGTTATAAGTAAAATAAAAAAAATAACCCCTTAATACACCACATAAAAATATTTTTTTCTTAATTGCAATAATATTAGCGATCAATTAAATACACCCTTAAATAAATAAGCACTATCTGCAAATTAGAGTTTTCAAAAAATTTGTAAGTCCGGTCCTGTTAGGCCGATTTTATTAAAATTTTAGGGGTACTTTTTAATTGCTACTAAAGGGTTAAATTTCAATTCTGAAATGATTCCGAGAATTTTTTCGGTATTTTGGGGCCCAAAAACATTTTTCAAACCCTAAAAACTACCCTTAAAATGACCCGATTACGCCCATTTTAAATAGGCTTCTTGCGGTGATGGATTTCAACACGTGGGCCAAATTTCGTTAAAATCAATTAACCCCTTCGAAAGTTATAGCGCGCACGTATATATATATATATATATACACATTTTTAAAAATGGCGCCAAAGTGTTTAGGAGGTTATGAAACGTCGAGAAATTTTGGTCCGACCCCTAGGTCCCGCCATCCGACCTACGCCAATAGTGTATGTTGCCCTATGGCAAATACACTAAATAACCTCCAAAATGGCGTATCAAACATTAATTTTGATGTGTATATATTAAGGGAGATATTTCATACCGCCAATAAACACCTTTGAGAAATAAGATATACCTATATTGTGAAGAGATAGCACAATTACAAAGTTCGTTTGCGAAGTTTCGTATTTTCTGAAAATAATTAATATGAAAAATATAAGCAAACTAAACTGTCATCAAAGCTGCCATAAAGTACAATTAAATTATTTTAAGCTTGTTATTTTAGACATTAAAAAAGCTTCGCCAAGCGTTTGCAGCAAGCTTAAACAGATTACATTAAGTACCCAGACGATACAAGTAAAAGTTTAAAGCGATTCAAAAGCTAAGTGAGGTGCAGTTTCGCAAAAAATTAATTATATAATTCCTCACATTAAAATTTATTGATAAAAGCCTTTTGGCTAGAGACTGCAGACTTTTAAACGACCTCGTGCTGAGTTGTAGATAAATTCATAGGTTAGTTGTAAACATTCATTGTTACATTGCTAAATTAGAAAAATTTATTTTTTTTTCACTGTCACCGTCGGGGTTCAAACCCGAATCTTTCCACTTTCGTGGCGGAATGAGTTAAATCAGTTACTCTACGGTGCGATATCTTAACAGTTAATTCTTCATAATAAAGCAAATGTAACATTAAATTCACTACGTACGAGAGCTGATACCTAACGAAATAATCAGCTCTCGCATGTAGTGAATTTAATGTTACATTTGCTTTATTATGAAGAATTAACTGTTAAGATATCGCACCGTAGAGTAACTGATTAACTCATTCCGCCGCGAAAGTGGAAAGATTCGGGTTTGAACCCCGACGGTGACAGTGGAAAAAAAATTCTAATTTAGCAATATAACAATGAATTCATCTTTAAAGTTCAATTCCAAAATATGTAATAATAGAAATTAGTTTCATGGGTAATTGGAATAAAAAATCAATTTAAACACTTATTGATTGCAACGTTTCGTCTTTATTAAATTAAGACTTTTTCAAGCTCTCAGCGTGTTTAAATTATAATAAAACTTTGATATAAAAGGCAATTTTGCATTACAAAGATCAATAAAATTGAAAATTGTAGAAAATAATATCTTCTTTTTTTTATTATTTTATTTTTTTTCTACAATTTTCAATTTTATTGATCTTTGTAATGCAAAATTGCCTTTTATATCAAAGTTTTATTATAATTTAAACATGCTGAGAGCTTGAAAAAGTCTTAATTTAATAAAGACGAAACGTTGCAATCAATAAGTGTTTAAATTGATTTTTTATTCCAATTACCCATGAAACTAATTTCTATTATAACAATGAATGTTTACAACAATTATATAGCTCGTTCTGAAGCATTATAGAATTAACATATTCTTGTATTCATAGGTTACGTTATTTTTGACAGCCAGTTGTCTCATTCGTGTTTTGTATTGTTCGACACAATGGAAAAAGAGCAATATCGATCCGTAATTAGTTTTTTAAAAAACATGCGAAAAAATAAAACTGAAGTTGCATGCTTTGTATAATGGGGACCCTTCACTATCTATAACCACGGTGAGATATTTGTATAAAAAACGAATTACGAATCGATATTGCTCTGTTTCCATTTTGTCGAACAATATAAAACACGAATATTACAACTGGATGTCAAAAATAACCTAACCTATGAATTTGTCTACAACTCAGCGCGAGGTCGTTTAAAAGTCTGCAGTACACGATGGTAAAGTCAATTTCACTCGTCAACACCATCTGTCGTTAAACCCTCTACGTACTTTCGACAGAGTATAAAGAAAAAGCGAATCTTTCAGCACTTAAAATTTAATAAAATAAATTTTTTTAAAATAAAAATATCAACCTCCTTCAAAAAAGTCACGAAAAAGATGAAAATAATAATGAAATTTTGAGGTCGGTGCCAATTTTATTACTGAAACTTAAAATTAATAGGCACCTACTTTTATTAAATTGGAACCGACCGCAAAATTTCATTATTATTTTCATCTTTTTAGTGACTTTTTTGAATTAAAAAAAAAATCACATGAAATTTTGAGGTCGGCGCCTATTTAATAAAAGTAGATATGTATTTAAAAGTTTTTGTAATGAAATTAGCTCCGACCTCAAAATTTCATTATTTTCATCTTTTTAGTGATTTTTTTGAAGGAAGTTAATATTTTTTTTAATAGTTTTTTTTTGAAGTCGGTTAAAAATTAATGAAGTAGTCCATACCTGTATAATATCTACGTAGTCCAGACCTAATATTTTTAAACTGTTGTCGACGCTCCACAATGTTTTCTCAGCTGAATAATCAAATCCCGTCTCAGGTGTCGTGCCATATCTTCCAACTTTAGTCGCTATGTAATAAGCTTGTCTGGGAATACCCTTCAGTGCCTACAAAAAGTTTGAAAATACAGGTAAATAGCTACAATATGAAATATATATAACTTTGCGAGTAAAGTTTTTATTGTTTTAAAACTTAGTATTTTTAAGAAATGTCTTTGCACAAGACATATTTTCTAGCGTCAAGATATTTCTAAATATTTTATGACCTAGTTTATAGTAACTTTTGAAGAAATTGTCAGGTTTGTTCCTGCAGTGTAACGGAAAATATAACGAATTCATATTGACATTTGCCTTTAATTAATTTAAATTGGTAACGGTCTCAACATCTGATTCAGAAAACAAAACAGATATCCGCAAAAATTTTACAAATACGGCCACGTTTTACGCGATCTTAGGCTGACTGATCCCTCAGGTCTTAAAATGTGCTTTTGGGAAATTAATGAAATAAATGAATTTTGAGCATGGGGGGCAAATTAGGAAATTAAAAAAAAAGTTTTGCAAATTGTACCGTGTGATATATCAAATGAAAGGGCTTGTAGTAATGGTCTCAATTATATATACATATTTTTATTTTTATTGAACTTGTTTTCTTGAATTATTTGACCTTATTGGAGCTCAATAATCTACTATTTATATCATTTATGTCATGTTTTTCTGGAACATCTGTACATAATAATATTTCAACATTAACTTACTTTGCCTAATAATTTTTCTGAACTGCCTTGACCATAATACGGAGCGGTGTCAATATAGTTTATTCCTTGTTTGATTGCGTGACGAACAGTAGCGATGGCCTCTTCCTCGTCGTATTTACTGTCCGAAAATCAAAATTAATAATTTATATTAATTAAAAATCAAATATTAATAAATAGCCTTGTGTAGGAAGAATTGACCTATTAAGGCTGTCGGTTAACGCTCTGAATTTAAGCCAAAAATAGGGCTTCGGCTGATAGCTGATTGTGGACTTATTCGTCAATATTTTGCAAAAATTCTTTTTCTATAAGGAAGATAATTTCTAATGGACTACTTTTGTAATTTATGTACGATTTACTAGAAAAAAGTTGGCATTGATTGTACCATTGTACCATTTTATTCGTACTTATTTCACAAAATTGTTTCATCACAAACCTAAAGTAACTCTTCCTTTTTCGGAAAAGTTTTTTAAATCTTCAAAATAGTTCCAATATTGAGAGTAATCAACTAAAAGCGACACCCTTATTATTTATTTTTTATTTTATATCAATAAATCAAATTGATCATAATAGTGCATAAAGAAATTGTAGATTCCTGGGTCTTTTTAACACGATTTTGTTAGCTTCACCTTTATAATATATACCGATATTTTGAGCAAATTCCGTTGGTTCTATTTCAATTTATAAAATAACACCAACTTTTATTATTCGAAATTCTTATCTAAATATTTATTCATAAAAATAAAAACAACATACCCAAACAATGAACTAAAACAGGTGCCTCCAAGGCCAATCCTTGACACTTGAAGTCCAGTTTTTCCAAGCGTATTATATTTCATTTTCCTTACGGCGGCTTCATCGTGAAAGCCCGGTACAAAAGTTGGCGGTAACTCAGACATTACAATAAATTCTTGATAATTACTTGTTATGCTTGAACGTTTAGACTGTTCATTTATCAATATATTCGGCTTAGTTAAGTTACTATTTATATACTGAGATGCGATTTCCACGTGGAAGTTCCAGCATGTCTAATTTTTGTTTACACTGTGAGTAAATAAAAAATCAATACCTCTTACAAACACAGTCTAATAGTATATATTATTTCTCAAAGATGTTTTTTATCGGTATGAAACATCTCTCTTAATACTGCATCAAAATTAATGTTTGATACGCCATTTTGGAGATTGGAGACGTTAAGGGACATTAATAACTGTTTTAGAAAAAATTTCGAAAAAAAATGTCTCGTAATTTTTTAGGTACCCTGTTTTGCCCCTTATTTTCAAAGTACGGGTGTCCGAGAATTATCTTTACAACTTTGAAATTTAATAACTTTTGAAATAAAAAGGATATTCACATTCTGTTTTCTGCAGTTATTAGTGCAACTCATAAAGTTTTGTTCTGTTTAGGTTAGCACCTCCACATGTGCACCAGGTGAGACCCGAAGCACATCCAGTCGATAATCGATTTCTTGCCAGGTACGCTGTAACATAACGTATGTGGCAGTGGCAAAAGCCTCTGTAATGCGGGTTTTTAAGTCAGCAATGTCAGTAACCTTTCTCCGATAAACAATATTTTTCAAATAACCCCAGAGAAAAAGACTTTATGAGTTGCATTAATACCTGCAGAACACAGAATGTGAATATCTTTTTTATTTCAAAAGTTATTAATTTTCAAAGTTGTAAAGATAATTCTAGGACACCCTGTATTTTATTAAATTACTTAGATAGGTACACCACGGCCACCCTTCTAAACTGCCTCGACGCCCCCCCATTTGCCTCTGAGTTCACTACCGGTTTCACGGGAGGCTCCAGCGTTTACCGGGGGGCGGTATCGTCACCCTTGGCAAACTATGACTTAAAGTATGTTTGTACTGCAACGGTTTCTGGGTGACGGCCAAATAAGAGCATCCCCGTCATAAAAACTCAATTTTAAACTCACTCTTGACCCCCTATGAATCCTTAGCCTTTTCATCCATTTGACTGTGCTAATATAAAACTTTTGCATTTAATTAACCTAAAAATAATAAAATATTTTCAATAAGAATGCCGTAACATTTCAGTTAAAAGATATAAATAATTTTGATTCCTTAAAAAAAGAATGTCAATTTTGCTTCTTCACAGTGTATAAAATATAAGGATAATTTCACTTAGGTGTTATGAAAACAAAATATGGACACGGTTCTTAGAAATGTGATATTTTTCTTTTTTTTATCAATGCAATTTTTTTTAAATATTAGGTAACTAATACTTCATATTATCACTTATATTTGATCTAGCGTTGAGTTTGCTATGTTGATTCTTTTTGTAAATGATAAAGTTTTGTAAACAATCTGACGTGGATTTTACTGATGTGGAAGATCAGTCATGCAGTGGCGTGCCATCTGTTTTTACCTACCATGTCTTCCAAGGACCTAAAATCATCTTTTTGATCGTTAAGGAAACTCATAGCTTGTACCTAATAAACTTAGAGCACCTGTACATTTTTAAACAAAAAATGTCGGAGTTTTTAACACGCTTTTATTAGCTCCACCTGTATGTTGGTTTGTAAAGGAATCTTTGAACGTGAAATTCACCCACTTCAAAACGTCAGATTAAACTGAAAGACCGATGACAATACAATAATTTAATAAGTCTGTCCCATGATTCTGATCAGGACCTTTAGAATAAAAAAAAACCCGGGTCGCAGTGCCAAAACCCTGCCGACATAGTGTATTTGCTAATATAGGCAGTGTGGCTTTATTATGCGAACTTAAGTTGGTTTTTTGGGCAAAATAAAAAATTTGACTCCTTAATACACCCCTTAAAAGAACATTTTTTTCTCAGTTGCAATTATTATCAATCGAACCTCTAAACTAAATTATATACACCTTTCAGCAAATAATTCACTATCTGCAAACTAGTGTTTTCATAAAATTTGTAAATCCGGTCCTGTCGGGCCGATTTTATTAAAATTTTAGGAGCACTTTTTAATTGCTATTAAAGGGTTAAATTTCAATTTTGAAACTTTTTTCAACCCCTAAAAACTACCCTTAAAATGGCCCGATTGGACCCATTTTAAATAGGGTTCTTGCGGTAGTGGATTCCAACATGTGGGCAAAATTTCGTAAAAATCAATTAACTCTTTCGAAAGTTATAGCGCGCACACACACACATATATATATATATATATATATATATATATATATATATATATATATACATATATATATAAACATTTTTAAAAATGGTGCCAAAGTGTTTAGAAGGTTATGAAACGTCGAGAAATTTTGGTCCGACCCCTAGGTCCCGCCATCCGACCAACGCCAATAGTGTATGTTGCCTATGGCAAATGCTGTACAGTGACGTACGTTGCGTTGCCTACCCCATAGTCAAATGCAATATTTATAATTAAAATTAGAGTTTAAAAAAACTAAAACAAAACGCTTTTATGAACTAAAATAATTTGACAATAAAATTAGCTTTACTGTAAAAAGTGTGGAGTGCTTAATATCGGTAATAATTTTTTCATTTATGAGCAAATTGTAAACGTAGAGCGACTATGAAAATTTAAGTAGATAGCACACCACGCTTTTTACAGTAAAGCTAATTGTGTTGTCAAATTATATAGCATTTTTTAGTTCATAAAAGTGTGTTGTTTTAGTTTTTTTAAAATCTAATATTATTATTCTTAAATTCATGTCTTATAAATCATATGAAATTTCAAAAGCATCGACATTCTTATCGCTTTTTAAGTCCACGTTAAAGCGTTAAACCGCCCGATTCTTTTTACAGTTGAATTATAATGATGATTTTAACAGTGAGGAAAAATTAGGCTCAATAAGGTCTCTTGTGGTACACTTATGAATTTTTGTTGAGACGACACTGCGTATAGTTTTCTAGCGTCACTGAAGGGCGTTGACTTTAAAGATATCGACGTGGACTGGCGAACGTGGAACCGGAGATAAAGTCCAGTGACGGCGTTTTTTTTTATTTAGCCAAATATTTATTTCATTGTACCTACATATTTATAATTCAGTCAAAATCCGTTATAACGACATCCAAGGGTCTACTCATATTTGGTCGTAAAAACCGATAGTCTTAACAACTGGTGATGTTTTCGAGGTACCAAGTAATTTTGTATTAAGTATGTAGTATTATTGAATGTGTAGGTACATATAAAAATCCGTAGATATTAATAGGAATAATATTCACATTATCATTTTTCTGTATTTATAAAATCTGTAATTTTAGTCTGTTTGGAACACTTCTGTGCGTACGAATTTTGTTTACAATATAGCTGGTCGTTCTAACAGATATAATTCTCCGAAGATATGAAGATATTACGTTAAATGTAGTCGCTTAATGCGGTATGTCGTAATAAGCAGTGTCGTTTTTTATAAGGCGGTCATATAGCATTCAGCCGGGACCTATGATTTTGGTCAATATAACCGGTATGTTGTTCTAAACGATGTCGTCGTAAACGGTTTTGACTGTATTTATATAAATATACATGGAAAGAAAGATTATTAGTAACCTATGATTAAAAAAAAGAAAAAATAAAACAAAGACAATCGATTATAGACGTATTATTAGGAAATTTAAACAAAAAAACTACACTACATTTTTTTAAAATAATTTATTATAATGTTTATGCTCAAGTATTATAGTAGTACATAGATAAAAAACCTTTTTTTTTTAAGTTTGAGAAATGGTGTAGCTCGTATTATTAATTAATCACAGCAGAATAGCTACAGTTTTGCTACCGCTGTTAGGAGACTATATTAGAAAAAAATCTTTTCAAACACTATCACCGTCGGGACTTGTACCCGAAACTTTCCACTATCGCGGCGGAATGAGTTATTGATTACTTTACAGTGACAACCAAACAGTCAATATTTTTTACTGAGAAAAAGGGTCTTTGGCAGACAGGCAGACGGACAGAAAAGTGATCCTATAAGGATTCCTTTTTTCCTTTTGAGGTACGGAACCCCAAAAAAACATTGTTAAGTATTTTGTAACTGCAAAAAATGATCACAACTAGGTGCTTCGCACTTAAAATTAATTTATCTTCTAAATATAACAATATTAAATAACTGATCTTGAACCACTAGAAAGGTCAATTAATGTTGTATTATTGAAACAGAATGTTTTCAGTGACCGAGCTGTTGTTGGTATCTTGATAATTCAACACCTTCCCAATGACGTTGTTTCAGCTTTGAGAAAAATCTGTAAAATATTTTAAAAATTCCAGTTTCATAAATACTGGCATTTGAAATATAATAACTAAAATAAAATTGTTAAAGCGTGCGGTGACGCGGGTAACGACTAGTAATAAATATTATGAAAATTGCACCGAGCTGGGTAGAGTAGTGGTGACAGCACTAGACTCGCATTCGGGAGGTACAAGTTCGAATCCCGGCGGGGGCAGATGTGGCTGGGACTTTTTCCTACTGCCTCTCGCCGAGAAACGGTAATTGCTGTAGCGGCCATCTTGATTGAGGTTTTCCATGGTTTCCCTCAATTAATTCCAGATAAATATCAAGATGGTTCCTTATTTGAGACCATGGCCGATTACCTATCAAACTCCTAGTTCAAAAATTACCTGCCTTATCCTAATTTCCTATAATTCCTTCATTCGCCCATTGCTATTATATAAGTTGAAGTTTTAAAAATGTGGAAAAATAACGGGAAGTGTGGTAGATGGAAAATAGTAATTGTGCGAATGACGTCTGTTATGACAAAACGTCGAGAAACGCACGTTGAACGCATTATTATTATTATTATGAAAATTGCTATTCATTTTCATGGTTACATAATAGGGTTTTACATGTAAAAATTAACCAAAACACGCTTATCAGCTTCCTAACTAATTTCTTTTGACAGATCTTCAAAACAAAGGAACATCTGCTTTTTTAATTTTCAAAATATTTACAAAACTATAAAGCACAGAAAAAAAATTTCGCACTAAACTTTCTTGGAAAAATATATATAATAATAAACCGTTATAAAAAATATACCAGCAATATACAAAAAACCATATTATAGTATATATCTCTTCTGCGCATGCGTCGATTTTCAAAAAAAAAAAAAAAATAGGGCTCTTCATATTTGCATATTAAATATCCTCCCAAAATCCGCTCAGCCGTTTGACCGGTATGGTCTTCATAGTCAAACCGACCAACAGACAAACATAAAGACTTTTTTTTCCAAAAATATACTTTTTGGAGTCGGGACTTCGAAAGCAAAAAATATTGTAAAATTATGAAATGTGAATTTTGACTTACATTAGTACCATTCCCTACTAGTGGGTTAGAATGGTAAAATTATATTATGAGAATTTTATGTAGAGACGTATTGTTTGACATTTTTTTTTCAGTACAGAATTCCCTCAACAACCGCAGGGATACATTTCTGAAAAAGGTCGAGGGCGGCAAAGCTGTCGTTCGTAAGACTATGATCCAGTACAAAAAATATAAAATCATGAAATAAACCATATAGTATATAATGTATATGTCACGCTCAAATATTGAAATCGCTCAATGAGCGAAAAAACATAATTCTATTCATTTTACCTTAAGGTAGTTGTCGTGGTTAAGGCACACCATCAGAAAATTCTTAATTTTTGTATACTTATTAAGGACATGGTCATATAATTACCCTGAAAATTTGAAGTCGATCGACCGTATATAATTCGAGATAAATTCAATTAAAAATTGGATAATTAACATTGATTGTATACGATCTCTGTAGTTCTGAACCAGTTTCTTATTTATAAAAAAAAGAACTGACTGTCAGAAACTTTCCAAAAACTGACAGTCTTTCAATGCATTTGTTGTGAGTTAAAAAAAAAAATAAGAAAAAATTTTTGGCCGTCTAATTATTTATAAATAACAGTTTAAAGTTCAACAATTTATAGAAAAGTATCCATGCATATGAATATTGTATGGGTTACGTTTCCACGGGTACAGTCTTGCGTACAAATTATGGATCACTTAGCTACAAGCTAGTATACTTGTGTGGCGCGTATAATCTATAACTTTTTGACAATATTGTACCACGACAACTACTTAACGCGAATGCAGTTCAATAAGAATGTGTCCAATCGTCGCCATATTGAGTCGCGGTCACTCTTTACACTGCGTACAGAAGTAGCCTATAGCTGTACACTGCGTATAAAATGACTCAATATGGCGCAGTCAATCCGCGTTCCGTTCAGGTCACACTCTTACCATAGTCATTCTAAGTTTAAAGACGCTCATAAAAAGTTAACCTCAAATATTTGAAAACACTTTAGATAGACACTCAACACCGATCTACTGCGCATAGTGGTTGTTTTTTCATTTAAGTTGACCGATCCCTCAGATCGTAAAATATGCTCTCGGAAAATTTCGAACTGTGATTGCAAAATTAATTTTATAACTGTTTTTATTAGATGTGATTAAGCATTAAGCGTCACAAAATTTGGCTTGCTGTTTAAAATATTAAAAACGTATTTTTGTCCTAAGTATTGAATAAAAAAAACGTGATATTCGTCAAGATTTCTTTTCAACACGTCGGGAGATTTCGAATTACGGGAAGGCATATTAACATTTTGAAGGTTTTCTTTACAAACTTATGTTAAAAATACTGGCAAATTTGACTTGCACAATAATTTTTTTCAAATTTAATTTTGTTTGTATAAAAACTTATGCTATTTTTCCCGTTTTTATCTGATTATAAATCATTTATTTAGATTAAATAAACTGTAAAAACTTGGTTCAAAGTTATTTGGGAAGAACGGTACCTATTTCTAGATTATTTTGAAGCATTAACATCAATGAATGAATAAGATTTTCCATAGAAATGAGATAACGAACACCTCGTAAGAGTAATTTGGGTGAAAAAAGGGAGCATATTGAAAATCTGGTAAACAGTCACTTGAAAAAGAATTCGATGTTTGGTCGTAACATATATTATGTACGAAGCATAGACATCAAACAGTGAATAAGATTTTCCATAAAAAATGAGAGATTTCTGAAACGTGAGTAAGTGAATTTTACATGCACACTCACACATTGAACTGCTCGTAAAATAGAGCTATTCGGGTGAAAAAAACGGGCAGATTGAAAAGCTTGTAAACAATCACCTTGAAAAAGAATAAGACATTTGGGTGTAACATATATATTATGTACTTACATAAAAAGTCTTTCATATAAAAATGTTTTGTCGATATAAAATAAGCCCGTGATTCTAAAAACAATGCATACATACGTAGTAATCTCCCACTTAGAGTTGTAATTGGAGCTATCGAGCTCTGAGTTAAACAGAGCTATGCGAATAACTAATTCATATGCTATATATAGTAAATTAAGTCCCAAAATATAATTAATGTTGACATGAACTATTTAAATTTAATTCAAAACATCGTAATATTATGATAGAATAATTGAATAAACATAGCTGACATGCCTGCACTAAAGGATATCATAATTTCCAGCCAATTGGGCAACATAACCTTTCCAACTTCATAAATATTGACATTTGAAATATTATAATAAAATAAAATTTCTGTTAAAGCGTCCGGTACCGCGGGTAACGACTAGTAATAAATATTATGAAATTTGCTATTCATTTTCATGGTTACGTGTAAAAATTAACCAAAACATTTGACCGGTTATATAACTGGTTATTTACGCTTTTATATTAATACCTAACATATCTTATTGAGACTGACGAAATGAAATCAAATTAGCGCATTTTCGCAGAATTTATTCTGAACGAAAGACACATTCACGGCTTTTTACGTTGATGGTTCTGTCATGAATCAAGAAAAATGCCGAAAGAAATCAATAATTTAAAATTTCATCGCCCACAAACCAACGCGGGAACGGGAACTAATGAGGCACGGGATCAAATTATATGGCGAGATATATTAGCATTTACACTCAAGTGATATCCCGTTATATAATTTTATTCCGCGTCGCGTTCGTTCATCTTCCCGACTTTGGTCTTCATTTGATTAAGTTTTAGATGACATGCATCGATTGATTAATCTATTCAGGTTTGATTTATTATATATTTATTATACATTTTTATATACGATAAATATATTTCTAAAAATTTATATCTTTAATATAGTGATGTAAAGGCACTTTTTAATTGCTACTAAAGGGTTACATTTCAATTTTGAAACGACTCTGAGAATCCACGCTCAAAATGGCCCAATTAGAGCCATTTTAAAAAGGCAACGTGCGGTGATAGATTTCAATAAAAGAACCAAATTTTGTTAAAATCAATTAACACTTTCGAAAGTTACACGGACATCATTTTGAAAATCGTCAGAATAGCTTCCTAGGATCTCAAAACGTCGAGATCTGACAAAAACTCAAATTTCGAAAATCGGGGTGAAACCAACAACTTCCCAATTTTTGAAAATTTTCAATTTTCTTAGCGGGAAGTTAAAAAAAAATGTCGGTAATTTTTTTGCATTATCGGTAATTTAATAAAAATGTATATATTGAAGTTAAAAAATCTGGAAAACGTTTGACCTTGCACGCCATCCCTGGAACTTATAAATACGTATTAGCGAACCCTAGTTTCTGGAATATGAACTATTTTTTTTTGCCTTCCCACATACATTGGTAACGGAGGTGTAGCTAGAAAATGTGGACAGAAGACAATGTTTACATTCAAAAATATAACATATTTTGATATGAACCGATAATGCTAATGCTTTTTATTAGAATTACATAAAAACCCTTTCACGAGTATGCAAAATGTTTGCAATTTATTTCGAATTTTTCAACAGATTAGCTCTTGACGGGGATTAGTGCGGTTTTATTATTATCAGTAGTTAAAAATAGGGTGCCCTCAATCATTGTTCTTTATCTATGAATAGGTAAATAATTGATCATTTGGAATATACTTATAGTACTCAAACATTATAGAGGGAGGACTGAATTTAAATACGCCATTGCATATACCCAGAAATTCCGCCCACTGCACGGTGTTAATAAATTCTCGTAAAAGTAAACTCCAATACTGCGATAGATTGAACGACATATGCTTTCGGCAAATTTCTGTGGCCGCCAAACTTCGTTGTATTACTGTTTTTATTTTCATTAAGGTTCACAAAACTTGGATTGCTGCATAAACATTTCAAATTTCAATAAAACATACATTTTTGCCTGTTTATAACGTTCTTTTTTTATTGTATTACATTATGGAGCTTAGATGACAGAATATATTTTACTGAAATTGTCACATAGAGGCGCAAATATCAAAAACGTTGAGCTAAAGTGCCACTATATGAAAAGTATTGATACATACGTGAGTTGATTTGAAATTGAACAAAAGAGTTACCGACCGTCAATCATATTGACGTTGTTTCAAAATCAAAGCCGTCAGATGGCAGCATTGCTGTATTGTGTCTTAAATCTTAATGTATATCTATATATATAATTTTAATAATTAATAAATTTACAAAAACAATAATACATTTTTTAGTTGTTGATGTCGGTAGAGCAAGCAATTATCTATAAAATTATATAAAATTTATGTGGAGCAATTGTGTGGTTTTTTCGAAAAAGGGAGGCAAATATCTTAACCTTAGCGTATTAATATATATGATTTTCAAGAACTTACGAAATTTTTTTTAAATGTCTGAATGAAAAATCAGTACATACTTCTCTTTGACTTCATCCAAGACTTTTAATTCCAAATCTGAAAGACCATTATGTACAAGATCTAAATTCATATTGAGTATTTCAAGCGAATTCATTCCAACTAAATGCGTAGCGACGCCTGGTTGTTGCAAACAATCGCTCAATGCTAATCTTCCTAATTCAACACCTCGTTCCTAAAATAACAATAATACAGATCATTTCGATTTATTAAGACTATTTGTTTCGGCCCGAATGCAGAAAATACTCCACACAAAGTTTGAAAATTAATTTTGTTGATGTTAATAAATCGCAATACGTTAATGACGATGAAGATGCCCTGGTAGTCGTGGGGCTACCGGTAGAGATGGGATCATGGACAGTTTGTGCTTTGGAAACGAATGACGGGGTTCCATCAATCTTCAAATGGTTGCCATTTTCTAAGTTATCGCCCGATTTCTTTGATTTTAGTTTCAAACGATAGGCGACGCTCTATGTAGGATTTGCCGGTATTTAGAGTTCTTCTACTAACGATAACCAAGGTGATTACCAAGTGCTTAGCAAAATAAGCATAATCTCTTTTGTTTGTTTTTTATTCTGCTATGATTTATTTGTGGTGCCATAGCAGATACCAAAAATTGTCAGTTAAGAGTCCCACAAGGACATCAGTAGGTCAATTAATGACTGTGGTTACGTAAGAACAGTAATTATAATACAAATAGAAGAATGTGGCTAATTAATTATCCTTATCATCGTTTTTACCTTACAATATTGACCGGCCTGTTTACAAATATCTTTAATTTCCTGATGTGCTGGATGCCATGATTGAGGTCCAGAGTTGGTTAGTAAACCCATTGCTACGGTAGATGCGTTTATTATACCAATTCCTTGCATCTAAAATAAGTGCAATTAGCAAATTATTAAAATTCGTACTCATTTTTCCAGGTTCGTTCCCTCGATTTAATAGAGGTTTTCATGACTTGATGTATGTTTATAGAGAGGGTTGAATCGTTTCAACTGCTGTATATATGTTAAACTCAAAGAACGAATACGCCCATTGAGCGAAAAAAAAAACAGCTCACAATGTAAAACACCAAACCACACCGCGTTGTGGTCTCTGTAAAATATCAAACCGCAACGCTTTGTGGTTTCTGTAAAATATCAAGCCACAATGCGGTGTGGTTTCTGTAAAACATCAAACCGCAGCGCGTTATGGTTTCTGTAAAACATGATACCACAACGCGATGTGGTTTCTGTAAAACATCGAACCGCAACTCGCTGTGGTTTCTGTAAAACAGGAAACCACAACGCGTTGTGAGCTCAATGAGCGTTTTCTTTCTTTGAGTCTAACATATATGCTATATTTTATTCACCTGAAAATAAGATATATAATCTTTAAGAGTGTTGTCTAGGAGTGTCATCCTGCAATAGCTAAGCACAGTTGATATATGTGTTCGACTATTCTGTATTATTTCCTTAAGCGTGGATACCGGATAACCAGTAATACCAACATAATAAGCTTTGCCGGATTGCACTATTTGCTGTAACGTTGGCAAAGTTTCGTGTACCACTTGATTACTTGGGGCAAATTCAACATCGTGAACCTGTAACAAATTAATCATTTACGATCTTGCATGATAAATTGAGAGACACTGCTTCATTTTAAAAATATTTGTATAAAATTTACGGATTGATTCATGATTAACCGGAAAAATAGTGAGGTAAATTCAGCACTAAAAACAAACAGGGGAGAAAAAAGTCACTAAGTTTGTAACTGGAAGGTCCGTGTTTTAAAGTTCGCAATGTTTTTTCGGGTTTTTCCCCTCAACTCCAAACAAATTTCTAGTATATTTAAAATTTCACCATCACCACTACCCTTGTATAACCTGAAAATTGAAGGTATTAACAAGGACAAAAAAATCTCCATACTATATCGTAACTGACAAATTTTTACTTCGGTCCCTAATGCCTTCATAAAGGCCTTAGCCTACAGAAGAACAACCATCTTTGGGCACATTGATGAGGACGGAATAATTCCGCAGGACAGTCTAGTCAACAATCTTCTGGAGCTCATGAGAAGATCCGGATTATTAGAAGGCTAGATCCAGGATAAGGGGGAGCACAAAAATCCTTATAGGATGACGTGCATTTATAGGCTATCGATAGTCACAACCCCAAATTTTATTCATTCATGCCTTCATAACGTGCGGGTTTGGGACATGTTTATATTGCTTTTTGTTTTGTTTTGTTTTTTTTGGTGCTGAATCTACTTTAAAAATTATTGATTTCGAGTCACGTTGTTAATAACTGCTATGTACGGTAGAACCTCGTTTATTAATCGTCTGTGATTTTGGCCAAGTAGGCAAAAGAATACTATAACACATATTGTGTACATATTATGGGCAACTTATCGATTATGGATTATGGATAAAGAACAACAAAACAATATAAGAAATAAATAAAACAACGCTAATTAAACATCAAGGGCGTACCCAGCGAGGGGCAGGGGGGGGGGTAGCTGCCCACCCTGGAAGCAAGAAATAAGTCGTTATTAAATTTTGTTACTGGAATTTTTACAATTCTTGAAGTACTTGTACAAATCCAAGAAAAATGATACTAGTATAAGACATGTAACTAGAATAATTAGTGTATTTGCCATATGGCAACATACACTATTGGCGTCGGTCGGATGGCGGGACCTAGGGGTCGGACCAAAATTTCTCGCCGTTTCATAACCTCCTAAACACTTTGGCACCATTTTTAAAAATGTTTATATATATATGTATATATATATATATATATATATATATATATATATATATATATATATATATTAATACGTATATATATATATATATATGTGTACGCGCAATAACTTTCGAAAGAGTTAATTGATTTCAACGAAATTTGGTCCACGTATTTAAATCCATCACCGCAAGAAGCCTATTTAAAATGGGCCTAATCGGGCCATTTTAAGGGTAGTTTTTAGGGGTTGAAAAATGTTTTTGGGCCCCAAAATACCGAAAAAATTCTCAGAATCGTTTCAAAATTGACATTTAACCCGTTAGTAGCAATTAAAAAGTGCCCCTAAAATTTTAATAAAATCGGCTCAATAGGACCGGACTTACAATTTTTTTGAAAACACTAATTTGCAGATAGTGACTTATTTATTGAAGGGTGTATTTAATTCGGTGTAGACGTTAGATTGATAATAATATTACAATTAAGAAAAAAAATGTTATTTTAAGGGGTGTATTAAGGGGTTAAATTTTTTATTTTGCCCAAAAACAAACTTAAGCAAATACACTATATTGTCGGCAGGGTTTTGGCACTGCGACCCGGGTTTTTTTTTTTTTTCAAGCAAATAATTGTAATAACTTAGTTGATAAAGCACTGCTATAATTATACGTAATTTTCTTAATATTTTGGTTTCATTCACCTTTTCCGTGATAAAATGTTACAACCTGAACGACCATGGCTTGCCCCCCCCCCCTAGTTTTGATCCTGGGTACGCCCTTGATGATACTAATTAAGAACAAAACCGTAACATTTTAATAAAAGTACGTAGTACGAGGTTCTACTGTATGTAAATCGCATTGTATGCATATATAAATTGTATTTGTGTTGCAAACCTGAATAATATCAACATAATCAAGCCCAAGCAGCTTTAGACTATTATTAACGCTTTCTAGTGTTTTTTCAATTGAAAAATCAAACATTTTTTCGGGTTGACATTCGTATCTACCAACTTTCGTTCCAATGTAGTATGCTTGGCGAGGTATGTCTTTTAATGCCTGTTAAAAATAAACAAAATATCATTGTCACGATGTTGGAAACTAGTGATGAGCAAAGTAAGACCAAGACTACGACTGAAATAGTCTTGGTCTTATTCAATTGTGTAGGCTTTCACGGCTGGCGTTGTTGGTCCATTGGACCACGGCATACAAGCCCGGAAACCAAGAAGTCTTGGTCTTGATTTTGCGTATTCAGTTTGTATAGACCAGAGGTTCCCAACCTTTTCTGGACCACCGTCCCCTTTAGAAGATAATAAAATGCCAACGTCCCGTAGTCCATAATACTTAATTTTATATAACATATTAAAATATTGTTGCATACTTATAATTTATATATGTTTGTTTATCTATCGGAAAAAATAAAGCCCCCGTTGGGAATTTATGCCATCTAATACCCTCAACTGTTTAGCGTCTATAATCTACAATTCTTCTTCTTCTTCGAAATTACGGTTCCAAGCTTTGGATGCATATTAATATTCATTTAGTCAATTTTTGAAGAAAATACTGACTTTAAACGTTTCTTTCAGAAAAGAAATAAATTTTAATAAGTCCAAACCTTCCCCAATATTTGCTCTGAACGTCCTTGACCGTACCATGGAGCTGTATCTATATAATTAATTCCTTGTTTTATTGCCTGACGAATTGTTTCAATTGCTTCATCTTCTGAAAATTCTCTGTAAATTTAAATAATTGACTAATAAAAAGTTGACCAAGTGCGAGTCGGCCTCGCATACCAAGGGTTCCGTACCACCATACAATATTTAACACTACATAATTAACACGCTTTTATTAGCTTTAACTGTATGTTTGTAACGGAATCTTTGAGCGTGAAATTCACCCACTTCAAAACGTCAGATTAAACTGAAACTTTGCACACTTATCAAGGACCGATGACAATACAATAATTTAATAAGTTTGTCTCATTATCCTGACCACGATCATCAGGATAAAAGAATAAGACTAAAAAATAAATAATAGTTTAAAAAAACTGAAAAAACCCGATTTCATAGCAAACCGAATTAAAAAGAAAAAAACATTTTCTATTGTAAAAAAGCGTAGGGTGCTTGATATCAACTGATATAAATATTTCAATAGTAGCGGTTTGTAACAATAGAGTTAATATAATAATAGTAATAAGTGCCCCACGATTTTTTACAATATATTTCTTTTAATTTTTACTTTTTAGTTCGGTTTGCTATTAAAGCTTGTTTTTTTAGTTTTTTTAAAACTATTTATTTTTTAGTCTTATTTTTTATCCTGATGACCCTGGTTAGGATAATGAGACAAACTTATTAGTGTATTTGCCATATGGCAACATACACTATTGGCGTTGGTCGGATGGCGGGACCTAGGGGTCGGACCAAAATTTCTCACCGTTTCATAACCTCCTAAACACTTTGGCACCATTTTTAAAAATGTTTATATATATATGTATATATATATATATATATGTATGTGTGTTTACGGGCAATAACTTTCGAAAGAGTTAATTGATTTTAACGAAATTTGGCCCACGTATTGAAATCCATCCCTCCCAGAAGCCTATTTAAAATGGGCGTAATCGTGCCATTTTAAGGGTAGTTTTTAGGGGTTGAAAAATGTTTTTGGGCCCCGAAATACCGAAAAAATTCTCAGAATCGTTTCAAAATTGACATTTAACCCGTTAGTAGCAATTAAAAAGTGTCCCTAAAATTTTAATAAAATCGGCCCAACAGGACCGAACTTGCACATTTTTTGAAAACACTAATTTGTAGATAGTGACTTATTTATTGAAGTGTGTATTTAATTCGGTGTAGACGTTAGATTGATAATAATATTGCAATTAAGAAAAACAATGTTATTTTAAGGGGTGTATTAAGGAGTCAAATTTTTAATTTTGCCCTAAAACCAACTTAAGTTCGCATAATAAAGCCATACTGCCTGTATAAGCAAATACACTATATTGTCGCCAGGGTTTTAGCACTGCGACCCGGGTTTTTAAATTATTGTATTGTCCTCGGTCCTTGATAAGGATGCAAAGTTTCAGTTTAATCTGACGTTTTGAAGTGGATGAATTTCACGTTCAAAGATTCCGTTACAAACATACAGGTGAAGCTATTTAATAAAAGCGTGTTAAAAAATACAACCGAAGATGTTTCCCCGACTTGTCACACGAAAATTTAAAATCAATATAATTTCCCGCTCAGAGATAACGTAATTTATAAATATGTTGACTGGAATGTAGTTAGTTCGACCTTGACACAACTACATAAATGATAACACATAGTACGTACCGCATCTGTTCAGTTACAACTATATAATATACTTTGTTTACACACGCTCTTAACATGAAGCAAAATAAAATTATTTTTATTTTTTCTTACCCATACCACGCCAGTGCTCCACCTCCGAGACTCAAATGTGACACTCTCAAACCCGTCTGTCCTAAAGGACTATACTTCATTTTTTTAACGGCATCTTTATCGTGAAAACCAGGAACAAATGTTGTTGGTAACGTTGACATGTTGAACATTGACTTTTAACTGAAACGTCTTATACTATTAAGTAATGATCAATGCATGTGTTCACTGGTAATCTAATATCTATATAAATCTATTTATTAGTGTATTTGCCATATGGCAACATACACTATTGGCGTCGGTCGGATGGCGGGACCTAGGGGTCGGACCAAAATTTCTCGACGTTTCATAACCTCCTAAACACTTTGCCACCATTTTTAAAAATGTTTATATATATATGTATATATATATATATATATATATATATATATATATATATATATATATATATATATATATATATATATATATACCTATATATATAGGTATATATGTGTGCGGGCTATAACTTTCGAAGAAGTTAATTTATTTTAACGAAATTTGGCACATATGTTGGAATCAATCACCGTACGAAGCCTATTTAAAATGGGCCCAATCGGGTCATTTTAAGGGTAGTTTTTAGGGGTTAAAAAAAGTTTTTGGGGCCCAAAATACCCAAAAAATTCTCCGAATCGTTTCAAAATTGAAATTTAACCCTCCGGTAGTAATTAAAAAGTGTCCCTAAAATTTTAATAAAATCGGCCCGACAGGACCGGACTTACAAATTTTATGAAAACACTAGTTTGCAGATAGTGAATTATTTACTGAAAGTTGCATATAATTTGGTATAGAGGTTCGATTGATAATAATATTGCAATTAAGAAAAAAAGTGTTATTTTAAGGGCTGTATTAAGGAGTAAAAATTTTTTTTTACCCTAAAACCAACTTAAGTTCGTATAATAAAGCCACACTGTCTGTATCAGCAAATACACTATATTGTCGGCAGGGTTTTGACACTGCGACCCGGGTTTTTTATTTTTATGTGCGGTTGCAATACTGTAATAGTATTCGGGGCCTTCTTTCCCACTATATACATATACTAGCGGCCCAGTCCGGCTTCGTCCGGGTGTAAATGTAGTATATAGGATATAAAAGATGAGAATCATTATTATTAAATTCTCAACGTGTATTGAATTTGCGCGAATTCAATCGCTTTTATTTGTGAATGTTCAAAAATCGAAAAAAGTCTTATTTCCCAAAAAGAAATTTAAAAAATTCTGTTGACCCGATCGCTACCAGACTTCAGAAGAGCACCCGCTGGGCTAATCTGAAGATTGTCTGAAAATTTCATCAAAAATGGTCTACCCGTTTGGAGTCCATAGATTACATATACATCGTCTTTTATCTATATAGATTATTAAAATGTAAAAAGTGATTATTGTGACATAACGATAATAGTTGGACATATAGTATCGCGTAGTATACTTTTGTTCTATCATCAATAGTTTCCGCAGCGCATGAGACGAAAGATGTTTTATGGCATTTTTTTTACACCTTGGGTTACGGTACTATAGTTTTAGTAAGGATCCCTGATATTTTCTAGCAATAAATATAGCCTATGTTACTCAGGGTGAATGTAGCTTTCTAAAGGTGAAAGAATTTTTTAAATCGGCACAGTAGTTTTTGAGTTTATTCATTACAAACATACACACAAAAATACAAATTTTTCCTCTTTATAATATTAGTGTAGATTATACAAACATATTCAAAAATGGTGCCAAACTGTTTAGGAGGCTTGAAACGTCGAGAAATTTGGGTCCGACCACTGGGTCCCGCCATCCGACCGACGCCAATAGTGTATGTGCCCTATATGACCAATACACTAATAATATATTATGAAATTAATGAGAATAATAATAATAAATTGTAAAATTATTACGTAAGTTTCTGTCCTTGTTTCTCATAAATTTCATAATATTACACCACTCGAAGGACGACAAAGATTCATCAATATGAACTAATAATATACTTTGTATAATAATTTTTGTTAGATTGTTCAATGTATTTCATTCAGTACATGTCTTTCGTTTTAGCGCCAATGAAAACAATCACATGATGAAAATAAGAAATGAAATTTAATCCATCTATGTAAAGAAATTTGATTCGTTTCATCAATTTTATTTTTGTCCCTTAGGAACATTGACTCTCATTTCACTATTGCGAGCAGCGTTGCCAGATATTTTTTTTTGCCAAGTCGGGATTTTATAACTTTTTGAGTGAAAAAAGCGAGATTCTTTCGTTGAAAGCGGGACATAGTAAAAAAACGTATATAATCAGAAGTTTTTAAATATTTATCTTTTTAATTTGAGTTCAAATTACGTTTACGTGACAATAGATAGCAAAAATATCCATAGAAAATGTATTTTAATAAAAATATGATATTTTAAATCAGATTTACCCTATCGTTAAATAGTTGACTCTTATTCGTCTTCTGAGTAAAAAAATAAAAAAAAAAACAGAAATCAAAATCAAAAAAGTTTTATACATTAGAAAAATATGGCGTTTCAAACAATAGTCTGAGGAGTGAGTGTTACAAATTGCAACTTACAATAAGAGAATAATTATTTACGCACGGTCGAGTTATCCCCGAAAAGCGGGACATTTAATTTTGATTTAAAAATCGGGACGTCCCGCCAAAATCGGGACGTCTGGCAACGCTGATTGCGAGTAAATAAGCTCGGGTCGCAGTGCCAAACCGTGCCGACATTATAGTGTATTTGGTAATACATCCATTGTGGCGTTGTTAACTTTGTTTTTAGACAAAATAAAAAATTTAACCCCTTAAGGCAGTCGCAGAACGCCCTGAATTTAAGCCACACTATATGAGACTAAAAATGCTGTTGCAAGGGTGCTGCTGTCAGTTGATTACTCTAATTTTTGAAAATATTTAAGATTTAAAAAACTTTTCCAAAAAAGGAAGAGTCACTTTAGGTTTGTGATGGAACGATTTTGTGAAATAAGTACGAATAAGGTCGTAGTGTGACATTGAAAACGTGTGTTTTTTGCCACAATTAATGCTAACTTTTTTCTAGTAAATTGTACATAAATTACAAAAGTAATCCATTAGAGACCTAGATTTGTTCTTTATCTTCCTTATATTTCATTTGATACGGTCTCATGATGCACTTGAAAAATATATTTTTTTTAATTTTCTAATTTGGCCCCCAAAATTAACCTCCAAAATCGGAATTCGTTTATTTACGCTTACGTCCATGACTGGGTCATCCAACTCGATACATGTTTCAAAATTTCAATTTTTTTCGTTTCGTATATTCGGAGAAAATAGTCTGTAACAAACGAACTGACAAACAGGAGAGTGATCCTATAAGAAAACATCAAACTAGGTTAATTGAAATTAATAGATAATAATATAACTCACTAAAACTCTTTATTTTAAAATTTAGTATAAAAGAGCATATTGAAGAAAACAAAATAATTTAATATAATAAGAAATAAGAAAAGTATTATCTAACTAAAATTATAAAAATATAATATAATTTCCTAGTTTTGTTTTCTATGAGTGAACCTCAACATCATTTCTTTAGCTGGTGTCAAAACTAATGATTTGGGACTAAATTTAATTGGAACTTCAGTACCATTTCCCATGTTGACGTAATATTTTTGTAAAATTGATATTATGCCTATTTTTGTTTGTAGTTTTCCCAATCGCATTCCTGCAAAGCAAAAATATTTCAAATTAATTTTTAGTTCGTATGTTGCTCTAATGTTAGTACAGTTCTTAAAGCAGGCGTGGATCCACCCACAACCCTAAATGAGATAGACATGCTGATATAAAATTTCAAAATAAAAAAACTAAAACAACACGCTTTTATGAACTAAAGAATGCAAAATAATTGGACAACAAAATTAGTTTTATTGTAAAAAGCGTGGAGTGCTTAATATCGGTAATAAATTTTTCATTTACTAGCTAATTGTAAACGTAGAACTATTACGAAAATTTAAGTAGATAGCACCCCACGCTTTTTAATTGAAGAATCACAAGGTGCGATATTTTTATAATTCACCGCGGCTTTTAAGTATAAAAATCGGGTATATATTTTTATCGACGATTTGAACTTAAATTTGACTTTTTAATACTGTCAAATCTTCGTAAATTATCACGCACAGCTTTCACATACTAGTTTTGCGACGTTATGCGAGTTATCGCTCAAAAAACTTTGGTATTAAAATGTAACTGAAATAAATTAACGATATTTTCTCTTTGTTTGAAAATTTTTATTTGTTGGTTCGTTGTTACTAATTTTTTCAATTGTTATATTAAGTGAGAAAAACATTAATTAAAAAACGTATAGAAATCACAGCAAATTAATACCATGTTTATTGAACTGTCCGAGCAAAGCTCGGTCTCCCAGGTACTATCATATTAATAGATCAAATCAATAATTATAATACTAACCTATGCAATTCCTGGGACCTTCCCCGAATGGTAAATACGTATATGGGGTAAGTGTGTTTGCCGGTAAGAACCTATCAGTCTTGAAATGTCTCGGCAAGGGAAAATACGCCGGATCTTGATGCAAACCCATTATAGGCACGACCACTTGCGTTCCCTTTTTTAACACCAAATCTGTGTCTGGCACTTGGTAGTCTTTACTACAAACACGCAACAGCGTAGTGGCTGGTGGATATTTACGAAGTGTTTCTGTACAAAAAATGAAAAAAATATTGTCTTTAAGGTAGTTGTCGTGGTTAAGGCACACCGTCAGAAAATTCTCAATTTTTGTATACTTATTAAGGACATGATAATACAATTACCCTGAAAATTTGATGTCGATCGACCGTATATAATCCGAGATAAATTCAATTAAAAATTGGATAATTAACATTGATTGTATATGATCTCTATAGTTCTGAATCAGTTTCTTATTTATAAAAAAAGAACTAACTGTCAGAAAGTTTCCAAAAACTGACAGCAGTGGCGGATTTACCAGCAGGCTGAGTAGGCTGAAGCCTAGGGCGGCAGATTTTAGGGGGCGGCCCAAAAATGTTTGTCTTACAGAAATAAAAAAAAAAATATACATAGAGAAAACGAGTTTTAACACAGTCGGCAAAACAACTTGATATTTATTATATCAAAAACATTTAATGACATAAGATATTCGTCTTTAGATTTACTTAAAAGTCAATTCAGATCAGTTTGGCTTGGAATAATGGGACAAACGACTACATGGACGATTCATCTACGGCAAAACTATCTTTTTTTCTTTGCCAACTGTGTTAAAATGTTATCAAAATACTATTTTTAAAGAGAAATGTGTTATATTGACAGCAAGGATGACAAGACATGAGATTGCGAACTAGGGTATTTAATTTCAGAGGTCAGTAGGGGCGGCAAAAATTTAATAGCCTACTGGCGGCAAATTTGTAAATCCGCCACTGACTGACAGTCTTTCAATGCATTTGTTATGAGATTAAAAAAAAATAAGAAAACATTATTGACCGTCTAATTATTTATAAATAACGGTTTAAAGTTCAACAATTTATAGAAAAGTATACATGCATATGAATACTGTATGGGTTACGTTTCCACGGGTACAGTTTTGTGTACAAATTATGGATCACTTAGCTACAAGCTAGTATACTTTTGTGGCGCGTATAATCTATAACTTTTTGACAATATTGTACTACGACAACTACCTTAAGGGACTTGATTTTTCAAATTGTAAAATATGTTCTCGAGAAATTTCGAACTGTGGTAGTCAAACTCATTTTATTACTGATTTTATATTAGCTGTTATTAAGCATTAAGCTTCATAAATGTTGGCTCGCTGTTTAAAACAAATTTTTGCACTAAAAATTGAATTAAAAAAACGTGATATTCGTCAATATTTCTTTACAACACGTCAAAGATCTCGAATTACTGTGGCAGCAAAATTCATTTTATTACTGTCTTTATTAGCTATGATTTTGCATTAAGCTTCACAACTTTGACTTGCTGCTTAAAATTTTCAAAAAACATATATTTTTGCCCGAAAAGTAAATCAAATACGTGATATTCCTTAATATTTCATTGCAGCACATCACGAGATCTCGAGTTATGGAAAGGCAAATTAGCATTTTGAAGTTTTTTCTTTACCGACTTATGTTATAAATACTGACAAATGTGCCTTCCTCAATAATTTTTCACAAATTAAATTTTTTCTGTACAAACATTTGTGAATAACTTATGCTAATTTACGCGTTTTTATCTGATTTTGGATCGTTTATTTAGATCTAATAAACTGTAAAAACTTGGCTAAAAGTAATATGGGAAGAATTGTACATATTTCTAATTTATTTTGTAAGCATTAACATCAAAGATTGAATAAGATTTTTCATAGAAATTGGAGATTTCCGAAACGTAAGTGAATTTTACATCCGATTACTCATAAGATAGAGTTATACGGATGAACAAATGGTAAACAATGACCTTAAATATTAATAAATTATATAAAAATGATTCGTCGGGAAAAAGGACTTTTTAAGTCACTTATTTGTTATTTATAGCGACGTTTCATCCCTTGCTTGGGACTTTTTCAAGCTTTATAACTATTAAATGTTTTGATCAAGTAGATATAAAAGCTAAAATACACATGTAAATATAAATTTGAGTTAAACAATTGTTCATTAAAAAATTCAAACTATTTTATTTTATTGACGGTTAGTAAATTACCAAGGACAAAAAAGAAAAAAAAAATCAATATT
The DNA here is from genome assembly GCA_034508555.1 of Venustoraphidia nigricollis. Lineage (NCBI taxonomy): Eukaryota > Metazoa > Arthropoda > Insecta > Raphidioptera > Raphidiidae > Venustoraphidia > Venustoraphidia nigricollis. Next base: position 1,322,340 of record JAVRKA010000008.1, read on the forward strand.
AATAAATTATCAATGATTACCAACCTGATATAACTCGATCTAAATATTCCATTTCCGCAATAGCTTCATAAGTGAATTCGCCGTGCTTTTTCAGTGCTGTGTCAATTTCAACTTGGATTCTGTCTTGTATTTCTCGATTCAAAGTCATTTCGTATAAAGCGAACATAATTGTTGTCGAGGACGTTTCAAAACCAGCAGCGAAAAATACGAGAGCTTGTGCAGTTATTTGATCCAATGTCAACTTTTCATCTACAGGAAACAATATTAGAAAAAAAAAGATTAAACACAAATAAAAGAAATCGACATTTGTAGTTTTTGAATGAAAAAAATTATTTTAAGATATTAACTTAGTTTCCGTCATTAGATAGAAAAATAATCTCCAAAATGACGTATCAAATATTAATTTTTCGTACAGAATTAAGGGAGATATTTCATATAGCCAAAAAAACACCTTTGAGAAATAGACCCATACAAAACTAAAAGATATAGCAACAGTCCACTATGTAAAGGCGCAAGGTTCTGCAACATGTTACCTCCTGAGTTCAAAGATATACAGAGTCTAGACGTTTTTAAAAGTAGAGTGAGAACATTATTAATACACGGTTGTCCATACGATTTGAATTTTATATTTTAATTAATTATTTTTGTTGGGCTTTTTGTCATTTTTTATATATATTTTATTTACGGAAATATTACAGAAGATATTTTCATTAATGGTCTTTAACACAGCTAAAGAATTTTTCTTTTTTATATTGTAGATAAGTATGTAATTTTATTTCTGTATTCTGACGTGTCAAATGGATGTATGTCTCGATTGACTTAATAAATATCCGATTAGGGATTGCAATGCTGGATCCAGCTGGATCCAGCACATTTTTGGCCTTGCTGGATCCAGCATTTGGCGCTGGATCCAGCACTGCGGATCCGCATTCAGCTAAAACAAGTAATTAACTGGGTCTGAGAAGGATTATGATAAGATATTGAAGAAAGCAATGGCACTTTATATCTACAATATCAATTTAGGTGATTTAAGACTGTATTGTGATAATTAATAATTATACTCCAGATACTCGTAACTATTACTTACTAAAAAAAATAAAAGAAAGAATAGTTACTTCTTACCACAACAGATTTATTCAGTGGATGTACATTTCGAGAGCTAAGCTCCCATCTTCAGCAAAACACTAAACTGAAGATGGGAGCTTAGCTCTCGAAATGTACATCCACTGAATAAATCTGTTGTGGTAAGAAGTAACTATTCTTTCTTTTATTTTTATTGTTCCAACCACAGTGCTCTTAATATTTATATTACTTACTAATAGAGTACTTTACTAACGCCAAAAAAACGAGTATTTGATGTAGTTATTAAAGGTTCTAGAGCTAAGAAATGGTTACATTTATTTGAAAAATCGATTAATGCTGGATCCGCGCTGGATCCAGCTGGATTTGCTTTAATTCCGCATAAATCTAGCTGGATTGAAAATGCCGCTGGATTGCAATCCCTAGTTCCTATGGTGCAAAATTTTCCTTTCGTATAAATAACAAAAAAATAAATAGTGGATTTAGGGTCGCTGAAAACAGAAAAGTTAGGATTGACGCTATAGATAACTTACGATTTTCCAACTTTTGTGCACCATTTGTTGTTTCATCACTGGTGACATAGCCGTTGTTTTTTAATTCAATCATTAATTGCATGAAATCATTTTTGGATACATTATTGTTTTCCCTGTAACCAATCGTTGTTTTGACCACATCAGACATAAATCTCCCAGCTTGGGGTTGTACAGTTGGTATTCTAAATATTTCTAAAATCTTTGGCCACACAATTGATAAAGTTGCGATCATTATTCTGTATAAATTTGGTTCAAATATCATTTTACCATATTTCCTAAATTCCGAATTAGGATTTTTTAATGAGTTACTTTCAATTCCAAAAGCAACTGATGCTATTACGTCAGTTGTGTAACGTGCTACGTAATCTTTTATCTGTAAGTAAAATATTCAAATCAGCTTTCTGTGTGCCTTATTAATATATAATAATAATAAAATAATAATAATGCGTTTAACGTCCGTTTCTCGCCTTTATGTCATAACAGACGCCATTCGCACTATTACTATTTACCATCTACCACACTTCCCGTTATTTTTCTACATTTTTTTGAAACTTCAACTTATGTAATAGGAATGGGCGAATGAAGGAATTATAGGAAATTAGGATGAGGTAGGCAATTTTTGAACTAGGAGTTTGATAGGTAATCGGCCATGGCTTCAAATAAGGAACCATCTCAATATTTATCTGGAATTAATTGAGGGAAACCATGGAAAACCTCAATCAAGATGGCCGGTACAGGAATTACCGTTTCTCGGCGAGAGGCAGTAGGAAAAAGTCCCAGCCACAGCTGCCCCCGCCGGGATTCGAACCCGGACCCCCCGAATGCGAGTCTAGTGCTGTCACCGCCACTCTACTCAGCTCGGTCAAATTCTATAATATCTCTAATTAATAATTTAAACTTAGACTTTGCTTCTTTTTTGTCAATTCTTCGATCAAATGATCACAAATCACACGAATTCCAAGTCGCACAGCTTCATTCGACATCTTCTAGGAAAAGACTGGATGAACGTTCATTTTTATATAATTCTGTCTGTGCCGTGTGAATGCGGAATGAAACAAAAATGAACATTCAGTCAAATGAATATTCAGTCGGAATGAATCGTCTGATATCATTTTTAGGTTCGGTGGTTTGCCCACCTGTAAAACTCAGAATCGCTACATTTTGTGTTTCCATAAATGAGTTATGTAACGCTAATTTACCTCAATATCTTTTCCATCCAGTGCAGCAATCTCTAAACTGTTCTGTAATTCTACTCCGCATTCCAGCAAAGTATTCAGCATATTTTTCAACTTCCCAGATGTAAAAACGGGCGTTAGTTTCGTTCTCATATCTCGCCATTTTTTCCCCGAAAGTACAAACAAGTTTCCTCCCAACGGATTTATTTTGTCGTTAATGTGAAACCCGCGATCGTGAAAATGTGCAAAGTCTTTCACTAATATGGCTTTTATTAATTCAGGATCCTAAAAGAAACCATCTTACGATTAGAATATGTTTCAACTTAGTATTTTATAGGTAAGTGAACTGTGAAGGCATCACTATAATACAATAGAACCCTTAGTACAGAAGTTATGACTTTAAAACGACGTCGCGGGTTCTCTACAATTCATTTAGCAATAAATAAATACATACTTTAACATTTAACAAAATAAGTATATTTTTATATTCATTCTTACGGCGCTATTCTGTACGGTCGGCGTTAAAATTAACAGCGCTGTTAAATTTGTGTCTTATTTTAACTTTAAAACTTAACTTTAACAATCATCACCACGGTTAAATTCCAGGCCTTTCCGCAAACCACTTTCGAGGCTTTCATGGACCACCTGTGGTCCACGGACCACTAATTGGGAACCACTGTTTTAAATACTGGTTATAATATTAAAACATAACAGATTTACTTTGAATTATTCCTTATTTAAATCACATAACTTAGGAACACGTAGATTTGGTTTTTACTATAGGCCATAGTAAAAAACAATTATAACTTTTAGGTCGTTATATATCTGCTGCCATCTACGTGTTCATTAACGTACCTTCACAATGAAAACAGGAGTATGGAATCTGTAAATCCCGGCGTAACGCCCTTTTATTTCATTGTAAATTTCTTGATAAACTTGTCCAATGTTCTTCCAGCCCAGTACGATGTCTGTTATATTCCCAAATGGAATTATTGGCGGAATGGTTTCTACTCCAAGCTTAGCCCAATAGCTGTGGGCTCTTTTGAAGTAAAAGTATGTTGCTGTTAGAATTGTCACTAAAACCGCCCCAATGATCGGTAAAATCGAAACAGCCATTTCCGGATTTCAATCTGAAAAAAAAACGGCACGTTATTATAATAAATCAAAAACCCGGGTCGCAGTGCCAAAACTCCGCACACAATTTGTTAATACAAGCAGTGCGGCTTTATTATGTGAATTTATGTTTGTTTTTGAACAAAATAAAAAATTTGAATCTTTTAATAAACCCTTAAAAATTAGTTTTTATTAATTTTAATATTCTGTCCCTATTTTATCAATTCATTCACTGCACAAAATTTTTATACAGCTTTCAGTATCCCAAACTATAAAATTTATAAGTCCGGTCCTGTTAGGCCGATTTTATGAAAATTTTAGAAGGTTAAATTTCAACTTTGAATCAATTCCGAGAATATTTTCGGTGTTTTTGGGGATGTACCTTAACAATTGTAGCAAACTATCGTGATGTAGTAATTATAAAATTTAGTCTTAGAAACTATACCATAAATAATCAATTTACTAATAAATTTTAATTATAAAGAAATAATTTCAATATTTTATATTACTCTTGCTGAACGCAATCATGATTTCTTGTACACGATGCAGAAGACAGATCGGTGTCTTAATTCGCGCGGCCGCCACCTCTGCACGCAGGCAACTAATTGTACAACTCAGCAGCCTTTTTAAACGCTTTAAATTGGATTAGTATCGTTTAGAGAAGATTCTAGCGTCATTTCTGTCCACAAGTGGATTTTGGGTCGGGCGGATTTTCCAACAAGGGGTGGTCCTATGAATAACGTCATTTAATTGTTCGTCGCTAGTCGAGACGACGCACCATTGGCAATACAGACACCGCCTATGATCCCCTAAAATAACAAATCACGCCACTACTGATCTCTTTTCCCACTCTTCTTACCGCGCAGATTCCCCACCATTGACAATACAAATACCGCCTATAATCCCCTGAAATAACAAATCACGCCGCTACTGATCTCTTTTCCCACTCTTCTTACCGCGCATATTCCCCACCATTGACAATACAAATACCGTCTATAATCCCCTGAAATAACAAATCACGCCGCTACTGATCTCTTTTCCCACTCTTCTTACCGCGCAGATTCCCCACCATTGACAATACAAATACCGCCTATAATCCCCTGAAATAACAAATCACGCCGCTACTGATCTCTTTTCCCACTCTTCTTACCGCGCAGATTCCCCACCATTGACAATACAAATACCGCCTATAATCCCCTGAAATAACAAATCACGCCGCTACTGATCTCTTTTCCCACTCTTCTTACCGCGCAGATTCCCCACCATTCTACGATCTTCTTTAAACGAGACTAATGCAACGGTTATGAAGATTAACTATTTTAGAAATCGGTGTATATTATTTCTCAAAGATGTTTACTTGTCAGTATCTCCCTTAATACTAGTCTTATTGATTTCTGTTGATAACACAGATTTCTGTTAAAAGAACAGCATTTACCCTAAAGTGCCCTGAACCCTCACTTGGCTTAAAACGGCTCTGTCTGCCACCCAAGAACCTAAGCACGGGCCTACTCAGCCTAATAGGAAAATTCGTCTCTGGTTTCACTAGTGATGAGCAAAATCGATCATGGTCTTATGCGATTCCTCAATACCGAGACTGCAAAACAAGACCAAGACCAAATGAACAAGACCAAGAATATTCCAGTCTTGGTCTTGCTTTGTTCATCGCTAGTTTCACTTGTAATAATCAATTCCGGGCATTAGCTACATTTATTATACATCTTCAAAGTTCAATTCCAGATATATTTTATTTTATGTTTATTTTAAACATATTTGAGGTTAGTCAGACAGTGTTCCTTTTTGGTAATTTATTAAATCCTTAATGTTTAATATTTTTATTCTGTGAATTTTGTTAATTGTTGATCAATATTTTCAAAGCTTGATAAAGTCTTAAGAATAAAGACGAAACGTTGCCAATCGATGAGTGTTTAAAATTGATTTGACTGCATTATTCCAATTACCCGTGATCCTGTTTTCTATTATTTAATATAATAATAATAATAATGATGCGTTTAACGTCCGTTTCTCGACTTTATGTCATAACAGACGCCATTCGCACCATTATGATTTTCCATCTACCACACTTCCCGTTATTTTTCTACATTTTTAAAACTTCAACTTATATGTATATTTCTAAAACTTCAACTTATATGTATATTTCTAAAACTTCAACTTATCTAATAGCAATGTACGAATGAAGGAATTATAGGAAATTAGGATAAGGTAGGTAATTTTTGAACTAGGAGTTTGATAGGTAATCGGCCATGGCCTCAAATAAGGAACGATCTCGATATTTATTTGGAATTAATTGAGGGAAACCATGGAAAACCTCAATCAAGATGGCCGGTACAGAAATTACCGTTTCTCGGCGATAGGCAGTAAAAAAAAGTCCTAGACACATCTGCCCCCGCCGGGATTCGAACCCGGACCTCCCGAATGCGAGTCTAGTGCTGTCACCACTACTCTACCCAGCTCGGTATATTATTTAATATACATATCACGTTACAGTTTTCAAATTAGTAGCCACTTCAAATTTAATTGTCTTCAGCAATCATTATCAAGCATGCTATAGCTAACGTGTACCACTACTAAAAAATTAATTAAATTTTAGATTAAAAAACACATTAGATACAGCACATTTGAAATGTTTCGACGGTTTTATTACTGCGTATATTGTTATTTACATACGCAAAATTAACATACGAATTATGCCACGTGCTGACGAATATAAATTCGGACTGTTTTACAAACCGGATGGTCCGATATTATGTAACTTTACTTAGAACTGGGTTTTTCCCAATTTTATTATAGAATGCATTATATAGACCCAGGGGCGTAGCTACCGCTGTATCTGCCGTATCAATTATACGGGGCCCCCGGGCCATGGGGGCCCCCAACGTGCGTAAGCAAAAATTAATAAAAACTTCCCAATTTTTTTTTTATTTCAGAAATGACAAAAGTCAAAAAAGCAATTTCTTTTTTTCCCGCGTAAAGCGTGCGTTCAAAACTTGGCAACACCCTACATCGGTTATCGCGGGCTGCGGGATTTCCCCGTTTAAGTCATTTACTTCAACGGGGGAAGGGCTTCCAAACTAATTTTTATACGGGGCCCCGCCAAGGCACGCTACGCTTCTGTATAGACCTGACGCTGGACTGAATTCCTTATGAAAAATCCAATGCATTCATTCCGATTTAAGTTCAGGAAGACCTAAAGAATAAAATTCTGAAGCTTGCCGGAAAAAATCCCCGTGCAATTTCTTTTTATTCGGATTATGGGAATTCTGATTTGAATCGTTTTATATGTTTGTATATCTGTGTTTTTGTATTCGGATATTACTAAAGATGTATTGTACAAATTTTCACAGTGCCTCAAATACCTACCCAAAAATGTCTAACAGCTCTCCTGTTATAATAAAAGCGTGTTACAGTCAAAGCCCTCTAAGTGCACAGCTCGGAACCGAGGCCCATCCTTTAAGTGCACACTTCCCCTACGATCTTTTTCATCCCCACTCTTCTAACTCCTATAGCTATCTTTATTCAATCAGATGCTATAAACAATATCTCTAAAACTCTATGAATATGATGGAAATGGAAAGTTTGAAAATAGCGCGCTTACGGTCGCACGTGATTGGTCGCAGATTATTCGAAGTGGGGGCTGGGGAACGTGCACTTAGAGGGCGAGTTCGTGTGCAGTAAGAGAGCGTGTGCATTTAGAGAGCGTGCACTTAGAGGGCTTTGACTGCAAAAGATGTCAATTGTCAAATTAGATTGTTTGACATTCCTTTCAGCAATCAACCACTAGTGTAAGCTTCCCTGTGTTGTATTACGTAACATTCATCAACATCGGTGTTAAATAAAAACGAACAGTGAAATAAACAAAAGATATTTGAAGTGAAAGTTTGTGATTGATACTATGTAACTATTTCTATTGAGTGTTTTTATTTGCTAATTAAGTAATTCTGCTGACTAACTATAGTTAATTCTCTTCTTTTTACACTTGGGTAACTAAATAATGATTAATGATGATGCACATTTAGTCAATTTCAATTTTCACTAAATATCTTACGTAATATTTTTAAGATAAGTTTTGGGTTTGCTGAAAATATGCAAAATTAAAATTTTTGTTTGCTTTAAAGTGAGGCATCACTTAGATTTATTTTTTAGGTTATGATCTTTGATGACAAATATAATTATTTCTAATTATTTATCCTCTCAATTTCGAACTGTGGTCGCAAAATTCCTTTTTATAATGTTTTTATTAATTATTGTTAAGCATTAAGCTTCATAAAATTTGGCTTCCTGCTTAAAAATTCCATAAAATATATATTTTTCCCTAAAAATTGGCTAAAAAAACGTAATATTCGTCAATATTTCTTTACAGCACGTTACGAAATTTCGAGTTACGGGAAGGAAAATTAATATTTTAAAGTTTTTTCTTCTGTTAAAAACAGTGAAAAATTTGACTTGCTTAGTAATTTTTTTTTTTTCAAATTTAATTTTCTCTTTACAAAAATTTGTGTTAAACTTATGTTAATTTTCTCGTTTTTATATGATTTTAAATCGTTTATTTAGATCAAATAAACTAAAAAAACTTGGCTAAAAGTCATATGGGAAGAATGGTACATCTTTCTGGTTTATTTTGAAACATTAACATCAAAATTTCAATAAGATTTTTCATAGAAATTACAGATTTCCAAAACTTTTTTATTATTGGATGATGAAAATCAACTATATTAATAATTTAAGCCCAACATTTAGCAGAAACTTGTGATGATACCCACAACTACGGATAATAAAAGATTTTTTATAACAAATTTCTCCAATAATGTTAAATCTATTTTTGTTCAACATGCAATTAAACGATAATTAATCAATGTTTGTGAAATCCAGTTTCATTTCTTTTGACCTGAGCAATTTTTCAAATAGAAAAAGAAGTCAGTAGTTGTAATTAAAAAGTCTTTTCCAAATGATATTTTGCTTGTTTATTTACGAGTTAACTCTAAGAATAAAAGAAATCTAACAGATTTTTTTCTCTTTTCTGATTTTATATAAATAAAAGAAACAATTTGTTACACACAATTATTTAAATATTCTTACGGAAATGCACAAGTATCTTCTTACAAAATACATTTAACTGTCACGATGTTTTGAAGCAGTTGAAGAATATAATCAAATAGCATGACTTTTGTGCAATATTGTATTATGCAGTTCCTGACAGTGGCGTAGCTACGTAACCAAGGGCCCCGGTGCAAAAGTGAAATTAGGACCTTATCTAAATTAGTTAAATTTTATCGACACAGCGCCGACCACACGCAGCCTTATTTTCAATATTAAATGAAAAGTATTAATAATAGAGATGAAGTTCCGAGAGTCGACATTTTTTTCTCCTTTCCTCCTTTCTAGGAATCATTTTTTTAAATTTAATAATAATAATAATGCGTTTAACGTCCGTTTGTCGACTTTTATGTCATAACAGAGGCCATTCGCACCATTACTATTTTCCATTTTACCACTTCCCGTTATTTTCTACATTTCTAAAACTTCAACTTATCTAATAGCAATGGGCGAATGAAGGAATTTTAGGAGATTAGGATAGGATAGGTAATGTTTGAACTGGGAGTTTGATAGGTAATCGGCCATGGCCTTGAATAAGGAACCATCGCGATATTTGTCTGGAATTAATTGAGGGAAACCATGGAAAACCTCAATCAAGATGGCCGGTTAAGGAATTACCGTTTCTCGGCGAGAGGCAGTATGAAAAAGTCCCAGCCACATTTGCCCCTGCTCGGTAAATTTCATTAGCATTAATAGTTTTCGTGTTACTTGCAAAAAATTAGACTTCCTTTGTTGTGATTCTTTAATTGTTAATAACGTTTGCAATTGTTTATTAAACTTTTGCAGTTTTCTAGAGGTGATTACGAATCCAATGAGCTATACGACACGTATTTTAACTCGCAGTAGCAAAAATTAACATATCTTTCAACTTGTGAACCAAAATACTGGGGCCAAAGAGTCAAAAGTCAATTTTTTTTTATTCGATTAGGATATTTCAATAACGATTTTGAACGTCGCTCAGGAGGTCGAGGGGCCCCCTGAGCTTGGTGACCCCGGTGTACTGGACCGCCTAGCACTTCGATAGCTACACCACTGCTCCTGAATATCATTGCAAGTTTTTAATATAATAGAAAAAAATAATGATTATGTTTGCACTTTGCAAGCTCGAAATCTCATAAATAGAAACAACTTAAAGAGCATAATTTTATCGTGAACGCAACCACAACGGAAATTTAATAGTGGTCGCAAACTTAATAAATTTAATTATTCTTCTAATCGATGTTTTTGTCTTCTGATCAAGTCATAACTGTCATACCAGTGCAGCGTAACGAATGAGCAAAGTACCTACTCATACAACCAGGACACATCACATAAAACCCTAATGTCTACGTTATAAATAAAATCGACAATTATAAACTTTGTACAATACAGCACTCTTTACAGAAGTAATGATTGATATTTGTATCCATATCAGCGTTGCCAGATTTTTTTTTTGCCAAGTCGGGATTTTGGAACTTTTTGACTGAAAAAAGCGGGATTCTTTCATCGAAAGCGGGACATAGTAAAAAAACGTATATAATCAGAAGTTTTTAAGTATTTATCTTTTTCTTTGAGTTCAAATTACGTTTACGTGACAATAGATAGCAAAAATAGCCATAGAAAATGTATTTTAATAAAAATATGATATTTTAAATCAGATTTACCCTATCGTTAAATAGTTGAGTCTTATTCGTCTTCTGAATAAAAAAAAATAAAAAAAGCAGAAAGCAAAATCAAAAAAGTTTTATTCATTAGAAAAATATGCCGTTTCAAACAATAGTCTGAGGAGTGAGTGTTACAAATTGCAACTTACAAAATAAGAGAATAATTATTTACGCACGGTCGAGTTATCCCCGAAAAGCGGGACTGAGCCTGTCCCGCGTGGGACATTTAATTCTGATTTAAAAATCGGGACGTCCCGCCAAAATCGGGACGTCTGGCAACGCTGTTTACAGCTAAACCTTAAACATCGAGCGTAATGGTACGGCACCCGCTCCATGCGAGCTCGACTCGCACTTGACCGGTTGCCCGTTATGTTCATCAATGAAATTAGTACAGGGTGGCCTAGAAAGTTCAATACTCTATAGACTTTGGAATATGTTTTATGAAACAATTTGTAAGTTGTACTATCAATATTTACCTGCGTTCTCTTAAAATCTCCATATATTATATTTTTTTAGATCACGACGTTATTTGCATAAATAAATAAGAAAACCGGTTTGATTTAAAGGATTTATTCGACAAACGGCTTTTTCAATGAATGCAAAATGAACTAAATACTTACAAAACTGAGTAATGTAGTCGTTTTATATATCGTAATACAGAATTTTCGTTTTTAATAATACTTATAAAGTAAAAGTTGTGATTTCTGAGTTTCATATCATATTTTCAGTTCCTGGCTTCCTGATACAGTATAGTTCTATATCTGTTGTTCGTGTTAGAGTTGTGTAACTCATATCTGAACCGGCTCAAAGAGCCGACTCCGACAGAAGATCCGTGAGAGCCGACTCACTTTTTTTTGAGCCGACGGATCAACGGTTCCGCATAACTCAGTGAAACACTTAACACACAGAAGCACATTTTACACTTACGTATCAGTTCTTGCTTTGATGCATCTGTCAGCTCAAATGACTCATGCATCACATGTTTGGCTATGCATTCTTGATTCTATACAGGTCGTGATATGATTGACTGAACTAGGTAACTCAGTGGCAGACTGCAGTAACATATTCAGAACTCGGCTCACATACGGGATCCAGATGCAAAGATGCAGATCACTAAAAAGACCCGTTTTTCCCATCTCTAGTTCGTGTTGTTGAAGAAGTCATCAGCATTTGCTTGATAAATAATATAAACAAAATTTTGTGTTGGGTATTCGCGACGCAAATAGAATATTTTTGAAGTTATACTTCTTTTGCTGCGTTCAGAGTAAAATCTTAGCAGACAGCTAACGAAAGATCCAGATTATTTGCTGACTAGGTTCAGTAAAAGGGGGAAGCATGAAAATCCTTTCAGGGTGTGGTCCATTTGGACCAAGACATCACCCCATTCTATTTTAATTTATTTTTTTTACCCCGAGTGCGCAACAATGTTGGTAACGCTAGGTTAACCAGATATTTAACCGGTAGTTTATTCTTTTACATCACTAGCCATATATAATAAAAACTCGGATCGCAGTGCCAAAATCCTGCCGACAATATAGTGTATTTGCTAATACAGGCAGTGTGGCTTTATTATGCGAACTTAAGTTGGTTTTTGGGCAAAATAAAAAAATTGATTCCTTAATACACCCCTTAAAATAACATTTTTTTTCTTAATTGAAATAATATTATCAATTGAATCTCTACACCAAATTATATACACCTTTCAGTAAATAATTCACTATTTGCAAACTAGTGTTTTCACAAAATTTGTAAATCCGGTCCTGTCGGGCCGATTTTATTAAAATTTTAGGGACACTTTTTAGTTACTACCAGAGGGTTAAATTTCAATTTTGAAACGATTCGGATAATTTTTTCGTTGTTTTGGGGCCCAAAAACAATTTTCAACTCCTAAAAACTACCCTTCAAATAGCCCGATTTTACCCATTTTAAATAGGCTTCTTTTGGTGATGGATTTCAACACGTGGGCCAAATTTAGTTGAAATCAAATAACTCCTTCGAAAGTTATTGCCGATACACATATATATAAACATTTTCAAAAATGGTGCCAAGCTGCTTAGAATGTTATGAAAGTCGAGAAATTTTGGTTCGACCCCTAGGTCCCGCCATCCGACCGATGTCAATAGTGTATGTTGCCATATGGCAAATACACTAATAATAATTCTTTATTATCCATGACAAAATATTAGTATGGAATCGTCAAAATACATATTAGTTATAATAATTAAGTTTAAAATCATTAAGATAAGTAGATAAAAATTCAAAAAGCGAGTATATTGTGTTTTTTAAAAGTAATTACGTTATCTTTTTTTTAAAAACATTTAAAACTCTTTATTTCTTTAATATAATAGACAAATAAACTAAGTATTATTTATTATTAATTCCTCCGGTAAAGTCTGCAAATTATAATTTAAAACGATTCAGTTATTTATTTAAGTTCCCCCAGGCTACGAAAGTTTAAGACGCGTTTAAAATGCATTTTTTGATGTTACATAATCAGCTAGATGAATCCAGATTTGATGCATACTCGTATATTAAAATGCATTAGAAGAATGACTAAGCATACATTTCTATTTATAGGCAGTCGAGCATACGAATAAAAGATAAAATAGCTAACTTAAGGTAGTTGTCGTGGTACAATATTGTCAAAAAGTTATAGATTATACGCGCCCCAAAAGTATACTAGCTTGTAGCTAAGTGATCCATAATTAGAACGCAAGACTGTACTACCCGTGCAAACGTAACCAATACAGTATTCATATGCATGTATACTTTTCTATAAATTGTTGAACTTTAAACCGTTATTTATAAATAATTAGACGGTCAAAAATGTTTTCTTATTTTTTTTGAAACTCATAACAAATGCATTGAAAGACTGTCAGTTTTTGGAAAGTTTCTGACAGTCAGTTCTTTTTTTATAAATAATAAACTGGTTCAGAACTATAGAGATCGTATACAATCAATGTTAATTATCCAATTTTTAATTGAATTTGTCTCGGATTATATACTGTCGATCGACTTCAAATTTGCAGGGTAATTGTATTATTATGTCCTTAATAAGTATACAAAAATTAAGAATTTTCTGACGGTGTGCCTTAACCACGACTACTACCTTAAAATCTTAGAACAACATTTTATTACATTGTGAAATTAATGTTAGGTAAACAAATATAATTACTCTGAATATTCTTAATTAGTTATGAAGTAGGAAGGTCGAGTATTTTAAAATATGATTGTATTGCATAAATTAATAGATGTCATAAAATCATATGTTATCCATACTAAGTTTCAATTACTTAGTGATGATCAAAATCGTTCTTGGTCTTGATGTTGCGGCTCTGCAAGACCAAGACCGAATGGACAAGACCAAGACCAAATGTGCGAGACTAAGCTAAAAATTATAACTTCCGTTCAAATTTATAAGAAACATGACTTCAAATTTATTCCTCTAAAAAACCTTGACGATGATAATGTTTAGGAAATTTTTTCAATAGACGTAAGTAAGACAGGGGTAAGCAAGACCAAGACTATTTCAGTCTTGGTCTTGCTTTGCTCATCAATGGAGTCAATTTCGAAGTCCAGAAATGAGTACGAAGGAATAATCGAATAGGAGAAACGAAATATTTAACCGTAACAAAATTAATAAATCATAATTGAAAACTGTATTAAAACAATGAATTTTAGTAGCTATAAAGGCAATTTAAAAAACGAGTAAAATAAAAAGTAATCAAAATAAAAAAACAAATGAATAATTTTTAGAATTATGATTTACACTTTACGTGAACTTTCTCTATTATTATATTGTTGTATAAATGCGAGCACTAATTAATATTAACTATTGTCTTAATTGTTTATTGTAATGTAAACCCATTAAATTAGAACGTCAAATCACCGGATGGCTGATTGCATGACATGACTTCGTGACGTCATGTTGGTAACAGTTATTCAACTGATTTTAAACATTAAGGTTTTATTCAGGGGCGTAGCTACCGCCGTATCTGCCGTATCAATTATACGGGGCCCCCGGGCCACGGGGGCCCCCAACGTGCGTAAGCAAAAATTAATAAAAACTTCCCATTTTTTTTTTATTTCAGAAATGACAAAAGTCAAAAAAAGCAATTTCTTTTTTCCCCGCGTAAAGCGTGCGTTCAAAAGTTGGCAACACCCTACATCGGTTATCGCGGGCTGCGGGATTTCCCCGTTTAAGTCATTTACTTCAACGGGGGAAGGGCCCTCAAACAAATTTTTATACTGGGCCCCGCCAAGGCACGCTACGCTTCTGGTTTTATTATTGGAACAGCTGATAGTAAAACATGGGTCGCAGTGCCAAAACCCTATTGAAAATTTTAGTGTATTTGCTAATATAGGCAGTACCCTTAGTGTTTTCAAAAGATTGTAAGTCGGGTTCTGTTGTACCGATTTTATTAAAATTTTAGGGGCACTTTTCAGTTGCTACTAAAGGATTAAATTGCAATTTTGAAACGATTCTTGAATTTTTTAGGTATTTTGGGGCCCAAAAACATTTTTCAACCCCTAAAAATCATCCTTAAAATGGCTCAACTAGGTCAATTTTAAATAGGTTTCGTGCGGTGAACACAACAGTACCCAACTATAAAATCAAAAACAGCTTTTCAGCTCGTTAAATAACAAAATTTAAAAAACTGAAGAAATGCCTAATGAAATAATGTAAAAATTAAAGACTTTCATTGTCAAAAAAAAATACAAATACTTATTCTGTGAGTTAGGTTTGATTTAATGAATGGAAATGTCATCTTTGATTCACCCAAAAAATTCTCACCGCTGTGAAGGTTCATGCCTAGCGTTACCTATTTAGCGTTACTTATTTAGTTTATAATGAAAAAGATTAAATCTTCAGATATAGGACCGTCAAGTAACTGATAAGTGATAACTCATTCCGCCGCAAAAGTCGAAAAGTTCGGGTTTAAGTCTAGACGATGACAGTTGTTTGAAAATAAATTTTTCTAATATAGCATTGTAACAATGAATGTTTCATGACAATAAATAGCAAACGATAGCTACTATACTGTTAATGAATGTAGTCTTACGAACTACAACGTATGAACATATTTTACTTATAGACGCTGATAACCTCAGTTGTTAAGCGTCTATAATCCACAATATCTCTCTCAACTTTTACTAATTTAATAATAATCCAAATTGATACTAGCATCCATGATTTATATAAGTTCAAAAAATAAATTACCAGGAACGTGGATGAAAAAGAAATAATTATAGTGTATCAATAATAAACTTTTTCATCCACGTTCCTGCTGATTTATTTCTTAAATTTAATAATAATTCATCTTTAAAGTTCAATTCCAGATATATGTTATAATAGAAAACAGTATCACGGGTAATTGGAATAATGAAAATAAATCAATTTAAAAAGTCTTAATTAAAGAAAAGACGAAACATTGCAATCAATGGGTGTTTAAATTGATTTATTTTCATTATTCCAATTACCCGTGATACTGTTTTCTATTAAATAATAATATTGTACAGCACAGTATCTTAACACCGCAATTTAAAAAATCCAGAAGAACGTCTTTAATACTGAAATACCGTCAAATGAACAAAATTGAAGATCAAATTCTTAAAAACCGTCACGAATTAATGTAAAAAAATTCCGGTGGAATTTCGTGTCACACAATTACATAAAACATAACTGTAAATAATGGTTGCAATATTATACTAGAGTTACGCAGTACCTGTTAGATGATGATGAAGTGTCTTGGATGTTGGTTTTGGTAATGCACTTGACTCATAACCAAGATACCTTAGCTGACGGTCGAACCAATAGACCGGTTCGTTCTCTCACAGCCCACTGCCGAATGTATCGCGATGGCCACTGGCCATTATTACGACCCAACAGCGTGGAACAATTTGGGTCAGACAACACCGCTACATACCTCCCAGTGTTACCTAGCGCGGTCTTCTCCATCTTTTTTTATTATTTCGCTTTACTTTCGATTTAATTCACATTGTTGTGATTCTTGAGCATTCTCTTACGCGTTTAATTTGGTACGTACAGTAAGGCCCCGCTTAACTCGGGAGATACGCTCCAATCAGTTAATGCGCTATATGAAACAGCACTAAACGAGGTCATCTTAATACGCAGATTATAGGCATAAGTCAAACAGAACCGAGAATAAGAAAATTTGTTAGTTTTTTTTTTTTAACATTTAATGTTAAGGCTGTCGGAACGCTCTAAATTTAAGCCAAAAATAGAGCTTCGACTGTCAACTGATTGTAGACTTAATCGTCAACATTCTGCAAAAATTCTTTTTCTATAAGGAAGATAAAGGGCAAATCTAGGTCTGTAATGAACTACTTTTGTTATTTATGTACGATTTACTAGAAAAAAGTTGGCATTAATTGTGCCAAAAAACACACGTTTTCAATGTCATACTACGACCTTATTCGTACTTATTTCACAAAACTGTTCCATCACAAACCTAAAGTGACTCTTCCTTTTTCGGAAAAGTTTTTTAAATCTTCAAAATATTTCCCAAACTTAGAGTAATCAATTGACAGCGGCACCCTTGCAACAACATTTTTTAGCCTCGTAGTTGACACCAGCCAAAAATTGAAACGTGCGGATGATTTGAGTGAGACAGAGCCAAAGAAGGTCACACCCACAATATGTCTTTTGCCTACCTCGCCCCTTACCGCTGGGTCTCAGCACAAACAAAATTCAGTGCGTTCCGACAGCCTTAAACGCTTTTTTATCACGTATATATATAGATTTAATAATTGCTTTTCTCGATTTTTGGTCCTAACATTTAAGAAAATCAAATAAAAATTCGAGTAAGAAGTTACGTTTGTGATGAGAAAGGTTCCTCATTTGACATATTTTGCTTTTTGTGAAGATCTAATGTCGTTTGCCTTTTTCTGTTTAGTTCAGCAAGCTGTTGTCAATAGCAAGATATTGCATCAATGACATTTCGTCTTGCCTTTGAACTTCTATCAACATTTGAATCATTTTGCATAAACCGATCCATAATTTATGTTATAGTGGCTAAACTTTTTTTTAGAAACTGTGTAATACTAAAACAGCGTTAAGTGAGGTCTTACTGTATCATGCCCCAAATGAAAATTATAGCTCAAGAATCGGTCTTGTTGACTTCATATTTTTTAAATTCAATAACATCTCGTTGAATGCTTTCTCCATTTAGCTTTCGAGGTCCCAGAGTTATTATAATGAATATCAAAAAGAAGAATTGTATGGCTCTACTATACAAAGTCGATAGTTAGAGACATAGGATGAAGCCCTAAGGTATAATTGGCTTTCACTATGGAGTATAGTAAAAAGCAAATCTACGTGTTCCTTCCAAAATTGTGCGATTTAAATACGGAATAATTCAAAGTACGTATGTGATGTTTTGATATTATAACCGCCATTTAAATAAATACTAACGGACCGTCAGTGGTCAGTTACGTAATATAATTGGCTATTATAATTATAATTAGGGTAATTATACTTGTATAATTTGACAGTGTGCTATATATGGCATTCATTAAGAACGATGCACTAATTTTTGCTACTGATGTCTATTTGATTTTAGTTTGTAAGTGCAAACGTTTTTGTCGTATACAATAATAGGGATGTTGACTGTATTCAAATAAAATTATAGTTTTAACATTAAGTGGTAGTTTCTATGATGGAAATACTAAAAAACACCATAGTTTTCCTTATTTTTAAGGAATTTAATTAATATTTAATAAATAAAACCTAATAAAATCACTCTCAAGTCACGTGACAACAGACACCGATCAGAGCACATGACGTCATATGTTCAGCCGCTGTCAAAAAACTTCATTGTTTGGTTAATATTTAGTGTGTAATTTATTCGAAAATTTCTTTAAAAAAACACTGCAAGGAGTTTTAACGTCATGGAAAGTGTATTTATTAAGGCTAATAGCTCGACAACTTAGAATTCATCTTTTATAGCAAGAATTACGAAAACACTTTTCATAACCTCATTAATTTACTAGCGCTTATGAGCACAGTCTCCTACTTTGTGACCGCATCTATAGAATGGTAGCTCCTGTGTAAACTTTTGAGCCTTCTTTGGTATGAACAGGTGACGTCACGTGACTAGTATTGGCGTTTTGGACCGAAATTTGAAACGGGATTTTAAATACATGATTTTTAAGGCTTGGGTTGTATTTAAATAAAAATAATAAATATTTGTAGCTGTATTAGGTACTTATGCACGATTTAAAACACTTTCCCAAAAATAGTCAACATCCCTATTAAATGCGTTTAACGTCCGTTTTTCGACATTGTGTCATAACAGGTACCATTCGCACCATTACTATTTTCCATCTACCCCACTTTACGTTATTTTCTACATTTTTTAACTTCAACTGAATTAATAGCAATGGGCGAATTAAGGAATTATAGGAAGTTAGGATAAGGATGCAATTTTTGAGCATGGAGTTTAGCAGGAGCAACAGTTTTAGTCGTACAAAAAATATAATGTTTGAAACTGGGAATACGGAAGAGAAACGAAAAAAATATCATAAATATAGTTAATTTATAAGCAATATTTTTTTAACTTTCTCAACTGTACAACCTTGTTCGCGCAATGTCAAGTACTTTAATGTTGTAACCAATGTCTTTATTTCAATATACGAAATAACTTGTGTTGGCCAGTAATGTGAATTTAATATTTAAATCCACACCATTAATTTTCAACATAAGTCGATTATCTATCTTTGCATTATATATTCTTATTTATTTAAACCGGCAATTCTTCTATATTTATAAATTTCGCGTTCTCGGAAATGGTTTCAACGATTTGGATTAAATTCATTGAAGTATTGGGGGCCAAAAAATCGATCTAGCTAAGTTTTATTCTCGGAAAATGTGTTTTCCCATAGATTTAATCATTTTCAAAATTAATTTTTATGACGTTTTTAAAGTACTGTAGGTAGCTTTGGAAAAACTATAGGGATGTTGACTGTATTCAAATAAAAACATAATTTTAACGAAAAGTAGTAGTTTCTATGATAGAAATACTAAAAAACACTATATTTTTCTTTATTTTTAAGGAATTTAATTAATATTTAATAAATAAAATCTAATAAAATCACTTTCAAGTCACGTGACAACAGACACCAATCAGAGCGCATGACGTCATATGTTCAGCCGCTGTCAAAAAACCTCATTGTTTGGTTAATATTTAGTGTGCAATTTATTATTTGTTTATAGGAAACGTCAAATTACATGTAACTATAGCAACGACTACGAAACAACTTTTCATCACCTCAGTTTACTAACGTTTATGAGCACAGAATACGCATCTATAGGATGGTAGCTCCCGTGTAAACTTTTGAGCCTCCTTTGGTATGAACAGGTGACGTCACGCGACTAGTATTGGTGTTTTGGACCGAAATTTGAAACGAGATTTAAAATACATGATTTTTAAGGCTTGAGTTGTATTTAAATAAAAATAACAAATATTTGTGACAATATTAGGTACTTATGCACGATTTAAAACATCCCAATTGTGTCAAAATACTGACAGTGAATCTTTAATAAGTTATACTAAATAAAACGTAAATTATTTGAATAAAAACTAGGAAATATTAATTAAGTAAATATAGTTTTAACTAATATTTGATTAATAGGCGTAATAAGGTAAACTATTTTTATATCATGTATGATTAATGTTTTTTGTTTATAACTCGTGTAATTAATGTCAGATCGATTCGAGTATGTTTTTAAACGAAAGGGAAGAAGTCTCTTCATAGATTTTGTATACTAGAGTGTGTTAAATCAGTTTTTAGAAAGATTTATGAGCATTAAAAATGTATAAGCTCGATTACTTAATATATCAAAAGAGAAAAAACTGTACCTGAAAACTAATGCAATACGACCCCTTGCTCATAAATAATGATAAATTTTGGCGCTGAAGGCTTGTATGGTAAAATTTCTTCCGAGCAAATATTTTTCCTTTACACCCGCCCGAATTTCGTATCAGTGTGCACGAGAAAACTGTTTCGGCCCGCTGTTACAGATGGCGTGCGAGTAATTGTTAGGCTTTCTGCCTTAAAATCGAAGCCGAAAAGTACATACTTTCGACCGGGTATGAAGAAAAGTATTATGCAAATTAAGTATACAATTATTGATTGAGTCACAGTTTTGTCTATAACAAGTGTTTGCTTAGCTTATTGAGTGTTTCAAGAGAAAAGTGATTTGTTTACTATTTACACAATAACATGCATTTCACGCAATTTTAGAAAAAGTAATGTTAAGTTGAACTATTGAATTTCGAGTGTTTTTAGTGTTATATAATAAATAAAATTTTCACATTCATGTAAAAATGGTACAAGGTCATTATGAAAGGAGGCTACTTATTTCATGACTTAATAATTAAGTCAAGAAGATCTAAAGCAGGAGTACTGAAAGAGTCAAACACGAGAGCTGTGAGAGTTGATCGCGAAAAAGCATCTACAATCTGCTTTTCCTAGAAAGATAAAATAATCTCGATTTGTCGGCGCATTGGTCACTTACAATTAGCTGCAAGCCACAACGGCATCCATCTAATAATATATGTACTTAATTACTCTTGCTAGGTAAACGAACATATCACCAATAAAAGTATTGTAGCAAGCTTTGTTACAATAACCCACCCTCTCTATAATGTTTTATTGTCTAAATTGTTTTTTCTTAGCTACGAGGAAAATTGAAGGTTGTTATTAATAAGATTCAGAAAATTCTAAAAAAACAATTTAGACAATATTATATTATAGAGGAAGGGGGTTATTGTAACAAAGTTTGCTACAGTGTATATCTAAGTATAATGTATATTTTTCTTTCGTAAATATGTTCTAGTCCTAGGTTAGTCGATCTCTTGTCGGTAGAATATGTTATGTGGTCGTTCGTCACCATTATGTCACCCCTGACCTAAAGACAGAAATTCTGAAGGTTGCCGCAAAAAATCTGCGCGCAGTTTTTTTTAAATTATTTTTTTAAATTATTTCGACATTTTTTTATTATAGGTACAATAACAATTTTTTTGTTGTTATTATTGTAGAAGATTGACGAAAATACAATCTTCCCATTTATTTTTTTATTTTAGTGCATTATTTAAAATTTCCAAATTACCTCCAACCCCCTGCTTGGAAATTTTGCATGGAAACGCTTTCCCGTTTCAGCAGAAGGTTGGAGGTAATTTGGAAATTTTTTCAAGATCCATTCGTTGATAGCATGAAAAAAAATTTCTCGGACAAACGATGCTTATTTTTGTCTGGAAAATACGATCTAATAGTGAAAAATCCAGTTTGTCATTTGGAATTTAAGAGTTGACCACAGCCTCCCGCAGGGGCACCCCCGAAGAGGGAAATTTTAGTCACCAAAATAAGCGTTGCTTGGAGTTAAGAAACTTGTATTCGGAACATTTTCCATAAAAACACTATTTTTTTGAGATGTCAGCGTTTCCGTACTTTTTGAACGCCCTGTATTTCGTTAGATTATTAAAACGAGCATCCCTTACCGGTCGATAATAAAATTCATTACATTCTAGATACATAAATCTATTTCATGTCGATTGTAAGCTGTAATTTACAATTTATTTGAGGAAAAAAAATAGAATAGAATAACTTTTATTATTCGAAACGGGCTACAAGCAGGATTCGTCAATTAAATATAATTTAAAAATACATCATAAAATTCATTAGCGGAATATAAACAAGCTTTAATTAATACTGGCTTAAGCTATCTTTTAAATTTAGACGATGGTAATATCTTCATGTCAGGAGGAAGACAGTTATAGTATTTTATAGAATTTTGCCCTAAATTGGGGAGTTAGAATAGAAAAAGTGCTAATACATTATGATTGAGTTTGAATGCTACAAGATTACACATTCAGTTTTGATCGTAGTCAGCTATTCTTGAACAGTTGGTATATACATAGGTATATTTTGTTCCTGGGCATCTTTTTTTTTGTTAATATAAAAATAAATCACAGCAAGCATCAAATTAAAAAACTATTATTGTAGAACTGCAATAACAAGTCATTATCTAGATTCTAGGTGCACAAATAAATCGACATTAATTACGATTTAACGTGGTAATAAAAGGAAAGAGAAATCGCCATTTTGAATATAACGCGTCGTACATTTAAATCCAATCAACGTAAGCGTTAATTATATTAATCCCTTTTTCTTTTCAAAATATATAATTAACTTTTAAATTGGCGTCCACTTCCTCATTACTTACGTTATTTAGATTAGTGATACTCAAACATTGAGAGTCTAGGATCCCCTAAATTAGATTTAAATTGAAAGACTCCAATAGTTTGCAAACAATGGGACACAAAAAAAAACTAATCAGGTTTTTTTTACTTAAAAAACCGGTCAAGTGCGAGTCAAACTCGCGTGGAGACGGTTCCATACCATTCAGTTTTCGGTGGGAACTTTTAGACTTTGGATTGGTTTTCCTGGCAACTCAGTGAGATCCTGTTTTTTCAAAATTTTAGCCTCAGTAGTTTCGAAACCGTGCTATAAAGAAATATTGACGAATATCATGTTTTTTTATTCAATTTTTAGGGCTAAAACAAATGTTTGTTTAAAATTTTTAAGCAGCATTGCAGGTCAAATTTTGTGAAGCTTAATGCTTAATTACAGCTAATAAGAACAATAATAAAATGTTTGCGACCACAATTCGAAATTTTTCGAAGGAATATTTTAAAATCTAAGAGAATTATAATAATTAGTGGTTTTTCGTATCTCTTCTTATGTATAAGCATTTAAATTTGCGCCGTGCTGTATTTTAATTATGTCGGTACATGAAAAAATCACTTATAATTTTTTTTTAAATTGAAAATAAATTATATTTTATGCTTTGTAAATATGTACTGCGAATAAATATAAAACGGCGTGCCAAAGATCAGTAAATTTAAAAAACACAAAAGACAAAAATACAAAGCAATAAATACCCACAAATATGCGGGTCAAGTGAAAAAGTCCTATTTTTTTAACTTCGTTAAAAATATAGTTGAAAAGTGAAACCATTTGACAATTGTTCAAAGTGAAAGTGGATTAAATTCTGGACTAAATAAGCTCGACCTGATTTTTTATTATAGAATTGGGACGATTAAGTATGTTAATTTATGCATTAGTTTAATTCAACAAACAAATGCTCAGAAGCACAAGAACTTATGTAACATTTGGTAATGTCGCAACAATTACCTACATGCATACGACAATGATATTAATTGGTAATTACGTTTAACCAATAGCTTAACGACCATTTCGTCATTTTCTTTCTGTTATTTCAATGATTAAAAACTCGAGTCGTAGTCCCAAAACCTAAATTTCTATACGCAAACTAGTATTTTCATAAAATTTGTAAATCCGGTCCTGTCGGGCTGTTTTTTTTTCAACGTAAATTTAGGCTTAAAATCAGAGGCAGACTAGGCCCGAAATTCTAGGGGCGGGCGCGCCCGTAACAAATAATAATAATAATAATGCGTTTAACGACCATTTCTCGACTTTATGTCATAACAGACGCCATTCGCACCATTACTATTTTTTCATCTACCACTTCCCGTTTTTTCTACATTTTTTACATATTCAACTTACGTCATAGCAATGGGCGAATGAAGGAATTATAGGAAATTAGGATAAGGTAGGTAATTTTTGAACTAGGAGTTTGATAGGCAATCGGCCATGGCCTCAAATAAGGGACCATCTCGATATTTATCTGGAATTAATTGAGGGAAACCATGGAAAACCTCAATCAAGATGGCCGGTACAGGAATTACCGTTTCTCGGCGAGAGGCAGTAAGAAAAAGTCCCAGCCACATCTGCCCCCGCCGGGATTCGAACCCGAACCTCCCGAATGCAAGTCTAGTGCTGTCACCACTACTCTACCCAGCTCGGTCATCCGTAACAGACAAGTCCATATTATATATCAGTTCAGTAAATAATAGAGCTATGACGGCTAGGCTAATTAAATAGTAATATAAACATAGAACTCTTGGTTAAAGATTAAAATAAAATGAGGTGGTCTCTTAGCCCAAATGCACCACATTCTGAAAGGATTTTTGTGCTTCCTCTTTTTACTGGATCAAGTCAGCAAATAATCTGGATCTTCTTATGACCTCTATAAGATTGGCTACTAGATTGTCCTGTGTAACTATTCCACCCTCATCAATGTAACCAAAGATGATTGTCCTCCTGTAGGTTAGAGTCTCAAATTAGGACACGATATGGGAGACTGTTGCATCCTCCATTTCGCAAAATCTACGCAATGTTGACTCATGCTGAATGCCCATGACATGTAGGTGTTTTTTTTTCAGGAAAGCATGGCCGGTTAAAAGCCCAATCACCTTTCTGAGTGTCGGCCTGTTGAGTCTAATTAAGTCTTTGAGGAAGGGCCTACAATTATTTTATCTAGTCAGCAAATAATCTGGATCTTCAAATGAGTTCCAGAAGATTGGCTATGACATTGTTCTGTGGAACTATTCCACCCTCATAAATAGCCAAAGATGGTTGTCCTCTTGTAGGTTAGAGTCTCACATTCGAACACGATATGGGTAGCTGTTTCATCCTTCATTTCGCAACACTCCTGAACTATGAAGTAAATATTATTTGGCGGGTGCAAGTTGAATTGAACGCAGTGTTGTTTTCGTAAATAGGTATTTTACATTTTTATGCTGCAAAATCAGCAGAAAATAGCGGCTACAATTAAACGGCCTAGAGCGGCCGAGATTGCAAGTCCGTCTCTGCTTGAAACCATTGCACGGACGATAAAAAGAAGAATTGTAAATAAGTATTCCTTTTATAAACTGAATATTTCAATTCATCTTGGTGTTAAAAGTAGAGACATCATACATATGTCACGTTGAAAGAGAAAATAGTGCCACAGTTACTCACTTGAAAGCTGACAGTTCGTTACTTATCGCACGAACGTCATTAATTCGTTTCACAATATTAATAATATTGTTTGCTATAACAACATTTACCGATATCTATAAATCATAACATCTGTTTTTAACACGCTTTTATTAGCTTCACCTCTATGTTTGTTTGTAACGGAATCTTTGAATCTGAAATTCACCCACTTCAAAACGTCAGATTAAACTGAAACTTTGCACACTTATCAAGGATCGATGACAATTCAATAATTTACCAAGTTTTGTCCTATTATCCTGACCAGGATCATCAAGTTAACACGCTTTTATTAGCTTTAGATGTATGTTTGTAACGGAATCTTTGAACGTGAAATTTACCCACTTCAAAACGTCAGATTAAACTGAAACTTTGCATCCTTATCAAGGACCGAGGACAATATAATAATTTACAAAGTTTTGTCCCATTATCCTGACCAGGATCATCAAGTTAACACGCTTTTATTAGCTCCACCTGTATGTTGGTTTATAAAGGAATCTTTGAACGTGAAATTCACCCACTTCAAAACGTCAGATTAAACTGAAACACTTATCAAGGACACACTTATCAAGGACCGATGACGATATAATAATTTACAGTTTTGTCCCATTATCCTGATCAGGATCATCAGGATAAAAAATAAGACTAAAAAATAAATAATAGTTTAAAAAAATTAAAAAATAGCAAACTGAACTAAAACGTAAAAAATATTTTTTTTATTTTAAAAAAGTGTGGAGTGCTTATTACTATTTTTATACTAACTTTATTTTTACAAATAGCTACCAATGTAATATTTATATCAGTTGATATCAAGCACCCCACGCTTTTTGCCATAAAAAATTGTGTTTTACTTTTTAATTCGGTTTGCTATTAAAGCATGCTTTTTGTTTATTTAATCTATTATTTATTACCATTCAAACTAATTTAGGTCAAAATTTACTTTTCAAATTTTTACAATATTTTTTTGCTTTGGGGTCCCTTGAATCCAAAAAAACATATTTTTGGAAAGAGTCTATTTGTCTGTGAACACGATACAGGTCAAATGGATGAGCGGTTTGACACCAAATTTTGGGACGACATTTCATATGCACATACAAAGCACCCTATTGTTTTTGAGGAAAAACTCTATTTAACTCAGTACAGATACGCCTTACAAAATACAATCCGCAAAACAATTTTTGCTTAAATTAAATCATAACATGTTTCATATACGTTATTTTAACAAATTTCAATAAAAAAGTAATTTGCAGTTAAACAATTCAATTATATTTTAAATTAAATTGCTGCGTATATTCTAAATTAAAATAAAATGTTTTTTTAAACAGTTTTTTTGGAATGTGGGCCCCTTTGTGGGGCGGGGTTATAGGCTGCAGCCTATAATAGCTTGTGCGTAAATGTGGCCGTGAGTAGTTTATTCAAATGTTGACCTTGTGACTTGTTTTCGACTATATCACCATACTTCCAATTATTTACGGAACTTGGAACTAAAAAAGCAGTTATTTCTAAAGCAGTTCAATATACTATTTTGTTAATTTATGCAAAATAAGAATTGAAAAATACTTCACGATGTCGTAACAATTCAGGTTCACACCCACTGAAACGGATGGGATTGGCTGAATGTTGCCAAGTCGATCCGAGACGATTAGTACTGGACGTCAATGCCGCGAGGGGGGGGGGGGTACAAGAAGCGTGAAGGATGGGGTTTTAGTGGGTATGGGACTTCGGCACGAGTCCTACACTACCCAGGACCTGGGTGTCCGTAACTGGATTTCCCCCCTCCATAAAAAAAGTACGTGGGAACTCACTTAACTTCATGTATCCCAAAACGGCTGATTGTGTCGGTCCGATCCGATTTAGTGGGTGTGGACCCTTGGACTTAACAAATTATGCAATTATGGATTAATCGCGAAAATGATTGCATTACATTCGCAAAACGTGTTTTTTGTTTAGTAACATAAAGTTAAATTATGATTAAGAAGAATTTTTAATTATTAATGTTATTCTGACGTCATGCTTGATCGTTGTTTTGGAATTGTTTTTAAAAGGGTTTTCCCTTACCGGCAAAAAAAAGGTAAAACCAACAGCTGGTAATGTACATACTCATCATATAGCCCAGTCATTTTGAACAAAAAAAAGATCAAACCTCTAAAAATATTCTATCGAATATTTTTTAACGGAATTCTCTTTATTTTGACGTCACAAATCATTTCTGAAAAGTTCATAAAACCAACTGGACGGGTACAAAAGCTACAGAAGGTCAAAGTCATGTTGTTGCAGAATAGATTCCAAATACATTTTGGCGTTTTTTGATATGTAACTGTTCTTTAATTTTTTGGAACAGAAAATTAGCAAGTAGCATTCTTTGGTGTAGAAGTATTATTAAGATGGTAAAAGAATTAAGTCGAAAAATCTAGTTTTTAGTCGTTAATATCAAACGAAAGAGAATACAATTTAGACTTAAGTTCAGAAAAAAATGAAATTAAACAATGTTTATGCCTGACACCAGAGAATTATACATTGACAAATCTTAGTTGTGTATATTTTAAAGCAAAACGATAAAGAAATCATTTGTTCAGAGTTTAAAAATCGTATGATTCCGTACCCACATTTTCAAATGTATTCCGTTTTCTTTCAAAATAATAAAAAACGTTAGGAAAGACGACATATTTATATTTTATTTTTTCGATGATTATTGTTGTTTTTGTACCTCACATTTTTTTTTCACACAAATTCAATGAGAAAAATATATTCGCGAAATAGAAATTTCACTCATTAAAATCCTATGAAATCGAAGAGAAAACTAGATTGTATACCTACTTATGCTGGGTTGCAAAAAGAATTATCAAAAAATTACTTTGACAATGACCTTAGATTGTGATCATATAATTGCAGTTTTACACACATGCAGAAGCAGTCTAATGTCATAGCTCGCAGAAAAACAAATAACTTTACACAGATAAAGATCATTTTTGAAGCTAGATTTTTATCAAACCGTGTAGACAAAATGGTATGTCGAAGTGGAAATAGTGCCAAAAAAAAAAAAACTATATATGGTAAATACAATACAGGGTGTCTCACCGAACGTTGGCTAACATGGGTAACTTTGTTATTAGTGGAGATAGAAAGTCGGTTAAATGAGCAAAGTAGTGCAGAAAATTGGGCTCATTAACATCCCGTCGAAAAAACAATTGAATTTTGACACCCTATGAATTTATTCAGAAAAAAGTGAAAATTGCCATTTATGAAAACTGGCCATAACTTTTTTATTTATGAAGATATTTGAAAATTTTATTAACCATTTTTTGATAACTTTTTAAGGTCTTTTCAGTGGCGTAGGTTTAATTTTTTTATTTCCACTACATAATGAGATATTGACATGAACTTTGGTTTTTCTTATGGACGGCATTTTTGATTTTCAGATATTCGAATTCTACTTATTTTTCTGAATAATTTGACATAGCACATCCTATATCTAAACCAATCAGAAGCTACAAAACTGACAAAAATAGCTTTTTGGCGTTATCAAAGTGTGCCGTGTAAAACGAAATTTGTTGAAACAAATACATATCGACAGGTTAACAATCTGTCGAGCGATCGCTACAGTTTTGCTAATTCATTTTGTTTGATTTACTCTCTAAGATGGCTCAAGCATTCTCAAATTTGGAGAAACAGGCTATTTTTGCGCATACATTCAGCGTAACAAAAATACCACGTGGGCTCAAGCACAATACTTGAACCTTTATCCAGAAAGGCGACAGCCTTACTCAATAACTTTTAGGAACTTAAATAGAAATTTAAAGGTATACGTTTCATTTTCAAAGAAAAAAGGCAACATTCAACACTGTGAAGAAGAATTAGGTTTAGCAAACGTTGAAATTAATAGAGAAAAGTTCCTAAAAGTTATTGAATAAGGCTGTCGCCTTTCTGGATAAAGGTTCAAGTATTGTGCTTGAGCCCACGTGGTATTTTTGTTACGCTGAATGTATGCGCAAAAATAGCCTATTTCTCCAAATTTGAGAATGCTTGAGCCATCTTAGAGAGTAAATCAAACAAAATGAATTAGCAAAACTGTAGCGATCGCTCAACAGATTGTTAACCTGTCGATATGTATTTGTTTCAACAAATTTCGTTTTACACGGCACACTTTGATAACGCCAAAAAGCTATTTTTGTCAGTTTTGTAGCTTCTGATTGGTTTAGATATAGGATGTGCTATGTCAAATTATTTAGAAAAATAAGTAGAATTCGAATATCTGAAAATCAAAAATGCCGTCCATAAGAAAAACCAAAGTTCATGTCAATATCTCATTATGTAGTGGAAATAAAAAAATTAAACCTACGCCACTGAAAAGACCTTAAAAAGTTATCAAAAAATAGTTAATAAAATTTTCAAATATCTTCATAAATAAAAAAGTTATGGCCAGTTTTCATAAATGGCAATTTTCACTATTTTCTGAATAAATTCATAGGGTGTCAAAATTCAATTGTTTTTTCGATGGGATGTTAATGAGCCCAATTTTCTGCACTACTTTGCCCATTTAACCGACTTTCTATCTCCACTAATAACAAAGTTACCCATGTTAGCCAACGTTCGGTGAGACACCCTGTATATTTCATATAAAAAAAAATGGTTTCAGTTGGTCAATTATTTTTTTAACAGGATTGATTTAAAATTCTACAATGCTTTTTTAAATGAAGAAATATGTGTCATTGTCAAATCAGATTTCTTTAGCCTAGCATTAGTGTCGTAATGGGTTACATTTCTGTGTTTAAAAAGAACACCAGCGAGTTTTAACAGTCACACGAGTCATAATAAAGCAGCTATTTTATAGGGGGAAGTGCTAAAAAGTTTCTATTTTGTAAATTTTGAGACATAGAAATGTGCCACTAAATGAATTTTAAAATTTTGACCAAATTATTTATTTATCCTTTTGTTACACGAGAGCCAATTATTTGTTTTAATAAACATTTATTTCAAATGATTTTTTTCAACACATTTTGGAAAAATTGAATATACTGATTAATATAGAAATAAAAACTAATAGTTTGTTTTAATATTATGAAACAGATTGTTATAATTATAATGCGATATTAGAAAAATTTACTACATGAACAATGTCACTGTCAGGGCACGAACCCGAATCTTTCACTATCGCGGCGACTGAATTACCAATGATTCTATAGTGACATGTTTAAACAATCAACACTTCTCATAATAAAGCATAGTATTCCACATCCTCCGAGCGCTAATTTTTACATTAGGTATCAGCTAGTCTAAAATGAAAGTAGCCTAAGTTACTCTTTATAACATCAGCTATCTACCAGCGAAAGTCCCGCCAAAATCGGTCCAGCCGTTTCGGAGATTAGTCGGAACAGACAGATAGACAAAAATTTTAACAATTGGTTTTTTTATGTACGTACGGTATATACTTTCATATGCATTTAGTGAAAAGCTGTTATTTTGACATTACAAGACACTTTAATTTTATTTATTTATATATAGATAACAGTAATATATCAAACTAGCGACCCGGTCCGGCTTCGCACGGGTAGCACTAATTATCTATAGCCATAAAAGATGAGAATAATTGTCATAAAATTCTCAACGTGTATTGAATTTGCGCGAATTTAATCGCTTTTAATTGTGAATATTCAAAAATCTAAGAAAAATAAAAATTGTCAAAAGACCAAACAAATTCTGTTGATCCGATCGCTGCCAAACTTCACAGGACCACCCGCTGGACTAATCTGAAGATTGCTTGAAAATTTCATCAAAATCGGCCCAGCCACACATCAAATTTTTATATACATAAGAAACTAATAGAAACTAACGTTGTTTTCATTCATTTTTCAAATTAAATACACAAAATCTTGAGATTTGAGAACACAAATATTTCTTGATACAGCAATATAAAGTTCTTACCTGTTATAGTAATGTTAAAAATACGTTGTCGTTTCAATAGTATTAATGCGGCAGAAACGTCACATATGCATGGTTTATAATTAACTTCAGAAACACTGATTTTCAGTAATCAAAAATGATAACCAATAATTTGATCACTTGTAAACAAAAAACAACGTGTCTAGATTGACCACAAAACTTACACTGACGCGTCAAAAGATTGTTGCTGTATTTTATGTACGTAATACGTATCCACTATCCATACAACCTGGTGTGTACCTATTATGAAAAAAAAATTACGTGCAAATAAGCATAGAATAATCAACAATATTTACGTATTAATACAGGTAATAAAATCATACGACTGTTGCAATCTTCATTCGTTTCATAAGAATTTAAAACATTTTTTTAGCAATTGATAAATCCTGAAAAACAGTCGACTGAATTACTGGAAAGAAGTTAGCCCCGAAATTGTTTTTTTTTTTATTAATAATAATAATATAAATGCGTTTAACGTCCGTTTCTCGACTTTATGTCATAACAGACGCCATTCGCACCATTGCTATTTTCCATCTACCACATTTCCCGTTATTTTTCTACATTTTTAAAACTTCAACTTATGTAGTAGCAATGGGCGAATGAAGGAATTATAGGAAATTAGGATAACGTAGGTAATTTTTGAACTAGGAGTGATAGGTAATCGGCCATGGCCTCAAATAAGGAACAATCTCGATATTTATCTGGAATTAATTGAGGGAAACCATGGAAAACCTCAATCAAGATGGCCAGTACAGGAATTACCGTTTCTCGGCGAGAGGCAGTAGGAAAAAGTCCCAGCCCCATCTACCCTCGCCGGGATTCGAACCCAGACCTCCCGAATGCTAGTCTAGTGCTGTCACCACTACTCTAACCAGCTCGATTTTTTATTAAACTAAATGCCAATTAATTGCTCCTTAAATTAACTTATAAATATAGACGTGAAGCAATTATGGATTCTAAAAGAGAATTTAAGGAGCGATTAATTGGCATATAGTTTAATAAAAAATATCTCGCACTATTTTCTTTCCGATCACTGAAATACTATCAAAAACTGTAAAATAGTTTTGAAAACTGTTTTTAGAAGTTCACTAATCCGACTGGTTTGCAATCGATTAACAAAAATAGTGTAATTCTCTAGTGATGACTAAACTAGTTTCCTTTTCGTAATTGCACTGCACTGAAAACAGTCGCCTGAATGCCGATGGGCACTGCCAGACTTGGCCGCTAGTGGCGCCAGCTATATAACGACCTCATTCTGTGAATAGTTTCTTTCAAAGAATAAAACTAGCTTTCGACAATTTTATTATTAAAGACGAACACACATGCTCTAGTTTTGTTGCCGTATGTAGGTATTTTCTAGTGTTGCCAGCAAGGTTAACCGGTTTTACTTGATGCATTCAATAGTTTCTGTACAAGAAGAGACGCAAGATACCAAAACTCGGGTCGTGGTGCCAAACCTTTCCGACGATATAGTGTATTTTTTCTAGGCAAAAAAAAATTAACCCCTTAATACACCCCGTAAAATAATATTTTTTTCTTAATCGCAATATTATAATCGAAAATTTACACTAAATTAAATACCCCCTTCAGTAAATAACTCACTATCTGCAAAGCAGTGTTTTCATAAAATTTGAAAGTCCGGTTCTGTTCGGCCCATTTTATTAAAATTTTTACGGCACTTTTTAATTGCTACTAGAGGGTTAAGTTCTAATTTTGAAATAATTTTGAGAATTTTTTCGGTACGTAGGTACCCAAAACCACTTTTTCGCCCCTAAAAACCCCCCTTAAAATTTCCCGATGCTCAGTTTAAATGGGGTTCGTGCGGTTATAGTGTTCAACATGTGGGCTAAATTTCGTTAAAATCAACTCTTTCGAAAGTTATTGCCTGGTTATTTCCAAAAATGGTGGCAAATTTGTCGTGAGGTTATGGAACTTTTTGAGTGAAAAAAGCGGGATTCTTTCGTCGAAAGCGGGACATAGTAAAAAAACGTATATAATCAGAAGTTTTTAAATATTTATCTTTTTATTTGAGTTCAAATTACGTTTACGTGACAATAGATAGAAAAAATAGCTATAGAAAATGTATTTTAATAAAAATATGATATTTTAAATCAGATTTGTCCTATTTCTAAATAGTTGAGTCTTATTCGTCTTCTGAATAAAAAAAAAATAAAAAAAATAGAAATCAAAATCAAAAAAGTTTTATTCATTAAAAAAATAAGGCGTTTCAAACAATAGTCTGAGGAGTGAGTGTTACAAATTGCAACTTACAATAAGAGAATAATTATTTACGCACGGTCGAGTTATCCCCGAAAAGCGGGACTGAGCTTGTCCCGCGCGGGACATTTAATTTTGATTTAAAAATCGGGATGTCCCGCCAAAATCGAAACGTCTGGCACAGAAGCGTAGCGTGTCTTGGCGGGGCCCCGTATAAAAATTTGTTTGGGGGCCCTTCTCCCGTTGAAGTAAATGACTTAAACGGGGAAATCCCGCAGCCCGCGATAACCGATGTAGGGTGTTGCCAACTTTTGAACGCAGGCTTTACGCGGGAAAACAAGAAATTGCTTTTTTTGACTTTTGTCATTTCTGAAATAAAAAAAAAAAATTGGGAAGTTTTTATTAATTTTTGCTTACGCATGTTGGGGGCCCCCGTGGGCCGGGGGCCCCGTATAATTGATACGGCGGTAGCTATGCCCCTGGTCTGGCAATACTGAGGTTATGAAACGTTGAGAAATTTTAGTCCCGCCTTCCGACCGATGCCAATAGTGTATGTGCCATATGGCACATTGTCTGCAGACTGCAACACACATAACAGTCTGATTTTCACTTGTCGATAGTCTCGCTTTTGCGTTATTTTGGTTTTACTTCTTTAGAGCTCATAAATCATTTCTTCATTCATTCACAAGTGCACGTGGCCTTTAAAAATCAGAGACGGCGTCACGAATATTTAATTTGATAAAACAAAAAGCATTTTATTAAGAAAAACCATTCTATTTAACATTAAAGAAGTTTTCTAAAGTTGTAATGAATTCAATTTAGTACTGGTTGTATGACACCGATAAAACCAGAAAATTAGGTTCATTTATATATAGTGATGTAAAATAATAATTTGCACTGATTTTTCTCTCGGAACTTGGCAGAAATGATTGACAATTAAAGAATCCCAAAAAAGGGGCTCTATTATTTTGCAAATAACTCAAAAACTATTAATACCAATGAAATTAAAAAAAAAAGTTTCTAAAGAGGAGGAAATTTTCGAAGAAAATGTCGACTCCTAGAACTGCATCTCTAATAATAATACTCTTCATTTAATGTTGGAAAAAGGGTCGCTGTGGTCGGCGCTGTATCGATAAAACTTAACCATTTTCATTTTTGCACCGAGGTCCTTGGTGTCATAACTACAGCGATAAAAAGTCCATAATTCTATTGAGTGAGAGAACCTTCTATCGTTGTTTAACAAAATCTTAATAATAAAAGAATACTTTTTACATTTTAGGTCGATTTGATATTAAAGCGTGTTTTTTTTAGTTTTCTTATCCTGATGACCCTGGTCAGGATATTAGGACAAAGTTATCAAGTTATTGTATTGTCATCGGTCCTTGATACGTGTGCAAAGATTGTAATGAATCGGACGTCTGGAAGTCGGTGAAAATTACGTTAAAATTTAATTCACATACATTTCATATTTCATAATCGATTCAAGTGAATGATATCTCGGTTACTATAATCGATTCAAGTGAATGATATCTCGGTTACCATAATCGAATGATCGATTATTCGGCCATAATCGAAATATTTCGATTATATCATTCATAATCGCCCAAGACTAGTTGAAAGATTCCGTCACATAGATACATTCATGGGAATCTAATAAAAGCGTGTTAAAAACACACAATTTACGTATAGGTCGTTTAATCAAATTAGAATTTGAAATTTTTTATAAGGTGTAAAATATCTGTAAAATTTCTTGGCTTGCGAGCTTGTACGCCGTGGTTCTAGGCTGCTCACAGGCAGGATTGCCAGGACGCCAAAGGTAAAAGCCAAACAGACCAGCCAGTTTGGCCGGACATTTGGGTAAAAAAGCCGGACACCCTACATTATTGAGGATTTTTTTCTTAGTATTAATAGGTACGACAAAAAAAAATTATGTAGAATCAAGCTTTTTTGATTATTACCGTAAATCTTGTTAAATTCTAATGAAAAATAAATAAAAAATAAATAAAACGCTCGTTTGCGAAATGTAAAAAACCTAAAAAACCGGACACCGTTTAATTTTGGCCGGACACGCAATCAAAAGGCCTAACCATGTCCTGCTTTATCCGGACGCCTGGCAACCCTACTCACAGGTAAGTGAACAATTTAGAAGGACGTTTCGTCCGCTACCACATCGCCTTTGATAATGTTTACTGCAGTTGTAGACGTAACGTCAGGTAGAATACCAATGGACCACGGCGTACAATCCCGGAAGCCAAGAAGATTTACAACGCCGTCCGTGAAATAGCAATATTTTTTTTAAATGCTATAGTTCCTCTTAGTTTACAAAATAATAGGGTATCACTGAAAATAAAAATAAAATAAATAAAAGATAAACTTTTCTTTATAACTGTTTCAATACATTTATTGAGTTATATATTATATTTACTTAACAATTGTTTAAACACTAACCTTTGTATATAATAAATCAATACTTTATCGTTTCACTAATAATTAATTTTTGTAATCTGTATAACAAATTTAAATTTTAAAGAAATGATAAAAAATAACAATTACTAGCCGAGGCTCCGCTTTTTCTATTTTACATAATATTATAATAATATAATTAGTTTTAGTTTGCTTGTTGGACAAGCTTACAATAATATTGAAACAATAATTGGCTCTTTGAGCTTATTTACGGCTTTTAGCCATATTATGTATTTTCCTTCTGAAAATTACTTTATTTAGACCGAATGTCAAAAAATAAAAATATTTTAATTATGTTCATAATGAATATTCGTAAAGTTCTAAGTTATTTTATATTAATCAATTTGGAGGGATTGGATTTCTATATTTTATCTAAACTAATTCATATTTAAGTAAAAATCTTCAAGAAAATAATAATAGATCAAAACGCAATAAGTGATTTAATAAATATAAAAATTAAAAAAAACAACAGGAATAAAAAAAAAATGTTGATTGATAATACTGGCATTTACGTTACATTATAATAATTATTATAATGCCAAATTAAAATATTTTAGAAACGACGTTGCTGAAAACTGATTCACTATTAATTTTATTCGATTTTTAATTTTACTTGTGATGCAGATGGCCCTATTGCCATTAATACTTACTTAATAACTTTTAATCCGTGAAAATGAAATGGCTCCTTTAATCCTTGTTTGTTTAATCCTCATCACATTGTGTCTGGCCCATGGGGATTAAGTCCCTGAAGCCAATGGGACGTTAAAAATAAGTAATATTACATAAGCGTTCATGAGGAATTTAAAATTATCATCGCTGTGGCTAACAAATAAATGAAGGCACTTGAAAAAAATTAATAATTATAATTATTACTTATTTTCAATTTTTTTTCAAGTGTCTTCATTTCTTTGCAAGTGTTAGCCATAGCGATTTTTTCGCGCTTGTTAAATAATTTCTGAGTGTTCCGCAATTTTGTTGAATAACGCCGTTTCTATTTATAAAGTAAATTGAGCGTTATAGTATTTTTTCTAATCTACTGTCCACAAATTCCAAAATATTAAATATTTTCACCATTTTACATATTATTAAAATAAATATATCTTAGAACTTTTCAATATTCGTAACTACATGAGTTCAATAATCGAGAATCTCACTCTCACTACAGACAATTGCGTATGATGTTGTCTCTATTTTGCGGTAAAATGAAGAGATTTCATTGGGAACAGTGTTGAAATTTAATTATTGAGATGTTAAGACAGAAAGCCTAGCATTTATGCACTGCTGGGATTACTCGCACGCCATCTGTAACAGCGGACCGAAACAGTTTCTCGTGCACACTGATACGAAAGTACGTACTTTAGACCGGCTATAAAGAAAAATAGTATACACCACCCAACTATACTGTATGAATTTGTGTATTTGAAAGATTCTAAAGATACATTGTCTCTGGTCTTTGGTGCCCGAAACAATTGTGTAACACCCAATAAA
The DNA here is from genome assembly GCA_034508555.1 of Venustoraphidia nigricollis. NCBI lineage: Eukaryota > Metazoa > Arthropoda > Insecta > Raphidioptera > Raphidiidae > Venustoraphidia > Venustoraphidia nigricollis. The sequence continues at coordinate 1,360,026 of JAVRKA010000008.1, forward strand.
AACAAATATATTATTTTAAACGAAATGAAAAGACTGGAATATAACCTCAAAATAAAGACATCACTAGTAATATCCGGGCTTACAAATAAACTGGCAAAATAACGATGCGACTAATTGTAACAATGAAACGAAATCTATTTGATGACTAGTGTAGCTTTGGTAAAATAGAAAACACCAAGTAGGCTGAGCATAAACAAAAGCGCATCACACGACACAAATTGTCACCAAAATCACATAAAAAAAAAACTCTTTGAACTTTTAAATTTGACACGCAGTGCTAAAAACTGTGTCTCTTAACTTTTAAAACGTTTGCTTCTTTGAATACAGATAGCAATCTTGTCAGCTTAGTTTAAAACCCGGCACTTTGAGCCAATAAAATAGCCGAGACTCTCAACAATTAGTGAACGTTGGTTCAGAGCTGGGCAATGCTGAGAATTTAGTGCTTGTTATACTGCTTTAACCACTTATATTTAATGCTTAAATAGTCCGAGAACTGTTAGACATTTTTGGGTAGGTATTTGAGGCACTGTGAAAATTTGTACAATACCTCTTTAGTAATATCCGAATACAAAAACACAGACCTGGCTTAAGGGAAGCGGGGCTTAACCGACCCCCGAAGTTTTAATCACCTGGTAGGTAGAATGTCACACCGAAACGGCCTGTTTTTTTGAATATATCTATTTTTAGTTACCAATATTATTCTGTTTAAATTTCAACGTGGCTCAAACATATTTTTAAAATTTTTCAAAAATATAATTTTGCAAACACCTGGCTAAGTTTTAGACCCGATTAAGAAATCTAGCTTTTTTATTTTTCAAGTCCCTAAATACTAAATTTCAAGGTATTAAAATTTCAAAATGCCTCAAGGACTTTTTATTGCGAAAAAATTTTGCTAAATTAAAAATTTGAGGGTCGGTTAAGCCCCGCTACCCTTCAGTCAGGTCTGCGTTTTTGTATTCGGATTTTACTAAAGAGTTATTGTACAAATTTTGACAGTGCCTCAAATACCTACCCAAAAATGTCTAACTGCTCTCCTACTAAGAGCACATATATACGATGCTTGCTGCTTAGAGCACTTTCATCAAGACTTGGCACTTATTAAGCATTATAAATTGCTTAATAAGCATTCAATCAGCTTATTAAATTCCTATTTCGTGTAATGTTGAATTAAGATCAATTTCTTGTTTGTTCAAGTCCAAACTTCCCAATCAATTAGAAATTTGGGTCATATTCAAAATTTAATATATCATAACTTAATGCTGGAAGTTAAGATTTAAGAAATTACTTTAAAATGCTTGATGCTTTAAAGCACTTCGGTAAGTGCTCAATGCTTTTAAGCGTTTTTCAAAATGAAAGTGCTTGTTGCTCGATGCTTTAAGTACTTGAGTAAGTGCTTGGTGCTTCAAGACTCATTCGATGCTTTGCCCGGCTCTGCGTTGGGTTACAATTCATTTACTAGATTAGTTCCTATAACACGAATTCAATTACAGCAAGACTACCTATATATTATTTATTATATAAATATTTATCTTATATCAATTTACATTTACCTTATTAAAGCTATATTTGTTAATTAATTATAGTTATGATATAATTATCTTATCATCTTTTTTGGTCTGCAACGTGATAAACACATATTATTTAATTAGCTTATATCACCTAAATTTAACATCTGTAATACTTTGGTTAGTGGAATTGTTTTGGCAACGATTATGATGATACTATATTTGTAACTCAAAAAAAAAATTAATAAGGTTGCAGTCGACATTTTCAGATTCCAAAATTTGAGACCGGATTATAAATAGAGAAACCGCGACGTATTCGGGACTTCTTAAAATTGTTACTACATATTAATTAGACATTGTATCGCATCCAAAATTATTACTATAATTCAATAATAAATCTCAGGTATTTGCATTAATAATACAAAACAATCGTGTCATTGTTAATCTTGCTACGTTTCGACTACTTTATTATCAGGCTCATAACTAATTAGTTATGACGAAGACTAAATAAAGTAGTCGAAACGTAGCAAGATTAACAATAACACGATTGTTTTGTATTAATAATCCAAATACCTGAGATTTATTATTGAATTATTACATATTAATGCTCTTCTGTTATTAAATCATTATGTTGCCTTAATACATTAATAGAGTATTTGCCATAATATGCACATAGCGAGACCTAGGGGTCGAACTAAAATTTCTCGACGTTTCATAACCTCCTGAAGAATAACTATTTTTGGAAATATGTGTGTAGCTGTGCATGGGAAATAACTTTCGAAATGACTTTAACGAAATTTGCCCCATATATTGGAATTCAGCACTACGCGTAGTCTATTTTAAATGGGCTCAATCGGGCCATTTCAAGGCTACTTTTTTGGGCAGAACATTGAAATTCCTGAACTGTCCGAGACTTCGCTTCGGGTACCATGTCGCGCAGTGCAGGAATTTCAGCTTTCTGCCCTTGCGAGTTAATATACCATTTACATAGAAAAAGTATTCATCAACTTCTTTGTAAAACAGGCAGATTTAATCAAAATGAAGGACCAGGAAACAAAAAGGCTTTCCGAAAATCATCAAAGGACGAAATATTCTTAAAATAACCCTTTGAATTTTTGCCGTATGTTTATCGACCACGCTGTATAAAACACTGCTTGTGAAGTTATTAGTAAATAAGATTAAAATTTCAAGCTTTAGATATAAAGCTTTCATAATGTAGGTACGTGTTAAGTTAATGTGAATTTATTTTGTAAGTTACAAACAAGTGATAATTAGACTATTTGTCAATTATGTTGACAACCTTGTTCTTTTCATGTTAAAAAATATATGAAAAGTTTGCGCAATTTAATAAAAAAAGTGAGTGCGTTTGGAGCTACACTTCTTTAGCGTGATTAAAAACTAAATTTTAATATAGGTACGTATGCAAAAAATTTGTTTTCTTCAAAAAGTTTCAGAATAATAATTATAAAATGTAAACCTCGAATATTTGGCTTTTATTTTTATATTAAATCCATTAAGTAATCAAAAATACGATATTATAAATTCCACTGGATGACATTTAAAGCGACTATTGGTTATGTAGTCAAAGGCTATAGTCGTCTAGTATATTATATAGTTTTCAAATGAAAGAAAGTGCATTGGTTTTGTCCATTTGTCATTTTAGTCTGAGCCTCTTATTGCCAACTTCATACTGTTGAATTTCCGTTAGCGCGGCCAACTTCATACTGTCGAATTTTCGTTAACTGTGCGCGCTCAACTTCCGTTGCCTGGTAAAATTTTACTTTCAACGTGCCAAAAGAAGTGTAGCTTCAAAAAATCTATTAAAGAAAATGTCATATTACGGTATTTTTTATTAATTCTTTTTAGATCTTTAGTCTTGTTAGATATTCTACATTTTACGTTTTCAAAAGAGATGCTATTTATCTAAAACTAAGGTTGCAAACTACAACACTGGATAAAACCCTACAAACATTACACATCCGGTGTAATCTGATAATGTCGACTGTACTAAATGTATCACTTGACATACCTAAAATGGCAAAGCTTTTAAAAAGGAGAAATTGAGTTAAGCACATAAGAAAAAAGAATTAAAGCTTTAAATAGACCGCGATTTAAAAAAATGCGCTTTTTCAAGCCAATAATTTCCATTGATTGTAAAAAATCACTTTCAAAATCCTTAAGCCTGGTGTCACTTTTGATTATCGGATTATAGGTTACCTACTGAAAATATGGTCAGTAAATATAAACTACTTTTAAATTAGAATCAAAAAGACTAATTTCTCATTTTAGTTCTGGTCGCTGTTGAAACTAATGCCGACTGTTCTAATTGCATTTCAGGGGATGTCCCTTTAGTCCTCAATTCCCCATTTATCCTTTATGTTAGGCTTAAATATGTTTAAGAAATAATAAAAAAGCGCGTTTTTTAATCACAGAATACATATTTATAAATTAAATAAAGACAATATGGCAAAATTTTAAACAAGTATATATACATTTTTAAATACATATTTTTAACAATATTTAATTTCAAAAATCTCATTAAAAATTTACAAAAAAAAAAAAAGAAATTTTCAAAAGTCAATTACATAAACAAAACTAATATTAATACTGTTATATATATGTCCTTTTGCCATCACAATTATGATTATCAATCTGTTTTTTAATCGATCACTTTTGAGTAATATCAAAAATATTGGACAAAACTTTTTAATGAAACAAAATTCTATTTAAGAATTAAGAAAATCAACGGGCATTAAAAACATAACATAATTTGAGTAATATTTTTCGAGTTCTATTTCAAAATTAAATTTATGAACACAGTGATCTGTTTTGATGGTTATCTCATCTTTGTGTCATTAAAAAAAAAAAATTAAAATAAAATAACTCATTTTTGTTACAAACATCCTAAAACTGATATTTTTCTGTAACTAGATCTCTTTTTATTATTACTATTTATAAACTTTTTTCACATTTTTTGTAAAATTTGTCATACGGAATTCTGGGACAACTGTTACGATATTTTAAAATCAAATTAAGTATATTCAAACAAATGGATCATTTCGCTTGCACTACACATTACAGAAGTGAAACTTACTTGCGCGAAATCTACAAACATATTACGAAAAATATTATAAATTTACAGAATTAATATTTATAATTTATTTTTCGTTGCCATGTTGCACTGTTGCAGTTTTCCGTCGCGTCTTTTTATCAGATTAATTCAACTGGTTCTACCGTGCGGAAAGGAGTTTCACTTCAAAATTTAATTGAATAATTTTTTTAAATCATCATCTTGATACCAAAATATAGTTATCTATTATTAGTGCAAAGCTAAAAATAAAATTCAACAATTGAATTTTTATTTTTTTTATCGTTTTTTTGTCAAATAAATATATCCATCGAACTTTTCAAAGATGAAAACAACAACGTAACGTACAATTATAAGCCATAACAATGAACCATCCAAAAATGATGAATAGTCCCTCTATAAAATTTCTGTGCAATTGACTTTGGGAATAATATAATATTGATTGATAAAATATTATATCTTTTGTATTTTAAGACCCTTTTTTCTGTCAAAGTTATTACACTCGTTTATTCTGTAAAATAATATAATACATATTTCTGGCGATTACCAGAAAAACTTTCTACCGTGGCTAAAATACAAATTTGTTTAGTTACTCGCTTTGATTGAACCGACTTGATTCAATCGACTTACTCTAAACTCGGACCTAAAAAAATTCTCCGATACTTCATATATCGGTTGAATTCGTAATCTCACGCTTATCGGATAAGCAGACAGTGACCTTAATGTGTACCTATTCACCTTGTCAAACGTTCATGGCATAGTACATTGGTTTTGTGCTTGGCTGCGATGGGTTCTGTGGCGTTGTAGGCGATACTATATTACAAGTGGTGGTTGGCGGTACGGATATCGAGTCCTGGGGCGAGACACTAGCCGCTCCTTCAGGAACACCTCGTTCGGACGTGAACCGCTGCTTGGTTGGCGACGGTGGCGCCGAATCACGCGGCTGCGAATACAAGCTTTCCGGTCTATATCCGTTCACGAGCTGATCATTGCTAGCACCATCGCTGGTTGGGTGTCTTACAGTCGAATAAGTACCGGCTTGTCTGTGCCAGACGGCGGCGTTATGCGGCAGAGTGCTTACCGACCCGATAGCCGGTCGATATCTTGCACTAGGAGGTGGATAGTAATTAGCTGAAGCAGCGACCGGCGTCTGTGTACCTCGTGCTGTCGCAAAAGGTCCTGTCAATTGAGGACTTTCACTTCGAGATGCCATCAGATGAACCTGTACCGGTTGTCCTGATGAATACGGTACGCGGATCATCTGCTTCTGGCTTATTTTCAATAAGGAGTTTGTGTTGCAAGGATAATTTGCGTGCGGTTCTTCTTTATGAGGAGGCGGTCTGTACGGCGGTTGAGGTGATTTGACCTTGGCGCCAGGTACTCTGCTGTAAGTGGCATGCTCACTCGATTGGTAATGAGCATTGGGTGACATGCAACCAGGCTGATAGCCTTCTATGTGATTGTACGGAATTAAAACCATAGTTTGATGATAATTTCGGGCGACTTCAAGCGGCGGAGGTGATTCTGGTCTGGATGTTCGTCTCACTGGAAGAGTTTGATATAAATCCGAACAACCACCACCGATTCGCATGACAGGTGGATGGATGTTGACGCTGTAATGTTGATTGCTGCAGCGTTGGTTCGTGCAGTTTTGGTAGAGGTTTTCTTCCATCAGTGATGTGGGCCGGTAGGGACCTCGGTATGCCCTATTGTCCGGTAAATATTGATAGGTGTGAGCGTAGGTACCGTACTTTTGTTGTTCTTGTTGCGACATTGGTGTTTGGGAGACATTTTGGTTTGGGAGCGAGTATTCGTTGTTACACTCTTCTTTAGTGTTAGTTCCGCGACTTGGCACTGTTTGAGTGACGCGTGATTTTTGATTATCCATTGTGCTTAGACTTGTTTCGGAATAATACGGCCATGACATTTGACTGTTCGGTCTTTGTTGAGTCGATCCGGGCGGGGGTTGCATTTGAGATTGGATTTGTTGGAGTATTTCTGTCGTTGATCCGAAGCGAGGTTTGATGCCTCGGACGCTAGGTCGTCTGTTAAACCCGTAATCGTCGTGTTCATCATCTTCCTCGTTGTTCGATGTTTCAGACTGATATCTGTAAAAGTAATACCAATGAGAAATACCTCTAAAAATATTTTGAACAAAACAGAGGACAGGTGTCGTGGGACACCCGGTAGGAACGATGTTCCTTTCACTATATACTATGTATTATTAAAAAAGAAAACAAATAAAAATTGAAAAATTTTGCATATATATTGTTCTAATTCTCATTCTGCAGTTCCTGGGCCCAATTTCCAACACCACAATTAGAATATTTTGTCCTTTTTGCTTGTTGTTTCTATCTTTTGATTTGGTTGTAGGAAATGGGAGTTGTCTGCGGACCGACGTAAACATTAAATTTTAACGTATATAGCGTCTTCCGGATATAGCGGCGGAATTATAGCGGTCCCTTCAATGTCGTTATAACCGAAATCGACTGTACGTATATAAAAATCTTCGAAATTTGTTAAAATATTAAAACCGTCAATATATAAAAGCGGAACCTGTAACTCATTGAAAAAGTTTTAATGTATTTTTATAAAATCATATATCATGTTCTCTTCGATAAACGGGATGACATAAAAGTGATTAATGGGGTATCTGCCAATATTCAGAACTGCAACATTGCGATAAGTAAATCGGTTTGTACCTACAAAACATTATCAGTTGTTTGTTTGCAATGTCATATCGTCACTGTGCTATATCATGAATCGGCGATAGAGTATAAATACAGTAAGACCTCGCTTAACGCTGTTTCAGTATTACGCGGTTTAAAAAAAAAGGTTTACTCACTATCACGTAAACTGTGAATCAGTTTCTACAAAATGATCCAAATGTTGATAGAAGTTCAAAGGCAAAACGAAGTCTCGTTAATACAATAACTTGCTATCAACAACAGTTTGCTGAACGAAACAGAAAAAGGCAAACGACATTAGAAAAACAAAATATGTCGAATGAGGAATCTTCCTCATCACAAACATATAACTTCTTACTCGAGCTTTCATTTGATTTCATGAATGTGTCATGAATAAAAATCGATATTAGCAATAAGTAAATCTATAATTAATGTTATAAAACAACAATAAATGTTACAAAATCAAACACAAAAAAAAAACTAACATATTTTCTTATTCTCGGTTCTGTTTTATTTATGCCTATTGTCTACGTATTAAGATGACCTCGTTTAGTGCTTATTGGAATGTATCTCCCGCGGTAAACGGGGTCTTACTATGTATATAAAAATGGTCATAGTACAAATTTTCACAGTGCCTCAAATACTTACCCAAAGTCTTGGGCTATAACCTATACAGTTAAATTCAAAATCAACAAACCTCTTTTTGATACGTTCAATGCGTCCTGCATCCTGTTGAACAAACATGGCGAGTTCATCTCCAGATTCTGACGCCGAAGGTGTCCCAGCAAGGACGTCTGGAGCGACTCGTTTGGGTTCTTCACCATCACCTTTAAGTACTGCATCAATGTCCTCCAAACTGTATTCAGTACCAACCGTACTAGCCACGGAGCCTCTATCACCGGCCTGATTAGTTAACTGATAATAGTATTCATCAGGCGCCGAAGTACCGCCAACACACGCCGTCAAAGGCGCCAGCGTCGACAAGAATTGCTTCCGTGCTTCATGCGTAACATTATACTTTGATACTGCGCATTGCGGTTCTATAAAATCCGGCGGATTCTTAACACTTCCGTTCCCTAAATCCGGCGCTGTTTGCGAATTCTGTTTGATATCGGTTTGAGTCTCGGCTTGAGCGTGCGACTTGTCCTGTTTTTTCGCAAACAGATCCGTAATTTTTTTATACGTGGAAGACATCGACGAATTGGAACTTGTAGTGGAAGACGACGAAGGTGAAAAACTATTTTTATCTTGATGGACGTTTCTACTGTACGTATTATGTATCGGTGGGTGTAAAGATTGTTGTGAAACTTCAGGAGACTTCCTGGCTTCTTCACCTGTGGGACTGACTCTTGGTGGTATGTCTTCGTTATCATTACCAGGAGGATCATCTACGTCACAAGTTAATTGTTTTATTCGTTCTACAAGTGAGTTGTCTTGTTTCGGTGGTAATTTTTTACTGCGCGGTTCGTATCTTATCAAAGAACGTCTAAGCGTGTTTCGTTCGATTGTTCTTCTAATCGAAGAATCTTCTCCGCTGTTACTGTCTATTAACTGCGACAGCTTCGACTTCTTTGCTTCCTCGAAAGCTTTCAATGACTCGGAAGTGACTAAATATTGTTGCACGGATTCGTCGCTCTCACTGCGTTCCACTAAAGCATTCGCGCAAGGAAACAATTGCCTGACGGCTGAATTAGGACGCAAACTATTATTCGAAATCAAAATGTGATTGCCGAGACGGAAAGTCAACGTCATTTCAGTCGTTTCGGGTGACGCCGAATTGTTACAATTCGAATCTGTGTTGTCGACTTGAAGATTGTCGTTCGAATCGCCACACTTTTCGTCGTTCAAATTTATTCGGTCCACTTCACCATCGCAACTAGTTTTCTTGGCCTCGTCGTCGTCGGAGTCACAGAAACGCACTGATCGCTTGTTGTTCGACGCGCTGTCTTCATCGCCACTGCTGGCTGCGTCGCTTTGAACCTGCGGACAAATCAGTAAGTGAGTTGTTGTTGAACGATTAACCACGCACTACACAAATATGGACGACTCGTTTGCCTTCAAAGTATGTTCAGAGATGAGTAAATAATGAATGTAGCAAAAATGGTCAATAAAGTTATTGTTTGCAAAAAGAAAACAACACGCTTATAAAGATTGTCAATTAAATGACTGTTAATATTCATGGGTATTTGGATTGACAAGACTGTTATTATTTAAAAACAATTCTTTAATATCTTTGTACGACGTTTCGTCTCTCTCGAGACTTCTTCAGGTACTCGATAACGAATTATTCAAAGTCAAAATCATAACATAAAGTATCAATCTAAGAGAATTTACATACGACTCTCTTAGATTGATACTTTATGTTATGATTTTGACTTTGAATAATTTGTTATCGAGTACCTGAAGAAGTCTCAAGAGAGACGAAACATCGTACAAAGATATTAAAGAATTGTTTTTAAATAATAACAGTCTTGTCAATCCAAATACCCATGAATATTAACAGTCATTTAGTAATATGGATATGAATAGAGTAAATCATTGTCAATTAATATTTTTTTTCACAGTTACTGCGTTTTTAGTTTCGTACGTCCGAAAAAAACGGAACCCTTATAGGATCACTCGTATGTCTGTCTGTCCGTCCCACACAAGGGCAGAAAGTTGAAATTCCTGCACTGTGCGACATGATACTCGAGGTGCAGTTCAGGAATTTCAATCTTCTGCTCGTGTGGTGTATACTATTTTTCTTTATACCCGGTCGAAACTGCGTTTATTATCAACATTTTTATTATTTTTTTGTTTGTTTAATTTTCAATTAATATCATATTATTCACCATTATATAAAAATAGGGTTGCATTTTTAAAATTTGGCAACCAGGACAAGACGCGTGGCTTGTAGAGCCCAGAACCCGGACATGTCAACAGGGTTTTTTAAACATAGTCAGTGTAATAAAAACAGTTGAAAATGTCATAAATCACCTTTTTATTTATTTTCAGACCTTAAAATTAAATTTAGTCATCTTTTATCATCATTTTAAATGTATCTAACAAAACAGAATCTTATTACAGTTTGTTACAAATTGTTTTAATAATTAGTTAGATTTTTTATTTTTAAATTTTTAAACCCGGACTACAAATGAAGCCCCGCCCGGACGCTCATCGGATGCCCTCTAAACTAGGACAAATCCGGGGAAACCCGGACGGATGGCAACCCTATATAAAAAGACTAATAACTACTAAGTGAGCAATTTTGAGGTTATACGCAATATAACAGCTGTTAGCTACTACTGGTTGGCGGCAGTTTCACGTATCAGTGTGCATGAGAAAATTAGTTCGTCCCGCTGTTACTTTCTTTCAGACCGCTGTTATAGATGGCGTGCTAGTAATTCCAGCAGAGCATAAATGCTAGACTTTCTGCCTTAAAAACGAAGCCGAAAGTACGTACTTTCGACCGGATATAAAGAAAATGAATTTTGTGATTGCAGTTCGAAATTTCTCGAGAGCAAATTTTACGATCTGAGGGATCACCTTAAAATTCTCAATTCTCAGCCATCTTATTACTTTTGTATTTAATACAGAATTGTGAAAATACTTTGATTTAATTTTTTGTTTTGATACATCACGTGTACATCTGTTTATACTACTATCTTGTCCGCTAAAAAAAAATTATTCGTTTTATCTTGTTATTACCATTAATTACATGGTGGATATTTGTATGTAGATTACATTTGTACATCAATATAAATTAAAACCAAACGTATGTCATGTGTTTTTTAAAACCTGTTACCAGTTCATTGGTACGATTTTAAATTAACTATATTATAATCGCCAACAGCGTTTTGCGTATTGCCATTAGGGCTAGAATTATATCGACAAATTTTCTGAAGGTATATTTCTTATGCCGCGTTAAAAATGAAATTTTAGTAGCTAACGAAAACTAGACGGTATGAAGTTGGCTGCTTTAACGAAAATCGACGGTATAAAGTTTGTCGCGCTAACGAATATTCGACAGTGCGAAATTGGCTGCGCTAACGAATTATTATTATATCGTAATAACTTGAAAAACATGTTACGAATAAATGCTAATGAAGATATACCAAATCAATTACAACTATTTAGTTTTTACCCAGCCCTAATTATTGAATAACAACAATACGTTCATCTGGATTAGGATTTAATGTGGTTGTAGGCGTTATAATTCGCAAATGATTAAATTTTATAGATTGGAACTTATTATATTTCCAATTTTATGAATTTATTTCAAGGGGTTATAAGTAATGAATTGCAAAAGTTATTTTTTATGATCGCTTTTTCGTTAACTAGCTGTTACCCGCGACTTCGTTTGCGTGGTATAGTAGATATATATTGTACCCGGCTAAATTATTTGATATAAAATGCATCCTCACGCAGTGTGTTCAAAAGACCGTCGAACATGTATTTCTTTTTTAACTTAAGTAATTTCAGAGATACAGCGTATTCTTTATGAAGGTTTCCATCGCCCTGTTCACGCCCATAAGGGTTATTTTTGGGGCAAAATGTAGCCTAGATCACTCCTGGCATAATCTTTAACCTGTCTGTGAAGTGCCATCACAATCGGCTTAGCCCGGACAGACAGAACAAACTGACTACTAACTGAAATTTCGCTCTAGGAATCTTTTAAGCTGTACAATTACAAAGTAAGTTACAATTTTATTTGTATTAATTGAACTAACTTCTGTAAAATTCATAAAAAAAGCAACTCTCGCAGTATGTAGACTTTATAGTCCATTGGCTATATTATATACAAACACATCAATCATTATTTCTGTAAAGAGTGCTGTACTGTGCAAAGTTTATTTATATGTATAAATTGATCAATATCCTATGGCAGTTTGATGCTCTATTTTCAAACATTTTGTATAGTATTATTATCTTACAAATTAAAGCGTTTTTCTGCCTTAACAAACTTTCCAAACTTTAAACTTCACTGAACCTACGAACACATTCCACTGTACTTTCATTTAACATATTATACCGGGTGTCTCAGAAATCGCGCACCCAATTGTTGGGATCGAAAGAGAAAAATATTCTGAGCCCAAAAATCCATGTGTGGAATTTTTTGACAACGTAGTTAATTAGTAATTAATTAATGAAAGTGACCAATCAGGAGCGCGCTACAGAAGAATAAAAAGTGACTGGGGAGGCAGTAGGGGACGCGAGAGTGAGACGCCAGAGGGCCTTGACAAGACAGATGCGAAAAGTGGAAAGCACTGGCGAGCGTTAATTAACTTATTTTATTCATTAAAAATTATTAGTGTAGTTTAAAAAAAAAAATTCGAAACTAGACTCAGACAAAAACTCTGGAAGGCTTTGATACAATAAATTTATTTATTAATTAACCAAAATAAGTCAGCCAACAACACTCTCTCGGTTCGTCTGAGTCCATCGGTTTTTTATTTTAATAATAATAATTTTAGTAATTAACTGAAATAAATCAGCCGACGACACTCTCTTCTGTAGCGCGCTCCTGATTGGTCACTTTCATTAATTAATTACTAGTTAACTACGTTATCAAAAAATTCCAAACATGGATTTTTGGGCTCAGCATATTTTTCTCTTTCGATCCCAACAATTGGGTGCGCGATTTCTGAGACACCCGGTATAGTAGTGCACTATAGTAACAGTGTACAGGTATTCTGTGTTTAGAATTCCCTCATCACTTCCAGAATTAACGGATAGAACTCTCTAAAGGCGAGCACAACTGAGTGTAAATTCCATTAAACAAGTGCATATATCACTATGTTCGTCTACCTTAAATATACCGAACGTTCGACAACAAATGAAACAGCCTAATCACGCATTTTCAACCGGTTTCAAATGTTGGAAGAATTTATATAAGCATTCTATTTGTGAAAAATAATGGTTAAGGCTGTCGGAACGCTCTGAATTTAAGTCAAAAATAGAGCTTCGGCTGTCAACTGATTGTAGACTTATTCGTCAACATTCTGCAAAAATTCTTTCTCTGTAAGGAAGATAAAGGACAAATCTAGGTCTCTAATGGACTACTTTTGTAATTTATGTACGATTTACTAGAAAAAAGTTGGCATTAATTGTGCCAAAAAAACACACGTTTTCAATGTCACACTACGACCTTATTCGTACTTATTTCACAAAACTGTTCCATCACAAACCTAAAGTGACTTTTCCTTTTTAGGAAAAGTTTTTTAAATCTTCAAAATATTTCCAAAAATTAGAGTAATCAGTTGACAGCGGCACCCTTGCAAGAACATTTTGTAGCCTCGTAGTTGGCACCAGCCAAAAATTGAAACGTGCGGATGATTTGAGCGAAACAGAACTAAAGAAAGTCCCACCCACAATATGTCTTTTGCCTACCTCGCCCCTTACCGCTGGGTCTCAGCACAAACAAAATTCAGAGCGTTCCGACAGCCTTAATAATTAAGTCGCCAACGGAATATGTTCTGAACTGATTAATTATTTAAATTTTAACAGTACACGTTGCTTCATTTGTGATAAACGGATATCCTATATAATATTCTTTACAATATAAATACAGTAAGACCCGACTTAACGTTCCAATAAATTCCTGCGCTATACGAAACAGCGTTAAACGAGGTCATCTTAATACGTAGATAATAGACATAAGTGAAACAGAACCGAGAATAAGAAAATTTGCTGATTTTTTTTTGTATAATTTTGTAACATTTATTGTTGAATATTTTTTGTATCACATTAATTATAGATTTATAAATTGCTAATGTCGATTTATTTTCGTAAAACATTTATGAAAATCAAATAAAAGTCCGAGTAAGAAGTTATGTTTGTGATGAAGAAGATTTCTCATTTGGTATACCTATTTAGTTTTTTGTGAAGAAGTCATCTAATGTCGTCTGCCTTTTTCTGTTTCGTTCAGCAAGCTGTTGTCAATAGCAAGATATTGCATCAATGACACTTCGTCTTGCCTTTGAACTTCTATCAACATTTGAATCATTTTGCATAAACTGATCCATAATTTACGTTATAGTGACTAAACTTTTTTTTTAGAAACAGCGTTAAGCGAGGTGTTACTTTATATTGATTTAAAATTTAGAACAATCACTAAAGCAGTGAACTACCTTAGCTACAGTGTAAATGAAATGAACTACCACTGGTTTCAATTTATTTCTCTAACGGTTTGGAAAGTAGAATAGGCTGCCAAACCATAGGAAACTTTATAACAGTGCGGCTTTAGTACATTGCACTCCGGTTAGAATTTATTGCTGATTGTAGTAGATTTGCGTTAGACGAGCATACGTTTAAATTACGTTTACAACAAGAACTAAATTTATTTTGAGCCTAGACAAACGCTATTAAGTTCAAAACGTTAAAACGAAAATCCTGAACTATACTATATAACAGGGGTGCTGATTTTGCAGCGTAAAAATGTAAAGTACCTATTTACGAAAACAACATGCCTTAAATTCAACTTGCATCCGTCAGTGAATATTTAATTGATAGTTCAAGAGTTTTATATTTATATTACTATTTAAGACTTTCAGAACGCTCTGAATTTAAGCCACATAATGAGGCTAAAAATGCTACTCTAAATTTTGGAAATATTTTGATGATTTAAAAAACTTTTCCGAAAAAAGAAGAGTCACTTTAGGTTTGTGATGGAACAATTTTGTGAAATAAGTACGAATAAGGTCGTAGTGTGACATTGAAAACATGTATTTTTTGGCACAATTAATGGCAACTTTTTTCTAGTAAGTCGTACATAAACTACAAAAGTAGTTCTTTAGAAACCTTGATTTGTTCTTTGGCTTCCTTATAGAGAAAGCATTTTTGCAAAATATTGACGAATAAGTCTACAATCAGCTATCAGCCGAAGCCCTATTTTTGGCTTACATTCAGAGTGTTCCGACAGCCTTAATGAGCAGAATTTTCGTGAAAATATTAGAGTTCCGTATTGATTAAAGTTATTTCAGATATTTAATAGTATTTTTTTATGAAAATTGTAATTTATTATTTACTGAGCTGAGATATAATATGAACTTATTTGTTACGGGCGCAGTCTCCCCTAATATCTGATCGTCCTAGGCCCGAGCCTAGTCCGCCTCTGATTGCAGAATTATTTCCTTGATTATCGTAAAACTTTTGGTATAAACTTTAACTATTCAATAGTTTTTCATCCTGGAAACGTCTTTACCGGGAAGAAAAAACAGCAACTGAAAATATTATACGTTGATAATATATTAGAGCTACAATAACAGTTTCAGCTATATGAGAAACAATTTGTGAAAATGGCGAACAAGAATGTTAGCTTTTTCTTTTCATCTACTGGAGTAAACATTACATATATCTTGATGTTGATTCCACAAAAAATTCGCAGAGATAACATTATTATAGAACCTCAGAAACCTACATAAACGCAAATTTCATTATTAAAATTGGTAAACAATTTTTCGCTTAAAAAGTAAATCTTTGTCGCAACAAAAACATGTTATTACACGAATTAAAATATTGCTTGCAATTTGTAAAATTATTTGGATAATAAAATATTAGAAAAAAAACTTTTATAAAGACAAGCTTTTATTGCGGGATAAAGGATAAAAAAATTTTTAATAATTTAAGCTCATAATTATAAAAGCGTGGGCCGTGACCATCATAAAGCTTACAACCGACGCTTTTTTAATTATGAACTGAAATTATTAAAAATTATATCATTAGGTATATATTATCTAGTAGGCTGATCCATTTTAATCTATATGGGATATTCTTGAGACAGGGCAACAATTTCGGGAAAAAAGTTTCAGACAAAAGTTGTTCAGCTTGAAGGGGGAATCCCCCACTCCCGTGGGGGGGTTCTTTTTATGTTTAATCGATGACCCTTCCCAAACCAAACAACTTTTACCTCTTGTAATTTTCTGCGCAACGTCGCAGTTTAGGCATAAAAATTTAATTGTGTTTCTGCAAATCGATTTTTGACGTGCATTTTAGGGATTGAGGGAGGCATCGGATAAAAAAATGTTTCAGACAAATGTTGCGAATTTTTTATCAAGAAATCATAATTGGTGATAAAAAATAGGTATTCCTATTAAAAATGTCAAAGTCACCCTCATCCCTGCGCAGTGCTGGGGGTGGTACTTGTCTTCAAACGATGTCCCCCTTCAAACTGAGCAACTTTTGTCTGAAACTTTTTTCCAGAAGTTGTTGCCCTGTCTCAAAAGTTTCCCATATAGATTAAACTGGATCACCTTTATATTAATTTAAATAATGTTTCTGTAATATATCTTATTCTAACCATTATATCGCATCCAAAATTATTATTATAATTCAATAATAAATCTCAGATATTTGGATTAATAATAATAAAACGAAGACTAAATAAAGTAGTCGAAACGTAGCAAGATTAACAATAACACGATTGTTTTGTATTATTAATCCAAATACCTGAGATTTATTATTGAATTATATTCTATTCTATTCTATTTATTGGATTCAGCCGTTACGAATGTTATAGATTTTAATTTAATAAAACGCAACGACACTTTTTAAGTGTAAATTAATAAAACTCACTTCAGAATCGTGTCAAATAGTTTTTTTGTGATATCATATTTAAGTTGAATTCTTTAATAAAATCTGATTGCATAATGCATTGACTGTGCTCAGAATTGTACAATTTCGTTTGTATCTGTCCGAAATAGACACGTTTTGTTCAATACTCTGTTGGCGTTACATTAGTAGTGTCTTAATATTGTGTCGCTTGTAAATTATAAAAACAATTAATTTTTGTGATAAATAGTTTCGGTGTTTGTTGTAGATATAAAAATATATTTTCGGGAAATGTAAAAAGCGAGTGTTTATTATTTTTTTAAAACATTTAAAAGTATTCGACAGCTTGGGTAAGATTGATTTTGACATTTTAGAATTACGTATCTATATATTTTGATATTTGGTAACGTGGTGGCATATTGTTTAAAATGAAATTGTTTAAACAGTGTAAATAATAATGTAAGTTTCAATTCTTTTTACATTATTTGTTTAAATACGAACTTAAAAGATCATATGACTTTTCATGATAAAGCTAATATTTTAGAAGATATTAATTTTTATTGGTAAATTCGTGTCCATAATTTAATTAAGTTTGAATCTTAGGGAATTGGACAGTAATATATAATAATAATAGTATTTTGTTGTTTGTTTTTTCAATTATAGTTGCTGAAGAAGTTGTAATAAACAACGAAACGTTCAACTAATTCAAAAATAATTCTTTTTATTACTGTCCAATTCCCTAAGATTCAAACTTATATTAATTTTTTTTTGTTCAAAAAATCGCGAATTTGACTAATTTGTAACCATTTAAAAATTCACAAAAATATACGATGCGACCCGACGGTGATACTGTTTGAAAATATTTTTTTTCTAATATAGCATTGTAACTGTAGCAATCTAGAGCTATCCTATTGTTATTAGAAAGAGTTTTGACCATTTTTTGTTTGAAATCGATCAAAAAAATTGTTTGATTGAATTTTTTTTCTTATTATAAATTATTTTAAACAATATCAAATCGGGTTACCGCCTGGTAACATGGGTTTTCATAATCAGTACGATCTCCTCAACTGATTCCAGGGAAAAAAGTGAATTAGAAACGGCAACGCCTTTACTGTTTTTTTACGAAAATAATGAAATACAAATTAACAGCAAATGTCTCATTTGTTTCATGAATCTGCTTTGGTGAGCTTTTTTAAATTTTTCTATAATGTTGAGTTTCAAGCCAATAGAGATTGAATAAAAGAACTTTTTTAATTATCTTCAGCCTTTTTTCAACAAAACGGAGGGACAAGCCACCGTCTTCTGTTCCAAAAACCTTTTTAAAGATTTAATTTTTTTATCGCCATTTTCTTGCAACGAATGAGTTTCATTAATAAATAATTTTTGCATTCATTCTTACAAATTAGCTTATTACTTTTTTTTATAACTTTTGTTTTGATAAATTTTGTTTATTTCCAATGTAACATGTTCTATTTTGGTAGTCCATTTTTTAGTGTATTTGCCATATGGCAACATACACTATTGGCGTCGGTCGGATGGCGGGACCTAGGGGTCGGACCAAAATTTCTCGACGTTTCATAACCTCCTAAACACTTTGGCACCATTTTTAAAAATGTTTATATATATATGTATATATATATGTATATATATATGTATATATATATGTATATATATATGTATATATATATATATATATATATATATATATATATATATATATATATATATTTATGTACGGGCAATAACTTTCGAAGGAGTTAATTCATTTTAACGAAATTTGGCACACATGTTGGAATCCATCACCGCACGAAGCCTATTTAAAATGGGCCCAATCGGGTCATTTTAAGGGTGGTTTTTAGGGGATGAAAAAAATTTTTGGGTCCAAAAGTACCTAAAAAATTCTCAGAATAGTTCCAAAATTGAAATTTAACCCTTTAATAGCAATTAAAAAGTGTTCCTAAAATTTCAATAAAATCGGCCCGACAGGACCGGATTTACAAATTTTCTGAAAACACTAGTTTGCAGATAGTGAGTTATTTCCTTAAAGGTGTTTTTAATTTTGGTGTAGACGTTCGATCGACAATAATGATGTGGTTAAAAAAAAATGTAATTTTAAGGGGTGTATTAAGGAGTTAATTTTTTTATTTTGCCCAACAATCACCTTAAGTTCACATAATAAAGCCACAAGGCCTGTATTAGCAAATACACTATATTGTCGGCAGGGTTTTGGCACTGCGACCCGGGTTTTTTTTTTAAATTACGATAAAAACGACACTCTGAAATTTAGATTTAAGGCTGAAAGTCGTATCAGACACCCAGTATAAATGTAAATCAGATCAGTTTTTTTATTCGTAAGCTCAAGTTAGATACGTCGTTTATCATAAACAAAGCGGTCGTCGCATTTTCCACATATGAATCGCATGCGCCAGTTCCCTGTGGGCCCGAAAAAAATCCCGATCTCACAATGTAGGTTTTTGGTATTATTTTGTATAATCTCCCCCAAATACAATTTGCAGTTGTCCCGAGGGCGCAGGGGATAAAATTGATTATAATATAAGCCACAGAACAGATTTCGATAAAATTTGAAAACAAGATATATTGCATCTTAAAGAAAAACACATGCTACATTTTGTCTCAAAACAAAAACTTAAAAGGGGTGAAATAGGGGATGAATGTCACTGAGAGGTCATCACTATATCTCCGGAACTATTAGACCCACAGACTTGAAATTTGGCAGACGTTTGACGTTTCTGTTGTTGAGTAGAGCTCCAAAATCGTCTTCTAAGTGGAGTGGAAGTTCAGAAGTGTTAATAATTAACAAATTCTAATTTTTAAAATACACTTTCTATGGACTGGAAGAACTGCTGTTGTTGTTGCCGTGTTCCCAGTGCCGGATTAAGCCAGCGCGGGGCCTGTAGCAAATTCTGTCAAGGGGCCCTTGGTTTGCTTTAGGTTCTCAAGTTTAGGGTATTAAATAAAACAAAACTGTTACAAATAAACTTTTCTGGATTTAATATGGGCAAATTTAGAGATAACACTTTCAATATCGACTTCCTTAAGCAAATCATGCTCTATATTCAACAAAGTGAGATGATTACGACGTTCTTGGCCCATCGTGTTCCTTAATTCATTTTTAATACGTTTTAATGTTGAAAAAGAACGTTCGCCACGGCAGTTAGTGATCATGAGAGACAAGTAAATGCGCAAGGCAATTTCTAAGTTTGGGAAACACGATTCTAAAGAATTATTTAATAAAAGTTTATAAAATTGCTGTTCCAGAGGCTCCTGTTTCTTGCTGTCAATAACAGTAGAAATGTGGATGCTAGTTTAAATATACCGATTATAATTAAACGAAAGAACATTAACGTTAAAAAGTTCGTAAAATACCTACTTATTTTTACGATTTAACGTGACGAAATCGAGTTTTAGATTTTCAAGTGGAAGTGAGGCATAGCCAAGCGCTTCGCGTTTAAGGCATGCAAGATATTTTACGCTCCTATCTAAATTAATATTTTTTTATTACGGTCAGACAGGCGTTGGAGCGCGGGGCCCCCAAATTCGCGGGGCCCGTAGCATTTGCTACGTGGCTAATCCGGCACTGCGTGTTCCATGAAAATCGCGGACGGAGCCGCGGGGAGCGGCTAGTCAAAAATAATGCCATTCATCCATAATTTCTCATGTCCGGACATGCTCCCTCGTTTTCTAACCCTTGTTCGTCTCATCAGCGCATAGTGTTTGCCTGTTCGTTTCATGTTCATTAAAATAAGGAAATATCTTTCGCAACCACTTTCATTTAATGACTTCATTTATAGTCAGCTGTACTGTGGCGCCGCAACCGGCGCGTAGCAACACTTTATATCTTCAAGCTCTTTATCTTGTTAATGCAGATCAACGCACCTAACTCACTAAACTCATTATTGCAACGCATAAAGACAGTAGTTTGACAGTTTAACCCTTCGAGAATGTGACAGGGTTTTCTCAGATACTATTTAAAACATCGATATTGTAATAAGCTTTTATTTAGTTCCAACTGTCCTGGTGTCTGTCTGTCTGTAATCGAATCTCGCAAGTTAAATTTGACCAGCGTTGCCAGATTTTTTTTTTGCCAAGTCGGGATTTTGGAACTTTTTGAGTGAAAAATGCGGGATTCTTTCGTCGAAAGTGGGACATAGTAAAAAAACGTATATAATCGAAAGTTTTTAAATATTTATCTTTTTATTTGAGTTCAAATTACGTTTACGTGACAATAGATAGCAAAAATAGCCATAGAAAATGTATTTTAATAAAAATATGATATTTTAAATCAGATTTACCCTATCATTAAATAGTTGAGTCTTATTCGTCTTCTGAATAAAAAAAATAAAAAAAAACAAATCAAAATCAAAAAAGTTTTATTCATTAGAAAAATATGGCGTTTCAAACTATAGTCTAAGGAGTGAGTGTTACAAATTGCAACTTACAATAAGAGAATATAATTATTTACGCATGGTCGAATTATCCCCGAAAAGCGGTACTGAGTCTGTCCCGCCCGGGACATTTAATTTTGATTTAAAAATCGGGACGTCTGGCAACGCTGAATTTGATCCACTTTTTGGTTTCCGATTGAGTTGAAATTTGGAACACACCTTTGGTTCTGATGACAATACAATATTATAGTATACTGAATATTATGGGAGATTCAATATGGCTGCCGCCACAAAATGGCGATTTACCTTCTTTTTTACAACCCCCTCCATATGGGTATCAAATGAAATGACAAGTAGAATCCAATCAGCAGTGTTTCATTCTAAATCCAAAATGATGGCCGACACAATATAAGAAATCATCTATTTCTGTACAACCCCCTTGATCAAATGAGAGAGGATGACAAGTAGAATATAGTAAACTGTGTGACATTATTTAAAATCTAATATGGCGGCCAAAAGATGTAAGTAAAAATTTGGAAATAAAATATTAGATAAAAAACTTTTATAAAGACAAGCTTTCATTGCAGTGTATACTAAAAAGGATAAACATATTTTTTAGTGTATTTGCCATAAGGCAACATACACTATTGGCGTCGGTCGGATGGCGGGACCTAGGGGTCGGACCAAAATTTCTCGACGTTTCATAACCTCCTAAACACTTTGGCACCATTTTTAAAAATGTTTATATATATATGTATATATATATTTATATATATATATATATATATGCGTATATATATATATATATATATATATATATATATATATATATATATATATATATGTGTGCGGGCAATAACTTTCGAAAGAGTTAATTGATTTTAACGAAATTTGGCCCACGTGTTGAAGTCCATCACCGCAAGAAGCCTATTTAAAATGGGCGTAATCGGGCTATTTTAAGGGTAGTTTTTAGGGGTTGAAAAACGTTTTTGGGCCCCAAAATACCGAAAAAATTCCCCGAATCGTTTCAAAATTGACATTTAACCTTCCAGTAGTAATTAAAAAATGTCCCTAAAATTTTAAAAAAATGGCCCGACAGGACCGGACTTAAAAATTTTATGAAAACACTACTTTGCAGATAGTGAATTATTTACTGAAAGTTGTATATAATTTGGTATAGAGGTTCGATTGATAATAATATTGCAATTAAGAAAAAAAAATGTTATTTTAAGGGGTGTATTAAGAAGTCAAATTTTTTATTTTGCCAAAAAACCAACTTAAGTTCGCATAATAAAGCCACACTGCCTGTATTATCAAATACACTATATTGTCGGCAGGGTTTTGACACTGCGACCCGGGTTTTTTAATAATTTAAGCTCATAATTATAAAAGCGTGGGTTGTAAACTCTATGATAGTCTTGCAGTCTTGGTCTTAGTCTTGCGCTTCCGCAAGACCGATTTTGCTCTTCACTAGTGCAAACTTGAGACTAGTACTTCAGCTTGCAGACTACATGTCAAAATCGTAAGTAACTAAGTACAAGTTGTCGCCACAAACAATGCGTAATTAAAATATATGCTTGCAATCAGGAATACAGTTCCATTGCAAAATTAAACTGATTCTGTTTCTTGTTGTTGTAAAGACTTAAAATACGATGCCTCTAACAGATCTTGTATTTCATTAAAGAGTCAGACATCCACACAAATAATACAATTATTGGGATAATAGAGTTGCACAAGTCAAGCATTGCGCATTATTCAGTTAAGCATTTTTGAGTACGTATTTGAGACACTGTGAAAATTTGTACAATAACTGTTTAGTCATGTCTGAATACAAAAACACAGACAGGGCTGAAGAGTAGCGGGGTTTAACCGACTTAATCGATTTTTAAATTTTTGTGCAACAAAAACTCCTTGACGCATTTTGAAATTTTAATATCTTGAAAGTATTTAAGGATTTACTGTTATAACATTAATTTACTAAAATTTATTGATTATTTAATTCTAAAAACAACTGAACCACGTATAGTCATTGGGAATATATTATACTAGCTGCCCAGTCCGGCTTCGCCCGGGTATAGATGTAATATATAGGATATAAAAGATGAGAATCATTATCATTGAATTCTCAACGTGTATTGAATTTGCGCGAATTCAATCGCTAAAAATCTTATTTCCCAAAAAGAAATTTAAAAAATTCTGTTGATCCGATCGCTACCAAACTTCAGAAGATCACCCGCTGGGCTAATCTAAAGATTGTCTGAAAATTTCATCAAAAATGGTGTACCCGTTTGGAGTCCATAGATTACATATACATCGTCTTTTATCTATATATATTATTAAAATGTAAAAAGTGGTTATTGTGACATAACGATAATAGTTGGACATATAGTATCGCGCAGTTTTTTGTAGTTATTGATATGTTCTTTAATATTGTAGAACATACTTTTGTTCTATCATCAATAGTTTCCGCAGCGCATGCGACGAAAGATGTTTTATGGCATTTTTTTTACACCTTGGGTTACGTTACTAAAGTTTTAGTAAGGATCCCTAATATTTTCTAGCAATAAATATAGCCTATGTTACTCAGGGTGAATGTAGCATTCTAATGGGGAAATAATTTTTTACATCGGCACAATAGTTTTTGAGTTTATTCATTACAAACATACACACACACAAAAATACAAATCTTTCCTCTTTATAATATTAGTGTAGATATGCGTACAAAATTTCAAATCGATCGATATGTCCACCATGTTGGTTTTAGAATGATGTCACTTATAATAATTTATTCTATTATATTTGTCAAGAATATTGCTTTCATTTTAAAATTCAATTTGCGTAAGATCTAAAAATAAGTATAGAGCGAAAACTTTGACACAAAAAGGAAATTGTAAAAAATTAATTATCATTTTATCTATTATCAAAGCACGACACTGAACATTTTCCAAGAATATTAATTTTCTCTTTTTACCTAATTTAATTAAAACACAAACATGAAACGAAAACGAACAAAAAGTGCTCAGACACAAAGTAAAAAGAATTATTTATTTTTAATTTTCTCTACCTTCGGCATCCAAAATATGTAAAATAAAACATTGTAACGGTTCCATGGTGCTATTCTCTATGGTCAATGTAAATTTTTAATCACTTCCTAGCATCACGTAAGTTAAAAAAAGGCCCTGGTAGTCGTGGAACTATCGGTTGACATGGCATCAATCTAATCTTTCTAATTTGGCTTTCAAAATTAACCACCAAATTCATAATTTCTTTATTTACGCTATACGTCCGTGATTGGGTCATCTAACTCTACATATAATAATAATAATAATAATAATATTTATTGTTACTCCAATTTTACATGTGATTTATACATGTTGTTTGGTTACAAACGTCCATTAGAAGAAAACAGATTACATATTTAAATTACATAAAGTCATTTTTATATGGCACAGTTTCCACCAGAAATTTTTTTAGGCCATTTTTGAAACCATTTATATTTTTTATTTCTTTTAAATGATAAGGCAATTTCTCATAAAGTTTATTTCCTTTATAGATAGGGTATTTTTCATAAAAAGATGTTCTATGTTTCATCGCCAATTTGTTGTGTCTTGTATTATAATTTTTTGTATTTATATTGTTTAAAAATAATAAGTTCGATGCAAAGAGAAAAGTTAAAAGTTCATAAATGTAAATTCCCCAAAAAGTTAATATTTTTTCTTCTGCGAATATTTCTTTGCAGCTTTCTCTTGGTTTGATGTTAAAAATTAATCTTAATATTCTTTTCTGAGCTATAAAAACTCTGGAGCTATTTTTGCTACTAGCCCAAAAAATAATACCGTATTTTACTGTAGAATACCCGAGCGAATAATATACGCTCATTAGTGATTGATTATCCAACTTTCTTTTTAAAATTTTGATTTGAAAATGCAGCGAGTTTAGTTTCTTACATACAGAATCTGCATGTTGATCCCATTTTAGTGTGTTATCTATTTGCAAACCTAAAAAGTTTTGTTTCGTTTTGTTCCTCGATGACCGTATTATTAACAGTAAAATACATATTATTTGATGGGCTAGAACTTTTTAACCGAAACCGTAAGATTGCTGTTTCATCAATGTTGATGACCAAATAATTTTTTTTACACCAATTTAGGAAGTCTTGGAAGACTCGTTCCACTTTACAATTTCATTTATGACATACCAAATTTTTCGTCCAGTACATTCGTAGACAATAAGTTGTGACAGGCAGACATTAGAATGAGCCTATAAGGATTCCGTCTTTTCATCGGATGTACGGACCCCTAAAAGCCAATTCAGACTAGCCGTTCTCGGTTACGATTCACCGGTCCGGTTCGGTTTTCGATTAATCTAGGTTGCTCACACTATCCCGATTCGGTTCTACGATTATTCTCGGTGCGCATGCGCAATTTCGAAATATGATTTGACGTTTAATGTGTAGTTAAACGTCAACAAAAACAGCTGGCTAGTCACGTGACTCCAGCAAGCGTTCTCATTGGCTACGGTTGCGAACGGTCCGGTTGAAATTAGAGCTGAACCTAAACGCTCGAACCGAACGGCAATCGGGAACGACTACGCCCTGATTGGTCGAGCTCCCAACCGGACCGGTGAATCGTAACCGAGAACGGCTAGTCTGAATTGGCTTTAACAAAGCCTGGTAAACTAGAAGTAGCTGTATAGCGAAAACACATACATATTACATACACAAATAGGAAACAAAATGAAAGTTGGATCTCATCCCTATGGAATTGTTGCGTCTTTGTTTATTCTTGTAGTTTTAGTTTAGCAAGTAGAATCTCCAGGGAGATGTCAAGTCACTTTCTTAACAAATCCACACTGGAGTATTCTTACCAATTTCCCCTTTTCAGTAACTAACACACTGAACGGAATATTTATAACTTTTCTCAATCGATGCGGAAATTGTTAAAATAAGGTAAACATTATTTTTGAATTATGTATTTCCATAAACTCTACGGGGAGCAATTCACGATGGAACTCTCGACGGACTTAATTGATTTAAACGAAATTTGGTCCACATGTTGGAATCTATCACCGCACGAAGCTTATTTAAAATGGGTCTAATCGGACCATTTTAAGGGGAACAAAACTTAATGTTAATCTCAACAAAAAGGTATGTCCCCATGTATGATAGGACGAATGTATTGAATTGTCATATTACCAAATACAATATTTTGTCAGCACGTTTTTGCAATGCGAGCCGTGACGTCACAAGACTCTTAAACGTAGCTACGAAGTGAATGTGGATACAAATGATAATGTGATGTAAGTTTGCATTTGAATTTAACACGCGAGTGAAAATTTACATAGTCGGTTATGTAGTTAGGAAAACTTAAACAGTCTGTCTTACTTTAATAAACGTTATGTAATCTGACATGCATGATGTAAAACGTGCTCATCTCACATTCTGAAAGTTACGTAATATGTGTTAGATCATTTACGATTCTATTTTTAGGATTCCATAGTTACTAAGAGTCCTTATACATATATACTGGTCTGTCCATGATGGACAGTCCATCTGTGTTATACAGGTGTCCTAGACATGTTTTCCGAGACCTGTTTTTATGGATAATCCCACCAAAGCGCATGTATTCGTAAATGGGATAATATTCTCTACAATATAGCAGTAAACTATCCATTTTTATATACGAGGGTTGATCAATAAGTACTCATGTTTGACGACAGATGTCGTTGACGAGTGAAATTGACTTTATCATCGTGTACTACTGACTTTTAAACGACCTCGTGCTGAGTTGTAGATAAATTCATATAGGTTAGGTTATTTTTGACAGCCAGTTGTATCATTAGTGTTTTGTACCTTTCGACAAAATGGAAAAAAGAGCAATATCGATCCGTAAGTCGTTTTTTAAAAATAATAAAACCGGAGTCGGATGCTGTCTATGGGGACCCTTCACAGTGAGATACTCGTATAAAAAACGAATTACGGATCGATACTGCTCTTTTTGTCATTTTGTCGAAAAATACAAAACACGAATCGCGCGGGTAGTGGCTAGTTTCTGTATAAACCAGAAAGTAAACATTCAACTTTTTTTCTCCTTCAATAGAATAATATTTTATTATACTTTTAGAGTTAAAAAAACGGCAAATTGGCATTTTTGTTAATTCTTAATAATTAATA
Organism: Venustoraphidia nigricollis; assembly: GCA_034508555.1. Classification (NCBI taxonomy): domain Eukaryota; kingdom Metazoa; phylum Arthropoda; class Insecta; order Raphidioptera; family Raphidiidae; genus Venustoraphidia; species Venustoraphidia nigricollis. The sequence goes on from JAVRKA010000008.1 coordinate 1,387,412, forward strand.
AAATAAAAATATCAATTTTACGAAAAAAGTTTTGAACATTTCTTGTTACAAATCGATCAAAAAATATAAAAAAAAATTGTTTGATTGAAATTTGTTCTCTTCTTGTTATAAAAAAGATTGTTTTAAACAATATCAGACCAGATTACCGCCTCGTAACATGGCTTTTCATCATCAGTACGGTTTCTAGGACTGATTCCAGAAAAAAAATTGAATGCGAATTTAATTCGGAACGGCAACGCCGATTCCTCTTAGTCTAAAAGACCAAACATAATAAAATTTTCGAGATAAACCTTTACATGTAATACAACGCATGCCTAACTCGATATTATAGTATCAAGTGTAATTAGTAAAGTTTAATTACGTTAATTTTACAGTGGAACAGTGTTTTTTAATTATCCGGTTGAAAAGAGATTAAGAAGCTTTATCAAAAGAGTTAAAAAGAACGTATATATATGTTACTATTGAAGAAAAAAAGGTTAAATGTTGCCTTTCTGGCTTCGTCGGTTTATAACTTACAGAATATATCGTCATTTTGTATAGAATTTCATCACATATATAGGTAGACTTAGACGGGATTATCTTTAAAAATAATCGAGATACAGACTTAGGGAGTTCTGTCTATGACACCCTGATAATATATATTAAAAAGTTAAAAAACCGAACTCGCGAGGAAAGAGTTTCGCACCATTCCGTTTTCCGTGAGAAATTTAAGACTTAGGATATTCGTTTAGATTTTCCTTCAAACTATGGGGTGAGACCCTATATTCTCTTTTTTTTTTCAAAATTTTACCGAGCTGGGTAGAGTAGTGGTGACAGCACTAGACTCGTATTCGGGAGATACCGGGTTCGAATCCCGGCGGGGGCAGATGTGGCCGGGACTTTTTCCTACTGCCTCTCGCCGAGAAACGGTAATTCCTGTGCCGGCCAACTTGATTGAGGTTTTCCATGGTTTCCCTCAATTAATTCCAGATAAATATCGAGATGTTTTCTTATTTGAGGCCATGGCCGATTACCTATCAAACTCCTAGTTCAAAAATTACCTACCTTATCCTAATTTCCTATAATTCCTTCATTCGCCCATTGCTATTACATAAGTTGAAGTTGTAAAAAATGTAGAAAATAACGGAAAGTGGTAGATGAAAAAATAGTAATGGTGCGAATGGCGTCATAACAGACGACATTCGCACCATTACATAAAGACATAAAGTCGAGAAAAGGACATTAAACGCATTATTATTATTATTATTATCCCCTAGGGTTCCGTTTTTTCATCAGATGTAGGGAAACCCTAAAAGCAGCAACTTTAATAATTTATACCAACACAAAATGTCTAAAAAAGGTTGATATATGAACGATATTATGAAATTAAGCTTTTATCAAACAGTATACAATAAGTACTATTAATTATGACCATTATACACTTATTCAAAGAAGTAGGTCATTGCAGGTCAGAATAATCGTTTTAATGTTAAAAGGTGTAATTTTGCGGTAAATTTATTCTTATATATAATTTTTTTTAAACTAATTTTTCAACGTTTTATTAAAAATGTGTTTGCTCTGGCGCAGAGGAAAATTGCGTTGCCTTCTCTACGTATATGAAATCAACAAGGCGTGAAAATTTCAAAGTCCAATATAACTGGCATTTGTTTTAAAAGCAGTGGAGTACGATATCCCCAAAAAATATTGAAGAAATTTTAGCGAACTTTTACGGCTTTTATAAATAGTCATGACTTTTTTAACTCACTCTTGAAAAATATATTTTCTTAAATTTTCTTTTCTGGCCCTCAAAATTAAGCTTTGACAGACGGACGGACAGACACAAGAGTGATCCTATAAGCGTTCCGTACACCTGATGAAAAAACTGAATCCTTATATCACTCCCGTGTCTGTCATAGTTCCGTTCTTTGATCGGATGTTCGGAATCCTAAAATGTATATTTTTTAGTTCGAAATTAGTACCGAATAAATTTGAATGAAGCAATGCTTCTTTAATAAATTTCTCACCACTGGTTAACGTGATAAGGGTGCCTAACCGTCCGTTAATTTAATTTCCTCGAAAATAATTGTCACGCTTTGCTGCCAGTTTCAATTCGAGACAGTGAGTTTTGTTTACGAAGTGTCACAAATAGTTCTACCAAAATTGTTATTTAGGACAAAAAACTTCAGGGGTGTATTTTAAGCAAAAAAATTATAATGAACCTCACCCTTATAAGCTCACATAAGAAGTTTAACTTCTTTAGTTTTTACTATTATTCTTAAGTTTAATAATAGAAAACAGTATCACGGGTAATTGGAGCGATATCCAACTATGGGGCCCCCGTTGCTTGCCCTTAATATATACCGCAATCAAAATATCAATACGTTTTTCTTTATTTTTCTTTACCACTCAAGCGCCCCCTGGGACCGCTCCGTTTGTCCTATGGTGGGGCCGATCCTAGCACTTGGCCAGTTTTTTCATGATCATGTCCGAACATATACATATACAAAGTAACTTAAAATGGGACCATCATATTTCTAGTGGATGTAAAAACTTATCGAAATTTGTTTATGTCATGAAAAGAGCTCAATCTTTATCCAGTATGGGATGTCTTAAAAGCGATTTATTATGGCCATGTCTATCCTGTGTTAAGGTATGGTATTGTGGCCTGGGGTCATAGTGTTTCTTTTCAGAGTGTTTTCATCAAGCAAAAATCTATAATACGCGCCATGTTCAATTTGAATAGAAGACAATCATGTAGGGACATCTTTCCTCGAGAAAAGATTATGACAGCTCCATGCATTTTTCTCTTTTGCTTATTGCTCTTCGCCCATGGAAATAAGGCAAGCTATGCCTTAGCAGAGGATGGACATGGTCATGATACTCGCAATAAAAAAGCAATAAAACTACCGTTGGCAAAACTAGACATTTATAAGTATTGCCCGGAAAATTTTTCAGCCTACATTTATAATAAATTACCTGAAAGGTTAAAAAATAATACTTGTTCAATTTTTAAGACAAATATTAAAAACTTCTTATTAGAACGGGCCTTTTATTCTGTTGATGAATATTTATGTTGCTGATAACTATAATTTCATTTTTAGTGTATTTGCCATATGGCAACATACACTATTGGCGTTGGTCGGATGGCGGGACCTAGGGGTCGGACCAAAATTTCTCGACGTTTCATAACCTCCTAAACACTTTGGCACCATTTTTGAAAATGTTTATATATATATGTATATATATATATATATATATATATATATATATATATATATATATATATATATGTGTGTGTGTGTGCGGGCCATAACTTCCGAAAGAGTCAATTGATTTTAACGAAATTTGGCCCACGTGTTGAAATCCATCACCGCAAGAAGCCTATTTAAAATGGGCGTAATCGAGGCATTTTAAGGGTAGTTTTTAGGGGTTGAAAAATGTTTTTGGGCCCCAAAATACCGAAAAAATTCTCAGAATCGTTTCAAAATTGACATTTAACCCTTTAGTAGTAATTAAAAAGTGTCCCTAAAATTTCAATAAAATCGGCCCGACAGGACCGGATTTACAAATTTTTTGAAAACACTAATTTGCAGATAGTGATTTATTTATTGAAGGGTGTCTTTAATTCGATGTAGAAGTTAGATTGATAATAATATTACAATTAAGAAAAAAAATGTTATTTTAAGGGGTGTATTAAGGGTTTAAATTTTTTATTTTGCCCAAAAACAAACTTAATTTCACATAATAAAAGTATAAAACCACACGGCCCTATACAAGCAAATACACTATATTGTCGGCAGGGTTTTAGCACTGCGACCCGGGTTTTTTGTATTTCCCGTTGACGTGTCAAATAGATGTAATGTCTCAACTGATTAAATAAATATCATTATCATTTTGTAGCACTTCGTATGCAATAACCATAAATATAGTATTCGCGTCAAATTTAACAAGCGTCCAGACTGGCACCTAATTCAGGCTACGAAATATGCTGTAAACAAGTCGTCGTAACAACGCAGGTTGCGTAGTAGTTCTGTTTGTGTTATATAAATAGTGACTAACTTGATTGTAGTAAAGCGTAAACAGATAACCTGCGATGATTTAGTAAAATAGAACTGAAGAGAACGAGGCTTAGAATCTAGAGTGGAAATTGTTCCAATGAGCACAATTTTCCACGTTAAAACTCTTATAAGAAACGTATTTTTACGTTCAATAATATCATTTGCAGAAATATTTCTCAACACAATGTAATGACGTCACGTCGGTGTATTTTATTTCTCAAAGGTGTTTTTGTCGGGATGAAATAGGTATCTCGCTTAATACTGCATCAAAATTTGATTTGTTTGATACGCCATTTTTGAGATTATTTTTCTCTCTATGTGACAACTGTTTTTTTCACGCTTTTTTGGGAATTTTTTGTGGCGAACAATGAATGTATACTACCTTAATATTTTCATCATGTATTTATTGACATTTCACCAAACTTTCCAAATTTTTTCACGTTGAAATGTACAGTTGAACCGACTGTAGATCTCCGGGATGACGCCCATGTAAAAAAAAAAGCCGGCTGACGGTTGCCACGATACATACTGTTCTGCTTATTTAAAATCAACAAATCAAATTGCGTTTTAATTGGTAGGCCTGTGACTACAGCCGGGACCAGAATTAAGTCGAAATATTGAAAAATTCATGTTTGGTGAAGATTTGAAAAAAAATTTACGATTTTCATCGTTTTTTTTAATATTCCAGCTTGAAGAATAAAAAAACTATTATACAGTTATCACAATGATTTTGGTTCGGGCTAGAACTATAGATGTACTGAAGATACCATAAAAATTTCAACGCAATCAGATCATTAGTTTTTGAGATATCGTGGCAACCATTTTAAAAAACACAGTTTCGAGAAAAACGCGTTTGAAAAATCAAGTATGCGTAACAGATTGAAGCACTTGACTCTCCATCAACCTCTGTAACTTTCCAACGACTTGGAATTTCGAAAAACTCTTTCACAAACATAATCTGGAGATCCTAAAAAGGCAATTTAAGCAAAAAAATTGTTTTCGGTTTTTTTGACCTCTCACATAAGACGACCCCCTTAAATTAATGTTTTCTGTGCCCTCATAATACCTAAGCCGTGTTTTTTTGTCTCATATCGAATCAAAATTAACGATATAGGCAGTCGAAGTTAAAATTAATTATCTAACCTAAATCTAAGCCGTGTTGTGAAATCTGCCATTAGCCCGCTTTTTATAAGTGTACAACATTTGGTAACACTTTTCAGAGTAAATTTCACTCTAGCCTAATAGACCAAACATACCTAATATTGTATTAAAATATAGTATGACCCCGCTTAACGCGGGAGATACGTTTCTGTTTAGTTCTTGCGCTATACGAAACAGCACTAAACGAGCTCAGATAACAGGAATAATTGAAAAAGAACCGAGAATAAGAAAATTTGTTAGTTTTTTTTGTTAAATACTTTTTTATCACATTAATTGTAGATTTGTTAATTGCTAATGTCGATTTTTGTTGATGAAACATTTATGAAAATCAAATAAAGGTTCGAGTAAGAAGTTATGTTTGTGATGAGGAAGGTTCCTCATTTGACATATTTTGCTTTTTGTGAAGAAGTCATCTAATGTCGTTTGCCTTTTTCTGTTTCGTTCAGCAAGCTGTTGTCGATAGCAAGATATTGCATCAATGACACTTCATCTTGCCTTTGAACTTCTATCAACATTTGAACCATTTTGTATAAACTGATCCATACTTTACGTTATAGTGGCTAAACTTCTTTTTTTAGAAGCCGCGTAATACTGAAACAGCGTTAAGTGAGGTCTTACTAATGCGCTGCCCTGGGTCCCAAAACAGCCATAGTTATTATAAACGCATGATTTTCTCACCTGAGCAATATTAGTCGTTTCTTGTTTAACGATAGGGGCGGTGTTGGGTATCGGGACAGAACTTTGGGTCGCTCCACTCGGGCCGTCCCCGGGCGCCCCTTGTTGTTGAGCTTGTTTCCAAAGTCGGCCGCCTTTTAGGATTCCGCTGATCGGCGAGCCACCCGTCGCAACTGGTGGTGAAGACGTCGGAGACAATCCTCGTCCGTCGACGCAGCTACTGTCGTCGCATTCCGACGCCTGCGTCGCCGTATCTTCGGCTTCGCGAACGATTCGGCGCTCCGTCACGGTTGTCATCGTTATCGTCTCCATAATGTAACGTTGCTGTTGCTGGGATTGCGGCGATATCACTAAAACACAAAATTTTAATAATATAGTATGTACCTACTATTTAATTTTGTTTATACCTGTTCTGAAATGGTAGGTATAGAGCAGAACTTCTCAACCGGTGCCCCCCCCCCCTTTTGGGAGTGTATTTTATTTATCTACACTAATATTATAAATAGGAAAGATTTGTATTTTTGTGTGTGTGTGTGTATGTTTGTAATGAATAAACTCAAAAACTACTGTGCTGATTTAAAAAACGAGGTCATCTTAACAAGGCATTAGTGAAACAGAACCGCGGAGAATAAGAAAATTTGTCAGTTTTTTGTTGTTTCATTTTGTAACATTTATTGTTAAATAATTTTTTATCGTATTAATGATAGATTTATTTATTGCTTATCAGAAGCGTAGCGTGCCTTGGCGGGGCTCCGTATAAAAATTTGTTTGGGGGCCCTTCCCCCGTTGAAGTAAATGACTTAAACGGGGAAATCCCGCAGCCCGCGATAACCGATGTAGGGTGTTGCCAACTTTTGAACGCACGCTTTATGCGGGAAAAAAAGAAATAGCTTTTTTTGACTTTTGTCATTTCTGAAATAAAAAAAAATTGGAAAGTTTTTATTAATTTTTTGCTTACGCACGTTGGGGGCCCCCGTGGCCCGGGGCCCCGTATAATTGATACGGCAGATACGGCGGTAGCTACGCCCCTGTTGCTTATATCGATTTTTGTTCATAAAACATTTATGAAAATCAAATAAAAGTTCGAGTAAGAAGTTATTTTTGCGATGAGGAAGCTCCCTCATTTGACATATTTTGTTTTTTGCGAAGAAGTCATCTAATGTCGTTTGCTTCTTTCTGTTTCATTCAGCAAGCTGTTATTGATAGCAAGATATTGCATCAATGCCACTTCACTTGCCTTTGAACTTCTATCAACATTTGAATCATTTACGTTATAGTGGCTAAACTTTTTTTTTAGAAACCGCGTAATACTGAAACAACCTTAAGCGGAGCAGCGTTAAGCGAGGTCTTACTGTACTGGGAAGTTAAAGGTGTGGACCTCAGGGTCACTTTTGTCAAATCCCAATAAACGACCCAGCTTAAAGCTTGTTTAACAAGTCTTAACTTGCTGTCGTAAAATCCAAAAAAAATGTACCTGCTGTATAAAAGTGGTTGTTTATGTTACACTCTATTTATTTTCCGTTTGTCTGTTAGTCCAACCCATTTGCAAATCAGATATTATTGGATTAAATTTACAAAATTCTGTAGTTCTGTATCCCTCCACGGCCTATATTTTGTGTGTCTCAAGAAGCCTAATTACAATGGGCCTAATCGAACCATTCTAAGGGTAGCTTTTAGGGGTTGAAAAATGTTTTTGGGTCTCAAAATATCGAAAAAAATCTCCGAATCATTTCAAAAATGAAATTTAACCCTCTGGTAGTAATTAAAAAGTGTCCCAAAAATTTTAATAAAATCGGCCGGACAGGACCGGATTTACAAATTTTATGAAAACACTAGTTTGCAGTGAATGATTTACGGAAAGGTGTATATAACTCGGTAGAGTCATGTGGGTCAAGTGTGCGCAGCGTCTAAGTGTGCGCATTCAAAATATCTCGAAAACTATATAGAGCTAAGGAACGGCCACCCCCTCTCCGGTACCCCGCGGGACGTCCTGCGAAGCGCTCGCATCACAGCGGCTGCTCGCGCGCCATTTTGATCTGACAGGTAAAAGAAGATTTTTGCTAAAATATTTAAGATATTTTATCACATTTGACGCGTAATCTTTTGTAGTCATGTAAACTTTTTATAAATATGCTATTTGCTATCAAGTGCAACATAATATTTAGTTTCTTATTTGCCAGTGTTTAAGTTGTTATGATGACGCAATAATCAACGACATTCATACAATTCTGTTTCGATGGTTTGGGTTAAGTGTGCGCAGAAACCTGTCGTGTAAGTGTGCGCATTTAAAAAAAAGACTAAAAACTAAGAAAACTACTACAAAATCATCTGAGACTGCCAAAAAAAAACTGTGAAAAATAAGATTCTTAAGAAACCAAAAAATTACGAAAAAGAGTATTACTGCCCCTTATGTGGCGAAAAGTATTCTGATCCACCGACTGAAGACTGGATTGAATGTAGCCTTTGTGGAGCCTGGTGGCACGAACAGTGCACCAGCTTAGAACACGGCACTTTTATTTGTGATACATGTATGACGAAGTAGATAAGGATTTCTAAGTTCAAGTTGATCTCATATTTTGATTTAAGATGATTATTATGTTGATTACTTTAAGTACCTATGATGAAAATTTTAATAATTATATAATATTGTTTATGTTCTAAAAATATATAGCTCATTATTTCTTTTTTTGTTGTTGCGTACACTTACCCACAGTGCTGCGCACACATACCCCTACACTGGGGCAAGTGTGCGCGTAAGGAACGGTCTTTGTTTTCTATAGTTTCTTAAAATATAAACTACTGACAATACTATTATTGTGTCTAAGTTGATTGCAAATAAACAGTCTTACTAATTAACACAGTTTTGTTTCATTCTACAAATAATTTTCGAGTTTTTGAAGCGCCAAAGTTTAAATGCGCACACTTGACCCACATGACTCTATAGAGGTTCAATTGATAATAATATTGCAATTAAGAAAAAAAATGTTATTTTAAGGGGTGTATTAAGGAGTCAAATTTTTTATTTTGCCCAAAAACCAACTTAAGTTCACATAATAAAGCCACACTGCCTGTATTAGCAAATACACTATATTGGCGGAAGGGTTTTGGCACTGCGACCCGAGTTTTTTTGAAATTTTTAAACAGCAATACAAATTTTGTGAAACTTAATGCTTATTCACAGCTAATAAAAACAGTAATAAAATGAATTTTGCAACCACAGTTCGAAATTTTTCAGAGCATATTTTAGGATCCGAGGGATCTGTCACCTAAAACCGTTCTCAGCAATCACATCAAAAATAAGACATATTGTATACGAGTGCGTCGAACACGTTGTATAAAAAGTAAGCAATACTACGTCATTTAAAATTGCAAAAAAAAAATCAAAACACTGAGTAATAAGTATCTCACATCAGACAAAAAAGTTGCAAAGCGTTAAATGTAATTTGCAAGTTCGCTGTTTATAAAAATAATTAAAACTGAAAACACATTTTATTAAAAGTGCGCGAGATTCTGTTTTATTACAAAGCACTGACCAACACAAAGTTTTCTCCCCTTTTTTTTGTAAATGTTTAGTTATATGGTAGAAGCGCATAACAATGTACTAATTACGTTCAAACATAACACAACATATGCAAAGTTACGATGCTTTTAGCTGAGCTGTTTAAAATAAAATGTGTTTCTAGTCAAAAGGGATCTATCCAGTTTATTATTAATAGCTTCACCCAAGTGTAAATGTAATATATAGGATATAAAAGATGAGAATCATTATCATTAAATTCTCAACATGTATTGAATTTGCGCGAATTTAATCGCTTTTATTTGTGGATGTTCAAAAATCGAAGAAAAATCTTATTTCCCAAAAAGAAATTAAAAAAATTCTGTTGATCCGATCGCTACCAAACTTCAGATCACCCGCTGGGCTAATCTAAAGATTGTCTGAAAATTTCATCAAAAATGGTCTACCCGTTTGGAGTCCATAGATTACATATACATCGTCTATTATCTATATAGATTATTAAAATGTAAAAAGTGGTTATTGTGACATAACGATAATAGTTGGACATATAGTACCGCGAAGTTTTTTTGTAGTTATTGATATGTTCTTTAATATTGTAGAACATACTTTTGTTCTATCATCAATTGTTTCCGCAGCGCATGCGACGAAAGATGTTTTTTTGGTATTTTTTTTACACCTTGGGTTACGTTACTAAAGTTTTAATAAGGATCCCTAATATTTTCTAGCAATAAATATAGCCTATGTTACTCAGGGTGAATGTAGCTTTCTAATGGTGAAAGAATTTTTTAAATCGGCACAGTAGTTTTTGAGTTTATTCATTACAAACATGCACACACACAAAAATACAAATCTTTCCTCTTTATAATTAGTGTAGATTTTGAAGACCACCATTAGCTAGAGTTATTTGGACCTATCACCACAGGACCGTAGCTAGAATAGGGATGTTGACTGTATTCAAATAAAAACATAATTTTAACGTAAAGTGGCAGTTTCTATGATAGAAATACTAAAAAACACAATATTTCCCTTATTTTTAAGGAATTTAATAAATATTTAATAAACAAAACGTAATTGAATCACTTTCAAGTCACGTGACAACGAACATCAATCAGAGTGCATGACGTTAAGGCTGTCGGAACGCTCTGAATTTAAGCCAAAAACAGGACTTCGACTGATAGCCGAATGCAGACTTGTTCGTCAACATTTTGCAAAAATTCTTTCTCTATAAGGAAGATAAAGGACAAATCTAGGTCTCTAATGTTGTTTGAACTTATCGCCACCAGCTGGTGCCACACTACTAGGCTAAAAAATGCTGTTGTAAGGGTGCCGCTGTCAGTTGATTACTCTAAATTTTGAAAAAAATTTGTAGATTTAAAAAACTTTTCCGAAAAAGGAAGAGTCACTTTAGGTTTGTGCTAGAACAATGTTGTGAAATAAGTACGAATAAGGTCGTAGTGTGACATTGAAAACGTGTGTTTTGTGGCGCAATTAATGCCAACTTTATTCTAGTAAATCGTACCTAAATTACAAAAGTAGTCCATTAGAGACCTAGATTTGTCCTTTATCTTCCTTATAGAGAAAGAATTTTTGCAAATTACAATCAACTATCAGCCAAAGCCCTATTTTTGACATTAATTCAGAGCGTTCCGACAGCTTTAATGAACAGAATTTTCGTGAAAATATTAAAGTTCCGTATTGATTAAAGTTATTTCACATATTTAATAATATTTTTTTATGAAAATTGCAATTTATAATTTTATAATATATATAATTTATAATTTCATGGAAATCTAACTATTGTATTTGCACTCATGATCTCTCTCTCTCTCTCGCTCTCTCGTTCGTTTTATGAGAATACAGACTATATGGCTGTCCGTTTAGTGTAATGTAATGTTATGTACAAAGAGTTAAACGTCAGTTGCAATCAGCTCTGTAATTTGTATACAAGCTACACACGCATGCTGTCGATGTATTCACAGCTCTCTCGTTTTACTCATAGTAAGTAGAGTTGGGTAACTCAGATCTGAACCGGTTCAAAGACCCGACCCCGACAGAAGATCCGTGAGAGCCGACTCACTTTTTTTTGAGCCGACGGATCAACGGATCCGCATAACTCAGTGAAACACTTAACACACAGAAGCACGTTTTACATTTACGTATCAGTTTTTGCTTTGATGCATCTGTCAGCTCAAATCACATGTTTGGCTATGCATTCTTGATTCTATACAGATCGTGATATGATTGACTGAACTAGGTAACTCAGTGGCAGACTGCAGTAACATATGCAGAACTCGGCTCTTTTTGAACCGGTTCAGTGAGCCGGCTCACATACGGGATCCAGATCCAAAGATGCAGATCACTAAAAAGACCCGTTTTTCCCATCTCTAATAGTAAGTAAGCACTACGAACAAATGTTATTTAGTACTTATGTAAGCGTGTTTGAAGTTATACTTCTTTGGCGTGATAAAAAACAAAATTTTAATATAGGGTAAACAACTAGTCATAGGACATTACTAGTCATTGGACAGAACACATTTTCATTAGCTATAATAAGAATAAGAACGATACTAAAGCAGATTTGAATGACTCACAAAATGAGTCATTCAAATCTGCTTTAGTATTGTTCTTATGCTTATTATAATCAATGAAAATATGATCTGTCCAATGGCTAGTACTGTCCAATGACTAGCAGTTTACCCTAAATAGTTTTGAGGTATTTTAGAAAATAGGCGAAAATTGACCATTCCCCCGTTATCTCTGAAACTACTGAGACTAAAATTTTGAAAAAAATACGGAATGTCGGGTCTCACCCATAATTTACAGGAAAACCTAAGTCTTCAAGGACTCATGGAAAACGGAATAGTACGGAACCCTCTTCTCGCGAGTTCGATTCGCACTTAACCGGTATTTTTAATTAATTTCAATTGGAAAGTTCTAAAACCGACCATACAATAAAACTACAGTTCGTGGTTACTTATTGTCCTATTATAAAGTTAAAATTAGCAGCGAATAAAACGATTGTGTCATTTCATTATAAAAAATATTAAACTTGTCAGAAAATATTAAACATGTGAGACAGTGATACCAACGTTGCCAGATTTTTTTTGCCAAGTCGGGATTTTGGAACTTTTTGAGTGAAAAAAGATGGATTCTTTCGTCGAAAGCGGGACATAATCAGAAGTTTTTAAATATTTATCTTTTTATTTTAGTTCAAATTACGTTTACGTGACAATAAATAGCAAAAATAGCCATAGAAAATATATTTTAATAAAAATATGATATTTTAAATCAGATTTACCCTATCGTTAAATAGTTGAGTCTTATTTGTCTTCTGAATAAAGAAAATAAAAAAAAAACAGAAATCAAAATCAAAAAAGTTTTATTCATTAAAAAAATATAGCGTTTCAAACAATAGTCTGAGGAGTGAGTGTTACAAATTGCAACTTACAATAAGAGAATAATTATTTACGCACGGTCGAGTTATCCCCGAAAAACGGGACTGAGCCTGTCCCGCGCGGGACATTTAATTTTGATTTAAGGCTGTCGGAACGCTCTGAATTTAAGCCAAAAATGGAGCTTCGGCTGTCAACTGATTGTAGACTTATTCGTCAACATTTTGCAAAGATTCTTTCTCTATAAGGAAGATAAAGGACAAATCTAGGTCTCTAATGGACTACTTTTGTAATTTATGTACGATTTACTAGAAAAAAATTGGCATTAATTGTGCTAAAAAAACACACGTTTTCAATGTCACACTATAACCTTATTCGTATTTATTTCACAAAACTGTTCCATCACAAACCTAAAGTGACTCTTCCTTTTTCAGAAAAGTTTTTTAAATCTTCAAAATATTTCCAAAAATTAGAGCAATCAGTTGACAGCGGCACCCTTGCAAACATTTTTTTTAGCCTCGTAGTTGGCACCAGCCAAAAATTGAAACGTGCGGATGATTAGAGCGAGACAGAGCTAAAGAAGGTCACACCCACAATATGTCTTTTGCCTACCTCGCCCCTTACCGCTGGGTCTCAGAACAAACAAAATTCAGAGCGTTCCGACAGCCTTAAAAATCGGGACGTCCTGCCAAAATCGGGACGTCTGGCAACGCTGAGTGATACCTGTTATACATAAGCACAAGATTGCACAATATTCTTTAACTGAAACGTAAAGAGAATTTATGTGAAAAGAAGAATGGATAACTGAGTGATAACCTACAAAGACCTCCAATAACTTTCGTTCCATTCATGTTAGATACCTACCCTACCATCCATTGAATGTAAGATAGTGTTACAGTAACCGGACGTTAAAAAAAAGAACTAAAAATATTTTATAGAATGACCAAAATGTTATATTGAAGTTTAACTTCTTTGGCGACGTATCTGTTTGAAAAAAGTAAAAAATCGAGGAGAAGTAGAATTGACGCCGAAAGGGGAAGTCAGTTTGTTTCCTAAATTACATTAAACTGACAAACACAGAAGTTTATAGTGTGTTGCAAGTATGTGTAAATATTATTAATTAGTTTGATAGAAACCAAAATTAAACTTAAAACTAAAGAAGTTAAACTTCTTGTGTGAGCTTATGAGGCTGAAGTTTTACGTTGACACCGATTATTAACACTCTAACCTTTATTTGCTACGTGCGATTCGCGCAAATTGAATACAAATTATCAACTTTTTAAAACCGTTTTGAAAACACTTTTAAGTTTCTAAGGTACAAAAACGTATAAACTATAAACATTTTAGAAGAAACAGGCCTTTACTGAGGTCGATAATTGTATCTAATTAGTTTTTGGTTTGAAAATATGTCAAATGAGGAACTTTCCTCATCACAAACATAACTTCTTACTCAAATTTTTGATTTTCATAAATGTTTTATGAACAAAACTCGATATTAGCAATCAATAAATCTATAATTAATGTGATAGGAAGTACAATAAATGTTACAAATAAATAAAAAAATCTAACAAATTTTCTTAATCTCGGTTGTGCTGTCGATGATTTACGTATATTAAGGTATAGTTGTCGTGGTACAATATTGTCAAAAAGTTATAGATTATACGCGCCACAAAAGTATACTAGCTTGTAGCTAAGTGATCCATAATTTGTACGCAAGACTGTACCCGTGGAAACGTAACCCATACAATTATCATATGCATGTATACTTTTCTATAAATTGTTGAGCTTTAAACCGTTATTTATAAATAATTAGACGGTCAAAAATTTTTTCTTATTTTTTTTAAACTCATAACAAATGCATTGAAAGACTGTCAGTTTTTGGAAAGTTTCTGACAGTTAGTTCTTTTTTTATAAATAAGAAACTGGTTCAGAACTACAGAGATCGTATACAATCAATGTTAATTATCCAATTTTTAATTGAATTTATCTCGGATTATATACGGTCGATCGACTTCAAATTTTCAGGGTAATTGTGTTATCATGTCCTTAATAAGTATACAAAAATTAAGAATTTTCTGACGGTGTGCCTTAACCACGACAACTACCTTAAGATGTTTCGTATAGCGCAAGAACTTATTGGAACGTATCCCCCGCGTTCAGCGATGTCTTACTGTATTTTTTTATGTAAATAATTTACAAACAGTAAAAACTACCATCAAATTTTAAACAGAGTTAAACTTTAAGTTATTTCTTTAAAAATACAGTTTCACACACAACAAGACAAAATAGCTACAGTGGATTCACACGTGTTCATTATACATAACCACTGAACATAAACTTGGTAGAAACTTTTAATTAGTTAAGTAATCTATTTTAAGCGTTAGTTAATTTAAAAATATATTGTGTTATATACTTTAGCAATCTTTACACTAGTATATTCTAATTAAAAATAATTTAAGGTACATTAATTATATTATCCGTAAGACACGGAATCTATCAGTTCATCAATCTGATACTACAACTTATAAGAAATATTGTCAGAAATTTTGAAGTCATTAGGAGCAAAATTTTTCGAGTTACAGACAATTGAGTCTCTGGGCGTTCAGTTTTTTCTTCTCTATTTTATTCAGTGCGTATCAAACTTCAATCGCGTTTTTCTCAAAACTTTTTTTTTAAGTCGGTAGTCAAAATTTCTCGAATACGTTGGGCCAATTTCGTCTAAACTTTGCACGCTTCTTTTACATATTCGGTTTTGTCAGAAGGATTTTTTTTTTCAATTACAACTTATTTTTTAAATAAACAATAAGAGCAATTTTTGGCAAAAATCAGAGTTTTTTTATTGCACCTTTACCAAAAATTTAAAAATGAATATTTTTGTTAATTCCTTCTGACAAATCCAAGAAAAACTTATGTTCTAAAGAAATCTTTTTGGTTTTTTACTTTCGAATAATCATGAGTTATCCTGACTACCGCAAGAAAACTTTTTTTTGAGATGACCCAGATCGGACCACTACCACTGGCTTATTTTTCAATATTTTTTTATGAAAATTTAACAGAATAGTTTTAGAGTGATCCTTAATAAAGAAACAAATTTTTTAAATGTTAATAAATAAGGTACTCTGAAAAAAAATTCACAAAAATATGCTTATTTTTTTGTATCTAAAGGCCTTTTCCCCTCTTAAAAGAATGTACATGGGCACATGTCAAACGTAACGTAGATGGCAGCAGGTACATAACGACCTAAGTTACACTTGGCTTTCACTAAGGAGTATAGCACAAGTAGGAAATAATTGACAGTAAATCTTTGATGTTTTAATATTATAGCCACCATTGAAATAAATATAATTAGTTTTTCTATCTGCAATTTTTCCTTCGAGGCAAAATCTTCTTTAGTAAAGTGGACTTTGCAAACTAAAAATCCCTAAATCGAGACTTATGATGTTATATAAAATAATTCAATTTACAAAAGTGACAATAGCTAAGCCGCTTTAGAAGTGGTAGCAGAATTAATTTGCATACGGAAGTAAAACTGACGCTAGCAAGAATTTCTGATAGATGGCCTTCGAAGTTCTTGGTTCTTACAATGCCAGAACTAGAATCCAGTCTACAAATGCGGTGAAAACTTCTAGAATAATATAGAAGAGCTTTCTAAAGTTTGCAAGTTCGTCCCATTTAATAGACATAGTAAAATATGTATGACTATAATCTAATCTCAGTATAGCAGTGCAAAGAGAGGTGTATTAAGACTGTTTGAAAACGTCATCTTATTAACGATGCTATCATTATAAGCGAAACGCCTGTTTAGGTTTAAATTTCGTAAGTTGATGTTTGAGACTGAATAGCGTTCATGTTAAGGTGAATATTTACCGGAACTGTTCAATATGCCTACTTTATAACACGTTTTTATTAGCTGCACATGTATGTTTGTTTGTTTGTAAAGGATTCTTTGAACGTGAAATTCACCCACTTCAAAACGTCAGATTAAACTGAAACGTTGCACACTTATCAAGGACCGATGACAATACAATAATTTAATAAGTTTGTCCCATTATCCTGACCAGGACCTTCAGGATAAAAAAAATAAAATCTGAATATATGTGACGGAATCTTTGAACCTGAAATTCACCCATTTCAAAACGTCAGATTAAACTGAAACTTTGCACAATTATCAAGGACCGATGACAATACAAAAATTTAATAAGTTCGTCCCATTATCCTGACCAGGACCTTCAGGATAAAAAAAATAAAATCTGAATATATGTAACGGAATCTTTGAACCTGTAATTCACCCATTTCAAAACGTTAGATTAAACTGAAACTTTGCACAATTATCAAGGACCGATGACAATACAAAAATTTAATAAGTTTGTCCCATTATCCTAACCAGGATCTCCAGGATAAAAAACTTGAAAAATTACAGCAAGCAAGCTGACACACTGTACAGTGACGTACGTTGAGTTGCCTACCCCATAGTTAAATACAATATTGTTTTTTAGTCTTATAATTAAAATTAAAGTTTAAAAAAACGAAATCAACACGCTTTTATGAACTAAAAAATGCTAAATAATTTGACAACAAAATTAGTTTAAAAATCCGTACACATTATATTATCTTCTTGATGATGTTAACTTTGTTGGAAAAATGCGTTTCTATGCTTTAATATGGTGGTTCTCAAAATGTTCTTGTTTAAATGAAAAATAGCTGTTAACAAACACAAAAGCAAAATCTGTTCACATGCATAATATTGGAACACTGAAGGTAAAAAATATGTATATTTGCAAGTGTAGGATTATCTTTCTATTACAATTCTGTCAATATTGAATTTGTTTCACTAATTGAATCAACGTGAACATTCAAAATGACTAATTGGAAATGGAAAATTGAAATAACTAATCAACTTCTATAATATATTTTGTAAAAAAATTTACCGTACGTCTGATTTGTAGAGAAGTGACATCACAAAAAAAAAACTCAAAATTAAAATTAGAATAGAGAACAGTATCACGGGTAATTGGAATAATGAAAATAAATTAATTTAAACACTCATTGATTGCAACGTTTCGTCTTTTTTTTATTAAGACTTTTTCAAGCTCTAAAAATTTTTCCACAAAAGTTAACATTCATATAATAAAAATATTAAACATTATGGACTAAATAATTTACTAAAAAGAAACAATGGTGTGACTAATCTCAATATGCTTAAACGATAGTTAAACTATGATATAATATACAATTTGGCATTGCAAAAACAATTATTAAAAATCAGAAGCGTAGCGTGCCTTGGCGGGGCCCCATATAAAAATTAGTTTGGGGGCCCTTCCCTCGTTGAAGTAAATGACTTAAACGGGGAAATCTCGCAGCCCGCGATAACCGATGTAGGGTGTTGCGAACTTTTGAACGCACGCTTTACGCGGGAAAAAAAGAAATTGCTTTTTTTGACTTTTGTCATTTCTGAAATAAAAAAAAAATTGGGAAGTTTTTATTAATTTTTGCTTACGCACGTTGGGAGCCCCCGTGGCCCGGGGGCCCCGTATAATTGATACGGCAGATACGGCGGTAGCTACGCCCCTGTTAAAAATTGTAGAAAATAATATGTTCTTTTTTATTATATATTATTTTCACAGTCAAAAGACGAAACGTTGCAATCAATGAGTGTTTAAATTGATTTATTTTCATTATTCCAATTACCCGTGATACTGTTTTCTATTATAACATGTATCTGGAATTGAACTTTAAAGATGAATTTAAAATTAGAGTTTAAAAAAGCTAAAGCAACACGCTTTATGAACTAAAAAATGCTAAATAATTTGGCAACAAAATTAGCTTTAGGTAAAATTAGCTACTGTAAAAAGCGTAGAGTGCTTAATATCGGTAATAAATTTTTCATATACTAGCTAATTATAAATGTAGAGCTATTACGAGAATTTAAGTAGATAGCACCCCACGCTTTTTACTGCAAGGCTAATTTTGTTGTCAAATAATTTTACATTTTTTAGTTCATAAAAGCGTGTTGTATTAATTTTTTTAAACTCTAATTTTAATTATAAGACTAAAACATAATATTGAATTTGACATTGGGGTAGGCAACGCAACGTACGTCACTGTACAGCGTGTTAACTTTGGTGTAATTTTTCAAGTTTTTTTTTTTATCCTGAAGATCCTGGTCAGGATAATGGGACAAACTTATTAAATTATTGCATTGTCATCGGTCCTTGATAAGTATGCAAAGTTTCAGTTTAATTTGGCGTTTTGAAGTGGGTGAATTTCGCGTTCAAAGATTTCTTTACAAACAAACAAACATACAGGTAAAGCTAATAGTAGCGTGTTAAAAATATACTGAGCCTTGCTGAGAGGAATTTAAAGCACACTTGCCCTAGATTCGCCACCACTGTCAAACATATTTCAACGTCAACTATAAGCTCGTATGTCAATATCAACATTCATCTTGCAGAGAAGATAATACAGAGTTCTATTTGCATATTTCGTAGTTCCGTCACACGTCAACAGAGGCTTGTTTAATAAATTAATAATGCACATACTAATATGCAAATGTTATAATTAAATTTGCACTAATTAACAACGCCACGTTACAAGACAGTTCAATATTAATCTAGTGTTCAATCATCAAAATGAAATTATAATACAACTAGCCGCTCTCCGCGGCTTCGCCCGTAATAGGGATGTTGACTGTATTCAAATAAAATTATAATTTTAACGTTAAGTGGTAGTTTCTATGATAGAAATATTAAAAAACACTATATTTTCCCTTATTTTTAAGGAATTTAATTAATATTTAATAAATAAAACCTAATAAAATCACTCTCAAGTCACGTGACAACAGACACCAATCAGAGCGCATGACGTCATATGTTCAGCCGCTGTCAACAAACTGCATTGTTTGGTTAATATTTAGTGTGTAATTTATTCGAAAATGTCTTTAAAAAAACACTGCAAAGAGTTTTAACGTCATGGAAAGTGTATTTATTAAGGCTAATAGTTCGAAAACTTAGAATTCATCTTTTATAGCAAGAATTACGAAAACACTTTTCATAACCTCATTAATTTACTAGCGCTTATGAGCACAGCCTCCCACTTTGTGACCGCATCTATAGAATAGTAGCTCCTTTGTAAACTTTTGAGCCTCCTTTGGTATGAACGGGTGATGTCACGCGACTAGTATTGGCGTTTTGGACCGAAATTTGAAACGAGATTTAAAATGCATGATTTTTAAGGCTTGAGTTGTATTTAAATACAAATAATAAATATTTGTGGCTATATTAGGTACTTGTGCACGATTTAAAATACTTATTGCAATCATACACGGCAACAACAACAGTAGTGGAATCTTCATCAAGACCTAACAGCTACATTTTCAGTCTATAGAAACTGTATTTTAAAAATTAGAGTGTGTTAATTATTGACACTCCTGTACTTCCCCTTTCCACACCTTAGATGACTATTTTAATATCTCTACTCGACAAAAGAAACATGTCTGCTAAACAAGTCTGGAGGTCTAGTAGTTCTGGAAGATATCGTGATGACCTGTCAGTGACATTCATCCCCTGTTTCACCCCCTTTAAGTGTTTATTTTGAGACAAAAGGTAGCCTATATCCTTCTGTAGGATGCAATCTATCTCGTTGTCAAATTTTATCGAAATCTGTTCAGCGGCTTAGGCGTGAAAGCGTAACAAACAAATAAACTCACATTCGCATTTATAATATTAGTTAGGATATATAAAAATGATTGCTGATCTGTTTGTATTAATAGACTTCGAAACCGTTTGACCGATCACCATGAAAGTTGACACATATTGTTTGTTTTTTTTCATGAAGAAGGTTTTTTATGCTATCCACTTTGTGGTAACTCGTCACTAGACGTCTTAAGACTGTCGGAACGCTTTGAATTTAAGCCAAAAATAGGGCTTCGGCTGATTGCAGACTTCTTCGTCAACATTTTGCAAAAATTATTTCTCTTTAAGGAAGATAAAGGACAAATCTAGGTCTCTAATGGACTACTTTTGTAATTTATGTACGATTTACTAGAAAAAAGTTGGCATTAATTGTGCCAAAAAAGATACGTTTTCAATGTCACACTACGACCTTATTCGTACTTATTTCACAAAATTGTTCCATCGCAAACCTAAAGTGACTCTTCCTTTTTCGGAAAAGTTTTTTTAAATCTTTTCAAAATATTTCCAAGAATTAAAGTAATCAATTGACAGCGGCACCCTTGCAACAGCATTTTTTAGCCTCGTAGAGCGTTCCGACAGCCTTAAAGTTCTCACGGAAAACTAAATGGTACGAAACCCTCTCCACACGAGGTCGGCTCGCACTTGACCGTTTTTTTTTTATTATTATAAATTTGTTTTTGAAAGACTAATAGTGGGTTGCAGAATACATTGTCAAAAGATCTGATTCAACAATGACCCCAGATTGTCATCATATCATTACGATTAATTACAATTTATACAATTTGTACCAAACTTAGTTTTTTAATAAATATTATCTATCTATCTATCAATCACTAAACAGTGTACCTAAAAAAAATAGGAAACAAATAACAAGAGAGATAATAAATGTTACGCCTTTTTTTTCATCAGTTATCTGACTACTACTGTATAACACGTATGCGTATTATCGATCCAGTGAAACCATCCAACCTGAAGTAGTAAAGCTGGCAGCCAAGAACCGTCGGATATATTCCAAACGGCTAAACGTTTAAACTATTTTAATCTCTTAAATTAAATAAAACGAAACTACTTGCGTTTACTGTTCAAAATATTTTTTTTTATTTATAAAACGTTTCTACCAAATTTTTTTTTTTACTTAACTGTATTGTTTTTATATAAACAATTATAATTTATTTTGTATTTTGATAAATTGAAAAGGACCAAAAATTTGGTAGAAACGTTTTATAAATAAAAAAAATATTTTGAACAGTAAACGCAAGTAGTTTCGTTTTATTTAATAGTATATTACTGTTGGTAGAGTCAATATTATTAATTATTTTAATCTCTGTTCAAATGTATAATTAAAGTAGCCGCTACTCGCGGCCCCGCACGCGATTAAGATTAAACAATGTTTTATAGTTCGTTCGGCAGCAACAACAGTAGTGGAGCCTTCGGCTCTACCGTTTTACAATCTTGCCTTGCGAGGCTGTGCCCCGCTTGATAGTAACAAGAGTTTTTTCGTCGAGTTACATTGCAATGTCCACGAAAAGCGATTTTAATTTAACGCGATAATATATAGCCCATGTCCCACCTTGAAGGTCCAGTGTAAATGTTGGGGACAAACATTTTTCAAATCGGATGAGTAGTTTTAGAAGATTACCTCCTGCATCCAAACTTACAAATTTTACCTCTTATAGTAGTATAGATGATATCGATTGAATATTTAAAGAAATTCTTTTAGATGCCTACAAAAATTATTGGGGTAAAAATTTTAAAGTCTAATCCTCTAATCAAAAGAAAAGAAGAAAATAACTCTTTTAGTTAGAGTTACTAGTACTAGAACATTACGAATGAAAAATATATTACGAATTCAACGAATTTCAAATGAAACAAAAAGACTTTGATTACGAATACATGAAAATTCAGTTGAAGTAAATTAGTAATAAATAGTGCAGTACATTTTGAATAGGCAGCGATTTTTTTTTGGGATTCGTAGGGGATCGGTGGCGAGTTGAAAACTAAGTTTTCAGGACGTGGAAGTCCCACCATACCGTAAAAATTGTCAAAATCGTTTCAAAATTGAAATTTGACCCTTCTGTAGCAATTATAAAGTGGCCCCAAAATTCTAATAAAATCGGCCCGACAGGACATGACTTACAAATTATAAGAAACCATTAGCTTGTATAAGAATTTACTTACTGAATGATGTATTTAATTTGATACTGACATTGGATTGATAACAATATTTCAACTGAGACTAAAATTATTATTTTAAGGGGTGTATTAGGGGTTACATTTTTTTTATTTTGTCCTAAAACAAACTTAATTTCACGTAAAAAACCCACAATATCTGTATTAGTAAATACAATATATTGTCGGCAGGGTTTTAGCACTGCGACTCGAGTTTTTTGTTACAGAAAATTTGAAACACATACGTCGCTAAAGAAGTTTCACTTCAAAAAAAGTTAATAAACAGTGTCTTCGGTTGGACTTTTATCGAGTAAGAAATGCGAATAGATTCTAATGAATAAAAAAACATACATGCGTTTGCTAAAAACTAGGCATATAAGTTTCATGAATATTACCCTTGGGGCAATGTTTCCCTTTCATATACGTTTTTTATTCATGCGTACTTTCATACGAGTAAGGGTAAGGAAAATTAATGTACTTTTGTTAGTCGTTAGTTCTTATTCATTCACAAACGTTTTTGTCGTGCACGCAACTACCCTAAACTAGAAAACTAATGGAAAGTATAATATCGCTGAACACCGAAAAGTTGGAAAAATTTATAAGCGCACAATTTCACAAGTTTAAAACATGCGGGTGAGAAAAAAAGTAAATTAAAAAAATAAAAAAAACCCGACTGCGTTAAAAACGAACCTGTAAAGATGGAAACGAGATTAAATGAGAACTTGCAGTCGGATGCATCCGGTATTTCTGTTCAACTTATTACACTTACTACATGTATGCCTCCGACTGCATGTTTCCTTCTTTTTAGTTCGCTTTTAACGCAGTCGGGTGTTTTTTTTTATTTATTTTTTTTTTATTTTTTTTTTTTATTTTTTAGTTTCCTTTTTTATTTCATTTTTAGTGTATTTGCCATATGGCAACATACACTATTGGCGTTGGTCGGATGGCGGGACCTAGGGGTCGGACCAAAATTTCTCGACGTTTCATAACCTCCTAAACACTTTGGCACTATTTTTAAAAATGTTTATATATAGATATATGTATGTGTGTGCGGGCAATAACTTTCGAAGGAGTTAATTCATTTTAATGAAATTTGGCATACATGTTGGAATCCATCACCGCACGAAGCCTATTTAAAATGGGCCCAATCGGGTCATTTTAAGGGTAGTTTTTGGGCCCAAAAATACCGTAAAAATTCTCAGAATCGTTTCAAAATTGAAATTTAACCCTTTAGTAGCAATTAAAAAGTGCTCCTAAAATTATAAGCAAATCGGCCCGACAGGACCGGACTTACAAATTTTATGAAAACACTATAGTTTGCGTATACGAATTTACTTACTGAAGGTCGTATTTGATTTGGTGCAGATGTTGGATTGATAACAATATTTCAACTAATAAAATTATTATTGTAAGGGGTGTATTAAGGGGTTCAATTTTTTTTCTATTTTGTCCAAAAACAAACTTAATTTCATTTAATAAAGCCACAATACCTGTATTAGCAAATACACTATATTGTCGGTAGGGTTTTGGCACTGCGACCCGGGTTTTTTTTTTGTCTTGTATATTTTATTTCAAAGACCGAGCTGGGTAGAGTAGTGGTGACAGCACTAGACTCGCATTCGGGAGGCGCCGGGTTCGAATCCCGGCGGGGGCAGATGTGATTGGGACTTTTTCCTACTGCCTCTCGCCGAGAAACGGTAATTCCTGTACCGGCCATCTTGATTGAGGTTTTCCATGGTTTCCCTCAATTAATTCCAGATAAATATCGAGATGGTTCCTTATTTGAGGCCATGGCCGATTACCTATCAAACTCCTAGTTCAAAAATTACCTAACTTATCCTAATTTCCTATAATTCCTTCATTCGCCCATTGCTATTACATAAGTTGAAGTAGTAAAAAATGTAGAAAATAACGGGAAGTGGTAGATGAAAAAAATAGTAATGGTGCGAATGGCGTTTGTTATGACATAAAGTCAAGAAACGGACGTTAAACGCATTATTATTATTATTATATTTCAAAGACATATTTTTGCAGTCGGGTTTTTTTGTTTTTTAAATAATTTGGTTTATTTGAAGTTTTATAAGATTATTTTCTTTTGTATATGTCACACTTTCGAGCTAAAAGTATCATAGAATGGTTCAATAATAGTTTCATTTTGCAATTTGCCGTTCCAAATTTCATTTAAACATATAAGTGGTATATATTTTGTAGTCGCCTTATAATATTCTTCATTTTGATACCTTATTGGATTCATTTGGAGAAAAAAAATTTCGAGCCACACATTATGGCACCTAAAATCCGCCATTTTGATTTTTTTGACGTCACCTATCCTAGGACACTTGCCGAGACAAATCCAATGATACCTTAATTTTAGAAATCCGTCCAGCCGTGGCAGTCGGGTAATAAAAAGGAAGCGTATTGAACAGCTTATACTCAGTAGCATTAAACTAATTGCAGATACTTTATTGCAAGCTAGTCAAGCAATAAATTATTTATAAATAATTGTAAAGCATTTTCAAAATACAATGTATTAATAATATAACATAGAATGTCTTATTATTTTGCAACCGCTAATAAATAATGAAATAAATCAATTATGCATTATTATTTATCGCAATTCGTTGCTTTAATTAGCTAACTTCTAATTTATAAATGTTTTGTCATTAAACTCAGAAGTAAAAGTTGCTGGTTTTAATTCGTGTTGTTTAATATTTATGAAAAAAATAAAATGGTCTGCACAACACATATTAATCTAATGGTAATTTTCCGTTTTTAAATATGTATCTTACTTTCCATTTAAGTAAAAATATAGATGACAAATGAACCTCGTAAAAACATCTGCTATCTACGTGTTTTTTAACCTGTAAATAGGGAGCTCTTTAATTATTTTTTAACAGCTTGCCACCCTTCTACCTCTCAAAGCCCTGGTATTTATCGGCTTGTGCGTAAATTCGTTTCTAATTAGTAATTACTGCGTCCAGTAATTAAAATTAATGAATCATTAAACAATTTATTAGAATGATATAAAAATTAAATTTGAATGTAATGTAAAATTCAAATTGACCTCTACGAGTAACTGTCATTCTCACACAGCTATTTTTTTTGGAATTTTGAATAAAGTTCTTTGGATTATTATTATTATTTTTTGTAGGTATCTCATAAAATAACAATAGGAAAATATTATCGTTATAAAACAAGGAACGTAACCCACTTTTGAGTGAGCTATTTTAATACAATAGTGTTATTACACGAGCACAGAGCAATTTTATGGTCTGATTATACGAATAAACTGTAGATTAAATTTTATAACGACTTTTGTGCAATGTTGCACTTATTTTATAATTACTGCTTAAAGGAAACTGCAATTAAAAATAAGAAAAATTATTACAGCATTCTTTACAATATTTCTTTCTCTGAATTTAAATTCCTACAAAATACTCTAGTTAACGTATCAACGAAATTCGGTTAGTTACGTAGAGGATTCGTATTAAAAAAAAAATAATAACAAAAAACGCAGTGTCAAAACCCTGCCAATAATATAGTGTATTTTCTAATATAGGCAGTGTGGCTTTATTACGTAAATTTAAGTTTGTTTTTGGACAAAACAAAAAAAATAACCCCTTAATACATCATTTTTCTCAGTTAAAATATTATTATCAATTCAATATATGAATCAAATAAAATACACCCTTCAGTAAGTAAATCCTTATACAAAAAAATTTGCAAATCCGGTGCTGTCGGGCCAATTTTACCAAAATTTTAACAACAGATTTTATTCTTTACTAAAAGAGTACATTTCAATTTTGAGACGATTATGAGAATTTTTTCGGTATTTTTAGGTTCAAAAATCTTTTCAACCCCTAAAAACAACCCTTAAAATAGCCCGTATAAGGTTCATTTTAAATAGAGTTCGTGTGGTGGTGGATTACAACATGTGAGTTAAATTTCGTTAAAATCAATTAAGTCTTTCGAAAGTTATAGTCCGCACAACATTTTTAAAAATGGTACCAAAGTGTTTAGGAGGCTATGAAACGTCGAGAAATTTTCATCCGACCCCTAGGTCCCATCCGACCGACGTCAATAGTGTATGTGCCATGGCAAATACACTAAAAATATTATAGTTTGCTACAATTGTCAAATATGAATATTTTTGGAGTTGGAAGTGTCCTGTCGCCTAATTATCTGGATTTTTGAAGTTTAATTTCTTTAGCGACGTATCTGTTTGAAAAAAGTAAGGAATCGAGGGGAAGGTAGAATCGACCCCTAAAGGGGAAGTTAGTTTGTCTCCTAAAGTACATGAAACTGACAAGAACAAAAGTTTATAGTGTGTTGCTAAGTATGTGTAAATAATAATTTAGTTTCACAAAAAAAAATCTTGGAAATAATATTAAAAACTAAAGAAGTTAAACTTCGTATGTGAGCTTATGAGGGTGAGGCTCATTATAATTTTTTTTCTATACCGTAAACAGTCAAATTACAAATATTAATTGAATAAGCTATAAATACGTACCTTCAGGTATTTCGGGTGTTGTCGGTGTCGTGGGCGTGGTCTGTTGGCTCTGGTCAGTCTTTGATTTCTCTCCCGCGATGTTTGTCGTCGATGTAATCGAAGTTGTGTCTAGATCGGCAGGGGGCATGGGGTGGTGTTGTTGATGGTGGTGCAGGTGTTGATGATGACCCGCGTCACCCCCTCCTCCCCCGCCGTCACCGTCGGCACCGCCGCCGCCGCCTCCGCTGCTATTACCCTGTAATAATCTGGTCGGCTGATGATGGTTGTGGTAAGTCGCTCCACTTTCACTGCACGTCATGTATTCGCCTTCGTCAACCTCAGACTGAGAATCGGAATCTGCAATTAAAATTCACGTTTTTAATTACTCATCTATACAAATGTTATGAAGATGTAAAATTTGGATGTAGATGATAATCTCCGAAACTAATCAGTCAATTTCAAAAATGTTTTCACCAATGTTTAGGATGGACAGAAGCTGTATGTTCTAGATCGGAACAGTTGGTTTTTATTTTAATTGTTAAAAAACCAAATGATTTCGTAACTAAGGAAAACATAAACAAGTGTTCAATATTGTCAAAAAACCGCAATACGTATAAAAATTATTATAAACAAAAATACAAAATTAAGTGGAAATCAAATTACATATAAGAATGTTGTATAATAAAGTTTTAGTTAAAATTATACAAACATTCTTTGGTCCTTCAAGAAAAATATTTAAACCATATTTCTGGCCACTTAGAGCCAGAAATATCAAACATTTTTTGGTCCTTCGAGCCGATGAATTGACGATTACAATGATTGTATTTATATCTGAAATGTCAATTCGAAGGACCAAAAAATGTTTGATATTTCTGGCTCTAGTGACCAGAAATATGGTTTAAATATTTTTTATATAATATATTATTGCGTTAAAATAAAAGCTCTTTTCGTGGAGACCAATCTATACTAATATTATAAACAGGTAAAGTTTGTAAATTTGGATTTAGGAGGTAATCTCGGAAACTACTCATCCGATTTCAAAAATGTTTACACCATTATTTAGAATGGACCTTCAAGGTGAACAGACGCTATATATTATCGCGTTAAAATAAACGCACTTTTCGTGGAGACCAAGCTATACCAATATTATAAAGAGGTAAAGTTAGTAAGTTTGGCTGTAGATGGTAATTTCCGGAACTATTTATCCGATTTCAAAAATGTTTTCACCAATATTTAGAATGGACCTTCAGAACGAACATAGACCAGCGATTCTCATACTTTTTTGACGACGGAATCCTTTGGAAACACTAAATATTTTACGGAGCCCTAAAATAAGCAACACCTGGTTCATTCTTTAATGAAAATCATACAAAAATATGTTCCTTACATAACACTGTATTGATTCCACCAAAGAAATTGATAAAGTTGTTACCATTTAATGGGAGGTATGAAGTTTTTTTTTTTATTTTTGACCAACTGTTTAAGTCGGCGTTTCGTTCTACTATTTAACGCCATGAGAAACAGTTTTGTTGCAATATGCATCGCATTTGTTCAAGAAAAACTGCAATATATATTGTGCAGTAGTTGATATACTTATGCAAATCAAATAGCTCCACAAATACAGTACTCATTAAACACCGGAACGAGACTACTCAGTAATTACTACTCGCGTCTCGCGGAGAAAATAAATAAACGAACACTAATTAATTTTATTCACAGTTTTCCCATTTTCTTGTAAATACCGCATGTCACATAAAAAACGCTAAAAGACTGAAATAGAATGGGGTGGTCTCTTGGCCCAAATGCACCATATCATGAAAGGATTTTTGTGCTTCCCCTTTTTACTCAGCAAATAAGCTTATGACCTCCAGAAAATTAGCTTCTAGATTGTCCTGAAGAACTATTCCAACTTCATCAGTGTAGCCAAAGATGGTCAAGAAACACTAGCAAATGTATTCTATTTTATCGACTAATTAATAAAATAATGTCCGCTGTTCGGTTTTTAGGATTCTTTATTCGCTTTATTTTGGAACATTTTTAATGTTCATTAACAGATTCTTTATTAGGGATTGTATGAGTCATGTTTCGGGTGAGAATTTTTGAACATGTCTTTGAACACTCGTCGTTGCACTTTTTGTCCAATTTTGAGTTTCTAGCGGATTAAGGTAGTTGTCGTGGTACAATATTGTCAAAAAGTTATAGATTATACGCGCCACAAAAGTATACTAGCTTGTAGCTAAGTGATCCATAATTTGTACGCAAGACTGTACCCGTGGAAACGTAACCCATACAGTATTCATATGCATGTATACTTTTCTATAAATTGTTGAACTTTAAACCGTTATTTATAAATAATTGGACGGTCAAAAATGTTTTCTTATTTTTTTAAACTCATAACAAATGCATTGAAAGACTGTCAGTTTTTGGAAAGTTTCTGACAGTTAGTTCTTTTTTTATAAATAAGAAACTGGTTCAGAACTACAGAGATCGTATACAATCAATGTTAATTATCCAATTTTTAATTGAATTTATCTCGGATTATATACGGTCGATCGACTTCAAATTTTCAGAGTAATTGTATTATCATGTCCTTAATAAGTATACAAAAATTAAGAATTTTCTGACGGAGTGCCTTAACCACGACAACTACCTTAAAATATTGTCTTTGGTGACAAAACGTCTGTAACCAAATTGTAAAAAGGTGATCAAGAGCGAGTCGGACTCGCATACAAAGGGTTCCGTACAATATTTATTAACTTAATTTCTTAATATTTTTTGTTGTAGTGGCCATAGAATAACTAAGGCGCAGAAATGCCTAAACTAATAGTTTTTAAGGG
This sequence comes from Venustoraphidia nigricollis, assembly GCA_034508555.1. NCBI lineage: Eukaryota > Metazoa > Arthropoda > Insecta > Raphidioptera > Raphidiidae > Venustoraphidia > Venustoraphidia nigricollis. The sequence continues at coordinate 1,417,380 of JAVRKA010000008.1, forward strand.
ATTTCGTTCGATGTCGCTAGTATGAACTATTTTGACGTTTGTAGAAAAAAAAAATGTTTTTTGTGATATAACCACATATTTGCGGTTTTCGGATTTATCCATTTTGCTTGTGCTATAAAACATTGCTTCTTGCCAAATTTCACAATTCTAGGTCAACAGGGAGTATTCTATAGGTTTTGAGTCCCTTGCGACTGGCAAAATATGCGGCATAAACGGCCGTATCTTTTGATTGCGTTGACTTAGAAGTTTGATTTTTTCACAGCTCCAAAGGATTGCAGACCTGAGTATTTAATATTAATATCTCCAAGCGTTCCTGAGAAAAAGGGTCTTGCCAGACAGACGGACCCCGAAGTGTTCCCATATAAAGGTTCCTTTTTTCCTTTTGTACAAAAAAAAATAATTTGAAAAAAATTCTTGACCAAACCAAATTTGACAGTATTTTTAACGTAAGTTTGTAAAGAAAAAAAATGTTAATTTGCCTTCCTGAAATTCGAAATCTCGTGACGTGCTGCAAAGAAATATTGACGAATATCGTTTTTTCGGTAAAAATATATAATTTTGAAATATTTAAGCAAATTTTGTGAAGCTTAAAAACATTAAAAAAATGAATATTGCGACCACAATTCAAAATTTCCCAGAAGCATACTTTACAACCTGAGGGATGAGTCACCTTCAATTTTCCGAAATAGAACCTCTGATGTCTTTTACAATGTGTCTCCTCTCTAACTTTGCATCACTTGTTTCAGGTTACCTATATACAAGATTCGATAAAAAAAAGAACGGATTGCATCGCCAGAAAGTTTACAAAGCGCTAGTGCAATCGGTATTATATATCCGAGGTTTGTAGATTTCGTTCAATTACAATTCAATTGCCTTAATTAGAACTAATTACTGTCCTAAGACTTTAACGCCGCACTTTGCAACCTGTTGCTTTAATTCTTTAAAGAATCTCTATAGGCGTTTTAACGTGTTATTCAACAACTGAAAAGTTCAAAAACCCGGGTCGCAGTGCCAAAACCCTGCCGACAATATAGTGTATTTGCTAATACAGGTATTGTGGCTTTATTAAATGAAATTAAGTTTGTTTTTGGACAAAATAAAAAAAAATTGAACCCCTTAATACACCCCTTACAATAATAATTTTATTAGTTGAAATACTGTTATCAATCGAAACGATTCTGAGAATTTTTTCGGTATTTTTGGGCCCAAAAACTTTTTTCAACCCCTAAAAACTACCCTTAAAATGACCCGATTGGGCCCATTTTAAATAGGCTTCGTGCGGTGATGGATTCCAACATGTATGCCAAATTTCGTTAAAATTAATTAACTCCTTCGAAAGTTATTGCCCGCACATATAAATATATATATATATATATATATATATATATATATATATATATATATATACATATATATATAAACATTTTTAAAAATAGTGCCAAAGTGTTTAAGAGGTTATGAAACGTCGAGAAATTTTGGTCCGACCCCTAGGTCCCGCCATCCGACCGACGCCAATAGTGTATGTTGCCATATGGCAAATACACTAATAAATCCAGCAAATTGACGACCTTGAAACAAGTATACAAAATACAATTCTAATTTTGACAACACAAATAGCTATACGCGTCTCACATGTCGCTCGCTCATTTTTTCGCAGGTCACCTGTCCCGAGACTTGCCTTAAAAAACTCAAGTCTGGCGACCCGTGTTTGAAGAAAAGTATGTGTGGCAGGCCATAGAAAGTGTTATGAAACGAAAAATGTGTAATGATAAATGTCAAAATTGTCTACCAAAACCATGGTAACGTTTTTAATGTTGTTATATCAAAAAAGTAAATTGTTTAAAATGAAAATTATAGATTTCGCCATATTCAATCCTTTGCCTGACGGAGGTTGTTCCAGGTACGAAACGCCAGACTTGAGTTTTATTGTTCAAGGGCACCTGGACTTATCGCTCAGAAAATTTCAAACATGAGAAAATATATTTAGTGACACCTCCAGTTTGACATCTTTGACCACGTCTACCCACGCTTTGTCCCCGGTCTCAGCTGCCAGGCTGCGGTTTTTATGTTCAGGATAGTACCCTTAATGAACTTACAGAAACTCAGGTTTGAGGAACTACTATGAGTAAAATGGTCACTAGCTCTCTAACTATTAATATCCAGTTAATATAATATCAATCAATAGGTATTGATTGCAACATTTCGTTTTATATTACAACTTCCTCAGGCTCTATATTTAGCTTACATAAAATATATAACAAAATGTATTTTTGAATAAAAATATAAAACTATCAGGAATATGGACAGTAGATTGTTAAAAACGCAGACAATCAATTCTGCAGAATTTTTAACAATCTATACTGTCCACATTCCTGATAATTTTGCATTTTTATTTTAATAATCATGGATGATAGGGTTGGGTAACTCAGATCCGAACCGGTTCAAAGAGCAGACTCCGACAGAAGATCCGTGAGAGCCGACTCACTTTTTTTTGAGCCGACAGATCAACGGATCCGCGTAACTCAGTGAAACACTTAACACATAGAAGCACATTTTACACTTACGTATTAGTTCTTGCTTTGATGCATCTGTCAGCTCAAATGACTCATGCATCACATGTTTGGCTATGCATTCTCGATTCTATACAGGTCGTGATATGATTGACTGAACTAGGTAACTCAGTGGCAGACTGCAGTAACATATTCAGAACTCGGCTCTTTTTGAACCGGTTCAGTGATCCGGCTCACAGACGGGATCCAGATGCAAACATGCAGAACACTAAAAAGACCCGTTTTTCCTATCTCTAATGGATGATAACATTAATATTGTATTTTGGAATGTATAGAAATCAAAATGGTGTTCTCTTAAATAGTACCCTATTTATCTAAGGTACGGTTAAAGTTGCCAATTGTGACAAAAATCAATACGAAACTTACAATAGTTAAAGTTCTTTCAAAAACAAACAAAAATACTAAACGACTCAAAACTTCTTCTTAAACGACATCCATTGGAGATTGAGAGCTTCGCTGTCTAGTTGTATAGGTACCTATTTGCGATACATTGTGGAAAGCACAGCAGCTATTGCAAGTATATTACAGTTGAGCTTCGATTATTCGCAGTGCTTGGAGGCGGGATTATCGCGGATGATTTATTTTTTAACGGGAAATTGGACAATTCAATTTTAATATAGTTAAACTAAATTAAAAAATTGCGACGTTTCGTTAAATATTTTTAACTTCTTCGGGCAGAACTGAAATGATTAAAAATACAAATTAGTTAATGAAATAATTACAATTTTTTTTCAATAGATTTGAAATAATACCTTTCATCATTTCAGTTCTGCTCGAAGAAGTTAAAAAGATTAAACGAAACGTCGCAATTTTTTAATTTAGTTTAACTATGTTAAAATTGAATTGTCTAATTTCCCGTTAAAAATAAAAAAAAACTTATTAATTATAATGGACGTGAACAATATTGAAAATTCGGGCTAATATTAAGGTTCTTGAGCAACAGCTATTCCTTTTTTCACCCGAATAGCTCTATCTTACGAGCAATAATGTGTGCATGTAAAATAAAATTGTACACGTTTCGGAAGTCTCTAAGTTCTATGAAAAATCTTATTCAATCTTTGATGTTAATGCTTCAAAATAAACTAGTAATATGTTCCACTTTTCCCATATGACTTTTAGTCAAGTTTTTACAGTTTATTTGGTCTCAATAAACGCTTTAAAATCAGGTTAAAATGAGGAAATTAGCATAAGTTTTACACAAATTTTTGTACAGAAAAAATTAATTTTGAAAACTATTATTGGGCATGTCAAATTTGTCAGTACGTTTGTAAAGAAAAAACATCAAAATGTTAATTCGCCTTCCCGTAATTCGAAATCTCGTGATGTGCTATAAAGAAATATCACGATTTTTGACTTAATTTTTAGGACAAAAATTAATTTTTAAATTAGTGTGTTGATTCTCATCCATGTTTATTTATATTAATAAGTTAATTGGGAACTTGGATATTTAATAAATTGATGCTAAATTTTCAAAATTGATGTGAAGCTTTTCTTTACATATAATATATTTATCTGATCTTATAATTTCAATCGACTTGTTATATGCATTACAAAATTTTAACGAAGATGCTAACCTCAAAAGTAAATATTACAATTTTATTTAATTATTGAAATAAAAAAAAAAAATTAATTCTAAATTTAAAAAAATATGTCTTCTGTTACACAATTATTATCAATGTAATTAATTGTATTAATTGTATTTCTTGTAGCTTGCCTGAAGAAGTTGAAAATAAACCAACGAAACGTTGCAAATTTTGAAAATTTAGCATCAATTTATTAAATATCTAAGTTCCCAATTAACTTATTAATATTAATTTTTAAGCAAAAAGCCAAATTTTGTGAAGCTTAGTGCTTAATCACAGCTGATAAAAAACAGTCATAAAATGAATTTTGCGAGCACAGTTGAAATTTCTTAAATTTTAAATACTTATATCAGAGGTCATTAATATATTATTATAAAAAAAACGCACCGTTAAAATTTATTACAAAAACATGTGAAACTTAAGATGTTTTCAGTGGTTATAGCTATTATGATTTTATATTGCATAACAATGTATTGAAAAAAGAATGCTCTAAATATCTTAATAGCATTGCAGCACTTAAAAAATTTATAAAATATAATGTAAAGAAATACGAGAGCTTTAAAAGCTTTACAAAAGGTGCATAATCTATTGAAATAGGTCTCAGGATACTTAAAAAGTTCACAGATAAAGCTAAAATTGTGTAATATATAGTGTGTTTTAACAGTAAGGATACACTTTTAAATGTTAATATACAGGACACGTTTACTAATCCGACAATAGAATTTTTCGCGTATGTCGGATTAGTGGGAATGTCGAATTACCGGATGTAAGCACGGACTAAAATTTAATAATTTGTACGCAAGACTGTACTCGTGGAAACCTAACCCATACAGTATTCATATGCATGTATACTTTTCTATAAATTGTTGAACTTTAAACCGTTATTTATAAATAATTAGACGGTCAAAAAAAATTTCTTATTTTTTTTAAACTCATAACAAATGCATTGAAAGACTCAGTTTTTGGAAAGTTTCTGACAGTTAGTTCTTTTTTTATAAATAAGAAACTGGTTCAGAACTACAGAGATCGTATACAATCAATGTTAATTATCCAATTTTTAATTGAATTTATCTCGGATTATATACGGTCGATCGACTTTAAATTTTCAGGGTAATTGTATTATCATGTCCTTAATAAGTATACAAAAATTAAGAATTTTCTGACGGTGTGCCTTAACCACGACAACTACCTTAATGGCGAGGAGGTTGTAAAAAAGCGTGTAACCATTTTTTCTACTCATCTACAAGGCAATTATTTCTTGAGCTATCAGGACTATTTAACTTTGGGTATGTTATGTGGAGCAGTTTGTGACCTGTGATTTAATACTTAAAATGTTTTCCGGTTATTCACATGCCCCATTGTTTACAGTAACAAACTTTGCGATCTCATGAGACTAAATGTAAATACAATGGCATTATTTTTTCAGGGTAATAGGTGATAATAGCGAGTTAATGCTTCTGTATACATATTTTAACACAAAACTGCAACATAAGTTATGTTAAGTACTCATTGTGATCAAACAATCATTTCGGTGGAATACTTAGGTAACTGTTTACCAGCTATTCAATATACTTCGTTTTTTAAAACATTATTATAAAAATCTCATTTAACAGTTAAAGTAGGTAAAGCTACTGTCAAGTTCACACCATGTGAGCTAGTGTCCGTTTGGGACCTAGGGGTCGGACCAAAATTTCTCAACGTTGTATAGCCTCCTGAACAACTTGACACCATTTTTGAAATTGATTTAAACGAAATTGTGTCCACATGCAGGAATGCATCACCACACGAATCATATTTAAAATGGACCTAATCGGAATAATTAAAGGGGTGTATTTAGGGGTTAAAAATTGTTTTGGTATTGTTGAATGCTTAGTTGTGTTAATTTACTGTATGTTTAGGTTTGTCTTTTATCGCCACAAGAACAAAATAAAATCCAACCCAATAGGACGACAAGACCATTCCAACTTTAAAAATATAGACATTTGACATAATAACAAAAAAAATTCTGTTATCACGCGTGGTAACGCGGGTAACGACTAGTTATTATGATATTTGCTACTCGTTTACAGGGTTATATATGCAGGCTTCGCATGTAAAAATTAGACAAAGTATGCTTGTCAGCTACCTAATTTCTTTTTGACATATTTTCAGAACAAAAGAACAGCTGATTTTTTTATTTTCAAAATATTTCCGAAACTATAAAGTTTAAAAAAAAGGTTTTACTAAACAAAATAAATAGAATAATGAGCTATTATGAAAAGTAACCATTATTACAGAAAAAGCTCTTGTCTGTTCTGCGCATGCGGCGATTATCCCCAAAAACAATAGGGCTCTGCATATTTATGTGTCAAACATCTTACCAAAATTTGATTTCTATTCGCTCGGCCGTTTTGTGCTCAAAGACGAACAGTCTTTTTACAAAAATATGTTTTTTTGGTTTGGAGGGACCTTAAAACGAAAAAATATTGTAAAATTTGGAAAGTGAATTTTGACCTAAATTAGTACTATTCCCCAATAGTAGAGTTGGAATGGTAAATTATCGATTATTAAACATTTAAATATCTACCTTATTGGTCAGCATTGTTATGTAATCATTTTTTCTGCAATTCAAAACGCAACACTATTATTACTGATTGAGATACGGAATTTAAAAATATGTAATCATATTTCAGTATTATTTTGTATTAACACCTAAATTATTCATATTCTTTAGACATTAATTGTTTGAACTCTTTATATTTTTTAATTAACTTCACAAATAAATATTTGTTATGAACATATTTAAATTAAAATAAGTTTCAAAAATATTTTCACTAATACAATCAATTTAAATTTCTACGCGCGTTTCATCAACAGATATTGTAAATTATACACGTTCAAAAACACAGGTTATAAGCGTCCTATGAGAAGTGTAATAATTTAGCCAGTTTCTAATTGGGATAGTTCAAGAAGGTTATAATTCAAGAATATTTATTTATGAAGACGTCCCGAACTATCCAAATTTCAATTAGAAGCGTCTTATTAATAATGTTGGGTCTTTTTGGGACAAGATTAATACTCTGCATTATCGACCACAACATTGTTTTGGTTTGAATTTTAAGAAACGTTAAAAAACAAACAAGTTTAATATAATTTTCAATCTCGTTGTGATCAGACGTATTTGATTAAATCAAATTTTATTGTTTTATCTATTTATTTATTTTATATTAGATCTTTATAACAATGTCAACATTAGATTTAGACATTTACACTGTATTATTTATTGCGCACAAAACTCGTACTTGATGATGCTAATATTATCAGCAGAACTCGCGTCACGTTTCTAATTTTTTGTATTGAAGAAAACCATAGTTATTGTTGAAAAGAAGTTTGTATGAGGAACAATAAAAAAAAAGCTTTACCGATGTTTTACTTGTGGCTAACGTTTCGAAATATTTTATTTCATCTTCAGGACCTTACGCAAGTCACGGCCCTGAAGATGAAATAAAATATTTCGAAACGTTGGCCACAAGCGAAACATCGGTAAAGCTTTTTTCTTTTGATTGTTCCTTATTCAAACTTCTTTCAACGATTACATTATTAGAACAAAACAAATAATAACAGAGTTATTTTGTATCACTATTACTGTCAATTCTTATTTTAATTATTTGCGTTCGTATTAGTTGTCATTTTCACGTTTAACCATTTTTAAAATTTACCGAAATCTTACTTTAGCACATAAAAATGTTTTGAAGACGCCTCTAGTTGCACTAAAGCAGCAACACTGCGTTGTCTGTATTTTAACTATTTTAAACATGCTTATGTGTCTTCCCCGTTCTTCATTGTAAGATTACAATGCTTAGACTCTTCAACTGGCTACCTCATTCTAGGGATGGCCAGCATTCTTGCCACGTATACAGGCAAACCTCAAACCTGAGTGAGTGAGAGCTGGGTAAGCGGGAAAACTCTCTAAGTGAGAGTAATTGCCAGGTACCGTCTTTGTAACCCTCTAAAACCTCTATAAGTGAGAAACAGAAACCTCTACCGGGTGTTTTTTTCAAAACTTTGAATGAATTTTTTTGTTGATACACCGGTTGAATCAAAAAAACTTTTAGGCAAAAATTGTTGGATTTTGAGAGGGAAATAATTTACACGTAATACTAACACACTCCCCCCACCCCTTGGCAGGGAGAGGGGGTAACTTTTGTTTTTTTAAACGGAAACCCCCGATTTTTATGATTAAATTTTTTTTGTGTAAAATGAACAACTTTAAAATTTAAATTAATTTAATTTAATCATAAAAATCGGGGGTTTCCATTTAAAAAACTAAAGTGACCCCCTCCCCCTGCCAAGGGGTGGGGGGAGTGGGTTGGTATTACGTGTAAATTATTTCCCCCTCAAAACCCAACAACTTTTGCCTAAGACTTTTTTTTATTCAACCGGTGTATCAACAGAAAAATCCATTCAAAGTTTTGAAAAAAACGCCCGGTATAAGCGAAAGACGTTTTTCACTCATAGACCTCTGTAACTGATACTAATATTCTCCCCTCCCGGTTTCAAAAAATGCCACCCATTGTAATTTTTGAGTTTTTTTAAACAATTTATCTCAAACGCTGAAAAGAGGGAGCGCCATTATCTAGTTTCTGCCCCGGTTCGTAGAGAAATCGTAGATCTGAGGCTGCTCTGACGTATTTATTATTTACTGTATAATTTCTCAACGCCTCCACAATGACGCCCAATTTGAGAACTGATGTCATAAAATAGCAAATCTATAGACACGCAGTACTGTAATGGTTTTATAATAAATATTTAATGTTAATTCTAAGAATTTTACGCATCATTACCATCGCAATTTAGAAATATACAGTCAAAACCGTTTACGACGACATCGTTTAGAACAGCATACCGGTTATATTGATCAAAATCATAAATCCCGGCTGAATGCTATATGACCGCTTTGTAAAAAATACTGCTTTGTACGACATACCGAATTAAGCGACTTATCTTCATATCTACGGAGAATTATATCTGTTAGAACGACCAGCTGTATTGTAAACAAAATTCATACGCACAGAAGTGTTCCAGACTAAAATTACAGATTTTATGAATACAGAAAAATGATAATGATATTGTGAATATTATTCCTATTAATATCAATGGATTTATATGTACCTTCACATTCAATAATACTACATACATATTAAAAAAATTACTTTCTACCTCGAAAACATCACTGGTTGCTACGACTATCGGTTATTACGACCAAATATAAGTAGACCCTTCGATGTCGTTATAACGAATTTTGACTGTATTCACATTGACAATTTAGCCCATCCCTATATCCTCCATGCTTCGCAGATTTTCTCAGCAGATTCACTGGCAATGCATTGTTTTAAAATGCAATACTTACACAGTTTGTTTCCGACAGAAAATAACGGCGATGTATTTATTAAGTTAATTTGAAGTTCAATGTTAATGAAAAATTTCTTCAATAATATACCGAGTGCATTACAAAATTTACCGACCATACTCAGAGTGTGCTCCGCGGAGCCCTGGGGCTCCACTAGATCTCAACCTAAAGAACGAAACACCGACTTACACGGTTAGCAAAAAAAAAATATATCAACTTCATAACTCCCATTAAATGAAAACAATTTTATCAATTCCTAGTGGAATCAATACAGTGTTATGTAAAGAACGTATTTTTGTATGATTTTCATTAAAGAATGAATATAAAACCAGGTGTGGTTTATTTTGAGGTTCCGTAAAATATTTAGTGTTTCCAAAGAGAACCGCTGTTCTAGCATATAAAATGAAAGTGACCGACTGGTTACTAGTTATATTCCAGATGTTGGCAGCCAGTCAAAATCTAGTAGGATAGCTATTAAGCATTTTTGGATAGGTATTTGAGGCACTGTGAAAATTTGTACAATAACTCGTTAGTAATATCCGAACACAAAAACACAGACCTGGCTGAAGAGTAGCGGAGCTTAAACGACTTAACCGATTTTAAAATTTTTGCGCAATAGAAAATCCTTGAGACATTTTGAAATTTTAATACCTTGAAAAGTATTTAAGGAGCCAAATTTTTAATTGGGTCTAAAACTTAGCCAGGTATTTTTTTAGAACTTAAAAAATATATTTGAGACGAAATTTAAACAGAATAATATTGGTAACTAAAAATAAATATATTCAAAAAGACGGGTCGTTTCGGTGGGACATTTCACCTGGCAGGCGATCAATATCTTTAATAATTCGGTTAAGCCCCGCTACCTTTCAGCCGGGTCTGTGTTTTTGTATTCGGATATTACTAAAGAGTGATTGTACAAATTTTTACAGTGCCTCAAATACCTACTCATAAATGCTTAATAGCTCTTGAGATATTCGTACAGAAACGCCGTTATTTTAATAGAAAACAGCTAATTTTCGCATATCAGTTTTTAGTTAATAAAAATGTAACACGCTGTATATATCTGACAATTAACTGTTACAATAGGTACCCATTATGTAAAATACGCTATTCGTAGCATCCTTCCGGTTGAAACAAATATAAACCTACCTTTGATGTGAACATTTATGTCAAGATTGAATTAAATTAAATTTTACGCGTTTCAATATTGCCAAATCTCTGCCAATTTTAGCTCGTATATTAAATTTTTGCCTTGGACATCAAACCTCTTCGATTAACCGAAGTGTTGTAAAAATCTCAATAAACTTCATTGCATTTTTGACATCAGGATAACTTTTACAATCAGCAGCATGGCGTATCGTTCCAGAATTATTTCTGTGGCTACAAAAATCTCGTAAGAATTTTTAGTTTTCGACTGATAGAAAGTTTTGTAATAACGAAACCATGGAGAACAGAGCGAAAGGAAACTAATCTCCATTCATTCGCACTTATCGAAAATTTATAACAAGTAGCGGCCGAATCTATTCTGTATTGTACAGAAATTCTCCCATCTAGAGATGGGATATTTCGAGTGAAAATTGTCAAACTATTCGATTATTAAAATATCTCGAGAGGTTACTTAAAATGATTCTAATAATTTTTACACCTACAAGTTACAAGTTTCATTTGTGTGACCAAAAAAATTGGATACAAAAAGTCATAAATACACATATGAAGTAACTTATGATATTAAGGCTGTCGGAACACTTTGAATTTAAGCCATATTACGAGGCTAAAAAATACTGTTGCAAGGGTGCCGTTGTCAGTTGATTACTCTTAATTTTTGAAAATATTTTGAAGATTTAAAAAACTTTTCCGAAAAAGGAAGAGTCACTTTAGGTTTGTGATGGAACAATTTTGTGAAATAAGTAAAAATAAGGTCGTAGTGTGACATTGAAAACGTGTGTTTTGTGGCACAATTAATGCCAACCTTTTTCTAGTAAATCGTACATAAATTACAAAAATATTGTCCTTTATTTTCCTTATAGAGAAAGAATTTTTGCAAAATGTTGACGAATAAGTCTACAATCAGCTATCAGCCGAAGCCCTATTTTTGGATTAAATTCAGAGCGTTCCGACAGTCTTAAAATACATCATTAAAACTATAAGGCACAGATAGTGTGAGATGTTTTTTAAAACATTTTTGAAACTTCAAAAATTTGCATGACTTAAAAAATATTAGTAAAAAAACTTTTTAAAGACAAAGTTTTATTGAATTGTACTAAAAAGTAAAAAATAACTCTTAATACTTTAGATTCATAATTATAAAAGCGTGGGTTGGAACCTCTATGATAGTAACGACCCACGCTTTTATAATTATGAATCTAAAGTATTAAGAGTTATTTTTTACTTTTTAGTACAATTCAATAAAAGCTTGTCTTTAAAAAGTTTTTTTACTAATATTTTATTTTGTTCTTTTTTTTCGAGTTACTCTTAGCAAGCCCTTTTATTTGATACCCATATTGTAGGAGTGTATTAAAAATAATTAGTCCGCCATCTTGCATGTGCCGCCATGTTGAATTCAGAATAACGTCACACAGTTAACCATGCATTGTCATCCAAACTGAACGTGTATACAAAATTTCAGCTCAATCGGTTGATGATAGCTGCTTCAAAATTGAGTTGCAAGATTCCACCCGTACATATTACATACATTGCAAGTTAAATAAAAGCTTGTAAAATCATTCGAATAGCAACCTTTCGATTATTTAAATCAACGATTATTCCCATCCCTAAAGCATTTATTTTTTACGTACCTTGAATAATACCTCTATTAGCAACAAATAAGTGAATGAACGGTTTGAACACTTCACTTTCTATGAATTCCGTCAACAATCTGTGACCAACAGCAGAATAATGATAATAACTAAATAAGTTGTCATACGTGCAAAATTTACAACGCTCCTCTATAGTGATCTCACTCCCACTTGTAGTCGTACAGTAGAAGTATGACAAAGTGCACAACACTATCACTGAGCCATTTCAAAGCGAAGAACTCTACATACTACTTTATGCTGGCTGCGTAATATAAACATTTACCTGTTATTTCGTTTAAACAATGCCTTATTATGTTCGCTCAAGCACTCTACTACATTCTTCCTTCTGTCTTTAACTGCATAATATTTATTATCACTAGTTTTTTTACGTGTTCGTCATTCGTTTATTTAAAATTATAATACAGACTATTTTAGATGTAAAGTTTTCCGAGGATTTAGGATCAAATAAGTTAATATTAAATTTTTATTATCGAAACGTTTCAGAATTTTAATTAACTGTTTTATAAATTATTGTGTCCATATTAGTCTACGAATTTTGTTCAAATAGTTCATAAAATTCGTAGACTAATATTCGAAAATTTCTATGCAACAATTACGAAAAAACCTATCACCTCATCAGTTTATGAGCCCACGACGTCACGGCAATCACGTGACTAGTATTGACGTTTTGAAGTGAAATCTGGAACGGAATTATTTAAAATACATGATTTTTAAAGCGTGTTTCGTATTTAAAAAAATATAACAAATATTTGTGGTTATATTAGGTACTTATCCACGATTTAAAACAAAAATAGTCAACATCCCTATTAGACAAAATTTAAGAAAACATACGCAGTACATAATTAAAAATTGTATTCGTTTAGCGTTGCCAGTCGCCATTCAGCAGACATTTTTTAGGTCGTTTGTTACTCTTATAAAATACACTGATTGTTAATTATTGTTTTAATATTTAAACTTTCACTCGAATCACCCAAAAATACTCTTCCGTTTCCGATATATTTATTTATTACGAGTTAAAACAGTTATGTTATGAAAGTAAAAATACATTTTATTGATTTTTATAGTATGTTAATATTAAATTAATGAGAACGCAATGAAATCTCAACAATTTCACTTGTTATAAAAAAACAAACTCAACGAACTATCCAGCACGGTGTCACAACGAGTACTGACTAATAATTATTTCTGCGGAATTTTACGCTTACTAGATTGTCGTTCGTGAAATAAATATTTCATTAGATATCTTAAAGATAATAATAATAATTAGTATCGTATAGTATCTTTCATCGCTAATAAATGTAGTAGGTATGTTTATATTGCATTAGCCCAAAATTTAAGTAGGTTCGATTTAATAATACTGTTATTTTTAACACGCAGAGTAATGTTATCACATACTGATTATTTGATATATTTATTGATAAAAAATAATCAAAACATTGGTCGTAATGCCAAACCTAATAATAATAATGCGTTTAACGTCCGTTTCTCGACTTTATGTCATAACAGACGCCATTCGCAACATTACTATTTTTCATGTACCACTTTCCGTTATTTTCTACATTTTTAAAACTTCAACTTATTTAATAGCAATGGGCGAATGAAGGAATTATAGGAAATTACGATAAGGTAGGTAATTTTTGAACTAGGGGTTTGATAGGTAATCGGCCATGTCGTCAAATAAGGAACCATCTCGATATTTATCTGGAATTAATTGAGGGAAACCATGGAAAACCTCAATAAAGATGGCCGGTACAGGAATTACCGTTTCTCGGCGAGAGGCAGTAGGAAAAAGGTCCAGCCACATCTGTCCCCGCCGGGATTCGAACTCCTACCTCCCGAATGCGAGTCTAGTGCTGTCACCACTACTCTATCCAAACATTACAGATACATAGATAGATAAATAGTGCATTTGTTAATGTCTGCAATCGGAACATTTTAAGGGTGTATTTAGGGGTCTAAAAGCACCGAAAAAATTCTCGAAATCGTTCCAAAATTGAAATTCAGTTCTTTAGTAGCAATTAAAAAAATAAATAAAAAGGGTTCAACAGGACCGGATTTATAAATTTTCTGAAAACCCTAGTTTGCAGATAGTGACTTATTTGCTGAAAGGTGTATTTAAATTGGTGTAGATGTACGATTGACAATATTGCAATTAAGAAACAAAAATGTTACTTTAAGGGGTGAGTTAAGGGATTACATTTTTTATTTTGTCCAAAAACAAACTTAAAAATTCATGTAATAAAGCCACACTGCCTGTATTAGCAAATACACTATATTGTCGGCAGGGTTTTGGCACTGCGACCCGCGTTTTTTTATTACTTTGTCGATGCCTCAAAAATTTATTACATAATTTTCAAAAATAATATTCTAAAATCGAGAAATCCGAAATAGCTAATGGGTATGTATCTACGAATTTAGGAAAGTTTGGGCACAAATAATTAATTGCTATTAATTAGTATCAAATATCCTCTATACAGCGTGTGGAAAACTTAATTATATCAATGCAATATCGACGGTCCTACGGTAAGAGAGTGTAACTCTCGACAAATTCACTATCTGGGCATTTTAGCGTTCGACTGTTTTAAATCGAAATTTCATAAATAAAATCAAAGTTCAATAAAATTCAGAAGTTCGCGTAGTTATTTTATTTTTCAGTAAATTGTGTTTATTATTTGTCACCATAAAAAACACTGTTCTAAGGATTTGTAAAAAGATATAAAGATATAAATAATTTAAGTAATAAGTATATTGTTAATAGTTATATATGAGATCTGACAGTGCGGCCATATTGGAAACTTGAATTGTTTACGAAGGCAAAGCCTACTTTGTTGTTTCGGTTGCTCATATGGATTTAAATAACAACTGGATTGGTAAAATTGCGAAATGAATCATTTTACTATCGCTATATAGGCATGAAAAGCGGCTGTTTCATAGAAAATATAAAATATGCTCATATACATACTTTTGCTATCATGTCCTCGATTATTATCGCTCTAAGTTACAATATGTGTAACTCCCAAGTCATATCCAATTACTTGCCCTACGTCGAAACTTCATAAATCTTGACAAATTGTGCAAATTCAATTTATACGAGTTGGGGCTATAGCTAACGAAAATCTAATTCGTATTATGTTCACAGATGATCGATTAATCATTAAACAATCAGTCTTCTGCGAGTTACTGAAATTTGGAAGACTTTGTCATTGTTAACATTTCTTTTATAAATATTTTATTCTTTTCATTTCCTATTTGCGCAAATGTTCCAATATTTTTTCAAGTGTAAAATCGTTAATAAGTAAATAATTAATTAATAAGTATCAGAGCATCAGAGGTTGACGTTATCCCCAAATTTTTGTTCGTAATTTTTATAAATATTGAATTGAAAATTCAAGTTATTTCGAATATATTAATACTAGCGTAATACCTTTCAGTATATTCCGCGGTTTCTATAAGGTAAAGTGTGGATTAGTTTATACAAAATGATTCAAATGTTGATAGAAGTTCAAAGGCAAGACGAAGTGTCATTGATGCAATAGCTTGCTGTCGACAACAGCTTGCTGAACGAAACAGAAAAAGGCAAACGACATTAGATGACTTCTTCACAAATGACAAAATATGCCAAATGAGGAACCTTCCTTATCACAAACATATAACTTCTTACTCGAACTTTTATTTGATTTTCATAAATGTTTTATGAACAAAAATTGATATTAGCAATACATAAATCTATAATTAATGTGATTAAAAAGTATTTAACAATAAATGTTATAAAATTAAACAAAAAAAAACTAACCAATTTTCTTATTCTCGGTCCTGTTTCACTTATGCCTATTATAATTATCTACGTGTTAAGATGACCTCGTTTAGCGCTGTTTCATATAGCTCAAGAAGACTCCCGCGTTAAGCGGAGTCTTACTGTATTAGTATGGATGTCTAATATCAGATTTGTTGTAAATAAATAACTTTTAAAATATTTGCTCACATTTATCTATACTCCAATTTAATTAAAAAATTCTTCTCCTAGTCCATTAACTGAAGGACTTAATTTTAAAAATGAGCCGGCATACATTTCAGACAAAATTGAACTTTAAAGAAATTATTTCCAGCTACGTGGAATTTAAGTGTTCATAAAAGGCTCGTCTATTGTTACAAAAAAGGCTAATGCAGGCAAACATCATTACTTTTATGTAGTAATAAAGTATAATATGCATCACAAAGTTTTTATTGAAGAAGACTGGAAGATTCATTCAATAGAAAATTGTACATAATATAACGTGTTCTTTGTACAAAAAAACGTTATATTACTTATTAGACATACTAGTTATTAAAAATAACGTTCACAATTTTCTTTTGTGGTTCTTAAAATAATATGTTTCTTTATTGCTAAATGTCAAAGGTTGGACTGTCCCGTAGACCTGAAACATCTAAATTCTGGAGTTGGCTGAATTTAACACACCTAACATTTATAGTTTTGGGAACTCCAAGATTAACCACCTACTTCTGTTTCTAAATGATAATATTTTGAAT
This sequence comes from Venustoraphidia nigricollis, assembly GCA_034508555.1. Lineage (NCBI taxonomy): Eukaryota > Metazoa > Arthropoda > Insecta > Raphidioptera > Raphidiidae > Venustoraphidia > Venustoraphidia nigricollis. The sequence goes on from JAVRKA010000008.1 coordinate 1,434,265, forward strand.
TAAGATGACTGTTTATCAGCTGTTCAATATGTCCCCTATGTCTATCTTACTAGCAGGTTGATGTGTTCGTGCATGTAAAATGCATTTACTCACGTTTCGGAAATCTGTAATTTCTATCAAAAATTTTATTCAATCTTAAGCCAAAAATAGAGCTTCGGCTGTCAACTGATTGTAGACTTATTCGTCAACATTCTGCAAAAATTCTTTCTCTATAAGAAAGATAAAGAACAAATCTAGGTCTCTAATGGACTACTTTTGTAATTTATGTATGATTTACTAGAAAAAAGTTGCCATTAATTGTACCAAAAAACACACGTTTTCAATGTCACACTACGATCTTATTCGTACTTATTTCACAAAACTGTTCCATCACAAACCTAGAGTGACTCTTCCTTTTTCGGAAAAGTTTTTTAAATCTTCAAAATATTTCCAAAAATTAGAGTGATCAATTGACAGCGGCACCCTTGCAATACCATCTTTTAGCCTCGTAGTTGGCATCAGCCAAAAATTGAAACGTGCGGATGATTTGAGCGAGACAGAGCTAAAGAAGGTCACACCTATAATATGTCTTTTACCTAGCTCTCCTCTTACCGTTGGATCTCAACAAAAACTGTGTGAAAGTGATCAAACACTGTTAATGCTTACAAAATAAACTAGAAATTTGTACCAATCTTCCCATATGACTTTTTTTACAGTTTATTTGATCTAAATAAATGATTTAATGTCAGATAAAAACGAGAAACTTAGCATAAGTTTTACACAAATTATTGTATAGAAAAAAATTCAGTTGAAAAAAATTATTAAGCAAGCCAAATTTGTCAGTATTTTTAATAAGAGTTTGTATAGAAAAAACTTCAAAATTAGTGATGCGCAAAGCAAGACCAAGACCAAAACTGGAACAGTCTTGGCACAGATCTTGGTCTTGGTCTTGTTCAGATAATTGACTCTTGCTTATTCAGTCTCGACTTGGTCTTGCGTATTGGTTTTTTTTTTTTTTAGTATTTGCAGTGTAAGTCTTGTTACCTATATTTTTATTTCTTATTTTCTGTTTAAATGCATAATAAATGATTACACTTTATATTAATATTGAAAAACGTAATAGAAAACCATCTACTAAAAGAAAAAGCATTTCCCAAAGGGATTTGATATAAATTATTATCATCATTATCAATTTTCTGCAGGAAGCTGTCAGAGGTACTAATTGATAGCTCTTCGATTATTTTTTTATTATATTCCGTTTACAATGTGAGCAAAAATATATGACAAAAAATATTTATGTCGTTATTCAGTAACCTCTGTTAGATCTACACACAGTGCTGTTAAATTCCTGTCTCACTTTAACTTGTGTAATGTTAAATATGCTAGAAACTGACGAAAAATTAACAGCGTGATAAGTTCTTACATACAGAATAGCACCACCTCGAAACTTGGATGTCTTATTTCGAGTTGTACGAAGTGTCGTCGTTTTGTTAAGATTCAGGAAATGTTTATTGACGATGATTCTTAAATACAATTCTTAGTGCTTGCATAAAGTAACTTTTAACTATTAAAAGGTTTTCTACTGTTGAATCATAATTTTAAAATAAAAAATCTGAAATACGGTAACCCTGCAGCAGGCCATCCCTGGGACTTCCCGCTGTTTCCGATCTATTGAGATGTGGCTTGCATTATTGCGGGTGATGGCTAGTAACAAATATTATATATGGTATTTGTTTCCATGGTTACATAATATTATATAACGTAAAAATTAATCAAAGCATGCTTGTCAGCTATCTAATTAATTTCTTTTTGACAGATCTGCGGAACAAAAGAACATCTGATTTTTTTTTAATTCCAAAATATTTCCGAAATTTCGAAATTATAAACCGTTATAAAATTCTTACAAAGATTTGGAAAGATATATTGAAAAAACACTTTTTTGGAAATCTTTTGTCAACGATATCTTTAGAACCAATCAAACGATCGAAATGCGGTTTACGGCAATCAAGCACAAAAAATAATCTACTACAAAAATATCAATCTAACAAAAATTTGAGAATATATTTTGAAAAAACATTTTTTTCAAAATTTTTCGTCAACAGTATCTCTTAAACGAATCAAGTAATCGAAGTGCGGGTTACGGCAATCGACGCAGTTTTTTAAGCGCAAAAAATAACTTATTACAAAAAAATCCACTAAACGAAAATTTGAGAAGATATTTTGAAAAAACTTTTTTTTCATTTTTATATTTTTTCGACATCCCTAACACAACGTTCACAGACCATAACTCATAAGCAATCATAGGTGATCAGAAATCAAGTCTCAAGTGAATTCCACTCGGCAGTCTTCCCCTAATGTAATATAAACTTCGTCGTCATTAAATCTGGGCGCATTACATTTATATAAATTGACAGTATAAATCTATGTAATAAATTCGCCGGAACGTAAATAGCAACGTCTGTGGAACAGGCTCGATACACACAATGATTGCTTGTTATTATAGGGGTGTCAGTTGTCACTGTCATATAACACCAGGGCTGTACATCACAACTGAAAACAAATACGAACGCTAAAATAGATCTGTCACATTAAAATTTCAGTTGAAAAATTCCAGATAATTGGACGACAGTAAGCCCCCGCTTAATGCAGGGGATACGTTCAAATAAATTCCTGCGTTATACGAAACAGCGCTAAACGAGGTCATCTTAATCTACACTAATATTATATAAAGAGGAAAGATTTGTATTTTTGTGTGTGTATTTTCGTAATGAATAAACTCAAAAACTACTGTGCCAATTTAAAAAAATCTTTCACCATTAGAAAGCTTAATTCACCTTGAGTAACATGGGCTATATTATTGATAGAAAATATTAGGGATCCTTACTAAAACTTTAGTAACGTAACCCAAGGTGTAAAAAAAATGCCATAAAACATCTTTCGTCGCATGCGCTGCGGAAACTATTGATGATAGAACAAAAATATGTTCTACAATATTAAAGAACATATCAATAACTACAAAAAACTTCGCGATACTATATGTCCAACTATTGTCGTTATGTCACAATAACCACTTTTTACATTTTAATAATCTATATAGATAAAAGACGATGCGTATGTAATCTATGGACTCCAAACGGGTAGACCATTTTTGATGAAATTTTCAGACAAACTTTAGATTAGCCCAGCGGGTGATCTTCTGAAGTTTGGTAGCGATCGGATCAACAGAATTTTTTAAATTTCTTTTTGGGAAATAAGATTTTTCTTCGATTTTTGAACATTCACAAATAAAAGCGATTGAATTCGCGCAAATTCAATACACGTTGAGAATTTAATGATAATGATTCTCATCTTTTATAAGTACCTAGATAATAAAGGCATAAGTGAAACAGAACCGAGAATAAGAAAATTTGTTTGTTTTTTTATTGTTAAATACTTTTTACCACATTAATTATAGGTTTATTAATTTCTAATATCGACTTTTGTTCATAAAATATTTATGAAAATCAAATAAAAGTTCGAGTAAGAAGCGATGTTTGTGATGAGAAAGGTTCCTCATTTGACATATTTTGTTTTTGTGAAGAAGTCATCTAATGTCGTTTGACTTTTTCTGTTCCGTTTAGCAAGCTATTATCGATATCAAGATATTGCATCAATGTCTTGCCTTTGAACTTCTATGAACATTTATAAACCATTTTGTATAAACTGATCCATAATTTACGTTACAGTGGCTAAACTGTTTTTTAGAAACCGCGTAATACTGAATCAGCGTGAAGCGAAATCTTACTGTACCTTAATTATGCTATTAATGTTGTCCAAGTGTTGCTCGGGATATTATTAATGTTACAAAAACAATGGGGTATTGTTGACAAGAAAATGATACACTATAATGCAGATTATGTCTGCAACTAATGTGATTTTTAATTTGTCAGTATTGTAACTGAATAAAGTCAGTAGGTCAGTGGATTACTTGAATCGGTTGAGTAACTATACAATATAACAATATTTTTATATCGAAACATAACGAATTTAATAGCCGTTTGAAAACGTTTGATCGTTCGATAGGAAACATTGCACAAAGTGAATTTTCATTTTATATAATATACGCTTCAATAGTCCGTGTAGAACTCAAACGGGATGGTTTACAAATCCGAAGTCTATCGAAATCCTCGAGGGCGTTGGCACAATTTTGCTCAGGGGCGCGAAATATAGATATGAGAAATTTAAGGTAGTTGTCGTGGTAAAATATTGTCAAAAAGTTATAGATTATACGCGCCACAAAAGTATACTAGCTTGTAGCTAAGTGATCCGTCATTTGTACGCAAGACTGTACCCGCGGAAACGTAACCCATACAGTATTCATATGCATGTATACTTTTCTATAAATTGTTGAACTTTAAACCGTTATTTATAAATAATTAGACGGTCAAAAAAAATTCTTATTTTTTTTAAACTCATAACAAATGCATTGAAAGACTCAGTTTTTGGAAAGTTTCTGACAGTTAGTTCTTTTTTTATAAATAAGAAACTGGGTTAGAACTACAGAGATCGTATACAATCAATGTTAATTATCCAATCTCGGATTATATACGGTCGATCGACTTCAAATATTCAGGGTAATTGTATTATCATGTCCTTAATAAGTATACAAAAATTAAGAATTTTCTGACGGTGTGCCTTAACCACGACAACTACCTTAAACGCAATTTTTAAAAGAGTGACTTCAATTTGACGAATAAACTATATAGCAAAGAGCTATAAAGCATTTTTGGGTAGGTATTTGAGACACTGTGAAAATTTGTACGATACCTCTTTAGTAATATCCGAATACAATAACACAGACCTGGCTGAAGGGTAGCGGGGCTTAACCGACTTATCAAACATATTGATCAGCTGGCATGTAAAATGTTCCATCGAAACAACCTGTCTTTTTGAATGTGTCTATTTTTAGTTACCAATATTATTGTGTTTAAATTTCAACGTGCCTCAAATGAATTTTTTAAGTCTTAAAAAATATAATTTTGCAAACACCTGGCTAAGTTTTAGGCCCGATGAAAAAGTCTGGCTTTTTTATTTTTCGACTCCTTAAATACTAAATTTCAAGGTATTATTTTACAATCCGAGGGATCACCTTAATTTCAATTTTCAATCCACGTACATATTTAATTTTCGAAAATTAAATATGTACGTGGATTGAAAATTGAAATGGTTCGAAATCAATATTTTGGCTATTCGTGAATTGAGAAAACAGAACATAGATGTCTCACACATAACCGATAGAGAGGTCGTTGACAGTATCTAATATCTGCAGCGGCTACAGAACTAGCGAAGGAAATTTTTTTATAAACGTCATACTTTAGTTAATTCAGGGGCTTTTAAATTTTTTTTTTCTGTAGTTTGTATAAATTAAATAGGAACACAAGTCACAAGTCCATTTTTAGAGCTCCGTACCCAAACAGAGCCCCTTTAACTAAGGCTCCGCTGTCTGTCCGTCCGTCATAAAACGCATTTCATAATCGTTCAAACAGTTTTTGAAAGATATTATCAAATTTTAGATAAATTGTTTAATAAAATCTGATTGCATAATGCATAAGTTGGCCGTGATCATAGCTTGTACAGGTCTGTTTTTGCACAGAATAGAACGCGTCGTTCAGTTCTCTGCCGGCGTTACATTAGTGTCTTAATATTGTGTAGTTTTTGTTTTGTAAAATGTAAACCTGGTCGGTTAAATTGTCAAATCATAATCAACTGTTGTGATAAATAGTTTCGGTGTTTGTTATACATTATTTTCATATAAATATCTTTTCGGGAAATTTAAAAAATGAGTGTTTATTATAATCTTAAGATAATGGTTGACAGCTTGGGTAAGATTCATTTTGAGAATTTAGATTTACGTAGATATTTTGATAATTTATTGAATATGCATAAGATACTATTTTAAAGAAAACGTGTTTTGAAAAAAAATTTAACATTATTTTGTTCGCTTATAATACTTTTTTTCGACATTATGAATTTTGGTTATGCAATGTAGACAGTGTGGTTTATTTGCACAATATATTTGTAGATTATAGAGGTTCGATATTAAGGCTGATCATTTTTAAGGGGGTATTCTCATGTGACCACTTCGAAAAATCGATTTTTTTTTCATATTTCAATAGTAAAACCTATCGAAAATATGCTGTGAAAATTAGAGACCGAAATTCCTAGTTTTAAATAAATTACAACTCATAGTCGCCGACGAGCCGTATAAGCGACTTGTTGGCTCTTGAAACTTTAAACGCATTTATCTGGAGACATTATTTTCTAAAACTGTCATGGTCCTAAAAAAAAAAGTATTCAACCGATTGCTTTGAAATTTATATATGTTCTTCTACTCATTAATGGTTATCGTCCGTACCAAAATTGCTTATTTTCGAAAATATTTTCTTATTTTTTTAAACGATTTTTAACAAAAAAATGAACAAAAAACACAAACTTTTTTTCTACAGTCCGCCATTTTTTTTTTTTTAATGAAATTGATTAATTTTGGTAGGGACGATAGCGACATCCCTACTGAACAATGATCCATTCGATTTTTTTATTTCAGACAACATGAACAGCCGCTATTACCATGACCAGTGACTTGCTTTTTTGCCTAATTTAATTAAAAAAATATATATATATAAAATGTAAAATAAGAGAAATTTTTTTTTATATAGTTAAAGATACAAACAAAAACATATAAAAAAATTAAAATGATTGAATGTTATTGTCGTCTAAAAAAAATTCCCTATAAAGAGGTAAAATTTATGCGTTCACATGAGAATACCCCCTTAAAATGTTTACTGATTATAAAATTTAACTCTGTCATGGGGCAGTGTGGTCGCATATTGTTCAAAATGAGGTTATTTAAACGATTTAACAATGATATGATTTTCAAACGGGACGTATTTTTTTTATTCTCTGCTTAAATACAAACTTAAAAGGTCCTGTGACTTTTTATGATAAAGTTAATATTTGAGAAGATATGAATTTTTTTAAATTACGAATTTGGCTATTTTTAACCAATCAAAAATTGACAAAAATATATGATTTTCAAACGGGAGATATTCTTTTATTTTCTTTACAAACTTAAAAGGTCCTATGACTTTTTATGATAAAGTTAATATTTGAGAAGATATGAATTTTTTAAGTTAAAATAAGTCACGAATTTGGCAATTTTTAACCAATCAAAAATTTACAAAAAATATTTGATTTTCAAACGGGTGATATTCTTTTATTTTCTTTGTATAAATACAAACTTAAAAGGCCCTATGACTTTTTATGATAAAGTTAATATTTTAGAAGATATGAATTTTTTAAGTTCAAAAAATCACGAATTTGGCTATTTTTAATCAATAAAAAATTGACAAAAATATACGACGCCATGAAAGAAAGAATTTTTCCGACTCCATAATACAATTCAAAAAACCCGTGATCTAGAATATGAAAATTTTCATTGTTAATAATCATTTTTTAATAACGCATTGGTACTAATAGCAAGCGCAGGTAATATATCGTTAAAAATGATTATTCATTTTTTTTTTAATATAGCATTGTAACAATAGGTATGTTTCTTAATAACTGTACCAAACTCAAAGCTACCCTATACTGTTATTAAAAATGTCCAGTTTATGAAAAAATTTTTTTGTCCATTTCTTATTGGAAATTGGTCAAAAAATGTTTTAAAAAATTGTTCAATTTAAATTCCTTTTCTTCTTGTTGTTATAAAAAATTGTTTTAAACAATATCAGACATGGGTTTTCATAATTGAATTCGGAACGACAGTGCCGATTTCACCTGGTCAAACATAAAATGAAAATATGGAATACAAAATTAACAAAAAAATGTCTCTTTTGTTTCAGATAACATCCTGTAATGAATCTACTTTGGTGAGTTTTTATTTTAATTTTTCTGTAATAATTTTTGAATCTTTCTTAACCACGTGACACGTTTACAACTATCAATTTTTCTTCAACGACGAAGCAACATATTCTTTAGAGTCGCTTTGTTACTTTCATTGATTTTATAATTTACCGCTGCTTCAAGACAAATGTATCCTGGAAACCAAAGCTCAGTAGGTGGGGTTATATTACGGTTACGGCTTAGACAACCGAGTAAGCATGTAGGTTTTCTTGTTAATGAATAATCGATCCATTTTAAGTCGGTCAGAGGATATTCACGACCTAGCTAATGCGTCTACGGTACATTATGTTCCTGCGTCTTTGTTTAGAAGCCGTACATTAGTTTTCTGTAGTGTAAATCTAATGCAGTTACCCATTGCGGTCATAGCTGGGTAAAACACCGAACCTGAGTGCTTGAAGCACCGAGCACTATGAAAGTGCTTTAAGCATCAAGAAACAAGCACTTTCATTTTGAAAAAGAAAATAGAAAAAAAAACGTTTTGTTTCAATGTACTAAAATGAATAAAAAAAAGTTTTATTAGTGTATTTGCCATACCTATATGGGACATACACTATTGGTATTGGTCGGATGGCGAGACCTAGCGGTCGGACCAAAGTTTCTCGACGTATCTCGCAATAACTTTCGAAGGAGTCAATTGATTTTAACAGAAATTGGTCCCCATGTTGAAATCCATCACCGCACGAAGCCTATTTGAAATGGACCTAATTGAGCCATTTTAAGGGTGGTTTTTAGAGATTCAAAAATGTTTTTAGGTCTCAAAATATCGATAAAATTCTCAGAATCATTTCAAAATTGAAATGTAATCCTTCAGTAGCAATTAAAAAGTACCCCTAAAATTTTAATAAAATCGGTTCAACAGGACCGAACTTACAAATTTTATGAAAACAGAAGTTTGCAGATAGTGAATCACTTAGTGTAAATGTTCGATTGCTAATAATACTGCAATTAAGAAAAAACATATTATTTTAAGGGGTGTATTTAGGGGTTAAAATTTTTATTTAGCTCAATATTACTCGTATTATGATTTCATATAATAAAACCACACTGCCTGTATTAGCACTGCGACCCGAGTTTTTAATAATTTAAGTTCATAATTATAAAAACGTGGGTCACGCGTTTATAATAATGAACTTAAATTATTTGTATCCTTTTTAGTACATTGCAATAAAAGATTGTCTTTATGATAGTTTTTTTTCTAATATTTTATTTTGAAAAGGCATAATTTAAAAGATATTAAAGAAAATATACAAAAACCTGAGGTCGTTATATAACTGGCGCCCCTAGCTGTAAAGTCTAGCAGTGCTTGTTGCGCAGAGTGACTGCGCGTACATTGACGTGAAAGTCTGCATTGCGATTTACCCGTAGCAAAGCTCGTGCCTCGTGGCATTGGCACAGAGCGCCGGACCCTCGTTAGGGCGATTCATTAAGTTCATTAGCCATAAGTGCATCGAATGCAGTATTGTTAGTGGAAATTTATACAATGTAACAGACGTACCAAGTTTATGTGTTGACTACGTTCCAGTAGCTTAAGGCTGTCGGAACGCTCTGAATTTAAGCCTAACTACGAGGCTAAAAAATGCTGTTGCAAGGGTGCCACTGTCAGTTGATTACTCTAAATTTTGGAAATATTTTGAAAATATAAAAAAGGAAGAGTCACTTTAGGTTTGTGATGGAACAATTTTGTGAAATAAGTACGAATAAGATCGTAGTGTAACATTGAAGACGTGTGTTTTTTGTCACAATTAATGCCAACTTTTTTCTAGTAAATCGTACATAAATTACAAAAGTAGTCCATTAGAGATTTAGATTTGTCCTTTATCTTCCTTATAGAAAAATAAGTTTTGGAAAATGTTGACTAATAAGTCTACAATCAACTATCTGCCGAAGCTTAAATTCAGAAATTAAATCCAGTAAAATGTAAAAAATGAAAAAAGCTTTTTTAAAATAAAAATATTAACTTCAAAAAAGTTACGAAAAAGATGAAAATAATGAAATTTTGAGTTCGGTGCTAATTTCATTACTAAAACTTTTAATTACATGGCCATCTATTTTTATTAAATTGGAACCGACCTCAAAATTTCATTATTTTCATCTTTTTAGTGACTTTTTTGAAGGAGGTTAATATTATCTTAAAAAAGTTTTTTTTTATTCATTCAGTTTTCGACTGATTGATAAAATTGTCTTATACCAAGTTTTTCGTTTGAAGTTACATAATAATTGACAGAAACAATTGAAGTCCCATCATACAATAAATTATTCCGTGACTGGTTATAAATTAAATATATAATTGACGTGACCTTACGCCCTTGAGACATGTTTCACATTTGTGCGCTGTACATGTGCTTTAATTTAAAATGGCGATAGCACAATTTGAGTTGTATCAGCTTTTCCATTAATCCATACAAAGTAGATTTTCCAATGTTAACTCGTATCACGTTCAGAGAGCACGTGTGGTGGCTGATGCATCTACTTGCCAAAACAGTAATTCATATATGCTTTGGCAATTCCCTTGCGAGCTGCGATGAGGATCGCGGCGATTAATTTATGTAAACAAGTGACCAAATGAAGGTCTTCTCAAACCACAAACCAAGACCAACGAACATATCGCGCGACGGGAATTAAGGCTATCGGTTCCTGGTTTCTCGACCTTTTTTATTTCTCGAGGCACGAGAATTCTGGACCAGGATTTCTCCTTTGAAGTTTTTAATAACACACGATGTTATTTTCAAATTCTTGCTGTATTAGAAATTGGACTGATAGATAAGATCAATTAAATCAAATGGTAAATTTTTAGTTAACAAAAATTGTACTTATTAATTGACAAATCAACAACAAACAATAATTTAATATATAAAAAGTATTAAACTTTTTTATAATTATTGGGTCCCTACCAGTTTCCAAATGAACAGCAGTCTTTAACTAAATCAAAAATAACTAGTAAAATTAAATCAATAAAATTACTAGTACATATTTAGATAACTATAAAAACTTGTATAACAAATTCAACTAAAAATGCCTTTTATATTTAAAAACTATTATGTTAATAACATCACAGTCTTTCGATTAAACAAATCATAATTGTCACTATTTTTTAAATTTGAACATAGTGTGCCAACTAAAACTAAACCAGTAACCCGCAAAATAATCAAGAAGGAAATCAAATTTTAATTCTACACGTGTTATATGCGTGTTTTTTTAGTTACCTAGTCCACGGAATTGAGTTCTCGAGTTCTCGAAACGTTGAGTTTTTTTCCCGTCTCGACTAACGACAAATTTTTCGAGAATTCTCGCCTCGATTTATTAAAGCTGTCGGAACGCTCTGAATTTAAACCACACTACGAGGCTAAAAAATGCTGTTGCAAGGGTGCCGCTATCAGTTGATTACTCTAATTTTTGGAAATATTTTGAAGATTTAAAAAACTTTTCCGAGAAAGGAAGGGTCACTTTAGGTTTATAATAGAACAGTTTTGTGAAATAAGTACGAATAAGGTCGTGGTGTGACATTGAAAACGTGTGTTTTTTGGCACAATTAATGCCAACTTTCGTCTAGTAAATCGTACATAAATTACAAAAGTAGTCCATTAGAGACATAGATTTGTCCTTTATCTTCCTTATAGAGATAGAATTTTTGCAAAATGTTGACGAATAAGTCTACAATCAGCTATCAGCCGAAGCCCTATTTTTGGCTTAAATTTAAAGCGTTCGCGTTCCGACAACCTTAAGAGTATTAGGAGCTAGCAACATTTTCGAGAAAGAAATTTAGGTCGACTGGTCTTTTGATATTTCTTTACTTATTCAAGCTTGATGGGAGTACGGCATATCTGGTTGCTGGGAGCTCCAAATAATGTTTGTGTTATTACTTTTTTTTAATCTAATTTTAATCTATTTCCAAATATCCTGTCTGAGTGGATGCTTACATTATAAAATAAATTTCAGCTGTACTTTTGGCTGTGCGTTGATAGATCAATCAGGCAGTCAGTCAGAAGAAACGATTTTATATATTTAGATATTTTCGGTCCTACCCTGGCAAAAATGAATGTTTGTGTAATTTCAATAGTTAGATATCCCGAGGGTTTAAAGAAAACTTCACGTATCTAAAATTGAATAAGATTGAAACATGTGTGCTCTATTGTGTTGTTTTCTGACATCGCGTTAGCTTGCGGACTTTTTACGAAACTTTTTATATCATTTTTTTTAATAAACACCTAATATTATGTGGATATTTTTTTAACAAAATTTTGTATAATTTGCACAGATTTTTTATTCGGCACTTGGTAGAACATGATTAATAATAATAGATCAAAAAAAAAACACTTGAAAATTCTACAAAAATTTTTATTAAATTATTTCTCGATGATCGTTTCGGACGTCCATTATCACGAACATAAGTATATGTTTTATATTCCTATTTCCTGAGGATGGACTTATTGTCCGAAACAGTCGTCTAGAAATAATTTAGTTATAATTTTTGTAGAATTTTCAAGTGTTTTTATTTATTTGTTAACATATGTATGTATGTATGTATTATTTTTTAATAAAACATTCAGTAGATTAACGATTGACGCTTGTCCAATTATTAATAAGAAAACGCAAGAAAATACAAGATTTCTCAATATTCGAGCGTAGAACGTACATATAGAGCATACAAAGGGATTCATTATAATAAATGTATTTTGTGAGATCAAAACTGATTTTTGTCTGTTTATAAAATGTTAATTGGATTTTATTTAATTTCGTTCATTCGTGCGCATGTTAATAAAATATACCTAGTAAATTTTTAACGATCCGTTGGTTAAGATGAAAAACTGCTTTTGTTTTTATATTTTATATATCAGTTCATAATTTTAATATCTTTACGTTGACTGAAGATCGTTATTTTGCCTGTGCGCAGAATTGTGTTATTTGTATCCGACCGACGGATGGCGGGACCTAGAAGAACAAAATTTCTCAACGTTTCGTAGCTTCTTGAAGATTTTGGTGGTTTGGAAAATGTCTTTAAGCCTAAAAATACCAAAAAAAATATCAGAATCGTTTCAAAATTGAAATGTAACCCTTAAGTATCAATTTAAAGGTGCACCTAAAATTTTACTAAAATCGGACTTAGAAACTTTATTAAAACCCTAATTGCGTAATTTATTTACTGAAGGGTGTATTTTATATTGATAACAATAGTTCAACTAAGAAAAAATTAGTACTTTAATGGATGTATTACGGGGTTAAATTTTTTATTTTGTCCAAAAACAAACTTAAGTTCACGTAATAAAGCCACAATATTAGCAAATACAGTACTGTCGACAGGGTTTTGGAACTGCGACTCGCGTTTTTATTATATTGTGTAGACCGCAATAGTAATATTTTTTACATGGTTTGTAACGCTTTGCAAAAAGATAAAAAATACAGACCATTTTTATAGAATCGTATTTTCGGCATTCAGGCTATAAGACATTCGAGTAGATCTGACAGAGATCTATAATCAGGTCGTTTATTTCTGGTAGTTTAATTCAATAAAGCATTGGCATTACGCACTAAGTTGTCTCTGCTTGAGGCTATGTATCACCAAACTTTGAATTGTACGTAAGAAGATTTATACAGAGAGTTTGATTAAAATGAGAAGATCTAATATTTAAAAAATACAATCTTAATGTAGTAGCTGTGAAAATTGCGAAATACTGTGAAGACATGTATTCGAATATAATAATAATAATAATGCGTTTAACGTCCGTTTCTCGACTTTATGTCATAACAGACGCCATTCGCACCATTACAATTTTTTCATTTACCACTTCCCGTTATTTTCTACATTTTTTACAACTTCAACTTATCTAATAGCAATGGGCGAATGAAGGAATTATAGGAAATTAGGATAAGGTAGGCAATTTTTGAACTAAGAATTTGATAGGTAATCGGCCATGGCCTCAAATAAAGAACCATCTCGATATTTATCTGGAATTAATTGAGGGAACCCATGGAAAACCTCAATCAAGATGGCTGGTACAGGAATTACCGTTTCTCGGCGAGAAGCAGTAGGAAAAAGTCCCAGACACATCTGCCCCCGCCGGGATTCTAGCCCGGTACCTCCCGAATGCGAGTCTAGTGCTGTCACCACTACTATAACCAGCTCGATGTATTTGAATATAAGGACAGCTGTATATAACCTCAAAAAAAGTCTATTTTAACAGCACAAATATGCAACAGCATTGTCTGAAGTATAATAATATAGGTTCTCTATATTCTCTCAAGACTAACAATCGAAACCGAGAACAAAATTTCTTCGAGAGCTGACACATTCATTCATTCACGCATAGTACGAACACACCTATTTTTTTACATCATGAAAAGGAATAATTTCGAATGAATCATTCGATAATAAAAAGCTTTCGTATAGCAACCTTTCGTTTATGAAAGACTAAGCACAAAATACGTCGCTATAAACCGAGCTGGGTAGAGTAGTGGTGACAGCACTAGACTCGTATTCGGGAGGTCCGGGTTCGAATCCCGGCGGGGGCAGATGTGGTTGGGACTTTTTCCTACTGCCTCTCGCCGAGAAACGGTAATTCCTGTACCGGCCATTTTGATTGAGGTTTTCCATGGTTTCCCTCAATTAATTCCAGATAAATATCGAGATGGTTCCTTATTTGAGGCCATGGCCGATTATCTATCAGACTCCTAGTTCAAAAATTGCCTACCTTATCCTAATTTCCTATAATTCCTTCATTCGCCCATTGCTATTACATAAGTTGAAGTTTTAAAAATGTAGAAAAATAACGCGAAGTGTGGTAGATGGAAAATAGTAATAGTGCGAATGGCGTCTGTTATGACATAAAGTCGAGAAACGGACGTTAAACGCATTATTACTATTGTATTATTCTTAAAATACGTCGCTATACAGTCGGTATATTGCGGAACTAAATTTACAGTTCACCGAGAAGTATTGATGCGTAGCTAAGAGCTTTAAATGTCACTATGCTGATTGATCAGCTAGAGTTTAGTTATTATTATTATTATGATCATTATCTCTTGGGGTTTGAATATTACCTACCTCCAAACACAAGTTTAATAATAGAAGGTTATATTATGATTTATAAACTTAGATGATTAATAAAACGCTTTTCCTTGTAGGCGTTTAGAAACTTGCTCAAGAAATAATATTGATGGTCGCAATGAAGCATTAAAGTTTTAAGCTTTAAGCTTCTAGTATAGTGTAGCTATTTCTCAAATTCTAATGTCACCTTAACATTTTGTATTATGAATAAAGCAGTGTATTATTCAGAACAAAATGACATATAAATCTTTAATCTGAACTCTAATGAACTCAAAAATGTATCTTGAAATATTTATGTAAACATCGAGTTGTTACGTAATTTAGTAGCTTACACATTTCTTTTTAAAAATGACATTTTGGTAACATTTTAACACAGTCGGCAAAGCAACTTAATATTATATAAAAAAATTTAATGACATCAGAAGTTCATCTTTATAATTACTTAAAAGTCAATACAGATTAGTTTGACTTTGAATAATGCGACGAACGAATAAATGGACAATTATTCATCTACGCCAATTGTGTTAAAATGTTACCAAAATTCCATTTTTAAAGAGAAATGTGCTATATTGACAGCAAGAAAGCCCTATTTTTTTCCGATTGTCTGAAGTCAAAGCTAACTATGGTTTCTATATTTGAAATAACAAAGTTGACTTCGATATCAAACAATTGGTAAGCGATATTGTTTTTTTGATCAAATGTATTTTATTCTACGTGAAAAAATGCCTGTAGAAAGTCTTTAGCGTTTGAAAAAATATCCACAAATATAAAAGTTATGACATTTTTTCGAAATCGGTCAAATGTATTTTTGTCGATATCGAAATGCGGTTTTCACCAATCAACGTTTCATAAAAATTAAGCTCTAGACTTGTAGGGCAGTTTTTCTGGTCTGAAAATAGAAAAAACTGTCAAAATCAAGCACTTTGAGACACCCTGTACACTGTACAGTCACTATTTTGCATAACGTAGTGCAAATAATTTTTGTACACGGTGTATTGACCACCGGGAGCCCTCTATTGAAACAACGTTTACATCATAATCACATGAACTGCAGTTAAGACACACCCCAAGTGCATTCTCAATAATGACTTCAATATATCTTGTCTAAGCTTCGGAAAATTGCACGATACACTTAGATGGAAACAGTTCTGATATTAATGACACATTGTTATAAACAATTTAATATAAAAATATGTTGTACTTTGTTCGCCATTGCACCAGGAATGAGAAAAATAATAAATAAACAAAGAATTTAAGTTTTTGCAAGTTTTTTAGTAGGCATGCGTTAAAAACTATTGCAGTAGATTTCAAAATGGCCGTCAAACTATAAATAAACTTTACGAGATAAGTTAATATAGGAAAACAATTTTTTGATGTTGTTGATACTTGGTATTTCGCGTCTTGTAGTTCTTGAATTGTATACCAAAGAATTTTTAGTATGCCATGTATGGCACATATGCTATTGGTGTCGGTCGGATAGCGGCACCTAGGGGTCGGACCAAAATTTCTCGACGTTTCATAGCTTCCTAAACACTTTGACACCATTTTTAAAAATGTTTTTGTGTTTTATGTGCGTGCGGGCCTTAGCTTTGGTAGTAGTTAACTGATTTTAGCTAAATTTGGCCCACATTTTGAAATCCATTAACGCACGAAGCCTATTTAAAATAGGCCTAATCGGACCATTTTAAGGAGGTATTTAGAGGTTGAAAATAATTTTGAGCTCCAAAATCAACGAAAATATTCTCGAAAAAAAATATTAACCTCCTTCAAAAAAATCACTAAAAAGATGAAAATAATGAAATTTTGAGGTCGGAGCTAATTTCATTACAAAAATTTTTAATTAAATATCTACTTTTATGAAATAGGCGCCGACCTCAAAATGTGATTTTTTTTGTAATGAAATTAGCTCCGACCTCAAAATTTCATTATTTTCATCTTTGTAGTGATTTTTTTGAAGCAGGTTAATATTTTTTTTTTAAAAGTTTTTTTATTTTTTACTTTTTAGTGGTGGATTTGATTTCGCACATTTTTAAAAACTACTGAACCGATTTAAGTAAAATTTATGTGGGATCACCCTGAAGATGTGGCCTATTAAAAAAGAAAAGAATCATCATAATCGCTTTACAAATGTTGGAGATATGAGGCAGCATAGATTAAAAATATGTTTTTTTGACGTCATTTAAAAACTGATGAACCGATTTTAATAAAAACTATATGGGAACACCTGGGATGTATACCCTTTCAAACAAAAAAGGAATTTTACAAATCGGTTCAGGTGTTTGCGAGTAATCGGGGAACATACATAAAAAATAAAAAGATTCCGACGAATTGAGAACCTCCTCCTTTTTTTTGAAGTCGGTTAAAAATGATTCAAAATGGAAATTTTAATTCAATTTATTAGCTGCAAAGGAGATGTTAGTATTACATAGTCAATTATAAACATTTAAAAACATTTAAAAATTCACTTACAGAGCAAAAAACTCTTTCTACAAAATTTAAATTCTACAGCAATTTTGGGCGCGAGCACGGTGTACATTTAACCCATCCCTTCAGTATTATATAAGTCATTACACATGCATGGCATTAACCGTCAATGTCATTTGAAGGTTCATGCAAATAATTACCCCTGCATGACGGAATCATGGTCGGGTGACCGGACATGTTTGTTCTCAATTGTTTTTGCACCGTATCACCACTTCAAATATACGTACCTACCTATTTATTGTACAAATAACGAATCATATTTTGAAGTACACATAAAATCTGAATGTAACTAAATTTGTAGTAAAAATCAAATATCGATAGTAATGCATGAATGCATATGGTGTCCATTGTCAAAATAAAATGCAACTGGATATTTCACAAATTATTGTAACCATGTGGAATTCAATCTTGCCGAGGTGGACCTAGCCTCGCAAGGCAAATTTGCAATACGTTGGAGCCGAAGGCCCACTCACTACTAATGTCGCTGCCGTGATTGAGATAATCGCATGCGGAGTCGCTTATAGCTGCTAGTAGTCTATATTCTATATAACCGTCTATAATACGCGCCACGGTTCTAAAAGGTTCTGAAGTTAGATGCAAATGGAGGCTTGCGCAGGTACAGTCGGTTGAAAAACTACAAACTCGCGCTATATTATTATTTTTAATTCTTCTTTAATCTAAAGGTCTTATTCCGTGCATAAAGTCATCCAAAAAATTATTTTACGTGCTTGTCTATGCAAAACTGTATTCCGCATCTTGATCAATTAACAATCAAAGAAACAACTTAACAATAGCGTACTGGACTGTACTTTATAGCAGGAAAGCGACAAGTGACCAGCAATAACCAATTACCGACGAGCGCACGATCTGTGCCGGTAACTGGGAGGTGGTGGGAGTCTTCCTTTCCCACAAAACAACCAGAACGGCTCTAAAATATGCATTTGCGACGCTGTTTGTGACTAACTTCAGAACCTTTTAGAACCGTGGCGAGTACTATACTCTCCACTGTATAAAAAGTGTTGTTAATAAGTGCACTTAATTCAGGACGTTTACAAATGTTATTTTTTATTTTCTCTTTAATCCCCAGCGGACTATACCGTAACATTTTGTATTTTGTTGAAATTATATTTTAGTCCAGTCAAAAAAAAAGAGAAAACATTACGTCATATAACGTACAAAGGTTAATTGTAGCAGCCGGGTTATGTTTACACCGCCAATGTACAAAAACACACAAAGTATAACACTTTTACAACGTGCAATCTGTCGGTTCGTTCATGGAAATCGTTGATAAAGCCAAAAAGTCCACATCACGTGAAGGTTGTTTGTGTAAGATAAAAATTAGAGTTTAAAAAAACTAAAACAACACGCTTTTATATGAACTAAAAATGCAAAATAATTTGACAACAAAATTAGCTTTACTGTAAAGTGTTCGGCAAAAAAAAATGTTCAATTTTAATTATTGGAAAAATTAGTAATATTTCTTCTATAATTACTAACTTTCGAAGAAATAAATAATTAGAACCTTATATTACCATTTTTTTTAAATTAGTAGTTAGCAAAATATTATTACCAATTTTTGTGAAAAATCAGTAATTAGAGAAAAATATCACCTAATTATTTTTAAAAATTAGTAATTAGAAAAAAATATTACTAATTATTTTAAATAATTAATAATTAGAAAAAAACATTACTAATTTTTCTCAAAATTAATTGGACGAAAATATTTTTAATTTTCCCGGTATTTAATTGTGGATAAACTTTTGTAATAAGTTTATTACAGTACGGCAAAGAAGTTATGTAAGGACATTAAGGGATTATCGTGCGATCGACTATTTACGGAATTAATCGACCGGGTCCGTTAATTAGTATAGTGTGGATATTATGTTTTTGTGTCACCGATGAATGATGTCATTCTGTTCATAAATGCTAATATAGTGGTTTCAGTAATTTATTTATTGAATTTTTTTTATTGTCAGTGCTATTACATTTTCAATTTACTTGAAATTTGGATTTACATTTGGATCAGAATTTGGATCAGTAATTAAACCATAATACCTTAATGTATAAAATTAATAGTAATTAGTAATTAGAAAAAAATATTACTATTTTTAAAAATTAGTAATTAGAAAAAAACATTACTAATTATTTTTTAAAATTAGTAATTAGAAAAAAAATTACCTAATTTTCAAAATAGTTAATAATTAGAAAAAAAAGTTACCAAATTTTCTGAAAAAATTAGCAGTTAATAGCAAAATCGTTAACAAAATTACAATTTTTGTCGATCACTGAGTGTAAAAAGTGTGGAGTTCTTAATATCGGTAATAAATTTTTAATCGTGGAGCTTTTATGAAAAGTTAAGTAGAGAGCACCCCACGCTTTTTACAGTAAATTAATTTTGCTGTCAAATTATTTATCATTTTTTAGTTCATAAAAGCGTGTTGTTTTAGTTTTTTTAAAACTCTAATATTAATTATAAGACTTAAAACAATATTTCAATTGACTATAGGGTAGGCAACGCAACGTACGTCACTGTACAGCGTGTTAGCTTGCTAACTGTAATTTTTCAAGTCTTTTTATCCTGAAGGTCCTGATATAATGGGACAAACTTATTAGTGTATTTGCCATATGGCAACATACACTATTGGCGTCGGTCGGATGGCGGGACCTAGGGGTCGGACCAAATTTTCTCGACGTTTCATAAGCTCCTAAACACTTTGGCACCATTTTTAAAAATGTTTATATATATATGTATATATATATATATTTATATATATATATATGGTATATATACGTATATATATATATATGTGTGTGCGGGCAATAACTTTCGAAAGAGTTAATTGATTTTAACGAAATTTGGCCCACGTGTTGAAATCAATCACCGCAAGAAGCCTATTTAAAATGGGCGTAATCGGGCCATTTTAAGGGTAGTTTTTAGGGGTTGAAAAATGTTTTTGGGCCCCAAAATACCGAAAAAATTCTCAGAATCGTTTCAAAATTGACATATAACCCTTCAGTAGTAATTAAAAAGTGTCCCTAAAATTTTAATAAAATCGGCCTGACAGGACCGGACTTACAAATTTTATGAAAATACTAGTTTACAGATAGTGTGAATTATTTACTGAAAGTTGTATATAATTTGGTATAGAGGTTCGATTGATAATAATATTGCAATTAAGAAAACAAATGTCATTTTAAGGGGTGTATTAAAGAGTCAATTTTTTTATTTTGCCCAAAAATCAACTTAAGTTCGCATAATAAAGCCACCCTGCCTGTATAAAAGCAAATACACTATATTGTCGGCAGGGTTTTGGCACTGCGACCCGGGTTTTTTAAATTATTGTATTGTCATCGGTCCTTGATAAGTGTGCAAAGTTTCAGTTTAATCTGATGTTTTAAAGTGGATGAATTTCACGTTCAAAGATTCCTTTACAAACAGGTGAAGCTAATAAAAGCCTGTTAAAAAAAGCTTGGTCCAATACAATCCACCCTAAAAGTCAGTGCCATAAACGATCGAACAGACTACAAACAACAAATTATATAGAAGCTGAACTAATCTAATTTGTACTTCCGAATGACAAATGCATCTCACTATGTAGTATGTATACACTATCTGTGTTTGTTCGTCCCACTCTAGTACATCATTCTTACTCTTTCCTTGAAACAATGTACAGTAAGACCTCGCTTAACGCTATTTCAGTATTACGCGGTTTCTAAAAAAAAAAGTGTAGCCACTATAATGTTAATTACGGATCAGTTTTTACGAAATGAATCAAATGTTGATAGAAGTTCAAAGGCAAGACGAAGTGCCATTGATGCAATATCTTGCTATCGACAACAGCTTGCTGAACGAAACAGAAAAAGGTAAACGGTATTAGATGACTTCCTCACAAAAAACAAAATATGTCAAATGAGGAACCCTCCTCGAACTTTTATTTGATTTTCATAAATGCTCTATGAACAAAAATCTATGAAGATAAATCTATAATTAAGGTAGTTGTCGTGGTTAAGGTACACCGTCAGAAAATTCTTAATTTTTGTATACTTGTTAAGGACATGATAATACAATTACCCTGAAAATTTGAAGTCGATCGACCGTATATAATCCGAGATAAATTCAATTAAAAATTGGATAATTAACATTGATTGTATACGATCTCTGTAGTTCTGAACCAGTTTTTTATTTATAAAAAAAGAACTAACTGTAGGAAACTTTTCAAACACTGACAGTCTTTCAATGCATTTGTTATGAGTTTAAAAAAAATAAGAAAAATTTTTTTAACCGTCTAATTATTTATAAATAACGTTTTAAAGTTCAATTCAATTCAATTCAAACTTTATTAGTCAGAAACACAATTAAAATTGTACAGACATTGTCAATAAAAGAGTGATACAAAAATATATAAATGATACAGAATTACAGTAAATTTGGATATATTTTTTTAAAACTTTGTGTCATATTGCACATATAATATTCGTCAAAACTATAAAATGGTTCTAAGATCAAAAATTGCTTTGTGAATTTTTTGAAATATTTAAAAGAAAGTCCTTTTATATTTAAAAGAAAGTCCTTTTACATTTAAAAGAAACAATTTATAGAAAAGTATACATGCATAATGCATATGAATACTGTATGGGTTACGTTTCCACGGGTACAGTCTGGCGTACAAATTATGGATCACTTAGCTACAAGCTAGTATACATTTGTGGCGCGTATAATCTATAACTTTTTGACAATATTGTACCACGACGACTACCTTAGTGTGAGTATTCAACAATAAATGTTACAAAATTAAACAAGAATAAAACTAACCAATTTTCTTATTCTCGGTTCTGTTTCACTTACGCCTATTATCTACTTAATAAAATGACCTCGTTGAGCGCTGTTTCGTATAGCGCAGGAACCTATTGGAACGTATCTTCCGTGTTAAGCGGGGCCTTACTGTTTTCTGTTTGGCCAGATGCGGAGGATGGCAAACAGCATTTCGTCACAATTGATGTGTAAAGAAAACACAAGTTTTTCGGAGAATTTAACACAAGCTTTTTTTATTTACGAATCGCATCATTACGCCTTTCGCTAAAATCCAGTTTATATGTCTAGTTCATTGTTAGTACATCGATATTTTCAATATTTTTACAACTGAACGTAAACGAAATTAAAGCTAAGTATTAATTTTCTTATTCTGAATGAATAATTTTACAGTGTTAAGGCTGTCGGAACGCTCTGAATTTAAGCCAAAAATAGAGCTTCGGCTGTCAACTGATTGTAGACTTATTCGTCAACATTCTGCAAAAAATCTTTCTCTATAAGGAAGATAAAGAACAAATCTAGGTCTATAATGGACTACTTTTGTAATTTATGTACGATTTACTAGAAAAAAGTTGGCATTAATTGTGCTAAAAAAACACACGTTTTCAATGTCACACTATGACCTTATTCGTACTTATTTCACAAAACTGTTTCATCACAAACCTAAAGTGACTCTTCCTTTTTCGGAAAAGTTTTTTAAATCTTTAAAATATTTCCAAAAATTAGAGTAATCAATTGACAGCGGCACCCTTGCAATAAAATTTTTTAGCCTCGTAGTTGGCACTAGCCAAAAATTGAAACGTGCGGATGATTTGAGCGAGATAGAGCTAAAGAAGGTCACACCCACAATATGTCTTTTGCCTACCTCGCCCCTTACCGCTGGGTCTCAGCACAAACAAACTTCAGAGCGTTCCGACAGCCTTAAACTCAGAAATAAGGTAATTATGATCGAAATTTACATAAAAACAATATTTACTAAGTAGATCAAGCATTTGTTTGTATAATCTAATAGGGATGTCGGAAGTGCCAAAAATTATCGATATATATATCGTATCAATATTGTTTTCAAGTATCGATATGGGTGCCGATATATTTTTTAAAAAATATCGATATATCAATCCAATTTGAAAGAGGACATTGGCACTCGAAGAAATTTAGTATACATATTGGCTAGCTTAATATAATCTCAAATAACAATTAACGGACATTATTTCTAATAAATCAACTAATAAATATTTATCTGAAAGCAAAAACAATGATAAGAATTTTTTTTTGTTTATTAATTAAATGCCTAATACATTTAGGAGCAGATAATTTTAGAGATTAATCTTTAAAGATTGTTGGTACAGCATGAATTGAGGTGTAAATCGAAATATTTAAAAATATTCTAGATTTTGTAGAAATGAAATGAAATAATGCATGAATAGACATTTTGACTGTTTATTATTCCAAATTATCGAAAAATCCGGTGGAAAAGAAATCTGTTTGATATGTGCTTTATTCACTGTTGTTGTTTTTGGAACGCACTTATAAGTATGTTCTAAAAACATATGTAAAAACACATGTTTCTTTTTGACTGAAGTTTTCGATTTGTCGGAATAATTAAACGGCCATAGTACCTACATACAAGTGTTGCTGCTGGAAAAAATATCGGTTTTCGATACTCGGAATTTTATATCGATATATCGAAATATTAAAAATCGCCTAAAAATATCGATAGATCAAAAAAAAAATATCGATATATCGATATTTTTTCGACATCCCAACAATCAAATGTTCTAAATGAGTTTGACAACAACATTAGCTTGTTTTTGGCTGTACAAAAACTGCAATTATAAGATTACTATCTAAGTTCATGAAATGAAATTTTTTGACGAATCTTTTTGCAACTCACTTTGCTATAATAAAAGACATAGTAACACTCAAGCTATATATTGAATAAAGTAAATTACGTCTATTATAAAATTCCAGAAATTTCTAACCGCGCTTTGGTAAAAAAGCATGAAACAATATTTAATTGACCATAGACAGTAAATATTTTAAAAGGCAGCTAATATTTCAACGCTTCCTACAATTTAAGCCACAAATATGGATTCGTGTTTGCTTTCAGTTATTTTTATAAATCCATAAAACACCAAAACACATAAATCATAAAATGTTGCCATTATAAAACACCCAGCATAGTTCTTTTTTAAATAAAAATGTTCCAAAAAGCAATTTTCCACACGCTGTACAACAAAATATAAGTTCTTGACGTTTTTATCACATTTGAACAACGAAAATAAACGATCTAACAAAAATATTCCACGTAATACCACGTTGCAGACCGGCTTTTTACCGAGAGTTCAATAGCATTTACCAGACGGGGAAAACAGGTTAGCAATTTTAGTATTTTTTTTCTAAAATAAAAGAACTATCAGCAAGTGAAGGATAATATTACTTTGTTTTTTTTTTTTTTGAAGTTGTACTTCTCTAGCACGTTGAGAATAAAATTTTAGTTGGCAAGTTTGCGCGCGCAAGATAACGCAAATTCGACAGTATGAAATTAAAGAGACTGACTGACATGACAGATAGACGAAAACAATGCACTTTCTGTTACCTGGAAACTATATAATATACCAAATTACCATAATCTCTGATAAAAATTAATAGTCGTTTTAAGTATCATCCAGCGGAATTTATAATATCGTGTTTTTGATTCCTCTATGGATTGAATATAAAAATCAAAATTAAAATTTTGAGAGTGTTTTTAAATATTTGAGGTTAATTGACTTTTTTTCTTTTTTGTTCTTGGTAATTAATATAAAAATGATTTGTCGGGAAAAAGGACTTTTTTAAGTAAACACTTATTTGTTATTTACAGCGACGTTTCGTCCCTTGCTTGGGACTTTTTCAAGCTTTATATTATCTGCTTTCATAACAATTATTTGTTCAAGTCCCAAGCAGGGACGAAACGTCGCTGTAAATAACAAATCAGTGTTTACTTAAAAAGTCCTTTTTCCCGACAAATCATTTTTATTTGAGGTTAATTTTTTGTAAGTATTATTCTTAAACGGTTTGTAGATTTTAATAAATTATTTGCATGAATATTGAAAAGTAGTTTTTAATTACGCTAAAGAAGTATAACTTTAAACGCACGATATAAGTACACATATAAAAATACTCATAATTAGTTTCATAGATAATTTGAACGTTCTTCAAACTTCAGCCATTCAGAAATTGTTGGTTTCATTTACAATTAATTATTATGGAAAACAGGTCATATGGTAAAACAACAAATTATTTTCACTTCAAGTATTCGTAATTTTCATTTCATATTAGTTTGTAAATTCATTTTAATAAAAGAACTCGTTCACTATAAATTAATATAATTTATTCGTAGCTTGTAATTCAACACAATAACTAACGTCTTGTGATTTCATTTGTCGCTACTATTATGCTCTACAGTTATATTGTCGTTAAAACATATTGTTTTAGTTTCTAGAAGCAAACTCTGAATAAACAATTTAATTCAATATTCGATTTTCATTGTGGTTAGACGTAATCCTGCTCTAGTTTTGATTTAAACAAATTTGAATGTGTTCTATTCATCTTTCAATAGTAGAAAACAAAGTCGTTATCCGCGTATATCTGTTCGCTTAGTTCTTCTAATTTTCTTCTGGAAGGTTTATTTTATTTTAATTAATTAATTAAAGCCGCAAAGCCATACATAAAATATGAGACATAAAATAACAGTTTAAAAATACAACAGATAACAGTTTAAAAAGTAACAAATAAAACATAAAACAACAGTATTCATATTGAAATTTTCTATTCTCTTTTCAGTGAAGGCTAAATCATTGCTCAACTTAATTAAGGAGTCAGATAAAAAAATTCGAAATTTGGATGATTTTCAAATCGCTGTATTTTCGCGTATTCTAGATTTTGAATCAAAAATTCTAATATCGTGATACATACGGAAATAACTACTGAACCGATTTTGTTAAAATTTAAGTGGAACCACTCTGAAGGTATATCCTATTAAATAGAAAAGACGAATAATCAAAATCGGTTTACAAATGCTGAACATATGATGAGGTAACATATACAAAAAAACTTCTTTTTTAAGAAAAACTATATAGGGAACGAATCCGAGAATATTCTGAACAAACTGACGTCAATTTTTTTTAAATCGGTTCATACAGAGTGGAGATATCACAGTATTAAAAACAACTGAACTGATTTAAAAAAACACTATATCAAACGGATCCGAGAAGATTCTGAACAAAGTGGCGTCAATTTTTTTTAAATCGGTTCATAAAGAGCGGAAATATCACGGAACTTATATAAACCGTCGAATTGTATACCTAATCTCCTTTTTTTTAACTTCGTTAATAAAAATAATCTTCCGTCAATACCAAAACATACACGTGACATAAAAAAAGCGTGACTAGCAAACATCAGATGCGTGTAGGCGCTTTCATCTATACGTGGTCACGCCTAAAAATATATATTTTTATTACAAAAAATAAATTTAGAGTGATGATGATCCTTGAAAGTAATTGAGAAATTTCTTCGGAAGAACCTAGGTGGCACAGGATCGAAGAAAGCAAATACTGAGTTAAGTGCATTGCATTTATTCTAACGTTTCGGCAATCTCTCTGAAGATGGCAAAAAGACTGCCGAAACGTTAGAATAAATGCAATTCACATAACTCAGTATTTGCTTTCTTCAATCCTGTGCCATCTAGTTTTTTCCTAAGAAATTTCTCAACATATTTTTATTACAAAACACTGAAACAGAATAAAAATGTGAGAATGAACTACGTTTCTGAAAGTATCGATTATACTCGTATTGGTTATGCGATCAAAATTAAGTTCAAATAATGTTCAAGTATCAAGGAATGGATTTATTCAGTAACGTGAATAATTCGTGTATATACTTTCATCTTAAACACGGTGCTTCCACCGTATAAACACTGTACTTCCACCACAACAAAACAGTTGACAAGTAGGGTCTCTAATTTAATAGCGTATATAGACCATTGATATGTGCAGGCAATAACTTTAATTGATTTTAACTAAATTTGGTCAACATATTGAAATCCATTACCGCATGAAGCCTATTTAAAATGAACTCAATCGGAGCATTCTAAGGGTAGTTTTTAGGAATTGAAAAATGTTTTTGAACTCTAAAGTACCGAAAAAATGTCAGATTCGTTCCAAAATTGAAATATAACCCTTTAGTAGCAATTAAAAAGTGCCCCGAAAATTTTAATAAAATCGGCCCAACAGGACCGGACTTACAAATATTATGAGAACACTAGTTTGCAGCTAGTGAGTTATTTACTGAAAGGTGTATTTAATTTAGTGTAAATGTTTGATTGATAATAATATTCCAATTAGCAAAAACAATATTGCTTTAAGGGGTGTACTAAGAGGTTAAATTTTTTTTATTTTGCTCAAAAATGAACTTAAGTTCACATCATAAATACACTAAACAAATCACTATACTGTCGGCAGGGTTTTGGCACTGCGATCCGATTTTTTTTTTAGATAAGGACCAAGTGTTTTAGAGTAAAACTAAAAAAATTCGATCGAAATCTATCCGGTAGTTTTTGCGTGATGCGCGCACAACGACAAACCTATATCATTTTATTTATATAGATAAATTGTTTTCGCAAATTGTATACATGTGGCATGGATCTAATAATTATACAGCTGCGGGGGGGAATCCATTGAGGGACGGGTACAAAGTAAGAATGGTGTCGATTTTTGATTGACCGGCGCATTGTGCTGCATACAAAAGAAATTTTCTTTTTACACAATACTACCAACACAAATTTTATGTCACTAGACATGCGCAGTGCGCCGACCAATGACAAACAGACACCACTCACTTCAACTTTACCTTCCTGGTTTAAAACTCTACTACATGCTCTGTCTCTATATTCCTATGTCTATGATATATAGATTATTTAGATTAAATATAACCCAATTTCCGACGAATAAGTGTTATTATAGTAGGTAAAAAGGTGTTATAACTTATGGTGGTGCTCCCAAGTCTCTCACAAGGATACGTCAATTGCTGAGCTCAGTCTAGTATCTACACTAATTTCCTGTTACCGGTATCATAGAAAGCTGTAACGAAACCTAAAGTAGCGTTCACATCGTCGACTATAGAAGTAGACGCGAATACAACACAGTATGATTTTCAAGTTGATAACTTCTTTTTTAACAGCGTGTAGAAATCAAATAGACGAACAAATATTTCAAGTAACTTTTTTGTCAAAGCTCTAAAATAAGAGAGATACAGCCATTCAAAGTTTAATTAAATATTATTTTTGTTTTGAGGTCGATCCTACCGTTATGTCATGTCACTATAGAAATATCTGATGTCATAATCAAGCAGCCTTGCCAGACGTCCCGATTTTGGCGGGACGTCCCAATTTTTAAATCAAAATTAAATGTCCCGCGCGGGACAGGCTCAGTCCCGCTTTTCGGGGATAACTCGACCGTGCGTAAATAATTATTCTCGTATTGTAAGTTGCAATTTGTAACACTCACTCCTCAGACTATTGTTTGAAACGCCATATTTTTCTAATGAATAAAACTTTTTTGATTTTGATTTCTATTTTTTTTTTATTTTTTTTTTTCAGAAGACGAATAAGACTCAACTATTTAACGATAGGGTAAATCTGATTTAAAATATCATATTTTTATTAAAATACATTTTCTATGGCTATTTTTGCTATCTATTGTCACGTAAACGTAATTTGAACTCAAATAAAAAGATAAATATTTAAAAACTTCTGATTATATACGTTTTTTCACTATGTCCCGCTTTCGACGAAAGAATCCCGCTTTTTTCACTCAAAAAGTTCCAAAATCCCGACTTGGCAAAAAAAAAATCTGGCAACACTGTTATCAAGTATCTTGGTGCCTATTTGAAACAAAACGGGAACAACTTCGAACAGTTTCTGTAAATACTTTGATTTTGGTCCGACCCCTAGGTGCCGCCATCCGACCGACGTCATTATAGTGTATGTGCTATATGTGGCAAATACACTAATTAAATCTCGGTACGTTTAGTATTAATTTCAAAGTTCAGATGTTTTACTTTAGTATTATGCCCGCGTAAATTAAAATAAATCTTGCTACTCTGAAAGATAATTGTTTAATGCCTTCAAATAAAATACAGTTTACAACTCATTGTCTTAACTATTATAGAAACTTGTCATGGAGAAATATTGCATAACTTTCTAGCAAAACTCAAAATCTAAAGCTCATGTAACAAGATGCTACTGAATTAGAACTGGGCTTTATAGTCTGCTAATTCCGTTAATATATTGAAGTGCCCCTGTATATAATATTTGTGCGGTTGTGTACGTGGCTAACACATAATAGTAGGAGAGCTGTTAGACATTTTTGGGTAGGTATTTGAGGCACTGTGAAAATTTGTACAATACATCTTTAGTAATATCCGAATACAAAAACACAGACTTGGCTGAAGGGTAGCGGGGTTTAACTGATCCATCAAATTTTTAAATTAGCAAAATGTTTTTCGCAATAAAAAGCCCTTGAGGCATTTTGAAATTTTAATACCTTGAAATTTTGTATTTAACGAGTTGAAAAATAAAAAAGCCAGATTTCTTAATCGGGTCTAAAACTTAGCTGTTTGCAAAATTGTATTTTAGAAAAATTTTAAAAATATATTTGACGCACGTTGAAATTTGAACAGAATAATATTGCTATCTAAAAATAGATATGTTCAAAAAAACATTGCGTTTCGGTGGAACCAGGTGATTAAAAATTTGAGGTTCGGTTAAGTCCCGCTATCTTTCAGCCAGGTCTGTGTTTTTGTATTCGGATATTACTAAAGAGGTATTGTATAAATTTTCACAGTGCCTCAAATATCTACCTAAAAATGTCTAACAACTCTCGGGCTATAAGCAAAATATGAATATAGGAGCGCTATTTCTGGTTTTACACCCACTGCATGTGAATCTATTTACTTTAGCACACAGTTATACGTCAGCTCATAAACCACTTTGTATTTACATATACTGTCTTATATACTTAATGTTACCTAATATTCAAATTTATAACGACTTCCGCTATTCAAAAAAGTGTTCAATCGAAATTTTTCTTTCAACACAATTTGAACAATTAAAAAAAAACGGTCGTAGTGCCAGACCCTACCGAGAAAATAGTTTAAGGTAGTTGTCGTGGTACAATATTGTCAAAAAGTTATAGATTAATACGCGCCACAAAAGTATACTAGCTTGTAGCTAAGTGATCCATAATTTGTACGCAAGACTGTACTCGTGGAAACGTAACCTATACAGTATTCATATGCATGTATACTTTTCTATAAATTGTTGAACTTTAAACCGTTATTTATAGATAATTAGACGGTCAAAAATGTTTTCTTATTTATTTTTAAACTTATAACAAATGGATTGAAAGATTGTCAGTTTTTGGAAAGTTTCTGACAGTTAGTTCTTTTTTTATAAATAAGAAACTGGTTCAGAACTATAGAGATCGTATATAATCAATGTTAATTATCCAATTTTTAATTGAATTTGTCTCGGATTGTATACGATCGATCGACTTCAAATTTTCAGGGTAATTGTATTATCATGTCCTTAATAAGTATACAAAAATTAAGAATTTTTTGACGGTGTGCCTTAACCACGACAACTACCTTAATAATGTTACAAATTTTGAAAATAATAATAAATAAGGTATTCTGAAAAAAAATCACAAAAATATGCTTTTTTTTTGTATCTCAGACACTTTTCCTCCCTTAAAGTGTTATATTTGAGATCTAAATTTAAATATAATTTTTACTCGTAATGGCGCTTATAGTTTCACGTTATATAATCAATATAAGAATAGAGAAAAGAAGACAAAGTGTTATAGAATGGTAGGCCCACTAGAGCAAAGGAGATTAAATAGAATTATCCAGGTTTCTTCTTTTTCAATTCCTTTCGCCTAAGTTCGTTCTTATTCGAAATCCAATCTATATGCTTGATTACTACTATAATTCATTTTACTTCAGATAATATTTCATCAACTAGAATTTGTGTGCGAAAAAGTTCCTACAGAGTTAAATAATTTTGTTCTTCTCGACTGCTTTTGATTAAAGAAAACTCGATACCGGAAGTCTAAGAAATATGATACCTACTGAACGTTTCAAAAAAACATAACTGGTGCTTTAAAAGAGCATTGTTTAAAGAAAAATTGGAAGCATTCATTTCAAATATCTCGCATGTATTTTTGAATATAATATCAACTTCGAGAAACCTTAAGATAAATAATATTTTTCTTTATACTCTGTCGGAAGCATCTACTTTTATTAAATTGGAACCGACCTCAAAATTTCATTATTATTTTCATCTTTTTAGTGCCTTTTTTGAAGGAGATTAATATTTTTTTTTAAGTTTTTTTATTTTTTACTTTTTAGTGGTGGATTTGATTTCGCACATTTTTAAAAACTACTGAGCCGGTTTAAGTAAAATTTATGTGGAATCACCACGAAGATGTGTCCCATTAAATAAGAAAGGAATCATCATAATCGCTTTACAAATATTGGAGATATGAGATAGCATACATTAAAAAATATGTTTTTTGACGTCATTTAGAAACGGATGAACCGATTTTAATAAAAACTATATGGAACCACCTGGGATGTATACCCTTTCAAACAAAAAAAGAATTTTTCAAATCGGTTCAGGCGTCTTTGAGTAATCGGGGAACATACATAAAAAATAATAAAAAAAAAAGATTCCGACGAATTGAGAACCTCCTCCTTTTTTTTGAAGTGGGTTCAAAAGCAATAGAGCATTAATATTAATAATGAGAGCATAACAATGGAAAATTATATCAAGGCCAAAGGATTAAGTATAAACCGTGAAATGAAAGACGCCACGCGTAATGAAATTGAGCATTTTTAAATGAACCTAACGCAATATAAAATTTAATTTGTCATATTTAAAAAAGGGGAGGTGTCGCAACATACGACCGAAGTGAAACTTCTTATGTACAAATAATATAAAAATGAATTGGGCCTTTTTTCATTATTTACAAAAATAAAAAGACAACAAGGTTATCACTATTATAAAATAAAAACGAACCCAACGCCATATAAAATAAAATTTGTCATACTTAAAGAAAGGGATGTGTCGCGACACACATGACCGAAGTGAAACTTCTTATATACAAGTAATATAGAAATGAATTGGGTCTTTTTTTATTATTTACAAAAATAAAAAGACATGATTGTCACTACTATAAAATAATACATTTTTGAGTAATAATTTGTTCCAACCCTGAATAAAACTTTAGTGAGTAATTGACTTAAGACAAACTATGGATTTTAATTTTAAAACCTGAGTTAAAAAGAAACTCTGGACTAACTTTTAATTAAAACCTAAGTAAATTATATCTAGCTAGCAGTTTCACATCCCGTAAAGCAATGTTTTTCAATTAAACGCGCTTATTAATTTATATATTTTTTTCTTAAGACATTTTCAGTTACATTTAATTAAGAGATATTTACAGAAAAAAGTAGCTCCATGTACTTACGAACGCGCGTTTGAAGTTATACTTCTTTGGCGTGATTAAAAATTAATTTTTAATGTACATGCGAATAATTTATTGCAATTAAAAAGTATAAGAATAAAACTTACAAAAAATTAACCTCAATTATATGAAAACATTTTCAAAATTTTATTTTAGTTTCTACTTTTTTACGCTGAATTACACTGAAAACAACTTATTGGTTGTAATCAAAGGTTATAGTCGTCTAGTATATTATTATATATTTTTCAGATGGCAGAAAGTGCTCGAATGCGTGTTACTTCTACCTGGTGAATTATATATTTTTTTCTCTTTCATACTGAATAGGTAAAACTCTCAATATTGCTATGAAAAAAAATCCGAATAACTAACAGAAACAAAATAAACTAGAATTATGCAAAATTTGCAATCATCCACCATAACATTGTTATTTTAACTCGAATTAATCTTGTGTTGACGACACCACTAACAGTGCTGAAAATGGAATCGTTTTAGGGTAGCGTATTCAAGAGATAATAGTCCAAGAGCCATTAAGCATTTTTGGGTAGGTATTTGAGGCACTGTAAAAATTTGTACAATAACTCTTTAGTAATATCCGAATACAAAAACACGGACCTGGCTGAAGGGTAGCGCGGCTTTACCGACTTATCAAATATATTGATCACCTGGCAGATAAAAAGTTCCACCGAAACGACCTGTATTTTTGATATATCTATTTTTAGTTACCAATATTATTCTGTTTAAATTTCAATGTACCTCAAATATTTTCTTTTAAGTTTAAAAAATATAATTGTGCAAAACACCTGGGTAAGTTTAAGACCCGATTAAAAAACATATTGATCGCCTGACAGGTAAAATGTCCCACCGAAACGACCTGTCTTTTTGAATATATTTATTTTTAGTTACCAATACTATTCTGTTTAAGTTTCAACGTGCCTCAAAGATATTTTTTAAGTCT
Source organism: Venustoraphidia nigricollis (assembly GCA_034508555.1). NCBI lineage: Eukaryota > Metazoa > Arthropoda > Insecta > Raphidioptera > Raphidiidae > Venustoraphidia > Venustoraphidia nigricollis. Next base: position 1,468,041 of record JAVRKA010000008.1, read on the forward strand.
TAAACACATAATTTTGCAAACACTAAGTTTTGGACTCTATTAAAAAATCTGGCCTTTTTATTTTTCAACTCCTTAAATACTAAATTTCAAAGTATTCAAATTTCAAAATGTCTCAAGGATTTATTATTGCACAGATATTTAAAAATCGGTTAAGTCGGTTAAACCCCGCAACTCTTCATCCAGGTTTCTTTTTTTCAGACAAAAAAACCCACATATGGTCCTAATTATTTAGGTGTACAATTTTTTAATAAATTATCTTTGAATTATCTCGAAGCAAGAATCTTAAAATGTTTAAAAAAATAATTTACAAATATCTGATATAAAAGAGTGTCTCTATTCGTACCAAGAATTTTTAGAGGTGGACAATGATATTGTATTCTTTGGCGTGTTTTTTAACATTTACATTTTGTGTAACTGAAACCAACAAATCTTATCTATCTGTCTGTGTTTTTGTATTCGGATATTCCTGCCTCAAATACCTACCCAAAAATGCTTCATAGCTCTCCTACTAAAACATTTGCGCATATGTAAATGAGAATGCAAATATAGTGAAGACTCACCCGAGTCGTTCCGATGTTGACCACTACAATCCCTGCACACGCCATACTGCGCTCTTTGCCTGGCTAGCTGTTGCAGCGCTGCGATCTCGTGTTCCCCCAGGTCCATGTCCTTGTACCCTTCGGGCGGACTCAAGGTCACCGCATCAACAAACTCGATCGGCGGCGCGAACTTGGGACTCGGCGGCGTCTGTTCGTAGCCATCGTACGAATTACAATTACAATTCGGTTCACAGCAAGTCAATCGCACCATTTCGTGTTGGTTGCACGTGCATACGCCGTCATCATCCTCTTCATCGTAATCGCACTCCTCGCGTATCAATATTATGTAATCCGCATCGAAAAACTCGTTGCGTTTCTCGTTGAACACAACCCGATTCTTCTTATTGTCTTTGCTTTTACCCGGCTTCTTTAACAATGATTTAAGGTTTTCGTGATCCGGATTATGGCGTTTGACCGGTGCCATCCGTTCACCGCTATCACCGTCACCGCGCATGGTTGCCGAAGCGTTAATTCCGCAACTGATTATATGGTAATGTTCTTCGTCGTCTTCGTCAGACACGGAACGTGGGTCTTCCTCCTCATCGTCCTCGTATTCGTCGTACACGACGTAAAAGTCATTGTCGCTATCACTACAACCGCCGTAAGCACTTACCCTGTTTACGTCGAACTCACAACATCCACTCAAATTATTATTCCCGAAATAATGTTCAATATTCGGATCGGAAAGTTGCCTACTATCTACTTCTTCCGATCTAACGCCGTTCTCTACACTTGATTTATTTTTCAATTTGCAATCATCGTGTTGTTGCGCTTGGCACGGTTCGCGTTTTTCAACGTCAGACAACTCCGCCGCTCCTATTGTTTTATTCAAACAGTCGGCTGTAATATCTAAATTATCGCTACTGTTTTGTTTTGATTGATTTACAACAGTCTTCTTATCGACCACCTGTTCCTCGTGTTTTTCTATTGAATTGTTTTTCCCTGCATTTTCCGTCGGACATTCGGTCACAATGCCAGCTTCCTTTAGTTTATTTTCCAAACGCTTCAAACGGGATCTTCTATCAAAACTTCGTTTATTAAGATCTCGGCTACTCAAAATGTCTTTCACAGGGCCATTCTCGTCATTTGAACATTTCGATATTTCTTTTTCGATTCTATCGGCACACTTTTCAATCACATCCAAAATAGATGTGTTTTTTAACCTGGAACCATTTTCACTTTCAGTATCACCAGCAGTTTTAACCTCACACGATTTGAATATAAGACGTCCGTTCACAAAACCCCACTTCAAAACACCGTTATCTGTTGTTGTTGTGTTTACTTTATCACCTTGATTCACTACACCAGTGGTACTACATGTGCGATCACCTGCACTATCACCATAAACAACATCACTCCTTGGTTCACCACCAGCGGCTGCTGGTATAACAGATGAAGGCCCCTTGCAACACGTCGCCTTGGCAGCTGAGTCGCGACTACCGAGCGGCGCTTGTGCGGAGCACCGTGCGTCGCCAACTGCGATCGATGTTTGCAGCGACGCCGACGCCGCCGTCGTTACTACAGACGCTGAACACTGTTCATTAGTGTGCGGACACAACGATTTCTCAACAGTGTGCCGCTCTCTATTATCCACACACGTAGTAGTTTTCACTGATGATATCGAATAACATTTGTTGTCATCTTTAATATTTGTCGCTGGTAAATCATTAATAGATTCACTATAATTAATTTTTTCATTTTTAGTTACGTCAACACCCGTTGCTCCTGGTTCGCAATTATCGCCAGCCGGTTTTAAATCACAACCGCATTTTGGCGAATCTCTTTTTAGTGAAGATTTAATATTGGAAGCGCCGATTAAAACTTCTTTACCGGAAATCAATTCGTCGCTAATATCGCAATTTGTGGAAGTATAACAATCTCCATCCGTATCACGTACCTGTGTTTCATTTTGTCTACGTGGCGCTAGTGTACAAACGTGATGAGCTTGCGTATGCCCTTGATCATTTTCTTCTACCCGTCTAACCACATTCGGTTTAACGATTTCTTTACTAGACGGTTGTATTTCAACAAACTTTGATATAAACTCAGTTTCTTGCCCCCGGGAACACTTCGACTCATCGTCTGCACTATTCCGACCACTACAACTACCACCAGCATTGCCTATTTTATCCGGTTTCAAATCTTTTACGCAAAGTAATACCGCCTTACTTCGACTTGTATCTATTCCAAAACATGCCGTTGTACAAACAAACGAATCTGGTTTACTTTGCAAGTCGTTCTTGTCATCAAAATTTTCATTTTTTTCGACTTGCCTTGCGTCAACTACTTTTGATTTCTGCTTTCCGTCTTTCAATGCATCGGCTGTATAAACAGATACGTCTTGAGGTACTGATTCGGTTGTAAAAGGCCTATCTATGCGGTTTTTTGAAGCGGATTTAGCCACGTGAGCATCGACATTTTCATTATTTTCGGCTTGCCTTGCGTCAATTACTTTTGATTGCTGCTTTCCGTCTTTCAATTCACCGACTGTACAAACTTTGACAGATACGTCTTGAGGCGTATCTAAGCGCTTTTCCGAAGCGCACTTAGTCACGTTAGCATCATATATTTTGACACTTGCAGACGGTTTCAGCGCCAACTCTGCACGATTTACATACTGTTGTGCGCTGTTGTCAGCGCTGCACTGTTTCTGTCGCGATATTGTTCCGGCATTATGAGTGTAACCGTTGTTTCTGACCGTAACGTGATCATGTGCACAGTGTTTATGAAACGTCACGTCCGTATCGTGTGTTGCCATTGTTGCAGCCGATGCTCTTTTGTCCAGGAAATCAACACCACCCGCACCGACGTCTGTGGCCTCGTCATTAAAGTATATACTATCGTCGTCACCTGATTTTAAACTTACTAGATTATTTGCAGACACTTCTTTTAAATCAAACGACGGACTACTTTCAACCGTACTTTTTTCAGCTACGTCTTTTTTGTTTGAAAACTGTACTGTATTATTTATACCACTAGTTTTTACAGTTTCTCGATTATTTTCTTTTAAATTTTGATTATTTTGTGTCAAACCTTGTAGTTTATTATGAACTGAATCTTCTTTTAAATCAAACGCCGTTCCTTGACTATTTTCAACCGTATATTTTTCACTTACGTCTTTTTTGTTTATCGCACGATTATTTGAAAACTGTACTGTATTATTTATATCACTAGTTTTTACAGTTTCTTTTAAATCATTTTGTTTCGAGCCTTGTAATTTATTATGATCTGAAGACGTTCTTTGAGATTCACTGTTGTTTAAAATACCCGGGTGATTTTTTAATTCGTGCATTATACTTTGATTATTTTGTAACATATATTTTCTCGCAACAGTGTTTGTGCTGTCTTGTAATTTATTCTGATTTATCACACAATTATTTAAGTCTTTCATTACAGACTCTTCCGACTCATTTGCTGTTATTTTGAAATTTATGTCGATTGCACGTTCAATTTGATCTGCGTTATTAGATAATTTATTTTCAGTCGACCGAATGATTTGTTTTAATTTACACTCGGGTTTAGATTCACTGAACTCAATAATTGATCCGCTGAACTTGGAATTAGTTTTATACGAATCAATAGTTTTAGTTGCTACTTTTTCTACTATATAGTGAGTAGAATTTTTAAACGTTTCACTTCTGGTTGCTTCTTTTTGATCTAAATCTGTAATTATTTGATCATATTTCATTTCATTATTCGATGGATTGATTTCATCAAATTTACACTTGTCCATTTTAAGTGAACAAAGAGAAGAATTATCAATTTTTTCATCTACAATTGTTCCGTCTATTAACTCCTGTAAGCAATGCTTAAGTTCCATGTAATCTTGTATTTTTGTTCCGTCGTTGTTCCGACTTCGTTGTTGGTTTTTATCCGTATTTATTACATCCCCGTCGACTGTTTTTGTATCTTCCAGTTTGAAACTGACTCTGTTAGCTGCAGAGACGGCACCATCACCCCCTTGAGAAGAATTTAACATCCTTTTCTCTACTCTCTCTTTTGCATAACATTCGTTTGTACACTGTTTAGGTGTTGTTGGCAATTTTGTTTCGCCAATTACATATTCTGATTTGTCTGCATCACAATATTCTAAAGTCTTCGTTACCAAAATACATTGCTCCGTTTGATCCTTAGATAATATCTTCTCATTTGTTATCTCTTTCTGTTCATTACCAACACAATTTACACATTGCATTGTTCTATGATAATTACCAAGTTGGCATTGACATTTGCAAGACATGACATCACAATCCGTTTTTAACTTCATTTGATCCTCAGGTTTTGAATTTGATACACTGTTTCCATCGATTTCTTCAACCTTCGAATCACTTGATTTATTTGCTTTACTATTGAAACTGTGTTTACTGTCTGTATCAATAACTCCAAGCCGACTCGAATTTGGATCTTTTAAACTACAATCTTGATCCGGTCTACTTAATTCACGGAACGTTTTGTGTGTTTGACAACTGCATTGACTATGACAACACGTCAAAGATTTCGTGTCAACTGAATGAAAACAGTAATTGTTTTGCGTTTGGTCATTGTCTTCGGTAATCTCCCCACTAGCCACTCCTCTTGCCATAAGTCCATTGTCTGTCAACACGGCAGTGTAATCATTGCTTATTCCGCCTCCGTCGTGAATAATATTGTACGCGACATTATATTGTTTAGCTGCTGGTTCTATTGTATTGTACATTAAATTATGCACTATGTCAAAACACAACAATTCGTTTTTACCGCTCGCTTCTTGTCGTAAACTATTTGTTTCCAACCGAACGGCGCCTACCACCAAATCTTTGTTGTATTGTTTTATTTCGGTTGTAATGCTAATGTCCTTATCCGGTTTTACATTATCTGAAACTTTATAACTATTATTTACATCCTTTTCTGCGTTTTTAGTTGAATTATCATTTCTGATGTCAGATTCCACAATAGTTTTCTTCATCTCTTGCCGTGAAAATAATTTTTGATCATTTTGACAACTGTCTTTTTCATTCTGCAACATAATATCTCGACACTGCTCGTCACTGATGCTTTCAAAAGTACTTCTAGATTCTTCGGTAATACTTAACTTATCGACTTCACGCTCTAAACAAGTCATGTTCGCTACTGATTGTTGTAAAACGAAATTCGTGTACTGTTTCACATGACTTGGTGTATTAATGTGTCTATCCGGTTGTTCTTCTTGCATGACGGTGTCCAGACCTATGGTGGGTCCGCACCCAACAATAACAAGAGCACCCGCAATCAACTCGCAACCACCAGCAGTGCTGTCTACTTCCGGTGACGAGTCACGGTTAGTGCACTTCTGTGACGCGTCATCAAGAAATCCAGTCACCAAGTCTTTCTTTTTACGAACGCGATGTCGGTCAGTGCTTTGATTATCGCTGCTGCTATCGGAATAAGTGTCAACATTTTGAACGCTACTCGTATCAACAGTTCCGCGAAACTGAACTGGAGCTTCCAGTATTATATTGTCACTAATATATGTGTCTTCGTCAGCTTCATATGCAGAAGATAATGGCGGCGGTGAGTTGGTACAACTGGTTAACAATTCAGAAGAGAAACCATCCTCCTCGCCACGAGCGATTGGAGCGATACGAGGACTTAACGAACTGTCGCCTTCATCCGACGATAACAAAACATTTTTGTTTTTCACGTCCATTGTTTCCAAGTCATTAAAAATGTCTGACAATCCCTCGCGGGTAATATATTCCAAGTTCGTGGGTGTATATTGTACTATTGATTTGTTCCCGTTATTAGTATATTTAGAAGATTCGTTTTCCAATTTGTTTTTAATAAGATTATTTTGTTTCTCTGTGTCAGTCGTTTGTTTCGTATTTGTTTTGGAATACGTATTATCCATTGATAACGGTCTATCTTTTGTTTGTGAACTATTAAATAAAAGACTGTCGGATGTTACGTATCCCTGATTTACGTCTGTAGTATTTTCTTGTTTATCTCGACATTCGTTTGTTTTGTTTTTTGAAATGTTCATTTGTCTGACAGGTATTCTAGATCGTCTCTTGTTTACTATATCGGGTGGTTTTTTGCTACTTTCTAATACAGTCGATAATGTCGGTACTATTTCGCATTCACCTTTTTGTTCCTTTTCGCACGTTCCGTCTCTAGTTGTTTGTCTATTTTCGCATTCACGCATCGTCAAATACTTTTGCGTATCATTGACAAAAGTGCCTACTTCTTGTTTAACACTGTCTCTAGGGGACACGGTGTTTCCTGTATCCGTTACGGGATTTGAAATACCTACCGAATCTTCGCCAGAACATTTTGTAGCATCGCTTTCGTAAGTTGTACTTGAACAGCTGCTTAGTCTCTGAGTGCTTTTATTCATTTGGACAGTTTCTCCCATTTCACGAGAAATGACGGTATCGAATTCTTCAGTTGTTGTGTAACTATCGGAGCTACTACAACTGTTATTTCTATTACGCGAGCTATCAATATTAGTTTCTATTGTGTCGATGATTTCTTTACATTCCTCTCCGCTGTCCCCGTCTCCACTTTCACGTAACGCTGCACTCATTTGTCCTCCGACGCCTTCCTCGATCGGTCTTCCGGCGTCGTAAACGCCGAAATTCGTTACGTTAATTTCGTCGTCCTCGGATCCGTTACAATCGATCCATTCCAAAGCCGATATGTTACCGGCGTTTAAATATAACGACGTTAGCTCAGAGTCACTGTCTGTTAAGCTAGCAACACTGCCACTGCTTAGGCTTGCACTTTCCGAGTTCGACATTATTTTTGCAAGCAATCCTAGACGCAAAATGGCGCATAAACGATTCACTAATGTTTAATAACACTTTATATTCCCAAGGTCTTATAAATCATTACAGGAGCAACTGAAAATTAAGCTATAATCTATTAATTTCTTAATTTTTGTTTGCTTTTCTGAGTTCGACATTATTTTTGCAAGCAATCCTAGACGCAAAATGGCGCATAAACGATTCACTAATGTTTAATAACACTTTATAATCCCAAGGTCTTATAAATCATTACAGGAGCAACTGAAAATTAAGCTATAATCTATTAATTTCTTAATTTTTGTTTGCTTTTCTGAGTTCGACATTGTTTTTGCAAGCACTCCTAGACGCAAAATGGCGCATAAAGAAACGATTCACTTATGTTTAATATCTTGCAATTAACTCTTTACAATCCCAAGGTCTTTTTATAACGCATAACAGGGGTAACTACAAATTAAGTTGTCAATAATCTGTTAATTTCTTAGTTTTTGTTTACTAAACGAGTTTTGCACGTAAATATAATACAAAATATTTAATCTTGCGGAGTGTTGGTAAAAAACTATTAATTTTATTTTTGTGATTATTTTATATATTAGAAATATTAAGTGTCTATTTTCAAAAATATAAAAGGTTTATTAAATTATGTAGATATGTTAGTGTATATTTTAGTCTTAGTAAATATTTTGTACGAAATAATTTAATGCAAGAAACGTTTTAAAGTATATGTATTAAAATATTTTTTGTCAGTAAAAAATTAATTTCATTATCAAAAATATAGGTTTAAAGCGTCGCACCAACGAATTAAGGTCACAATAATATTATTTCTGTTGAAGCTATTTTAAAATAACTTGCTTTTAAAGGTAAATTTCATTTCTTCTCTTTCCTCTCGTTTGACGATGCGTGGTTGGGCGGTTTCGGAGATCTGTAAACAAAAACAATATACTTTATTCATCTTACTTTTAATGTGAATTTCATTTTAATTGCTATTTTATTTTAACTTTATCGCTGTCACGAACAGACAGACATTTGTGTTTTATTAAAAAAATATTCAAACTGTATTAAAAATTATGTCAGAGTTTAAATTTATTATATCTTAAAATTGAGTTTTTTGAGATTCGGTTTTGATCTGTGAGTACCCACAAAGACACAACACACACACACACATCTTTCATGTTACAATACAATAGAATATTAAGACCAGCGTTGCCAGACGTCCCGATTTTGGCGGGACGTCCCGATTTTTAAATCAAAATTAAATGTCCCGCTTTTCGGGGATAACTCGACCGTGCGTAAATAATTATTCTCTTATTGTAAGTTGCAATTTGCAACACTCAATCCTCAGACTATTGTTTGAAACGCCATATTTTTCTAATGTATAAACCTTTTTTGATTTTGATTTCTGTTTTTTTTTTTTATTTTTTTATTCAGAAGACGAATAAGACTCAACTATTTAACGACAGGGTAAATCTGATTTAAAATATCATATTTTTATTAAAATACATTTTCTATGGATATTAAATTTTGCTATCTATTGTCACGTAAACGTAATTTGAACTCAAATAAAAAGATAAATATTTAAAAACTTCTGATTATATACGTTTTTTTACTATGTCCCGCTTTCGACGAAAGAATCCTGCTTTTTTCACTCAAAAAGTTCCAAAATCCCGACTTGGCAAAAAGAAAATCTGGCAACACCGATTAAGACATTAGAAAGATAGAAGTAATGCCGGGACAATTATTACACCGATTAGTAAAGCACATCTACGAGTACTTATATATAAAATAAAATTAGAGTTTCAAAAAACGAAAACAACACGCTTTTATAAACTAAAAGATGCAAAATAATTCGGCAACAAAATTAGCTTTACTGTAAAAAACGTGGGGTGCTATCTACTTAAATTTTCATAATAGCTCTACATTTACAATTAGCTAGTAATTGAAAATTTTATTACCGATATTAACAGTGTTGCCAGATTTTCTTTTTGCCAAGTCGGGATTTTGGAACTTTTTGAGTGAAAAAAGCAGGATTCTTTCGTCGAAAGCGGGACAGAAGTTTTTAAGTATTTATCTTTTTATTTGAGTTCAAATTACGTTTACGTGACAACAGATATATTTTAATAAAAATATGATATTTTAAATCAGATTTACCCTATCGTTAAATAGTTGAGTCTTATTCGTCTTCTGAATAAAAAAAAAACAGAAGTCAAAATCAAAAATGTTTTATTCATTAGAAAAAAATGGCGTTTCAAACAATAGTCTGAGGAATGAGTGTTACAAATTGCAAATTACATTAAGAGAATAATTATTTACGCAAGGTCGAGTTATCCCCGAAAAGCAGGACATTTAATTTTGATTTAAAAATCGGGACGTCTGGCAACGTTGGATAATGAGCACTCCACGCTTTCTACAGTAATGTTAATTTTGTTGTCAAATTATATTGCATTCTTGAGTTCATAAAAGCGTGATGGTTTAGTTTTTTAAACTCTAATTTCAATTATAAGACTAAAAAACAATTTGTATTTGACTACGGGGTAGACAACGCAACGTACGGCACTGTACAGCGTGTTAGCTTGCTTGCTGTAAATTTCCAAGTTTTTTTATCTTGAAGGTCCTGGTCAGGATAATGGGACAAACTTATGAAATTATTGTATTGTTATCGATCCTTGATAAGTGCGCAAAGTTTCAGTTTAATCTGATGTCTTGAAGTGGGTGAATTTCACGTTCAAAGATTCCATTACAAACAAACAAACATGCAGGTGAAGCTAATAAAAGCGTATTAAAATGATATCAAAGCTTCGAATGGTGTGAAACGTAAATAAATTTTGGTCCAACCCCTAGGTCACGCTAACCGCCCGACACCAATACTGTATGTACCATATTTGGCAAATACACTAAAAATGCTTTGAAAGTTTCTAAGCACGTATAAAATGTGCAGAAGTTAACGACCGCTGTGTTAAACGTGTCTATCTTCAGGAAAGTGTCCAGGTAAATACTTGTTAAAGTTAGTTGCATCTAAGAAACTTACGAGCTTCTCGGCTCTCGTCTTGAGCACAAATAATGAATCTTTTATGATAATTTATTATGGGCTGTAAATGTTCTCACCTGCGTGGTCAGAGATGCGCATTAATTAATTATACAACACTACACTAACTTTTGTATTGATGACGAGGGACAATATATTTATTGATCATCATTCAAGTGAAAAATTTAGGTTATCTCTAGAACAAGTAGGAACAAATAGCTCCGTGGGACAAGAGAGCGATTATTTACGCCACACGCGAACTTTTGCCCGCTAGACTGCGTACCGTTACCCGCATTAAGGGTCAAGAGTTCGCATTATGACCGAGCCTCATCATTGTCTAAGTCTCAGAAAACTATATATACAGTCAAAACCGTTTACGACGACATCGTTTAGAACAACATACCGGTTATATTGATCAAAATCATGCGTCCCGACAGAATGACCGCTTTATAACGACATTGCTTATTACGACATACCGCATTAAGCGACTACTTTTAATGTAATATCTTCATATCTTCGGAGATTTATATCTGTTAGAACGACCAGCTGTATTATAAACAAAATTCGTACGCACAGAAGTGTTCCAAACAGACTAAAATTACAGATTTTATGAATACAGAAAAATGATAATGTGAATATTATTCCTATTAATATAGACTATGGATTTAAGTATATGTACCTACACATATGTACCTACGCATTTAATAATACTACATACTTAATAAAAAAATACTTTGTACCTCGAAAACATCACCGGTTGTTACGACTACCGGTTTTTACAAACCAAATATGAGTAGACCCTTCGATGTCGTTATAACAGATTTTGACGTACATACACTAAGGTATTTAGTAAAGCATTAAATATTCTATCTAATTCGACATTATATCGCATCCAAAATTTTTACTATAATTCAATAATAAATCTCAGGTATTTGGATTAATAATACAAAACAATCGTGTTATTGTTAATCATGCTACGTTTCGACTACTTTATTTAGTGTTCAATATTATAAATTTTAAACATAAATCATTTGAATGATTATTTCATTTATTAGTTATGGTAATAATTTACAAATTTTTTTATATATTTTTTACTGATTATAGTATAATTGATATATATATATATATATATATATATATATATATATATATATATATATATATATATATATATATATATATATATATATATATATTCAGAGCCTGACGAAGACTAAATAAAGTAGTCGAAACGTAGCAAGATTACCAATAACACGATTGTTAGTGTATTTGCCATATGGCAACATACACTATTGGCGTCGGTCGGATGGCGGGACCTAGGGGTTGGACAAAAATTTCTCGACGTTTCATAACCTCCTAAACACTTTGGCACCATTTTTGAAAATGTTTATATATATATATGTGTATATATATATATATATATATATATATATACGTATATATATATATATATATATATATATATATATATATATATATATATATATATATATATATATATATACGTATATATATATATATATATATATATATATATATATATATATGTGTGCGGGCAATAACTTTCGAAAGAGTTAATTGATTTTAATGACATTTGGTCCACGTGTTGAAATCCATCACCGCAAGAAGCCTATTTAAAATGGGCGTAATTGGGGCATTTTAAGGGTAGTTTTTAGGGGTTGAAAAATGTTTTTGGGCTCCAAAATACCGAAAAAATTCTCAGAATCGTTTCAAAATTGACATTTAACCCTTTAGTAGTAATTAAAAGGTGTCCCTGAAATTTAAATAAAATCGGCCCGACAGGACCGGACTTACAAATTTTATGAAAACACTAGTTTACAAATAGTGAATTATTTATTGAAAGTTGTATATAATTTGGTATAGAGGTTCGATTTATAATAATATTGGAATTAAGAAAAAAAATGTTATTTTAAGGGGTGTATTAAGGAGTAAAATTTTTTATTTTGCCCAAAAACCAACTTAAGGTCGCAAAATAAAGCCACACTGCCTGTATAAGCAAATGCACTATATTGTCGGCAGGGTTTTGGCACTGCGACCCGGGTTTTTTTGTTAATCTTGCTACGTTTCGACTACTTTATTTAGTGTTCAATATTATAAATTTTAAACATAAATCATTTGAATGATTATTTCATTTATTAGTTATGGTAATAATTTACAATTTTTTTATATATTTTTTACTGATTATAGTATAATTGATATATATATATATATATATATATATATATTTTTCAGAGCCTGACGAAGACTAAATAAAGTAGTCGAAACGTAGCAAGATTACCAATAACACGATTGTTTTGTATTATTAATCCAAATACCTGAGATTTATTACTGAATTATTCTATCTAATGCTCAGTATCACATTCCTAATATTAAATTATTTTTGTTTTGGTGTGCTCGAGAAAATGCGTGCTCTTGACCCGAATGACTCTACACGCTGGTTCCCACTGCGCACATTTTTGGTACGTCTGCAGTGTGTGATTATGGTTCTGGTCATTGTGACAGGCGGCATTCCCCTCGCGTAAATCTATAGTGGCTAATGTAGGTATGTTAATAGTGGTCAGAGTTATATTGTGTGAACAAGCAGAGCAGCGGTGATAATTAGAGCGCAATTCAGTAAACGCTTACCAGTTAATTATATGATGACCCCTCGATCAATATCGGGGCTCATATAATATAATTCAATTAGATTCTTACACAAACAACGCATGACGAAGGACCGTTTATAACACCCAATATTCATTTGAACGCTATCAATTATGTGTTAAAATATGTTGTATACAAATAAAACAATTAAGAAACCACGACTCCAAATCAATTAATATTATCCACACAGACACGGAACTCGGGAGATCAAGGATATACAGAGTCTAGACGTTTCTAAAAGTAGTATTGATAAACGGTTGTCCATACGATTCGAATTTTATATTTTAACCAAGGGCGTACCCAGGATCAAAACTAGGGGGGGGCAAGCCATGGTCGTTCAGGTTTTAATATTTTATCACGGAAAAGGTGAATGAAACCAAAATATTAAGAAAATTATGTATAATTATAGCAGTGCTTTATCAACTAAGTTATTACAAATATTTGCTTGAAAAAAAAATATTCTAGTTACATGTCTTATACTAGTATCATTTTTTCATTTTTCTTGGATTTGTAGAAGTAAAGTTATTTCAAGAATTGTAAAAATTCCAGCAACAAAATTTAATAACGACTTATTTTTTGCTTCCAGGGGGGGGGGCAGCTGCCCCCTCCCTGGGTACTCCCATGATTTTAACTAATATTTTTATTGAGAATTTAATGTCATTCAATATTATATTTTTTTACAGTAAATGTTACTGAAAATATTTTCAGAATGGGCCTTTTACACAGTTAGTGAATTTTTTATGTTGTTGATAAGTGTATAAATTATATTTCTGTATTTTGCTGAGGTGTCAAATGGATCTATAGTAAGTGCCATGGATCTGAAAGGCTCGGAAGTTAGATGCAAATGGAGGCTTGCGCAGGTATAGTCGGTTGAAAAATTACGAACTCGCGCTATATTATTTTTAATTTTTCATTAATCTAAAGGTTTAATTCCTTGCACTAAAGTCATCCATCCTGGTCTTACTTGAGTGTGGGACTTTGGGGGTTCTCAGTAGACAAATTATCATCTGAATCACCGTATTAGGCATCTTGAACAATCAAAGAAACAATAATGGCGTACTGGACTGTACTTTATAGCGGGAAAGCGACAATAGACAAGACAACGAACGTTAACCAATCACCGACGAGTACACGCACTGTGCCGGTAACTGAGAGGTGGTAGGAGTCTTTCTTTCCCACAAAACAACCATCAAAATATGCATTTGCGACGCTGTTTGTGACTAACTTCAGAACCTTTTAGAACCGCGGCGAGTATTATACCTATGTCTCGATCGACTGACTTAATAAATATCTATCTATCAGTATTTCATAAAACAGGAAAGTAGGTTATACTAGCGACATCGGACGGAACTTCTTAAAAGCTATTGTCGTGTCAACTTTTGACAGTTGAATAACCTCAATACTTGTATTTTTTTACATTATGGATTTAACAGTATTTTATAAATATACATCTTTAGCGAAAATATGATTATCAATTATCGCGATCACGCCAAAGAAGTATAACTTCTGCCGCGCGTACATAAGACACGCACCATTTTTTTTTTAATTGTAATTTTAATGTATTGCGTTTATAATATCTGGAAAAAATATTGACTCTGTTGAAAACCAGTGGCGTGGCTAGGAGATCATAAAAAATATGCTTCGCAATATGAAAACCATATTCGTGCCTTTTAATAGACAGTTCTGATGGCGAACCGACATGGCAACAGTAATGAGAAAAGCTGTGGATCCCCGCCAGTTATATATACCTGCACATTCACATGATACGTTTTAGTTGGCCAACCGGAATAAACAAGTTGACCAAACTTGGCGTCAGACTCCAGTCACGATTGTCTACCTCCCTCCCCCTCCTCATCTTGTTCCCGCCGACACAAAGCTCTCTATTCAACGTTCGTTGAGAAATAAACCTGTTTAACGGTTAGAAAATATTTTATCGCGTGCATCGCATTTCATAATATTGCAGTCCATCAACGGTATTTGAGGTAGGCTCACCCCTCAGGTAAATAATAGAAGGGGATATATCTTAGCGCAACTAATTATAGTCTAAACGAAATGGATGTAGAAGAATCTTCAAAACGTTTTATCTATA
This sequence comes from Venustoraphidia nigricollis, assembly GCA_034508555.1. Classification (NCBI taxonomy): domain Eukaryota; kingdom Metazoa; phylum Arthropoda; class Insecta; order Raphidioptera; family Raphidiidae; genus Venustoraphidia; species Venustoraphidia nigricollis. The sequence goes on from JAVRKA010000008.1 coordinate 1,483,173, forward strand.
GTAATATGATAAAGAGGTAAAATTTAGAAGTTTGGATGGAGGCGGAAATCTCCGAAACTACTCATCCGATTTCAAAAATTTTTCATCAATATGTTGAATGGACCTTCAAGATGGACAGAAGCTATATATTATCGCATTAAAATAAAAGCGCTTTTCGTGGAGATCAATTTATATAATATTCTAAAGAAGTAACATTTGTAAGTTAGGATGTAGTTAGTAATCTCCGAAAATACAGGATGTCCGAGAATTATCTTTACTACTTTGAAATTTAATAACTTTTGAAATAAAAAGGATATTTACATTCTGTTTTCTGCAGTTATTTGTGCAACTCATAAAGTTTTGTTCTGTTTAGGTTAGCACCTACACATGTGCACCACGTGTGGCCCGAAGCACATCCAGTCGGTAATCGACTTCTTGCCAGGTACGCTGTAACATAACGTCTGTGACAGTGGCAAAAGCCTCTATAATGCGGGTTTTTAAGTCAGCAATGTCAGTAACCTTTCTCCGATAAACAATATCCTTCAAATAACCCCAGAGAAAAAAACTTTATAAGTTGCATTAATTACTGCAGAACACAGAATGTGAATATCTTTTTATTTCAAAAGTTATTAAATTTCAAAGTTGTAAAGATAATTCTCGGACACTCTGTACTCATCAGATTTCAAATTTTTCTCAACAATATTTAAATTGAGCTTTCAGGATGGACAGGGGCTATATATTATCACGTTAAAATAAAAGCGCTTTTCGTGGAGACCAATTATGCAACGTAAGACTACGAAAAAAAACTATTGTTACCATCGAACGGGGCACAGCCTTGTAAGGTATAATTGTAAAGTGGTAGAGTCGAAGGCTCCACTACTATTGTTGTTGCCGAGCAAGATATCAAACATGTGTATCAATTGCGTGTGGAGACGTGAGTTGCGGCTAGTTTTCGAGATTATTCAGAAATTCCCGGATTAAAACTTTGGAACGGGATGTTTGTAACGGAGAAACCATGATGTAAATAACGGCATCTCAACTAGTCTTAAACATGTTTAACAATTAACAATGAAATACTTCAATGACGTAGTAAGGACATGTCAGTCAAACTTATACAAAGCTTCAAACGGATGGTTTCGTAAAACAATTGAAAAACAATCCAGCAACGTCGAGTCGAACGGTTGTGGTTTTCTAACACGTCAATCGCAGAGAATAGTATTTTTAGAAGGTACCTCAAAAGTTCTCAACTGTTAATAATGTGAATATACTATGTGATCCAAAAATTAGTCTAGGTACGGTGCCTTCCCGTAATTCGAAATCTCGTGACGTGTTGTATGGAAATATTGACGAATTTCACGTTTTTTAATTCAATTTTTAAAGGGCAAAAATAAAGTTTTAAGAAATTCTAAACAGCGTGCCAAATTTTGTGAAGCTTAATGCTTAATCACAGCTAATAAAAACAGTTACAACATGATTTTTGTGACCACAGTTCGGAATTTCTCGAGAGCATATTTTCCGATCAGTCAACTTAAATGAATATATTAATTATTATCTACACATTATGTTGACAAGAACTAATTATTTGTGTTCTTTTATGATCAGAAAAGTGTCTTATTTTAAGAGGGGCTCAAAATTCTCCTGAGATAATTTGAGTTAAAACCTCGCCTGAATTATGCATATTCCCTATTTTTTCAAAATTTTAGGCTCAGTAGTTTCAAAGATAAAGGTGGATTCCTTATTTTTCGTATATTTTCCTGAATATCTTTTAAACCATGCATTTAAAAATTCTAAAAAATTTATATAGTTGCATTTCTCATAATGAGCTCTCTTATTTGATACATAAATATATTTTTTTAAATTTTTTAATTTGCCTCCCAAAATTAACCCCCAAAATCGGAATTCTGGGACTGGGTCATCTATTTCTGTATATGTACCAAATTTCAAATTTTTTCGTTTCATGATAGCTAATACACTTCACGTCACATGAAATGCAATACTGTAAACGATTTTTTCAGCACGTATTTCATGATTGTTTAAATTAAAAATAACAATTGTTTCAGAAAAGTTTGAAAGCATTTAACCATACTAAAGATAAAGTCGTTCACTAATTTATTACATACGTTTAAATAGTAGAGCCTGAGTTTTGATGAAATTAGTGATGGGTTGTTATTTTTGAACCTGTTACTTTGTACCTGTTATTCATTTGTAACAGATACAATCTGTTATTTGATTTAAAAAGTAACAGGTACTTTAAGTAACAGGTACTCTACGCTGCTTCACTTTTTTGCAACAAAACAGTTAACAAATGAATAATTGAATAACCAACTACAAAGTAACAGGTTTAATCCGAATACGTAGTTTCTAGTGTTACAAAAAACTAGTAATAGAGTGGTATGGTAATAAAATATAATTAAACAATAGGTATAGTAAGCTATGTATTTTCATTAAGTACAGTTACACATATATATCTAATGTTCAAAACATTATTTTAATAAAAAAATCCAATACTTTAAAATGAATACGTACCTAACTTAAATATAATTATTGTAACAATAAAAAAGGGAGTGTCTGCAATCTGCTGACATTCTCATAAAAAAAACCGGGCAAGTGCGAGTTAGGCTCGCGCGGCGAGGGTTCAGTACCATCAAATATTATATGAGTCTCGATTCACGATTGTCGACGCGGAAGTACATCTCGATTGTCGAAATTGTGTGATTAGAATTATTAGGGATGTGGAGGGAAGGGCGATATTTTTATTGTATTAACCCATTAATTCCCAAGGGTAAAAATAAAGGCATATTTATTGGTTTTATTGTTTATTACGTTTATAAATATTTCCAAAAAGAGAAAATTATAGTAAAAAAAATATTGATTAATTATTTTACATTCCGCACAATGTTGCGTCTAAGGAACGTTGGGATTACTGAACTTCAATTTTACTAGCAAGTCTAACAACGCTATAGTATTAGCGTGAGTGAAATATTTTAAAACAATCAGCATGAAGATGTACTTCACTTTTTTTACACATATAAATTGTTGTACTTCTACACTGTCGACATCTTCTTCGACGTTTACTTTCGTGCTCTTCTATGACATGACCAATATTATCGAAGCGAATATTGGAAGGTAACGCGTTTTTGGATGGTCTTCCTAGATTTATATTTGAATTACCCAAAAAATGCGAATTATCTGCAAGTTGGGCTTTTTCGGTTTTCATCAAACTTACAGCAACGTAAGATTTGAATTACAATTGACTCAAAGATCGCTCATTCGCCAGATCGTAAATTTTCTACGAGTATAACACGAGAATAACAACTAACTATTATTTCTCCCAACGCGAACGTTGCGCATACGCAACATTTCCTTGAAGTCTAAGATAAACAACAGTTTTGTCCAACAAAATGGTTTATATATCATAAATAAGATATTGCTTAAGCTTTATACAGTGTAAAAAGTATAGCTTTATTTCAATTAATATTTTTTATGATTGGATGAATCTGTCGACTTTGAGATGACTCAATTAGCAGTTTTTAAAAAATAAAACCAATATGTATTTGTATTTAAAAAAAATTTTAAAAAATTTGAATCCATCTCTTAGTTCTTCTTCTCGAGACTGCCTTACATTTCATAGAATTAATTCCTTATTTTTAAAACAAAAAAAAATCACATTTGAAATGTTGCGCTAGCGCAACGATGGGTAAAGATGGGTTAAGGTATTCAATAATCAGCATTGTTCCTTTTTCTTATTAAAACTAAAGTACCTATATACCAAACTGCGTAGTGCGTATTGTGCTAAAGCAGCAAAGTAACAGTTACTTTTGTACCTGTTATTATAAACTGATATTTAAAAGTAACAGGAACAGGTCGTACCTGTTACTTGAAAATAACAGGTTTTCCCATCTCTAGATGAAATGTTTGTTCAGTTTCCCTAACATATTTATTAACTTATAATTAATGGTTTTCCGTCGTCAAATCTGCGTACAGCTAATTGAAGTGCTTTTATATATTATGTCGTTATAAATTAAAATAGTTTTTAGAATATTATTCACAACTCGATAACTTTCAAATACGATTTTTATTTACAAGCTACATTCTGATTTGAATAAAGTGTACTTTAGATTTTGATGAGAAAAAATTTAATTAAATCAGTTTTTACTTATTTGTAAAGAATACTTTTTTAATTAGAATAAGAGTTTCAGCATATAGATGCTGGTTATTTTTAACGTTGAAAATCGTTTTAAAAAGCTGGCTCCATATTATCGTGCCACCGTCTAATATTTTGGAAAAAACTGTGGTCGGGTCAACGTATCGCAACCTAGTATCAGTTTTTTTGTCAGGAGATAGAGTTGGGTAACTCAGACCTGAACCGGTCTAAAGAGCCGACTCCGACAGAAGATCCGTGAGAGCTGACTCACTTTTTTTTGAGCCGACGGATCACCGGATCCGCATAACTCAGTGAAACACACAGAAGCACATTTTACACTTACGTATCAGTTCTCGGTTTGATGCATCTGTCAGCTCAAATGACTCATGCGTCACATGTTTGGCTATGCATTCTTGATTCTATACAGGTCGTGATATGATTGACTGAACTAGGTAACTCAGTGGCAGACTGCAGTAACATATTCAGAACTCGGCTCTTTTTGAACCGGTTCAGTGAGCCGGCTTACATACGGGATCCAGATGCAAAGATGCTGACCCGTTTTTCCCATCTCTAGACTTAATTAGACTCAACAAGCCGACACTCAGAAAGATGATTGAACTTTTAACCGGTCATGCTTTCCTGAGAATACACCTACATGTGATGAAGATACAGCAGGAATCAACACTATGTAGATTTTGCAAAATGGAAGATGAAACAGCCATCCATTTCGTGTTCGAATGTGAGGCTTTAACCTACAGGAGAGCAACCATCTTTGATTACATTGATGAAGATGGAATTATAGTTTCACAGGACAATCTAGTAGCCAATCTTCTGGAGCTTATAAGAAGATGCAGATTATTTGCTGACTAGATCCATAGGAAGCACAAAAATCCTTTCAGGATGTGCTGCATTTGGGCTAAGAGATCACCTCATGCTATTTTAATCTTTAACTGAGTATCAAATTAATATGTAGACGCGATACAATTGCTATTCACCTGAATAAATGTTACAAATTTAAACAAAAATTAAACTAACAAATCTTCTTATTCTCGGTCCTGTTTCACTTAAGCCTGTTATCTACGTATTAAAATAATCTCGTTTCGTATAGCACAGAAACTTATTGGAAGGTATCTCCCGCATTAATCGGGATCTTACTGTATATAAAGCTCGTCAGTTGTATATTAACGACGAGTAGAAATATTTATTTCGGTATTTTTATCTCATTCTCGAATACATAGTCGATATTAACTGTGAGTCGATTTAACGACTGACCAGGAAAATGGAATGAAAAGACAAGAAGCAAAGTGAGAATGAGACAGAGGATGTATATAAATAAAGTAAACACTATATCTACAGAACAGTTTCGCGAACGGTTGCAAGGACGAGAAGTTCAATGCTAGGGATGGAAAATTACATTCCCTTTTTTACAAGCTTTTATTTTTAATTTCACCTGTCCCGGTGTCTGTCCGCAATCGAATCTTACAAGTTAAATTTGACCCACTTCTCGGTTTCCGATTGAGCTGAAATTTTGTACACACCTTTGGTAATGAAGACGGCACAATATAGTACATTGAATATTTATAGTAGATTCAATATGACCCCCATTGCCTTCTTCTTTACAACCCCCTCTTTGTTATAAGTAATCCTTAGTTATTTCATACAGAAATCCCTTTCGCTTGGTTGCAGAAAGCATTGTCAGAAAAACTGATATCACAATTATCTTAAAAATCGATCTTTTGCTATATAGTCATTTGCTTTTTTATGAGCAACTTTATTCTAATTTTTTACGTGGCAGGGACTTTCACAACGATATTAGACTGCTTCTGCATGTATAAAAACTGTATTCCCAAATAAGTTCATTGTGAAATTATTTTTTTTGGCTATACTTTCTGCAATTCAGCATCTATCTATCAAAAAATGCCCTGGTAGTCGTGGAACTACCGGAAGATATGGAATCATGGGCTGACTAATCATCAAATGGTTGCCATTTTCTAAGTTGTCGCCCGATTTCTTAGATTTTAGTCTGTACGTAGGATTTGCCGGTTTTCGGTTTGAAATTTTTGGTTCGAGTTTTATCACGATTTTTAGGTCAAGGCATTTCAAATTTTTAGGTTTCCAATATTGTTATTAATTTTTGTGAGTGCTTCTGGCACTCGGAATTAGTGTTATTAGAGAGATTTAGTTCTGAGGTTTACAACACACTTTGTATTTTCACAATCGGACTTGTAGTTCCCGTGACATTTAAGTTTTAGTCGAGCAATTTTGAAATGTTCGGCGCCAAAGCACCCTCACGCAGACAAAGCCTAGAGGCGACTGAAGTCAGTTGTCAGAGGGCCGTGTGACTCAATCACCTGACACGTGGTTTGCTGGGATTAGTTGAGCGGTTCGTGAGATATCGGTGTACCGAAAGTACATTTGAAACGTAACAGTCGCTTTTTGTGAAATGTGCGATTAAGACGTTACATGCCTCTGAATTCCTTGTTCTTTGAACTAGGGAAAAGCTCTTTTAATACGGCATCACCGTGTCCATCCTTAGGATAGGGCGATGGTGGCTGTGATAATATACCGCATGTACAAAAGCTCTGGGTTCCTGTCGGCCAGTGCAGGCTGTAGCCGGTCGGTAAGCTTGTGTCGGATAATATGAAGTGACAGGAATGTGTGCGCCTGTGGGCGTAGTAGCGCAGCGTAGTTACACAAAGCGTTAGCACATATACTCTATACCAAGTATATATGACTGTGCCCACATGGAACCGTAATGGTGGGATGATGCTGCATTGCTTTGAACACGCTAACGTCGGTAAAATTGAAAACACAGTTCGCAGTAGGAAGTGCCAAAAAGTATCGATATACAGGGTGTCTCACCGAACGTTGGCTAACATGGGTAACTTTGTTATTAGTGGAGATAGAAAGTCGGTTAAATGGGCAAAGTAGTGCAGAAAATTGGGCTCATTAACATGCCGTCGAAAAAACAATTGAATTTTGACACCCTATGAATTTATTCAGAAAATAGTGAAAATTGCCATTTATGAAAACTGGCCATAACTTTTTTATTTATGAAGATATTTGAAAATTTCATTAACCATTTTTTGATAACTTTTTAAGGTCTTTTCAGTGGCGTAGGTTTAATTTTTTTATTTCTACTACATAATGAGATATTGACATGAACTTTGGTTTTTCTTATGAACGGCATTTTTGATTTTCAGATATTCGAATTCTACTTATTTTTCTGAATTATTTGACATAGCACATTCTATATCTAAACCAATCAGAAGCTACAAAACTGACAAAAATAGCTTTTTGGCGTTATCAAAGTGTGCCGTGTAAAACGAAATTTGTTGAAACAAATACATATCGACAGATTAACAATCTGTCGAGACGTCGCTACAGTTTTGCTAATTCATTTTGTTTGATTTACTCTCTAAGATGGCTCAAGCATTCTCAAATTTGAAGAAACAGGCTATTTTTGCGCATACATTCAGCGTAACAAAAATACCACGTGGGCTCAAGCAGAATACTTGAACCTTTATCCAGAAAGGCGACAGCCTTATTCAATAAATTTTAGGAACTTTTCTCCATTAATTTCAACGTTTGCTAAACCTAATTCTTCTTCACAGTGTTGAATGTTGCCTTTTTTCTTTGAAAATGAACCGTATACCTTTAAATTTCTATTTAAGTTCCTAAAAGTTATTGAATAAGGCTGTCGCATTTCTGGATAAAGGTTCAAGTATTCTGCTTGAGCCCACGTGGTATTTTTGTTACGTTGAATGTATGCGCAAAAATAGCCTGTTTCTTCAAATTTGAGAATGCTTGAGCCATCTTAGAGAGTAAATCAAACAAAATGAATTAGCAAAACTGTAGCGATCGCTCGACAGATTGTTAACCTGTCGATATGTATTTGTTTCAACAAATTTCGTTTTACACGGCACACTTTGATAACGCCAAAAAGCTATTTTTGTCAGTTTTGTAGCTTCTGATTGGTTTAGATATAGGATATGATATGTCAAATTATTCAGAAAAATAAGTAGAATTCGAATATCTGAAAATCAAAAATGCCATCCATAAGAAAAACCAAAGTTCATGTCAATATCTCATTATGTAGTGGAAATAAAAAAATTAAACCTACGCCACTGAAAAGACCTTAAAAAGTTATCAAAAAATGGTTAATGAAATTTTCAAATATCTTCATAAATAAAAAAGTTATGGCCAGTTTTCATAAATGGCAATTTTCACTATTTTCTGAATAAATTCATAGGGTGTCAAAATTCAATTGTTTTTTCGACGGGATGTTAATGAGCCCAATTTTCTACACTACTTTGCCCATTTAACCGACTTTCTATCTCCACTAATAACAAAGTTACCCATGTTAGCCAACGTTCGGTGAGACACCCTGTATATCGTATCGATATTTTTTTCAAGTATCGATATCGGTACCGATATATTTTTTTAAAAATATCGATATATCAATCCAATTTGAAAGAGAACATTGGCACTCGAAGAAATTTTGTATACATATTGGCTAGCTGAATATAATCTCAAATAGCAATTAACGGACATTATTTCTAATAAATCAACTAATAAATATTTTTATAAGATGTTTTTAATTTCTACAAGCTGCAGAACTTTTGCTATTTATTTGTTAAACATTCATTGTTACAATGCTAAATCAGAAAAAAATATTTTTATCCACCAACACCGTCTGGACTCAAACCAGAATCTTTCCACTTTCGCGGCGGAATGAGTTATCAGTTACTCAACGGTGCGATATCTAAACAGTCAATTCTTCCTAATTAAGCAATTGTAACATTAAATCCACTACATACGAGAGCTGATTATTTTAGCTAGGTACTGCTAGACATGAATCGTCTCCATAGCGAGAGTTATGAATGTATAGGTGAATTTTCATTTTTTCTTTAATAATCCAACCTCGGTACGTCATATGTATATCAAAGGTAGATAAAGAGGCTGGGCCATATGCCCATACCTTATGTATATCATATGGAAAATTTTTAACTACGAAATACTTCCGTAACGTTTTAATATAAGATGTTTTTAATTTCTACAAGCTGCAGAACTTTTGCTATTTAATTGTTAAACATTCATTGTTACAATGCTAAATCAGAAAAATTTATTTTTACCCACCAACACCGCCTGGATAACTGATAACTCATTCCGCCGCGAAAGTGGAAAGATTCTGGTTTGAGTCCAGACGGTGTTGGTGGATAAAAATAAATTTTTCTGATTTAGCATTGTAACAATGAATGTTTAACTAATAAATATTTATCTGAAATCAAAAACAACGATAAGATTTTTTTTTGTTTATTAATAAAATGTCTTATACATTTAGGAGCAGATAATTTTAGAGATTAATCGAACAATTGGTGGTGGTGGACCTATGATCAGACTAGAATAGAACAGAAAACATTTTCTGTTATATTACGCAACTGACCATTACGGTGCGTAGTATTCGCACGGGTCCTCTAGTTAAAATATAGTTTCGCACGCTGTATATTTATAACTGAGGTCTCAAAAATATTGCCTGTGCTGTACACAGAATGTGTTTTATGTGTATAGAAAATGGTGCCTGCAGGTGGTCGGTCTGAATGTTGAAAAACTGAGCTACAGACAAATTTATGAATGTGTTTATGTTTGCTGTGAATTTTCAATGAAAGCAGATATAACATTCCAGGTGGCGTAATTTAAATTCCCGGTTGCTTTAATCCTTTTTTTTTTCACCGTTCACTAAACGCATAGGTGAGTCAATAGTTTATTTTCTCACAAAATTAAAAAAAAAAAATTTTTTTCTCTGCGAGGTTTTATTTTATTTTGTCATATTTGTATCCAATTCCATGTCATGTGACAAGATTTTTCGACTTTTCTGGGCAATATTGGTAAAATGGGCAATGTCCTTTGTAAATTGTTTTGTTACAAGTGTGGTTCGGGTGTTTTAGTGCACATTTTTAACCGACTTCAAAAAAAAGGAGGAGATTCTGAATTCGTCGGAATCTTTTTTTTTTTATTTTTTATGTTCCCCGATAACTCGAAGACGCCTGAACCGATTTGGAAAATTCTTTTTTTGTTTAAAAGGGTATACATCCCAGGTGGTCCCATATAGTTTTTATTAAAATCGATTCATCCGTTTTTAAATGACGTCAAAAAAACTTTTTTTTATGTATGCTACCTCATATCTCCAACATTTGTAAAGCGATTATGATGATTCTTTTCTCATTTAATAGGGCACATCTTCAGGGTGATCCCACATGAATTTTACTTAAATCGGTTCAGTAGTTTTTAAAAATGTGCGAAATCAAATCCACCACTAAAAAGTAAAAAATAAAAAAACTTAAAAAAAAAAATATTAACCTCCTTCAAAAAAATCACAAAAAAGATGAAAATAATGAAATTTTGAGGTCGGAGCTAATTTCATTACAAAAAAATCACATGAAATTTTGAGGTCGACGCCTATTTAATAAAAGTAGATATGTAATTAAAAATTTTTGTAATGAAATTAGCTCCGACCTCAAAATTTCATTATTTTCAAGTTTTCAATAAAAGTATTTGTATTGGTATTTTGAAATACAAATTTTTTGGTATTTTATTTGATTTTGCAAATACGTTTTCAAATATTTAACATAATTATTTTGTAGCTATGAATGATTAATGAATAATCCAAGTCAACAGTATATATAATTCCATATAAATTATTCAAACAATTCTTATTATTAAAATAATAATGCAATGTCATTTACAAATAAGAAATTATCAGTTAAGATTTGTATTTAAGTACTTAAAATCAAGTATTTTTTACTTGCTTAAGAATAATTTTTTAATTAGCCAAGCAAGTATTTGTATTTAAAAACTAAAAGTATTTTTTACAAGTATATACTTTTTTAATTAGTTAAGTTTTCGGACTCGCTTATATAATAAATAAATATTGCTTAAAAATATTTTCGTAAACATGACCCAAAAGTATTTGTATTTCAAATACTCTAGGAACAAAAGTATTTGTATTTTAATAATCAATGGAGTCAGAATATTTGTATTTAAATAAAAAGTATTTTTCACAAGTCTGGTTAAATTAGCGTTTTTCAGGAAAATGTCGCAAACTAAAAGAAGAGAAATAAGCGATATTTGGAAATATTTTGGAAGGCATCAACCAAAAAACATAATTTTACATTATATATAGTCTTTAATATTTTTTGTTCCAATATATATTTTTAACGTGGAAGGAAAGTTTGGTTGTGGAACAGTTGAAAAAAGAAGCTTTACCGATGTTTCGCTTGTGGCCTACGTTTCGAAAAATATATTTCCATCTTCAGGGCCTCAGGCTAGTCAAAGGGTGGTAAATTGTACTAATCTTAGATACATGATCATAATCTATGGGTTAATAATAATTTGTATATAAAAAAACACAATACTTTTCATTAAAATAGTTTTGCACACTTACAATAAAAATGGTCTATTTGTTAAAAAGTAAAGCTTCTTTTTCAACTGTTCCTCAACCAAACTTTCCTTCCACGTTTACATTATATCTTTAATTCATCTATAGTCGTAATCGTAAGATTATTGGTTTGTTAATCATAATCGTATAAATAGAAATCGTTGCATCGCTATTTTGTTATTAAAAATGTATTGTCAAAAGAATTATTAAACCGTTTAAAATGGGCTTAACATTAAAATTCTTCTATAAACTCTATCACCCTGCGGCAGTGCTGTTAAACATCCAAGACAGTTGACAATAATCAAAGCTGGCAAAGGCCATCGTACGTACCTTGGTATGAGATATGAGCAACACGACGAATAGACGGAAGCTCACGGAATGCGCTGGTATGAGAAAGAAGTGGGTGGGTCAAGCTGAACAGCGCGTCGGGATACCGTGAGCTTGACATATGTGCACAGCTCTGTGGCAGTGTATATAACTAGCTCAAGGCTACGTCAAGTCTTCACGTAGCTTTCTAGGAGCTACATAGACGCGTCTCAATTCTTCGGTCATAATATATATCTGTGGAACAAAAAATATATATTTAGAGCTGTGCTTATTGCAGCCCTATTAAAATAAATCTAGTTGTGTACTCATGAAACACAATAGGGATGTTGACTATTTTTGGGAAAGTGTTTTAAATCGTACATAAGTACCTAATATAGCCACAAATATTTATTATTTTTATTTAAATACAACTCAAGCCGTAAAAACCATGTATTTTAAATCCCGTTTCAAATTTCGGTCCAAAACGCCAATACTAGTCGCGTGACGTCACCTGTTCATACCAAAGGAGGTTCAAAAGTTTACACAGGAGCTACCATTCTATAGATGCGGTCACAAAGTAGGAGGCTGTGCTCATAAGTGCTAGTAAATTAATGAGGTTATGAAAAGTGTTTTCGTAATTCTTGCTATAAAAGATGAATTCTAAGTTTTCGAACTATTAGCCTTAATAAATACACTTTCTATGACGTTAAAACTCCTTGCAGTGTTTTTTTAAAGAAATTTTCGAATAAATTACACACTAAATATTAACTAAACAATGAAGTTTTTTGACAGCGGCGAGAGAATTTTTTTCTGAGGGGTCAAGGGAAATGAGGTGAATTTTCAAGTGAAAACACAAAGTATTTATTAAGTGTGTATCTTTGATATGTTAAATTGTTTGAATAAAATATTTTAATTGATATATTAAAGAAAAAAATAGCGAAAGTATGCTTTTTTTGAGCCTTCGAAACCCACCTAACCCCTTAAATTACAACAAAATACTGTGAATAGTTTTTGAGGACAATTGAACAACAACGATGAATGAGACGTATGTTGGTAGATGTATATCATTGCCAATGTTAATGAAAAGAACCCAATTTGCAATTTGTCGCCCAAATTTAAATTAAGAACTGTGTGCGTAAAATCGCCCAATTCGCGATAAATCGCCTGTGCTAGACTTGAGCCTTCACAGTAGCGAGACTTTATGAGTGAATCGAAGGTGAAATTATTTTCATTTATTAATCAGACCAAAGTCACAGAATAATTCTCTATTTCATCAGGTCAGTTAATTTAAGATATTCGGCTTTTAAGGGAGAGAACGTTAATATAAAAAAATATAACAAGGTGAGCATTCGATTTTATTGATTAAAAAAAAAGGCTTAAAATAGCTTTTGCTTTTTTGATTTTAATTTCCTTTTAATACAATATATTTTATCGTGTTTTTTGCTAAAATATCTACACAGAAATTTTATATAATAACTGCACCATACATTATTTAAAATGAAAATAAATGACTGGTTTACATTAACGGACTAAAGTATAAACACATTTTTTATACTTTTCATATTTATTGTTGGATACAAAACTATGTTTCACGTTTTAATAGCTGTGATGTAAAATTACCGGTTACTTATGATAAAAACCATTTTGGCTGGATCGGATATCTATAAATCAAAATGGCAGTTTCCAGTTTTTGTTTCTCAGAACAACAAAAAAACAAAACTATGGACCAGTTTTCAGCAGTAAAAGAAAAAGTTTTTTAATTGTTAAACATTCATTGTTACAATGCTAAATCAGAAAAAAATATTTTTATCCACCAACACCGTCGGGATTCAAACCCGAATCTTTCCACTTTCGCGGCGGAATGAGTTATCAGTTACTCAACGGTGCGATATCTAAAAAGTCAATTCTTCACAATAAAGCAAATTGTAACATTAAATTCACTACATACGAGAGCTGATTATTTTAACTAGGTACCGCTAGACATGAATCATCTCAATAGCGAGAGTTATGAATGTATAGGTAAATTTCCATTTTTTCATTAATCCAACCTAAGTACATCATAATATATAATTCAAAGGCAGATAAAGGCGCTGGGCCATACCTATGTATATCATATGGAAGTTTTTATATTTTTTTTGAATCCCGGCGGTGTTGGTGGATAAAAATATTTTTTTCTGATTTAACATAGTAACAATGAATGTTTAACAATTAAATAGCCCTTCTGCAGCTTGTAGAAATTAAAACTTATATCTCATAAGAAAGTTTTTTATTTTATTGTAGATTATAGACGATCGCCAACTTAGGTCATTAGGGTCTTAATTACATCAAATAACATAATCACTTAAAACTAAACGACATCACAAAACATTTTTGAGCAGAGGTAGGAATAGAAACCACGACAGTTCGGTCAAGAAGCCAGCACGCTAACCACTGGACCACACTGTCCTCTTAGAACCGAAAGAATTAATTAGTTAATGTAAATATTGACTCGCGGTCACTCTATACAGAAGAAGCCGAGAGCTGGACGCTGCGTACAAAAGCAGCCGGCAGCTGTACACTGCGTATAAAATGGCTCAATATGGCGCAGCCAATGGATGTTTCGATCACGTCACGTGATATGTTGTCCACACTCTTCTTATAGTCACTCTAGGGTGCAGAGCACACGGAAATGTAAACGCATGTCTCGAGAGATAAATAAAAAACTTTATTTTTAGTTGTTCACAGCATGAATTGCACGCGTACTTTCACGCGTTTACATTTATTGCCAAAGAGTCAAGCGGCTTATGGCTCGGATTCATTTAACTTTCTTTTTTGTAACGAAAACTACGCCTGCTTTGTTAACCGACTTCAAAAAAAAGGAGGAGGTGCTCAATTCGTCAGAATCTTTTTTTTTTTATTTTTTACGTATGTTCCCCGATTACTCGAAGACGCCTGAACCGATCTGGAAAATTATTTTTTTGTTTGAAAGGGGATACATCCCAGGTGGTCCCATGGTCATCAGGTCAAGATCTGATGATGGAATCCTGGAGAAATCGAGGGAATTCTTCAAAAATGTGTGAAATCAAATCCACTAAAAAGTAAAAAATAAAAAAACTTAAAAAAAAATATTAACCTCCTTCAAAAAAATCACTAAAAAGATGAAAATAATGAAATTTTGAGGTCGAAGCTAATTTCATTACAAAAAAAGCCCTAAAAAGATGAAAATAATGAAATTTTGAGGTCGGCGCCTATTTAATAAAAATTAAAAGTTTTTGTAATGAAATTAGCTCCGATCTCAAAATTTCATTATTTTCATCTTTTTAGTGATTTTTTTGAAGGAGGTTAATATTTTTTTTTAAGTTTTTTTATGTCTCATGCTATCTCTGTTCATTTTATAGAATGGAATGGTAATATCGCGTTTTTTATTTCATTTTACGTACTAGTGCGAAGTGAATCATTTTAATATCGCTACGCAGACATGAAAAGCCGCTATTTTATGGGGGGGGGGGGTCTTAAAAATATATTATGACAACAATATAAAGTGTAAATGCTGAAAAAATAAACCACAACACAATAATACGAAGGTTATTTATATTTTAAATGTTGATAAAAATTATACTTTGATGCAGCGGTTCTCATACTGTTTTGGTGACGGAACCCTTTGGAAACACTAAATATTTTACGGAGTTCTAATTAATAAGCAAAACCTGGTTTTATGTTCATTTTTTAATGAAAATCATACAAAAATACGTTCTTTACATAACACTGTATTGATTCACTAGAAATTGATAAAATTGTTTCCATTTAATGTGAGGTATGAAGTTGCTATTTTTTAGTGTATTTGCCATATGGCAACATACACTATTGGCGTCGGTCGGATGGCGGGACCTAGGGGCCGGACCAAAATTTCTCGACGTTTCATAACCTCCTAAACACTTTGGCACCATTTTTAAAAATGTTTATATATATATGTATATATATATATATATATATATATATATATATATATATATATATATATATATTTGCGGGCAATAACTTTCGAAAGAGTTAATTTATTTTAACGAAATTTCGACCGCATGTTGGAATCCACCACCGGAAGAACCCTATTTAAAATGGGCCCAATCGGGCCATTGTAAGGGTAGTTTTTAGGGGTTGAAAAATGTTTTTGGGCCCCAAAATACCGAAAAAATTCTCCGAATCGTTTCAAAATTGAAATTTAACCCCCTGGTAGTAATTCAAAAGTGTCCCCAAAATTTTAATAAAATCGGCCCGACGGGACCGGATTTACAAATTTTATGAAAACATTAGTTTGCAGATAGCGACTTATTTATTGAAGGGTGTAGACGTTAGATTGATAATAATATTACAATTAGGTAAAAAAATGTTATTTTAAGGGGTGTATTAAGGGGTTAAATTTTTTATTTTGCCCAAAAACAAACTTAATATCACATAATAAAAGTATAAAACCACACGGCCCTATACAAGCAAATACACTATATTGTCGGCAGGGTTTTGGCACTGCGACCCGGCTTTTTATTTTTATTTCATTCTTTCGGTTTCTATTATTTCGGTAGGGGAAGTCTAGCGGAGCCCCAGGACTCCGCGGAGCACAGTTTGAGTATGGCTGCTTTGGTGCATTTGATCAAATATCCTGTAATTGTATTTATTTATTAAATCCTATACCTATATTGTACATGTCATACAAAAAAATATACAAGGATATTTCCCCTCATTGGAGCGAGCTCTGTGTCGAGGGGAAGGATACAGAATTTGTGTGTAAATGTGCATATGTTTGGGTTGTGTGAATGCGACGTGTATTGTATGTATGTGTTTGTGAGCAGCTTTAGTGTTACAATGCAAATTAAGTTAAAGTAATGTAAAGAAAAACTGAATTTTTCAATGACTTCGATTACTTATTTCGTATTAATTTCATTTGACCATAAATTAGACATAACCGGTTTTGTCTGTTAGTCGCAAATATATAGGTCAGTCGGGTAAGCGATTGCGAACAAGCATAGCAGGTGTCCATTTTGTTTTAAGACATAGCGATCTATTAAATAAACAATTGTAAAGTAAATAGATCAAAATAGATTAAAGTAATTGTTTACCAGCTGTTCAATATGCTCTCTTTTTCACCCGCATATTGGATGCACTTACTCAAGTTTCGGAAATCAATATTTTCTATGAAAAATCTTATTCAATCTTTGATTGTAATGCTTCAATATAAACTAGGAATTAGTACAATTTTTCCCGACCTAAATAAATGGTTTCAACTTAAATAAAAACGAGAAAATTAGCACAAGTCTGGCAGGTAAAATGTCCTACCGAAACGACCGGTCTTTTTGAATATATCTATTTTCGTTACCAATATTATTGTTTAAATTTCAACGTGCCTTAAATATATTTTTTAAGTCTTAATAAATATAATTTTGCAAACACCTGACTAAGTTTTAGACCCAATTTAAAAAAATCTGGCTTTTTTTTATTTTTCAACTCCTTAAATACTAAATTTCGAGGTATTAAAATTTCATAATGCCTCAAGGATTTTTTATTACGCAAAAATTTAAAAATCGTTTGTCGGTTAAGCACCGCTACCCTTTAGCCAGGTCTGTGTTTTTGTATTCGGATATTTTACTAAAGAGTTATTGTACAAATTTTCATAGTGCCTTAAACACCTACCAAAAAATGCTTAATAGCTCTTGGACTAATATGGGAGATTCGCTAAATGGGACAAAAAAAAACTCGAGTTCATTTCTCGTAATAATAATAATAATTCTGTTTTTTTGTTACATCTAGAAATAACAAATAGTGTCAAGATCTATATATGATATAATCAAGAATTAAGAATGCTTTTCTCATGGAAATATGTTACAATCTAACAGCGTTGCCAGACGTCCCGATTTTGGCGGGACGTCCCGATTTTTAAATCAAAATTAAATGTCCCGCGCGGGACAGGCTCGGTCCCGCTTTTCGGGGATAACTCGACCGTGCGTAAATAATTATTCTCTTATTGTAAGTTGCAATTTGTAACACTCACTCCTCAGACTATTGTTTGAAACGCCATATTTTTCTAATAAATAAAACTTTTTTGATTTTGATTTCTGTTTTTTTTATTCAGAAGACGAATAAGACTCAACTATTTAACGATCGGGTAAATCTGATTTAAAATATTATATTTTTATTAAAATACATTTTCTATGGCTATTTTTGCTATCTATTGTCACGTAAACGTAATTTGAACTCAAATAAAAAGATAAATATTTAAAAACTTCTGATTATATACGTTTTTTTACTATGTCCCGCTTTCGACGAAAGAATCCCGCTTTTTTCACTCAAAAAGTTCCAAAATCCCGACTTGGCAAAAAAAAATCTGGCAACACTGCAATCTAACCTCATTGTCAAATCAAATATTTCCGCTGGCACCCTTGGGGTACGGAATCCTAAAAAAAGTGTTTTGGGTGTTATAATATTTTCTTTTTCTAAAGAAAAGTAAAATGTTTCACAATTAATATGCGTTGGTGTCTTGTATATAATAAGGAGAAGTATATGGAGTGTATATTGTTCTCAAGGTGATTAACTCACTAATTAAATTATGATCCCAAGTGCCTCAGTGCTCAAGGAACCGTAAATGTTCACTTACATAGCTCTCCCAGTTGAACGCCATAAAGTTGCGTACAACAGCGGACAGCGTAGGTATACCTTTAATATCAGGCGCCGAGCGAAGCAAGGAGGTGTTTTAATATCAGGAGCACAGAGAAGGTTGAGTCGAGAAAAGAAACCGCCTCGTATAATGTACGCTAGAGTTGTACATCACCATAGAGTAGTGAAATTTATTTATTAGTGTATTTGCCACATGGCACATACGCTATTGGCGTCGGTCGGATGGCGAGACCTAGGATTTCGGTACCATTTTTGAAAATAAATTGGAACACATATTGGAATCCTCACCGCACAACCCATATTTAACCTTCCGTCGGACGCAATAAATCTGACAGATTCAGTGCCGGATTAGCCACGTAGCAAGAGTAGCAAATGCTACGGGCCCCGCGAATTTGGGGGCCCCGCGCTCCAACGCCTGTCTGACCGTAATAAAAAAATATTAATTTAGATAGTCGGAGCGTAAAATATCTTGCACGCCTTAAACGCGAAGCGCTTAGGCTATGCCTCACTTCCACTTGAAAATCTAAAACTCGATTTCGTCACGTTAAATCGTAAAAATAAGTAGGTATTTTACGAACTTTTTAACGTTAATGTTCTAATGTTTAATTATAATCGATATATTTAGACTAGCATCTATACCACATTTCTACCCTTCAAGCGGCCAGATTTTTATTTTTTATATAGGTATACATTTATTTTGCGAGTTTACGTAGCCGAGATTGTACTTTTTTAATCGATTTTAATATAATATCGATTATAAGTATTTCGAGAAAACAGGCGTACTATTTAAATTTTATTAACTCAGGCACGATCCAATCTACTGTGGTTGGTTGATTTATTATAAAATATAGATTCATTTTATGAGTGAATATAGCTGACCTTTTTTTGAATCGATTATCATATCGATCATGTTTTGAGATTATTAAAAGCTAGTGACGGTAGATTAAGAGCAAGGTGTTTCAGAGTCTCAATTAAAAAGGCGGGAACGTTCTTTTTCAACATTAAAACGTATTAAAAATGAATTAAGGAACACGATGGGCCAAGAACGTCTTAATCATCTCACCTTGTTGAATATAGAGCATGATTTGCTTAAAGAAGTCGATATTGAAAGTGTTGTCTTTAAATTTGCCCATATTAAATCCAGAAAAGTTTATTTATAACAGTTTTGTTTTATTTAATACCCTAAACTTGAGAACCTAAAGCAAACCAAGGGTCCCTTGACAGAATTTGCTACAGGCCCCGCGCTGGCTTAATCCGGCACTGGACAGATTGGACGGGTCTATTCTTTTAAATATTTTTTCATCGACTTGAGCTTGGCGAACGCTCATTTTTGTATTCTCCTGCTGTGACACACGCTCGTAGTGTTAACACGTGTGTAACAGTTAAGAAAATAATCTCACAGGTTAGTTGCGCTCTAAGCCGCGAAATTTCGAAATTGATTATCGTTTTTAAAAACAAAAACCCGGGTCGCAGTGCCAAAACCCTGCCGACAATATAGTGTATTTGCTTATACAGGCAGGGTGGCTTTATTTTGCGAGCTTAAGTTGGTTTTTGGGCAAAATAAAAATTTTACTCCTTAATACACCCCTTAAAATAACATTTTTTTTCTTAATTGCAATATTATTATAAATCGAACCTGTATACCAAATTATATACAACTTTCAGTAAATAATTCACTATTTGTAAACTAGTGTTTTCATAAAATTTGTAAGTCCGGTCCTGTCGGGCCGATTTTATTAAAATTTTAGGGACACTTTTTAATCACTACCAAAGGGTTAAATTTCAATTTTGAAACGATTCGGAGAATTTTTTCGGTATTTTGAGGCCCAAAAACAGTTTTCAACCCCTAAAAACTACCCTTAAAATGACCCGATTATGCCCATTTTAAATAGGCTTCTTGCGGTGATGGATTTCAACACGTGGCCCAAATTTCGTTGAAATCAATTAACTCTTTCGAAAGTTATTGCCCGCACACACATATATATATATATATATATATATATATATATATACATATATATAAACATTTTTAAAAATGGTGCCAAAGTGTTTAGGAGGTTATGAAACGTCGAGAAATTTTGGTCCGACCCCTAGGTCCCGCCATCCGACCGACGCCAATAGTGTATGTTGCCATATGGCAAATACACTAATTAGTAGTTGAACATCTACGTCGAGGGTCAACAAGAAAAGAGGTATTCCTTTGACCCTTCAAAATAAAATTTAAGCCATCAAACCATTGATGAAGTAGGTAACATAGCTGGCGCCCCTAACGGTAAAGTTTGGCAGTGTCCATCTCCATTGGCGAGCTATAACCAGGATTAATTTTTGTGTCTAACCCTGTATTTTACAGGACGTGTTAAAATTGAAACCGTCTGACAGACATGTGCTTGAAGTTTAATCTGTGCAAAATAACAACGTTTTTTACAATGTACAGAGCACATTATTAAGGTGAGAACACTGCATAACCTAGCAGGCATTCGGCATCGAATAATGCATGCACCCTTCTGTCTGAAGCGGAAAGCGAGGAAAAGCTTGTTTTCATTTTATAATTCGCATACAGGTTTATTTTAACACGCTTTTATTAGCTTCACCTGTATGTTTGTAACGAAATCTTTGAACGTGAAATTCACTCACTTCAAAACGTCAGATTAAACTGAAACTTTGCACACTTATCAAGGACCGATGACAATACAATAATTTAATAAGCGTGTCCAATTATTCTGACCAGGATCATTATGATAAAAAAAATTAAATCTTTGAATGTGTGACGGAATTTTTGAACGTGAAATTCACCCACTTCGAAACGTCAGATTAAACTGAAACTTTGCACACTTATCAAGGACCTATGACAATACAATAATTTAATAAGTTTGTCCCATTATCCTGACCAGGATTATCATGATAAAAAAATTAAATCTTTGAATGTATGTGACGGAATTTTTGAACGTGAAATTCTTGCACTTCAAAACGTCAGATTAAACTGAAACTTTGCACACTTATCAAGGACCGATGACAATACAATAATTTAATAAGCGTGTCCAATTATTCTGACCAGGATCATTATGATAAAAAAAATTAAATCTTTGAATGTATGTGACGGAATTTTTGAACGTGAAATTCACCCACTTCGAAACGTCAGATTAAACTGAAACTTTGCACACTTATCAAGGACCGATGACAATACAATAATTTAATAAGTTTGTCCCATTATCCTGACCAGGATCATCATGATAAAAAAATTAAATCTTTGAATGTATGTGACGGAATTTTTGAACGTGAAATTCACCCACTTCGAAACATCAGATTAAACTGAAACTTTGCACACTTATCAATGACCGACGACAATACAATAATTTAATAAGACCTTCAGGATACAATAACATGAAAAATTACAGCAAGCAAGCTAACACGCTGTACAGTAACGTATGCAAAAGGCAACTCAGTACAGATAAATATCGAGTTATTTTGAGTTAATCTACCTAGATTTTATGAATGTATATGCTACCTTGTTATTTTTATGTATATGTATTTTACTTTGTCTACTTGTATTATTATTTTGACGAAAGAAATAATTATTGTACCTATACTATATTATTGTATGTACCGGTCAGAAAGGCAGACCAGTCTACAAAGACTGATTTCTGACCATTCTGCGCTAAGCAATAAACGCTATTATTATTATTATTATTATTATTATAGTAAAATACAATTTGTTTTTAGTCTTATAATTAAAATTGGAGTTTAAAAAACTGAAACAACACGCTTTTATGAACTAAAAAACGTTAAATAATTTGACAACAATATTAGCTTTACTGTAAAAAACGTAGAGTGCTATTTACTTAAATTTTCATAATAGCTCTACGTTTACAATTAGCTAGTAAATGAAAAATTTATTACCGATATTAAGGCTTTTGGAACGCTATGAATTTAAGCCAAAAATAGGGCTTCGGCTGATAGCTGATTATAGACTTATTTGTCAACATTTTGCAAAAATAATTTCTCTGTAAGGAAGATAAAGGACAAATCTAGATCTCTAATGGACTACTGTTGTAATTTATGTACGATTTACTAGAAAAAAGTTGGCATTAATTGTGCCAAAAAACACACGTTTTCAATGTCACAATACGACCTTATTCGTACTTATTTCACAAACCTAAAGTGACTCTTCCTTTTTCGAAAAAGTTATTCAAATCTTTAAAATAATTCCAAAATTTAGAGTAATCAACTGACAGCGGCACCCTTGCAATAGCATTTTTTAGCCCCGTAGTGTGGTTTGAATTCAGAGCGTTCCGATAGCCTTAAGTACTCCACGCTTTTTACAGTAAAGCTAATTTTGTTGTCAAATTATTTTGCATTTTTTACGTTTTTAAACTCTAATTTTAGTTATTAATTATACGCAAATATTTTTGACAGATGATATTACGCTATACATCTATTCAAGTCCAAGAAAAACCCAATCTAGACAGTTTATAGTTTAATTAAAATAAGATTTCTATTTCAGAACTGAAACGACAATACGACGGTATCAGGAGCACAGCAAAGAACAACTCAACGAGCCGATTTCGTGTTCGTCTACATTATGCATGCACGCTATAGGTAAGCATTATTCGCTCGAAGCTTTTCCAATAGGTACAAAACGTCAGACCAAACCTATCAAGGAATCGAACCTCCCCCCTAACCCATCTAGATTCAGGTAACTCATACCACAAAGATTACGAGACCACCTGTGCATGGCTTTTGTTTGCTATTGAAATCTGTTTCACCGTTTCTTTGCTAATCAGACCGTCTTATATAGTTTGTTCACAAATAGTGAATAGTCCTTATTTGTTAACGTGGAAAAGTTAGGACAGATTCCATAACGGATTGACAGAAAATCTGCCCACGGTAATTTACGAATTGTTTACCGATAATTTGCGGGTTATTTACCTGTAATTTATGGGTTATTTACCGGTAATTTATAGGTTATTTACCAGAAATTTGTTGGTTATTTAGCGGTAATATCGAACGTCTGGAGTCAATTATTTAAAAGTTAAAAATACATATATACTTTTTTATACGTTTTGCCCTTTTAAATAACATTTTTTCTAGAAATCTTGATTAAAATTAAGCGTAATAAGCGATCTTTTTTATTATAGATGTCATTTCTTTATCTGTTCGTAAATATCCACCTTTTTTTTGAAGAGAGTTTTGTAAAAATATACCTATAAGTTTTTTTTTTACAGAAAGTTCAGCTCCTTATTTTTAATAAGTTAATTGTTTATAGAGCACCTGAAGAAGTAATAAATTATTACGAAACGTCGTGTTAAACAAAATAATTATTAACTAATTTATCTGCTCCATAAAATATCGTTTGAATTATTTGTTTTAATACCTATAAGTATTATTTTTAATATATATTTTGTAGCTATGAGCTTGCTTTCCTTGCGAATTTTTCACCCTAACACCGAGCGGGATAGAGTAGTGGTGAGAGCACTAGACTCGCATTTGGGAGGTACCGGGTTCGAAACCCGACGGGGGCAGATGTGGTTGGGACTTTTTCCTACTGCCTCTCGCCGAGAAACGAGAATTCCTGTACCGGTCATCTTGTTGAGGTTTTCTATGGTATCCCTCAAATTAATTAAGATAAATCTCGAGGTGGTTTCTTAATCAAGGCCCTGGGGGATTACCTATCAAACTCCTACTTCAAAAAATTGCCTACCTTATCCTAATTTCCTATAATTCCTTCTTTCGGCCATTGCTATTAATTAAGTTGAAGTTTTAAAAACGTAGTTGAAAAATAATGCGAATGGCGTTTGTTATGTCATAAAGTCGAGAAACGGACATTAAACGTATTGTTATTATTATTATTTTCTCCCTAACTGCAAAAGCCAGTAATACTAAGTGAAAACCGGTTATATATGTCTTCCAATCGATAGCAAAGCGTTATTACATCACTCGACAAGCACAACATGACTTTGAAATAGTAGCTTTCAGATTTTAGACAAGCTCAGATGGGATGGTGTTCACTGCTTCTGACAACAATACGTGCCTATGTTCATAACAGTTATTACAAACAAGGCAAATTGGCCTGTGCCAATTTTTTATCGTATATACATTTTATGCAGCTCTTGTTTTTTGAAATTATACTGCTTTTGGCGAGTTTGGAGTAAAATTTAACCAGGCATTCGACGGTATGAAGTAGACCATAAAATAGTGAAATGACAGATGAGCGAATCAATTCACTTTTTACCATCTGGAAACTATATCACCACCTCTTTTTATGTTCTGGGCTCGAAACTATGGAATAATCTGCCTCAAACTATTAAAGTTCATCTTTAAAAATATATGTAAATCATATTTACTCAACAAGCAGTAATAATTGAAATTCTACACTATCAATAATTAGTGTATTTGCCATAAGGCAACATACACTATTGGCGTCGGTCGGATGGCGGGACCTAGGGGTCGGACCAAAATTTCTCGACGTTTCATAACCTCCTAAACACTTTGCCACCATTTTTAAAAATGTTTATATATATATGTATATATATATATATATATTTATATACGTATATATATATATATATATATATGTGTACGCGCGATAACTTTCGAAAGAGTTAATTGATTTCAACGAAATTTGGGTCACGTGTTGAAATCCATCACCGCAAGAAGCCTATTTAAAATGGGCCTAATCGGGCTATTTTAAGGGTAGTTTTTAGGGGTTGAAAACTGTTTTTGGACCCAAAAATACCGAAAAAATTCTCCGAATCGTTTCAAAATTGAAATTTAACCCTTTGGTAGTGATTAAAAAGTGTCCCCACAATTTTAATAAAATCGGCCCGACAGGACCGGATTTACAAATTTTATGAAAACACTAGTTTGCAGATAGTGAATTATTTACTGAAAGTTGTATATAATTTGGTATAGAGGTTCGATTGATAATAATATTGCAATTAAGAAAAAAAAATGTTATTTTAAGGGGTGTATTAAGGAGTCAAATTTTTTATTTTGCCGAAAAACCAACTTAAGTTCGCATAATAAAGCCACACTGCCTGTATTATCAAATACACTATATTGTCGGCAGGGTTTTGGCACTGCGACCCGGGTTTTTATTAATTATGAGTATTATATAATATATTTTGTATTGATTTAATATATTGTTTGACATTGTATGGCCGACAGGCTTTTATATCATTAAATTAAATAAATAAATATAATTATATATACTAGATGCCCAATGCAATTGGAAAAAGTAAAAACCAAAATGCTATCAAAATAATAGTTTTAAAAAACTTAAAAAACACGTTTTAATAGTAAACCGAACTAAAAAGTAAAAAATAATTTTTTAGTGTAAAAATGCGTGGGGTGCTTATTACTATTTTTATACTAACTCTACTTTTACAAATAGCTACCAATGAAATATTTATACTAGTTGATATGAAGCACCCCACGTTTTTTTACAAGTTATGTTTAAATTTGACTGTCAACGCGCCAAAAGAAGTATAACTTCAAGGAAACCATGCACGTACCCATGAAGTAGAGATGCGAAAAACGGGTCTTTTTAGTGATCTGCATCTTTGCATCTGGATCCCGTATGTGAACCGGCTCACTGAACCGGTTCAAAAAGAGCCGAGTTCTGAATATGTTACTGCAGTCTGCCACTGAGTTACCTAGTTCAGTCAATCATATCACGACCTGTATAGAATCAAGAATGCATAGCCAAACATGTGATGCATGAGTCATTTGAGTTGACAGATGCATCAAAGCGAGAACTGATACGTAAGTGTAAAATGTGCTTCTGTGTGTTAAGTTTTTCACGGAGTCATGCAGATCCGTTGATCCGTCGGCTCAAAAAAAGTGAGTCGGCTCTCACGGATCTTCTGTCGGAGTCGGCTCTTTGAACCGGCTCAGATCTGAGTTATCCAACTCTACCATGAAGACTTATTTTACCAAAAATGTGACATAAGCAATTTTGTGTTGTGACCACAGATATATAACAATACACACGCTGCTTCTATGTGTACTGTATATCCAGGTATTTATAAGTAATTAGGCCAACTTGCAGCAGTGAAAATGGAATGAAAAAGCTTATTTGCTTCATTACTTTCCAAACACTAAGACGACGCCGTGCGGTGCTATTTAATTACTATAAATTCAAAGAAATCAGCTTACGACTCAACTAGTACTCGTTAAAAGAACTGTCAATCTATAAATAATTAATCTATCGTTATTTGTTTTATAATGGAATTTTATATGTCAAATGGAAACGTACTTTTTGAAGTTTAATTTCTTTAATGACGTTTTTTACAGTGACGCTAATTTTGTTGTTGCATTTTTTAGTTCATAAAAGCGTATTGTTTTAGTTTTTTAAACTCTAATTTTAAATATAAGAGTAAAAAACAATATTGCATGGAGTAGGCAACGCAACGTACGTCACTGTAAAGCATGTTAGCTTGCTTGCTGTAATTTTTCAAGTTTTTTTATCCTGAAAGTCCTGGTCAGGATAATGAGACAAACTTATTAAATTATTGTATTGTCATCGGTCCTTGATAAGTGTGCAAAGTTTCAGTTTAATCTGACGTTTTGAAGTGGGTGAATTTCATGTTCAAAGATTCCGTTACATACATTCAAAGGGCTTATTTTTTTAACCTGAAGATCCTGGTCAGGATAACAGGACTAAACTATTGTATTGTCATCGGTTCTTGATAAGTGTGCAAAGTTTCAGTTTAATCTGACGTTTTGAAGTGGGTGAATTTCACGTTCAAAGATTCCCTTACATACATTCAGAGATTTTTTTTATCTTGAAGTTCCTGGTCAGGATAATGGGACAAACTTATTAAATTATTGTATTATCATCGGTCCTTGATAAGTGTGCAAAGTTTCAGTTTAATCTGACGTTTTGAAGTGGTTGAATTTCATGTTCTAAGATTCCGTTACATACATTCAAAGAGCTTATTTTTTTTTATCCTGAAGATCCTGGTCAGGATAGCAGGACTAAACTATTGTATTGTTATCGGTTCTTGATAAGTGTGCAAAATTTCAGTTTAATCTGACGTTTTGAAGTGGTTGAATTTCATGTTCAAAGATTCCGTTACATACATTCAAAGAGCTTATTTTTTTTATCCTGAAGATCCTGGTCAGGTTAACAGGACTAAACTATTGTATTGTCATCGGTTCTTGATAAGTGTGCAAAGTTTCAGTTTAATCTGACGTTTTGAAGTGGGTGAATTTCACGTTCAAAGATTCCGTTACATACATTCAAAGAGCTTATTTTTTTTATCCTGAAGATCCTGGTCAGGTTAACAGGACTAAACTATTGTATTGTCATCGGTTCTTGATAAGTGTGCAAAGTTTCAGTTTAATCTGACGTTTTGAAGTGGGTGAATTTCACGTTCAAAGATTCCGTTACATACATTCAAAGAGCTTATTTTTTTTATCCTGAAGATCCTGGTCAGGTTAACAGGACTAAACTATTGTATTGTCATCGGTTCTTGATAAGTGTGCAAAGTTTCAGTTTAATCTGACGTTTTGAAGTGGGTGAATTTCACGTTCAAAGATTCCGTTACATACATTCAAAGAGCTTATTTTTTTTATCCTGAAGATCCTGGTCAGGTTAACAGGACTAAACTATTGTATTGTCATCGGTTCTTGATAAGTGTGCAAAGTTTCAGTTTAATCTGACGTTTTGAAGTGGGTGAATTTCACGTTCAAAGATTCCGTTACATACATTCAAAGAGCTTATTTTTTTTATCCTGAAGATCCTGGTCAGGTTAACAGGACTAAACTATTGTATTGTCATCGGTTCTTGATAAGTGTGCAAAGTTTCAGTTTAATCTGACGTTTTGAAGTGGGTGAATTTCACGTTCAAAGATTCCGTTACATACATTCAAAGAGCTTATTTTTTTTTATCGTGAAGATCCTGGTCAGGATAACAGGACTAAACTATTGTATTGTCATCGGTTCTTGATAAGTGTGCAAAGTTTCAGTTTAATCTTACGTTTTGAAGTGGGTCAACTTCACGTTCAAAGATTCCGTTACATACATTCAAAGAGCTTATTTTTTTATCCTGAAGATCCTGGTCAGGATAACAGGACTAAACTATTATATTGTCATCGGTTCTTGATAAGTGTGCAAAGTTTCAGTTTAATCTGACGTTTTGAAGTGGGTGAATTTCACATTCAAAGATTCCGCTGCATACATTTAAAGAGTTTTTTTTTATCCTGAAGATTCTGGTCAGGATAACAGGACTAAACTATTGTATTGTCATCGGTTCTTGATAAGTGTGCAAAGTTTCAGTTTAATCTGACGTTTTGAAGTGGGTGAATTTCACATTCAAAGATTCCGTTACATACATTCAAAGAGTTTTTTTTATCCTGAAGGTCCTGGTCAGGATAATGGGACAAACTTATTAAATTATTCTATTGTCATCGATCCTTGATAAGTGCGCAAAGTTTCAGTTTAATCTGACGTTTTGAAGTGGGTGAATTTCACGTTCAAAGATTCCGTTACATACAGATGAAGCTAATAAGAGCGCTTTAAAAACAAGAGGTGCAATCGAAAATGTGATCCTGTCTTTAAAGCTTGATTTGAAGTTTCGCGCGACTCAGCAGAATGTGTAGTTTTAGGCTTCAAGCAAAATACTAAAAACACATAAGAGCTTATAAAGCTGTCAGTTAGACATATCATTACGTAGCATAAAATTATCTTCCTAGCTTCCTTGTAACGTTTCGTTCTTAATCCTATTATATAAATTTATGACGAAATTTCTGTTTAAAATAAAGCTGCCATTGATTCATGGTACGCATACAAAAGCGATAATAAATTTCTTCACAACCCCCTTGATATAGATATTGAATGAAAGAGCTTGAAGATCCACACCCACTGAATCGGATCGGATCAGCACGGCCAAACGGTAGACACTGCGACCTCTAAAGTCTATCGTGC
The DNA here is from genome assembly GCA_034508555.1 of Venustoraphidia nigricollis. NCBI lineage: Eukaryota > Metazoa > Arthropoda > Insecta > Raphidioptera > Raphidiidae > Venustoraphidia > Venustoraphidia nigricollis. The sequence goes on from JAVRKA010000008.1 coordinate 1,512,608, forward strand.
TCCTCTAGTGGTCCATCGATAATACAATAATCACAGCAACTTATGTTTTTATATACAGTGTAAACTCTTTATAACATTATTCTTTATAACGATAAACTCTCAATAACATAGAAAAGATCACAATTTGGTTGGTTTATCTTAAAACCCATACATTGATACACTCTTTATAGCGCAGCAGCCATTCTCTATTACGAAGATATGTGTTCATATTTAGACACAGAAAATCGTCATTGTTTATGTTATCTTATCAGGTTACAAAAGACGCCGACTAAACCTTTAGAAAAATTTTTATTGTTTAATCAAGAAGATTCCACCACATATCAAGAGATGGATAGAATACATAAGAAAATACAAAACAAGTACTGGCAAAGCAAAAAACGTCAGGCAAAGTTAACTGACTATGTATTAATTTTATCAAAAACATACATATTAAAGATTATTGTTAATTTGGTTGTTTTTCTTTCTTCACTCCATATAACGGCAATTCTCTATAACGATAAAAAATGCTCGGTCCCTTGAGTTTCGTTATAAAGAGTTTACACTGTATGTCAAATGAGGAACCTTTCTCATCACAAACATAACTTCTTACTCGAACTTTTATTTGATTTTCATACATGTTTTATGAACCAAAATCGATATTAGCAATAAATAAATCTATAATTAATGTGATAAAAAAGTATTTAACAATAAATGTTACAAAATTTATAAAAAAAAAATAGCTAACAAATTTTCTTACTCTCGGTTCTGTTTCATTCATGCCTATTAATTATCTACGTATTAAGATGACCTCGTTTAGCGCAAGAACACTGTATATTGAAATGCGTCGTTTTTAAAAGTAATCTATATTATTTTATTATTCTGTATTTACTCTCGGTTTTCAAATTATATTTACCTACAAACGAGAACTATTAAAATGAAAATAAAGACCCATTTTATAATTAGTTTCAAACCACGTAATTAACAATAACGAATTCGACATGCAGTGTTTTTATTTGCTTTAATCAAGTGGTATGAAACAATAGAACAGATATACGGCCGGTAATGTAGGTATTAATACATAACATTTACATTACATTATAAAGCAAACAATGGTGGCATTGTTTTTCAGTTTATGTAACAAACGTAACGTGAAAATACTTTCACGATGACAAAAGTATACATGATTGGAGTATTTGAAAGATAACAAATAATTTATTAAAGAATGCTTTCTTTCAACGAACACATTTCTTTTTGAAGTTACAGTAAGACCCCGCTTAGTGCATAAGGTACGTTCCAATAAGTTTCTGCGCGAGGTCGTCTTAATACGTAGATAATAGGCATAAGTGAAACAGAACCGAAAATAAGAAAATTTGTTAGTTTTTTTTTTTACTTTTGTAACATTAATATTTTTTTATCACATTGATTATAGCTTTAATTATTGCTAATATCGATTTTTACATTTTACATTTGTGATGAGAAAGGTTCCTCATTTGATATATTTTGTTTTTTGTGAAGAAGTCAGCTAATGTCGTTTGCCTTTAGCTGTTGTCGATAGCAAGATATTGCATCAATGACACTTCATCTTGCCTTTGAACTTTCATCAACATTTGAATCATTTTGTATAAACTGATCCATAATTTGTGTTATAGTGGCTACACTTTTTTTTAGAAACCGCGTAATACTGAAACAGCGTTAAGCGAAGCAGCGTTTAGCAAGGTCTTACTGTATATATGTATATTTAAAGAAGTATTAGTATTTAGTACAAAGATGACGACTAGAGAATTATCTCAAATATTTGAGAATTGACAATATTTGATGCTATAAAATTGAAATTTATAACATGAACCCTAATAGAAAATATCAATTATCAATTATTGTAACGATCCATCAACTAAAACTCTGAACTATAAAAGATTTTTAATAGTTTTATCTATGCAATGTCAGCAATTTTCTTAGCTTCATTTCTCAATTGGAAAGTTTTAATTAAATTGATTAGTGAGCCGTCGCTTTAGTTTAAAACACTTTTCACTAATAAAAGCTTCCTCAGAAAATAATAGAGATGATGTATTTTAACAACTAATTACTAAGTAGTTATCTGTACTACTATATAAGTCTATAGGTTCTATCTGTACATTAAATTTTTTTGTCAAATTTCGTGATAAATATTCGTTTTATGACGCCAATTCTACAATTTTTAAAATTTTTGATTGTCTGTCTGTATGTACTTTTATAACTCAAGAACGGTTTGACCGATCTCGATGAAAAGATATCGTTATATAATATTTCTTAAGGCTGTCGGAACGCTTTGAATTTAAGCCAAAAATAGAGCTTCGGCTGTCAACTGATTGTAGACTTATTCGTCAACATTCTGCAAAAATTCTTTCTCTATAAGGAAGATAAAGGACCAATCTAGGTCTCTAACGGACTACTTTTGTAATTTTTGTACTATTTACTAGAAAAAAGTTGGCATTAATTGTGCCAAAAAAAACACACGTTTTCAATGTCACACTACGACCTTATTCGTACTTATTTCACAAAACTGTTGTATGATATTGTAGTACAACTTACGTTTTATACACTTTATCCAATTGTTGATGTTGCGCACACTTTTTTTTATTACATAAAATAAATTTAATTTTCCGAAGTAGCAACCGTGTAGAAGTTTACTTTACGAAAGTTCTCATTCCTCGCACGATAACCAAATAAATTATCCAACCATGGATGTTGCGCACAATTTTTTATTATGTAAAATAAGTGTAATTTCTATTAGAACAAATTACGTTTAACGATTTTCCGAAATAGCAACCGTGTAAAAATTTATTTTAAGATAGTTCTCATTCCTCGCACGATAACCAAATAAATTATCCAACCATGGATGTTGCGCACAATTTTTTATTATGTAAAATAAGTGCAATTTCTATTAGAACAAATTACGTTTAACGATTTTCCGAAATAGCAACCGTGTAAAAATTTATTTTAAGATAGTTCTCATTCCTCGCACGATACCCAAATAAATTATCCAACCATGGATGTTGCGCACAATTTTTTATTATGTAAAATAAGTGTAATTTCTATTAGAACAAATTACGTTTAACGATTTTCCGAAATAGCAACCGTGTAAAAATTTATTTTAAGATAGTTCTCATTCCTCGCACGATAACCAAATAAATTATCCAACCATGGATGTTGCGCACAATTTTTTATTATGTAAAATAAGTGTAATTTCTATTAGAACAAATTACGTTTAACGATTTTCCGAAATACCAACCGTGTAAAAGTTCTTCGAACGATATCCAACTTAAAAAAAACCATCGTCACACATTTTTCACATAACACCATCGTCATCACACAACACTATTATCTAATACTAATCTGTCCACATAGCAGAATGAACTCTGCGTCTACTATTATGATCTAGAAGGCTTCCTCTACGTGGGCCGTGACCCGACACGGTGTAGTGAACAACACACACAGTCAAACATTGTTACTGTTGAGGGGGTGGCGGGGGCTGTAAACATATTATTATCATATAGAACCGTACCCTGTGACAGTCACGGAAAGTTGGTTATGGCAGGGGATGTTTATCAACCGGCATCAGCGGCGTAGCTACTTAACCTGGGGCCTCGGTGCAAAAATGAAATTCGAGCCCTATCTGAATCGATGTTGATATTTATTAATCACAACCGAGCTGGGTAGAGTAGTGGTGACAGCACTAAACTATACTGCCTCTCGCCGAGAAATGGTAATTCCTGTACCGGCCATCTTGATTGAGGTTTTCTATGGTTTCCCTCAATTAATTCCAGATAAATATCGAGATGGTTCCTCATTCAAGGCCATAGCCGATTACCTATCAAACTCCTAGTTCAAAATTACCTACCTTATCCTAATTTCCTATAATTCCTTCATTCGCCCATTGCTATTACATAAGTTGACGTTTTAAAAATGTAGAAAAATAACGGGAAGTTTGGTAGATGGAAAATAGTAATGGTGCGAATGGCGTCTGTTATGACATAAAGTCGAGAAACGGACGCTAAACACATTATTATTATTATTTATTATTTATTAATCACAGTCGATACTGACTACATGTATGTGACAAGTCAAAATTAGTAAATTAATTAAAATCATAAAATTCTTTCAAATCATAAAAGCAATTCACAACCAAGAGTTTTGGTTAAGTTTTAACGACACAGCGCCGACCACACGGAGTCCTAATTTCAATATAATAATAATAATGCGTTCAACGTCCGTTTCTCGACTTTATGTCATAATAGACGCCATTCGCATCATTACTATTTCCATCTACCACACTTCCCTTTATTTTTCTACATTTTTAAAACTTCAACTTATGTAATAGCGCAATGGGCGAATGAAGGAATTATAGGAAATTAGGATAGGATAGGTAATTTTTGAACTGGGAGTTTGATAGGTAATCGGCCATGGCCTCAAATAAGGAACCATCTCGATATTTATCTGGAATTAATTAAGAGAAACCATGGAAAACCTCAATTAAGATGGCCGGTACAGGAATTACCGTTTCTCGGCGAGAGGCAGTAGGAAAAAGTCCCAGCCACATCTGCCCCCGCCGGGATTCGAACCCGGATCTCCCGAATGCGAGTCTAGTGCTGTCACCACTACTCTACCCAGCTCAATGTTAAATGTAAAGTATTAATAAGACAGATGAAGTTCAGGGAGCCGACATTTTTTTCGGAAATTTCCTCCTTTCTACGAATCTTTTTTTGTAATTTCATTAGCATTAATAGTTTTCGAGTTATTTGCAAAAAATTAGACTCCCTTTTTTGGGATTCTTTAATTTTTAATAACTTTTGCAATTGCTTATGTTCAAATTTTAAACTTTTGTACATTTTTTAAGGTTCCGTACATTAAAGGAAACAACGGAACCCGTGTGTCTGTCCGTCCGTCTGTCACAGCCTACTCGCTCCGAAACTACTGGACGGATTGAGTTAAAATTTGTATACGTATGTAAATCGCTGACTCAAGGACGGATGTGTAACGTAAATAAATGAATTTTGAACACGGGGGTCATTTTTGGGGGGCAAACTAGGAATTAAAAAAAAAAGATTTGCAAACTGTACCGTGTGACATATCAAATGAAAGAGCTTGTAGTAAGGGTCTCAAATATATATTTTTTTTTATAATTTTAAAATAAATATGTTTGAAGTTATTTAAAAAAATAGATGAAAATTGACCATCCCCCACTGATCTTGAGGGTCTCGGTAGCCCTCCGGTAACTACGCCACTGTCCTACATTTGCCTTCCTGATACGTTTATAGACGTAAATCATACATAATTTACTTACAGGTGAGTCGGTTAACTTACTTTCAAACTAGAACAAACAAGAAGAATTATTTATGCATGAAAACTCGAACACACAACGTTAAGAGAAAAGTCAATTATATTCCCTGTATAAAGAGATGATCAATCGATTAGGTTCGCGCGGTTTTGTCTACTAACTGGATACTTTGTTAATCGTTATCCGTGCTCGATGAGGCCGAGTAGTAGCTGTTAGTCATTTTTGGGTAGGTATTTGAGGCACTGTGAAAATTTGTACAATTCCTCTTTAGCAATATCCCAATACAAAAACATAAACCCGGCTGAAGGGAAGCGGGTAGCGGGGCTTAACCGACCCTCAAATTTTTAATCGCCTGGCAGGTAGAATGTCCCACCGAAAAGACCCCTTTTTTTGAATAGATCTATTTTCAGTTACCAATATTATTCTGTTTAAATTTAAACGTGCCTCAAATATATTTTTAAAATTTTTCTAAAATATAATTTTGCAAACACCTGGCTAAGTTTTAGACCTGATTAAGAAATCTGGCTTTTTAGTGTATTTGCCATATGGCAACATACACTATTGGCGTCGGTCGGATGTCGGGACCTAGGGGTCGGACCAAAATTTCTCGACGTTTCATAACCTCCTAAACACTTTGGCACCATTTTTAAAAATGTTTATATATATATGTATATATATATTTATATATATATATATATTTATATATATATATTTATATATATATATATATATGCGTATATATATATATGTGTGCGGGCAATAACTTTCGAAAGAGTTAATTGATTTCAACGAAATTTGGCCCACGTGTTGAAATCCATCACCGCAAGAAGCCTATTTAATATGGGCCTAATCGGGCTATTTTAAGGGTAGATTTTAGGGGTTGAAAAATGTTTTTGGGCCCCAAAATACTGAAAAAATTCTCCGAATCGTTTCAAAATTGAAATTTAACCCTCTAGTAGTAACTAAAAAGTGTCCCCAATATTTTAATAAAATCGGCCCGACAGGACCGGATTTACAAATTTTATGAAAACACTAGTTTGCAGATAGTGACTTATTTATTGAAGGATGTATTTAATTCGGTGTAGACGTTAGATTGATAATAATATTATAATTAAGAAAAAAAATGTTATTTTAAGGGGTGTATTAAGGGGTTAAATTTTTTATTTTGCCCAAAAACAAACTTAATTTCACATAATAAAAGTATAAAACCATACGGCCCTATACAAGCAAATACACTATATTGTCGGCAGGGTTTTGGCACTGCGACCCGGGTTTTTTTTATTTTTCAACTCGTTAAATACTAAATTTCAAGGTATTAAAATTTCAAAATGTCTCAAGGGCTTTTTATTGCGAAAAAGATTTTGCTAATTAAAAAATTTGAGGATCGGTTAAGCCTTTTGTAAAAACAGAGGATAGCGTCGCGTCATAATCTGCCAAGAAACGGACCTAAAATCGATCGCCACCAACTGTGCTAAACATTTTAAGTTCTTTGAAATCTTGCGAAAAAGCAAATAGGTCTGATGTTATGACACAGTATATAAAAAATACAATTGATCAAAAAATGTATTACATAATTATTCATCGTACGTCGTATGAATTCATTTTCAAGAAAAGAAAATTTTCAAGAACAGTTTTATTCATAACTCAAAAGAAACGTATTCAATAAAAAATACAGCACACAATGTTAAAACTCCTAAAAGAGATATAACCATATAAATCTATTTCAAAACTCTATCAAAACATTTCCATATTTTGTGAGAAATATGCTTAATGTAGTGAATTTATTTTCGATAAAATTGCGATATATATTCAGGCAAATAGACTATGTATGTAAATTTGTTACAATGTAGTTCAGAATATGTATATATAAAATATACAACCCTATACCGTGTACCTTTATAAGCGCAGGGATGTCGCCGATTCAATACTAAAAATATAAAAAAAAAACTTTTATAGACACGCTTTTATTGCGAAATACTAAAAATAATAAAAATAATTCTTATTAATTTAAGTTCATAATTATAAAATCGTGGGCTTTATGATAGTCACGGCCCACGCTTTCATAATTATGAACTTAAATTAATATCATTTTTAGTACACTGCAATGAAAGCTTGTCTTTATAAAAATTTTGATTTCTAAGAATTTATGTTCAAAATTTTGGTTCCGTCTCATTTGATACCCATATCAAGGGGGTTGTAAAGAAATAGATGATCGGCCATTTTGTATCGGCCGCCATTTTGGATTTGGAAAGAAGTCACATTGCTGATTGTATTCTACTTGTCACTTGAAACCCATCTGGACGGGGTTATTACTGAAAGCCATGTTAACTCTGACGGCTTGACGCCTGTACCGCTTGCGACATCTCTCAGGATATCGTTAAAACGTCTTAGAAAGTAAACTGTGGAAACATAGCTGTCAAAACTGTGATTAATAAATACACTTTTTTACTCAACTATTTTTTAAAAATATGCAGTGTTACATATTGTACGGCGGTATGGAATCCTCCGTTTGTGAGTCCAACTCGCATTTGGTCAATTGTTTTTGGTTAACCCTACAAAGAAAGTGGTGTAGCAAGGACATAACCACCGATTTTGTGTCCTTTACATGGAAACTGTATTCATTTATTTATATGTATTCATAAATACACAAAGTTATTTACTAACTTTCAATTAATTTGCATATTGAAATTATTAAGCTGAATGAATACAGAGAATCCCGACCTTATCTTCATGATGATGTTTTGAGGACAAAAGTACGCTTTGGAGTCCTTCAATAGTGCGCCATTATTCGATAACTCTTAAGTCAAAAGATATTCGTTGTCAACTAAATTTATTTTCAATTATACAAGGTATCCTCTTTTATTCGGTGTAAAACTTTTCTATTTTAACAATTTTATTCAACAAACCTTAAAATAATACTTTTTTTTCTTATTTTACATACAATTGTCAACTAAACATCTGGACCAAATTAAATACATAAATTTTAAGTAAATCCATATCTGGAAACTAATGTTTTCATAAAATTCGCAAGTCCGGTCCTGTCGGGCCAATTTTGTTAAAAAATTAAGCTGCAAAGGATTCAATTTTGAAATGATTACGTGTTGAATAAATATTTTAAATAAGATTTTGAAAAATAATTAATAATATTGACTCTACCAAGAGTAATAGAATATTAACAAAATAAAATGACTTGCAATACTGTTCAATTTTTTTATTTATATAAAAGACGTTTCAACCAACAGTTTTGAAAATTGAAAAGGACCAAAACTGTTGGTTGAAACGTCTTTTATATAAATAAAAATATTGAACAGTATTGCAAGTAATTTTATTTTGTTAAGATTTCCTGTTTGTCGTTCAGCTTTAACCAGAAACTTTTATATTAAAAATGTTCTAACAATCCAATTTCATTTATTTTGAAACTATGAAATGATCTTAAAATAACAACAAAACAAAATTAACTTATATATTAAATTTCAACTGATGTTTGTAGTGTCAACAATTTGTTAGGCGCAATCTGTAGATACGATTTAATTAATAAGTAATGTAAACATGAACGTCACGTTCGGCCCTTGTTAACGAAGGTTGCCCACCCCCGTTATTCGACCAAATGGTCACCAGAAGCGCGTATAATACTAAAGGCAACACCACCATGCGATGCAAGGATATCACGGTTGGCTGAATGTGCGTTTTGGGGCGACTCGTTGCGATGTTACCTTTGTTTATTAGTTGTAATCGCTCAGTGCTCTTCACAGGTGGCTGATATTGTGTGGGAAAACGAATATTCGTAATTATTATTCATGGAATGTATGCATGCTATTCCTTTACACCGGAGGTTCCCAACCTTTTCCAAGCCACCGCTTCCCAACGTTTCCCAAAGTGTAGGTTTGACCGGACGCCGGATCGTAGGAAAATTTTGCCGGATCGCGAAAAAAAAATTGTAATCATATCGCGCAGTGCAGGAATTTCAACCTTCTGCCCATGTGGTGTATACTATTCAACGTTGCCAGATTTTCTTTTTGCCAAGTCGGGATTTTGGAACTTTTTGAGTGAAAAAAGCGGGATTCTTTCGTCGAAAGCGGGACATAGTAAAAAACGTATATAATCAGAAGTTTTTAAATATTTATCTTTTTATATGAGTTCAAATTACGTTTACGTGACAATAGATAGCAAAAATAGCCATAGAAAATGTATTTTAAATCGTTAAATACTTGAGTCTTATTCATCTTCTGAATAAAAAAAAAATAAAAAAAACAGAAATCAAAATCAAAAAAGTTTTATTCATTAGAAAAACACGGCGTTTCAAACAATAGTCTGAGGAGTGAGTGTTACAAATTGCAACTTACAATAAGAGAACAACTATTTACGCACGGTCGAGTTATCCCCGAAAAGCGGGACTGAGCCTGTCCCGCGCGGGACATTTAATTTTGATTTAAAAATCGGGACGTCCCGCCAAAATCGGGACGTCTGGCAACGCTGATACTATTTTTCTTTATACCCGATCGAAAGTACATACTTCCACCATGATATAAAAATAGTATAAGATATACTTTTATTATAGAAAAACAATTCCAAAATTTTTTAATATAATTTATTTATTTATGAGCGCTTTCGACGATAGTCATCTTCAGATAATACATATTTTATTTACAACAAAACTGTTAAAATTAAAAAAAATTTAAATGTCACAAATCGTCGAAAGCGCTCATAAATAAATAAATTATATTAAAAAATTTTGGAATTGTTTTTCTATAATAAAAGTATATCTTATACTATTATATTTTCCAAATTTCTTTACGTAAAATATAATAATGATATAAAAAGACTAATAGCTTTCCAGTGAGCAATTTATAACAGCTGTTAGTTACTACTGGCTGGCGGCAGTCTCACGTATCAGTGTGCACGAGAAAACTCTTTCATTCCGCCGTTATAGATGTCGTGCGAGTAATTCCAGCAGAGCATAATTGTTACGCTTTCTGCCTTAAAATCGAAGCCGAAAGTACGTACTTTCGACCGGGTTTAAAGAAAAGATATTTGATAAAATTTAAGACTAGAACAGTTTTCAAAGAAACCCGCACAATGCCTGTTCTGCTGTACAGAATTGAAACAAAACCAAGACAATACAAATTTAATATTGTTATTTATGAAAACCTTCTTTTATTCATAAAGCTAAAATACGCAATACGCGGCACCCTTTTGTTTTGTGAGAAATTCTGTTTATAAAATACATACATTGTGCTCAGTGTTTTTAAAGAAATATTGCTTTTATTCCAAAAAACATAAAGTAATTGTGTTTTGTAATATAGAAAAATTAGCTAAAAAATGACTTTTAATTTAAATTTCAAACACGATTTGTCCTTAATTTTGTACGTTATACTTAGATTAAGCAAAAATCCAGAGAAGAGGGTTTCAGCGTTTTCTTCCTTATTCCTATAAAATATTATAACTTTCATAATTTTACTTTTATAATCAAAAATACGATATTATAAATTCCGTTGGATGACACTTAAAATGACTATTGGTTGTAATCAAATCTTGTCTAGTATGATTTCCAGTATGAAGTTGTCTGCGTTAACAAAAATTCGACAGTATGAAGTTGGTTACAAGAGGTTCAGGCTTAAATGACAGATGGACGAAATCAATAGCCTGAATCTCTTGTAACCAACTTCATACTGTCGAATTTTTGTTAACGCAGACAACTTCATACTGGAAATCATACTAGACAAGATTTGATTACAACCAATAGTCATTTTAAGTGTCATCCAACGGAATTTATAATATCGTATTTTTGATTATAAAAGTAAAATTATGAAAGTTATAATATTTTATAGGAATAACTTCTCAGCTCCGATTCTCAGTTAATAATAGACATTTAATCAAATTTAATCAAATAATAATTACATGACTAAATATAAATTATAAGCAAGGTCAGAATTATTAAAAATTAAACCATTCTCGTAACTCGAGCGCCAGACATAGCAACAATATTTGAACACTTGTTTTAACTATAGGGATGGAGATTATAAATCGATTATTCGAAATAATCGATTATTTTCCTGTCAATCGATTCCGATTCTACCGATTATTTCGAAAAACCGATAATTTTATTACCCTAAAATCGGATAATCGGTCCAAAAAAGAATATTTTTCCTGATTTTATAGAAGAAAAAAAGTTTTAAAAGAACAATAAAACTTGTTTTTTTCTATAAAATCGGGAAAAATATTCTTTTTGTGATTATTTCGAATAATCGATTTATAATTCCCAATAAGTGTTCAAATATTGTTGCTATGTCTGGCTCTGGCTTTATACAAAAGTGTTTTCAAATATTTGTGGTTAAAAATACTTGACAACTGCAATGATAGTATTTTAAGATAGCGACTGAGGTTCAGGCTTATAAAAGTCAAAGCAAATTTTTTTAATTCACGCAACGTTTCGTTTTTTAATTAAAACTTCACCAAGCGATCTTATAATAATTTTAGACTTGGCCACAAAACTAGTGATTTTTCTGTTCCTTTTTATAACTAATTATGGTAATTGAATATTCATATTTTTTTACAAAAACTATCTCACTAAATATACGAAAATATATTAAAACACTATCATTGCATTATTCTTAAACTTTTTGAAAATTTTGTATCAATAAATTATTTGCATGTAGGTATATTAAGGTAGTTGTCGTGGTTAAGGCACACCGTCAGAAAATTTTTAATTTTTGTATACTTATTAAGGACATGATAATACAATTATCCTGAAAATTTGAAGTCGATCGACCGTATATAATCCGAAATAAATTCAATTAAAAATTGGATAATTAACATTGATTGTATACGATCTCTGTAGTTCTGAACCAGTTTCTTATTTATTTATAGAAAAAGAACTAACTGTCAGAAACTTTCCAAAAACTGACAGTCGTTCAATGCATTTGTTAAGAGCTTAAAAAAAATAAGAAATTTTTTTTGACCGTCTAATTATTTATAAATAACGGTTTAAAGTTCAACCATTTATAGAAAAGTATACATGCGTATGAATACTGTATGGGTTACGTTTCCACGGGTACAGTCTTGCGTACAAATTACGGATCACTTAGCTACAAGCTAGTATACTTTTGTGGCGCGTATAATCTATAACTTTTTGACAATATTGTACCACGACAACTACCTTAAAATTCGTTTTTAATCACGCCAAAGAAGTATAACTTCAAAACGCGCTCACGTTTTTTACTAACCCATAACAAATGAAAAAAATTCAACTGACGTTTTGGAATATTTTTTTTCAAAAATTTTCGTCTGACAAAGTATCTTCGACACAGCTGTGGCAGTCATATTCTGTGCAACATCCGTATTCTGTATTTGTGCAAACGATGTTTTCGTCTCACTCTAATACACTGTTCAGTTCCGAGACAAAAATATCGATAAAATAAGCGTTATCGTAACTGTAATAGTAGTCAATGTTAGTTTTCTACCCAACCTTTGAAGCTTTATGATGTTATTTTATCACGTCTAGACGTCACCGCGCGCGATTTCTTCAACAGATTGAAATTTAATTTCCTTCAGTTCCAAAGCTCTCACTAAACCAAACACACTTGCTACAAACGGTCTCTTGAGGATCATTTTATTTTTAAAATACTGCAGCACAGTTTCCAAAACCACTGCATCATTTTATACGATTTCTAAAAATTCAACTTTCTTGTTTTATATCCAGGGTCGGATTTACTCTAAGTGCCGCCCTGGGGTACCGTGAAAAATGCCGTCTCATTATCTAAAGCGGTATACTTTTTTCAAATAAATAAAATGATTCATTTTTAGTCGAAAATCTTTTTATTATATACGAGATAATTACAGAAAAAGATATTCTTTTTCGTATTAAAAATCATAAATTGACAAACAAACCGATTGCTCATAAGTTGCGAGAAATTATACATCTTTTAAAAGGCAAACGCGTCTGACTTTTTGATTTGCAAATTGAACAATTTGAGCATTTTAAAATAATGATCATATCAACTATTTGCGATCGACCCAAAAACTGAAAAAAATTGTTAGTAATAAGATACTTATTCTGTTTACTAAAAATTCTAGACACTAAATTTTTTTTCACTATTTTGTAAATAAAACTGCAATGTTTATAATTTTACAAACATCTACACTAATATTATAAAGAGGAAAGATTTGTATTTTTGTATGTTTGTAATGAATAAACTCAAAAACTACTGTGCCGATTTAAAAAATTCTTTCACCATTAGAAAGCTACAATCACCCTGAGTAACATAGGCTATATTTATTGCTAGAAAATATTAGGGATCCTTACTAAAACTTTAGTAACGTAACCCAAGGTGTAAAAAAATGCCATAAAACATCTTTCGTCGCATGCGCTGCGGAAACTATTGATGATAGAACAAAAGTATGTTCTACAATATTAAAAAACATATCAATAACTACAAAAAACTTCATATGTCCAACTATTATCGTTATGTCAAAATAACCACTTTTTACATTTTAATAATCTATATAGATAAAAGACGATGTGTATATGTAATCTATGGACTCCAAACGGGTAGACCATTTTTGATGAAATTTTCAGACAATCTTTAGATTAGCCCAGCGGGTGATCTTCTGAAGTTTGGTAGCGATCGGATCAACAGAATTTTTTAAATTTCTTTTTGGGAAATAAGATTTTTTTTCGATTTTTGAACATTCACAAATAAAAGCTATTGAATTCGCGCAAATTCAATACACGTTGAGAATTTAATGATAATGATTCTCATCTTTTATATCCTATATATTACATTTACACCCGGGCGAAGCCGGACTGGGCCGCCAGTTTAACTATGTTTTGTGCAACCAAGCGTAAGTCTTTAAATACTGAAATAATCGGCCTGTGTACTGTGTTAACTTTATTGATTTACTGTAAGTTGTGCAAGTGTTTTCGCCTTGAAACATTTTCTATAACTTCGAAGCATCTTCAGAGTTTTGTCTCAGATACACACCACAGCTTTCCGGTAATTTTTCTATTTCGTTTTGAACCTTTTTTTCTTCTATAAACATAGAAAACATCAAACTTAATCAGAAGTTTAGTGCCCCAATTTAATGTAGAAATTCGAGTGTAGAAAAAGCTTATATACACGCGTAATGCCGAAGAAATCGTATTCATAACATCACGCGTTTTCGTGGCCACAGGAAAATGACCATTCCAACCCACTAGTGGGGAATGGCAGCTCTGGATATAGAGGGGGCCAAACCAGAACGGCAGTTTCAGGGGGTGCCAAAATCATATATATTAATACGCTAAGGTTAAGATGTTTGCCTCCCTTTTTCGAAGAAACCTCACAATTACTCCACATAAATTTTATATCATTTTATAGATAATTACTTGCTCTATGTGTATCAACAATTAAAAAATCTATTATTGCTTTTGTTTTTGCAAAATAATTAATTAATAATAATAATGCGTTTAACGTCCGTTTCTCGACTTTATGTCATAACAGACGCCATTCGCACCATTACTATTTTCCATCTATCACACTTCCCGTTATTTTTCTACATTTTTAAAACTTCAACTTATGTAATAGCAATGGGCGAATGAAGGAATTATAGGAAATTAGGATAAGGTAGGTAATTTTTGAACTAGGAGTTTGATAGGTAATCGGCCATGGCCTCAAATAAGGAACCATCTCGATATTTATCTGGAATTAATTGAGGGAACCATGGAAAACCTCAATCAAGATGGCCGGTACAGGAATAACCGTTTCTCGGCGAGAGGTAGTAGGAAAAAGTCCCAGCCACATCTGCCCCCGCCGGGATTCGAACCTGGACCTCCCGAATGCGAGAATAGCGCTGTCACCACTAGTCTACCCAGCTCGGTTTTGGAATGCAAATATGAAGAGCCCTATTGTTTTTGGGAAAAAAAATCGGCGCATGTGCAAAAGAAATATGTGCCATAACATTGTTTTTTCTCACATAATAATTAATGTTCTATTTATTTTTCTAAGAAAGTTTTGTAATTTTTTTTTTCAAAACAATACTTTCGGAAATATTTTGAAAATAAAAAAAATCAGTTTTTCTTTTGTTATTATTATAATAAATCAAATATTATTATAATAAATCAAATGTCATTGTTTTGAAGTTGGAATGTCGCTCAATTAGCTGGAATTTTTTTCTTTTCATTTTAAACAATATCAAGAATAAGACATAGGTTTATCGAACTACCGGGTTTTAGTAGAACGTGACCCGAACTAGAGTCACGTTAGTTAATAAAACTCCAGTTCATAGGCTCCTATAGCTAATATGACTCGAGCTGAACTTTGTGAATAAGTAGGCCTAACTTAATAACAGCTATGATGGAGTTTAGATGTACGAATTAACTCTCGCAAATAGGACGGTGCAGGATCGTAAAATATTCATTAAATATATGGTTATTGCTTCCATTTGATTTACTTAGTTAAAGAAAATTAGGGCATGTTTATGTCCTTATAATAATATAAAGAGTGTGACAGTTAATACAAGCTGAATCAACCAATTGGTAATTATTGCTCAAAGGTGTTTTTGTCGTTATGAAATATCTCGCTTAATATTGTATCAAAATTAATGTTTGATACGCCATTTTGGAGACTATTTTTGTCTCTAATGACGAAAACTAAGTTAGTATCTTAAAATTAATGTTTTCGTTAAAAAATTACAGTTTAAAAATTTTAAAAATATCATTACAGAAAATAACATTCAGAAAAAACAAATGTCGCCGTCTGGTGGCAATCTGTTTATTTTAACAGTTGTCGGGTAATGTTAAGTGACGTAATGGCGCTTAAGTCTCTGAATAAAATATAGAATAAAATTTTTTTCCACACTATTATAGTACGTAACTGACCACTAACGGTTCGAAGTACTTTGAATTGCCACAAATGCGGATACAAACGTCAATACATAATAATTTAAAAAAGATCCTTCACATCATAAGGCACGGTGTTACAATAATATTTTTAGTGTATTTGCCATATGGCAACATACACTATTGGCGTCGGTCGGATGGCGGGACCTAGGGGTCGGAACAAAATTTCTCGACGTTTCATAGCCTCCTAATCACTTTGGTACCATTTTTAAAAATGTTTATATATATATGTATATATATATGTATATATATATATATATATATATATATATATATATATTTATATACATATATATATATATATGTGTACGGGCAATAACTTTCGAAAGAGTTAATTGATTTTAACGAAGTTTGGCCCACGTGTTGAAATCCGTCACCGCAAGAAGCCTATTTAAAATGGACGTAATCGGGGCATTTTAAGGGTAGTTTTTAGGGGTTGAAAAATGTTTTTGGGCCCCAAAATACCGAAAATTTTCTCCGAATCGTTTCAAAATTGACATTTAAGCCGTTAGTAGCAATTAAAAAGTGCTCCTAAAATTTTAATAAAATCGGCCAAACAGGACCGGACTTACAAATTTTTTGAAAACACTAATTTGCAGATAGTGACTTATTTATTGAAGGGTGTATTTAATTCGGTGTAAGCGTTAGATTGATAATAATATTACAATTAAGAAAAAAATGTTATTTTAAGGGGTGTATTAAGGGGTTAAATTTTTTATTTTGCCCAAAAACAAACTTAATTTCACATAATAAAAGTATAAAACCTCACCCTATACAAGCAAATACACTATATTGTCGGCAGGGTTTTGGCACTGCGACCCGGGTTTTTTTAATTTATTTTTAAAATGTTCTGTTTTCTTACAATTTTTTATTTCATCAGGTAGTGTGTCGAAAATTTTAATTCCCATATACTTAGGACTTCTTTCAAAAAAAGTTGTTTTGTGTTTTAACACAATATCATTCCTGCGGGTGTTATACGTTTTGGATGCGTTGTTATTTTCAATGAAATATTCATTAGAATGCAAAACTGTGAGCAGCTCAAGAGCAAAAATCCCGTAAAAAGTTAGTAGCCTGTTTTCTATGAATATGTTTCGACACTAGTGTCTACACTTTAAATTATAAATTAACCTCAAGATTTCCTTTTGAGTTGTAAAAACTCTGGGTCTATCTCCTGACATTCCCCAAATAGGGATTGCATATTTAATAGTGTTCATTACGAATGCATGGTAAAATGTTAGTAAGGTCTCTTTATAGATTATACAAAATACTTTGGTGTTCTAGATACACCCTATAAATTATGTTTAACTTAACATTGTAGAACTCCGACAATTTAATATTATATAGATGTGTGTTTAATTTAGAATTATATCGCAGACGGAAACCAAATTGAGTATCACCTGCAGTAGCTATTACAAATGTCAACGATAATGAAAGTAAATACTCAAAACGTGTAATCGCGTAATGTCTCAACAACAGGCCAATCTGAGTCTCATGAATGGATGCTATTTTTCATGTGAAAACTTAAAAACCCGGGTCGCAGTGCCAAAACCCTGCCGACAATATAGTGTATTTGCTTGTATAGGGCCGTGTGGTTTTATACTTTTATTATGTGAAATTAAGTTTGTTTTTGGGCAAAATAAAAAATTTAACCCCTTAATACACCCCTTAAAATAACATTTTTTTCTTAATTGTAATATTATTATCAATCTAACGTCTACACTGAATTAAATACACTCTTCAATAAATAAGTCACTATCTGCAAACTAGTGTTTTCATAAAATTTGTAAATCCGGTCCTGTCGGGCCGATTTTATTAAAATTGTGGGGACACTTTTGAATCACTACCGGAGGGTTAAATTTCAATTTTAAAACGATTCGGAGAATTTTTTCGGTATTTTGGGGCCCAAAAACAGTTTTCAACCCCTAAAAACTACCCTTAAAATAGCCCGATTAGGCCCATTTTAAATAAGCTTCTTGCGGTGATGGGTTTCAACACGTGGTTCAAATTTCGTTGAAATCAATTAACTTTTTCGAAAGTTATCGCGCGCACACACACACATATATATATATATATATATATATATATATATATATATATATATATATATATATATATATATATAAACATTTTTAAAAATGGTGCCAATGTGTTTAGGAGGTTATGAAACGTCGAGAAATTTTGGTCCGACCCCTAGGTCCCGCCATCCGACCGACGCCAATAGTGTATGTTGCCATATGGCAAATACACTAATAAATTCAAAGAAATTTATAATCTTCCTGAACAAGATATATTTATTGTATTTAAAAACAATGCTTGCTACATGTTTCTATGGCATGGGCCAACATCATCAGGCAACGTAAGTTATTATGCTGTTACATATCTTAATCGTAAAGTCCAAAAAATTCAAATACGAAATAATTAAGTTCTCATAGTTGAGCTTTGTTTCAAAATTTTTTATGAAGTTGAATTTACATAGTTATATAATCTCAATTTTTCAATACATTTGTTACTATATAACTATTTAATTTCAACTTCATAAAATATTTTCCAAAAACCACAACTTTGAATAAAGCAAATGTAAAACACACTTCTTTTTTACCGGATTTTTCGATATTTTCGAAATAATAAACTGTCAAAATAGCTATTCATGCAATATTTCATTTCATTTCTACAACATCTAGAATATTTTTAATTATTTCGATTTACACCTCAATTCATGCTGTACCAACAATTATCTGTCTAATGTCACCTGTGGCACGCATGCCATAGGTTCGCCATCTCTGGCTTTATTAAGTATTTTTTCAATTAATCTCTCAAATTATCTGCTCCTAAAATATGTATTAGACGTTTGATTAATAAACAAAAAAATTTCTTAGCGTTGTTTTTGATTTCAGATAATTATTTATTACTTGACTTATTAGAAATAATGTCCGTTAACTGCTATTTGAGATTATATTAAGCTAGCAAATATACTAAATTTCTTCGAGTGCCAATGTTCTCTTTCAAATCGTACCGATATATCGATATTTTGTAAAAATATATCGGTACCGGTATCGATACGATATATATCGATACTTTTTGGCACTCCTGGCATCACTAATTGGGTTATTGGAAACAGTGTTTGTAAATGTCGGTACATTAATTTTGACTCTTACGTGAAACCAGCCATATCCTGGTTTGTGTACGCCAGCTCTTAATATCTATTTAATTAATACATATTGCATGTACACCTGACCCTTTGGCCTCATTTAGATACAAAATACAAAATTATGTATTTCAGTAACGTACATGAAATGTTATACATTACGTGATCATACATAATATATAGTATGGACACTTACGCTGACTGATCCCTCAAGTTGTATAAAAAAATATATTTGTAGTTCTCATAACAAGTCCTTTCATTTAAGGTAGTTGTCGTGGTACAATATTATCAAAAAGATTATACGCGCCACAAAAGTATACTAGCTTGTAGCTAAGTGATCCATAATTTGTACGCAAGACTGTACCCGTGGAAACGTAACCCATGCAGTATTCATATGCATGGATACTTTTCTATAAATTGTTGAACTTTAAGCCGTTATTTATAAATAATTAGACGGTCAAAAATGTTTTCTTATTTTTTTTAAACTCATAACAAATGCATTGAACGACTGTCAGTTTTTGGAAAGTTTCTGACAGTTAGTTCTTTTTTATATATACATGGTGAAGGATCCCCATCAGCGTTGCCAGACGTCCCGATTTTGGCGAGACGTCCCAATTTTAAATCAAAATTAAATGTCCCGCACGGGACAGGCTCAGTCCTGCTTTTCGGGGATAACTCGACTGTGCGTAAATAATTATTCTCTTATTGTAAGTTGCAATTTGTAACACTCACTCCTCAGACTATTGTTTGAAACGCCATATTTTTCTAATGAATAAAACTTTTTTGATTTTGATTTCTGTTTTTTTTAATTTTTTTTTATTCAGAAGACGAATAAGACTCAACTATTTAACGATTTAAAATATCATATTTTTATTAAAAGACATTTTCTATGGCTATTTTTACTATCTATTGTCACGTAGACGTAATTTGAACTCAAATAAAAAGATAAATATTTAAAAACTTCTAATTATATACGTTTTTTACTATGTCCCGCTTTCGACAAAAGAATCCCGCTTTTTTCACTCAAAAAGTTCCAAAATCCCGACTTGGCAAAAAAAAATCTGGCAACGCTGGTCCCCATAGACAGCAACCAACTGCAGTTTTATTTCTTCATATGTTTTTTAAAAAATGAATAACTGATAGATATTACTCTTTTTACATTTTGTCGAAAAATACAACCCTCGTATTATCTGTAATAATTTATATTCTTAAAAATATAACTGGTTGACTAATGAAATTAACCGTTAGAATTTAATAAACTGTCTACAAAACTTTTATGTTGTATAGCGCAGAAAAATATCAAAGAACTAAACTAATTCTCGCCTGCAACGACTCGTTACTTTTTAATCTACATATTTTAAAAGAAAATCAACGTAAACATTTCACAAAGTGCAACAGGATATAAATAACTGTACCATATACGAGCTGAAATTGAAACTTTCATTTAAATGTACAGAATGGTCGAAAAAACGAGACCAATTTATCTATAATACCTACGGTGAAAAAATATTATGCGTACTTACGGAAAATACGGTTCTAGTACAGTGCTTCCCAATATTTTACATGTAGCGAGCGCCTCATTAGCCATGTGTTACAATTAAAATGCTTCCTAGATTATTGCGTCGGTTTTAGAACCACTCTGTCCTCGGAGAGAAAATAAAAAATCCGGCTTCGTTCAGTTCTGCTGCCCTAGGCTCTATATTTCTTAGGCCAGTGAAGCTTTCTGAAGGTCCCAGAAAGACATACCGCGCTAGTTCGGAAGGAGTGGTGTCTTTTACTGAATACGCTTTTTGTAATAGTAGGAGAATTGATAGACATTTTTGGGTAGGTATTTAAGGCACTGTGAAAATTTATACAATACCTCTTTAGTAATATCCGAATACAAAAACACAGACCTAGCTGAAGGGTATCGGGGCTTAACCAACCCTCAAATTTTTACTTTAGCAACATTTTTTTTCGCAATAAAAAGCCCTTGTAGCATTTTGAAATTTTAATACCTTGAAATTTAGTACCTATATAAAGTGTTGAAAAATAAAAAAGCCGTTTTCTTAACCAGGTTTAAAACTTAGCCAGGTGTTTTTTTTTTTTTTTACTAAATTTCCTTTTTATTATTACACATACATATAAAAAAAACAAAAAATCTGTATAAAGGATACTTCCCCTCACTAGAGCGAGGTCTGTGTCGAGGGGAAGGATACGGTTTGCATTAAAGTTTTGAAAAATTAAAAAAATATATTTGAGGCACGTTGAAATTTAAACAGAATTATATTGGTAACTACATATATTCAAAAAAACACATCGTTTCGGTGGGCCATTCTACCTGTCAGATGATTTAAAATTTGAGGACCGTTTAAGCCCCGCTACCCTGTGTTTTTGTATTCGGATATTACTAACGTGGTATTGTACAAATTTTCACAGTGCCTCAAATACTTGCCCAAAAATGTCTAACAGCACTCGGGCTATAAGTTAATGTTGCATTACAAAACCGTGTTTGTTTGGAGGCAATCTTCTATCCGTTAATTTCACCCCATAGACATATATTCTAGACTCTATAATATTAGCACTATGTATGCATATATACAGTATATAAAATGCAATATCGCATGCGGCGGCGGTACATCAACTGCCCCCGGACAGAATGGTACGGCATGATGGTCCCTTCATACTAGACGCTGGTTATATACATGTATGTATGTTGGTACGCCGCTCTAAACTGTCATCTTCACATTAAATATCCAACCGCCTCCGCCCCCGTCACCCCTACAAACCGCCGTCCCCGGAGATGTCTCGACAAGGGCTGTCTCTCTTCGGCGTCACGTTATATTGCCCTGGGTTTCATTTTAATAATTATGTTCCCTAAATAAACATATTGCAATAAATAAAGTTATTCTATATACAACATGGTTTTAAAATGGGGAATGTGAAATAAAATTTATAGTTTAAAAAAAACTGAAATGCACGCTTCTATTAAAATGGAAAATACATTTCTTTCTCTTCTGTAACGTTTAAAAGCAGGGAACCTCGCTGTATTGTAATGTGAATCGAAGCTTACAAATATACAGGGTATCCGAGAACTATCTTTACAACTTTGAAATTTAATAACTTTTGAAATAAGAAGGATATTCACATTCTGTTTTCTGCAGTTATTAGTGCAACTCATAAAGTTTTGTTCTGTTTAGGTTAGCACCTCCACATGTGCACCACGTGTAACCCGAAGCACATTCAGTCGGTAATCGCTTTCTTGCCAGGTACGCTGTAACATAACGTCTGTGACAGTGGCAAAAGCCTCTGTAATGCGGGTTTTTAAGTCAGCAATGTCAGTAACCTTTCTCCGATAAATAATATCCTTCAAATAACTCCGGAGAAAAAAACTTTATGAGTTGCATTAATAACTGCAGAACACAGAATGTGAATATCTGTTTTATTTCAAAAGTTATTAAATTTCAAAGTTGTAAAGATAATTCTCGGACACCCTGTATGTTAACCAGTTTTTATAGCGAGTTACGTAATCTTTTCTGAATGACATTCTTTTTTGTAAAATATCGAATCATTTTTATCATTCAATGTTCTGTAGTCAACACTGTTTTGTGAAATTAAGAATTATTAAATATAATTGCCATATTTCATTAATTTTAATTACGGGAAGGCAAATTAACATTTTGAAGTTTTGTCTTGACAAAACTTGTGTTAAAAATACTGACATTTTCTTGTTCGATAATTTTTTTCACATTTAATTTTTTCTGTACAAGACTTTGCTTAAATGCTAAATTTCTCGTTTTTATCTGATTTTAAATCTTTTATTTAGATCAACTAAACTGCAAAAACCTGGCTAAAAGTCATACGGGACAAAAATCAGATATTGAATTACTTCCACCAACTTAGTTTTCATTGTACAGTAAAGCTCCTCACAAACACATACATACATTACACAATGCACTCTCACAACACAAACACATGCACATTTACACGTTGAACAAGAAACACCATATCCTTCCCCTCGACACAGAGCTCGCTCTAGTGAGGGGAAGTATCCTTTACACAAATTTTTTTTATATGTAAGTGTAATATGTTCGAATAAAAAGGAAATTTAGTAAATAAAATGGTACATATTTCTAGTTCATTTTGGAAGCATTCACATCGAAGATTGAATAAGATTTTTCATAGAAACTTGGCATTTCCGAAACGTAAGGGCATTTTACATTCACACACACACACAGAGCTTTGCAAGTGAAAAAAGGAGTATATTTAATAGCTGGTAAACAGCCACCTTAAACGCATCAATACACTTGTATGATATAAAATATGTCTTGAAACTGATACAAAACACAAACTCGCAACCCTAATACGTCAAGTGCATATTAGCACATGATTCTTGTTGCAGATTTAGTGTTGGCGTGTTCTAGGGCAATTGTATTTCTGTTCTGACATTAATTAAGCTTCTCAAAAACTTCCCCGCAACACAGCTTACTTATGATTTGACAGTTCAATTATGTAATTAAATAACACGCATATGGATCAAATAACATTTTGATAGAAAAATAATTAGTAACAAATAAATAAAAACACTTGAAAATTCTACAAGAAATGTTTAATAAATTATTTCTCGACGTTCGTTTCGGACAATAAGTCCATCCTCAGGAATATAAAACATGCTTTATATTCCTGAGGATGTACTTACTGTTGTTATTAATCATGTTCTAAGTGGCGAGTGAAAAATCAGGGTAGAGATAGGAAAAACGGGTATTTTTAGTGATCTGCACTTTTGCATCTGGATCCCGTATGTGAGCCGGCTCACTGAACCGGTTCAAAAAGAGCCGAGTTCTGAATATGTTACTGCAGTCTGCCACTGAGTTACCTAGTTCAGTCAATCATATCACGACCTGTATAGAATCAAGAATGTATAGCCAAACATGTGATGCATGAGTCATTTGAGCTGACAGATGCATCAAAGCAAGAACTGATACATAAGTGTAAAATGTGCTTCTGTGTGTTTCACTGAGTTATGCGGATCCGTTGATCCGTCGGCTTAAAAAAAAGTGAGTCGGCTCTCACGGATCTTCTGTCGGGGTCGGGTCTTTGAACCGGTTCAGATCTGAGTTACCCAACTCTAAATCAGGGCAAATTATAGAAAAATAATTGTCGAAATAGTAGCTTTTATGTATCTTGTTCGTAAATGAAGATAATATCATACGGGAAAGTGGTATGTTAAAAAGACCCGGGTCGCAGTGCCAAAACCCTACCGACAATATATTTGCTAATACAGACAGTGTGACTATTATGTAAATTTGTTTGTTTTTGGACAAAATAAAACATTTAACCTCTTAATAATTCACCTCTTAAAATATGTTTTTCGTAATTTCAATATTTAGTCTCTGTTTTATCAACACATCATCAGCACGTAAGTATAATTCTCTATTCGCAAACAAGTGTTTTTATCAAATTAATAAGTCCGGTCCTGTCGCGCCGATTTTATTAAGATTTTAGGGACACATTTTAATTGATAGCAAACAGTTAAATGTCATTTTTGAATCAATTCCGAGAATTTTTTCGTTGTTTTTGAACCCCTAAATAAACCCATCAAAGTGGTCCGATTAGACTCATTTTAAACAGACTTTGCGCGATGATGAATTCCTACATGTGTGTATAATTTCGTTAAAATTAATTGACTTCGAAATTTATTGCCCGCACATATATATTATACAGATATTATACATACATGGCGGCAAACTGTTTATGAGACTATGAAACGTCGAGAAATTTTGGCCACACCCCTAGGTCCGGCAATTCGACCGACGCCATTAGTGCATGTGTCATACGGCAAATAATACACAAATAAACTACATTTAAGTCATGCTGGATTGCAGAAAGCATCGTCAGAAAATCTGATTTGACATCAGAGGACAAAATATTTTAAAAATTACAGTTCGTCTCTAGTGACGCCTTGGCTGGCAACCCTTGTTTCCCACAGAACCCAGACAGACGTTTGTACTAATTGTGTACAGACATGATATTCGTGAGCATGCGCAATTATATTTCTGACATTTAACTAAGCTTTTCAAAAGCTCATATGTGTAGGAGAGTCTCCATAGCTTGCTGTAAACAATTTCACGACAAACAAACTTTCTCTTTAAATGTGCCTTTATGTAGGAAAAAAACACTAGCTATTCATAAAATCATGACAAAATATCTATGGTCAAAAGGCAAAACTGTTTATGTACAATTTATTACATCTTTTTCTATATCTCTTCAGATAGATATTTTGATGGTGGGTTGAAGAAAGCACTGTCAGAAAATCTAGTTTGTAATAGATGAAACTAATGTCGGCCAGTCATGTAGAAATGTTATTATACAAAATACGAATCCCGGAAAATATAGCCCTGGAAAAAATAGCCCCGGAAAAAATAGGCCCGATATATATGCATTAAGAATACATAAAAATCAGTATAGGGGTATTTAGCATTATAAACCAAAAGCACCCAACACCCACCCACCCAAAAGCGCCTAACACCCACCCATCTTTTCCGGAGCTATTTTTTCCAAATATATTTTTTCCAGATTTATTTTTTTCAAATCTATTTTTTCCAGGTCTATTTTTTCTAAGTCTATATTTTCCGGACTATTTTTTTCAGGGCTATTTTTTCTGATTACCACAAAATACAAATAAGTACAGTATGACTCCACTTAACGCGGGAGATACATTCCAATAAGTTCTTACGCTAAACGAGGTCATCTTAATACGTAGACAATTATAATAGGCATAATTGAAACAGAACCGAGAATAAGAAAATTTATTAGTTGTTTTTTGTTGTATAATTTTGTAGCATTTATTGTTAAGTACTTTTTTTATCACATTAATTATAGATTTATTTATTGCTAATATCGATTTTGGTTCATGTATGAAAATCAAATAAAAGTACGAGTAAGAAGTAATGTTTGTGATGCGAAAGGTTCCTCATTTGCAGTGCCGGATTAAGCCAGCGCGGGGCCTGTAGCAAATTCTGTCAAGGGGCCCTTGGTTTGCTTTAGGTTCTCAAGTTTAGGGTATTAAATAAAACACAACATTAACGTTAAAAAGTTCGTAAAATACCTACTTATTTTTACGATTTAACGTGACGAAATAGAGTTTTAGATTTTCAAGTGGAAGTGAGGCATAGCCTAAGCGCTTCGCGTTTAAGGCATGCAAGATATTTTACGCTCCTATCTAAATTAATATTTTTTTTATTACGGTCAGACAGGCGTTGGAGCGCGGGGCCCCCAAATTCGCGGGGCCCGTAGCATTTGCTACTCTTGCTACGTGGCTAATCCAGCACTGCTCATTTGACATATATTTTTTCATCTGATGTCGTTTGCCTTTTTCTGTTTCGTTTAGCAAGCTGTTGTCGATAGCGTAATATGTGCCATAGATGGATAATACACTAATAAGAGGGTTTTTCGGTATCCCACCTTAATCAAAATCCACGACGCCGTTAAACATACCCGATGATTAGTGTAAACTTCATTACATAGAGCTTGATTAAAATGTCAAACCCGCTGGACCGCGCGCGCGGTAAATGTCAATTAAATAACGAAGTTCTGTACGCAACATTCGCATAATATTTTCTCTCCCTAGTTATCTTTTGATTCGCCTTCATCAACTTGCCCTTTAAATTTCTGAGCTACAAGTTCTCTCTCAACAAGCTCCGAGCTAATGTGTTCTGCCAATCATTCCATTTATATGCAGAGACGACCATGTTAATTTAAATTACTTCCTCTACTATATTATTTCAATTAAACATAGGCTGGTCGACAAATCGAATGTTACATTTGAACTACAAAATGTTATATTCGAGAAATTTTGGTCCGATCCCTAGGTCCCGCCATCCGACCGACGCCAATAGTGTATGAGCCATATATGGAAAATATGATACACCCTGTATAGGCTTCAAAAGTGGTTTAAGATTTATTTAAAAAATGAGAATTGCTTGTAGAATGATATTTTTGTTCGAACTCTCCAACTTCTTTTCATTTTCCCTTTCGCCAACAGCACGAAAAATAGGTACTATATTATCCAGTAATCTCTAGAGAAATTTTTAGTGAAATGAAAGATTCTAAAAATTTATAAACGTATATTTTCGGCATGAAAATTAGTAAAAGGATGAAAGAAATCCACGAAACCGGAATACTGGATTTGTTTACATTATACATTTATACAAACGTAAGTTTGCAAAAAAAATAATGTTATATTTTTTAAAGAAAACATGCAACAGGTTTTCTTCAATAGAAACACTTCTTTGGATTTATAAAGACGAAAAAAAATGTCTTTTAACATTTTTTAAAACCGCATGAATACGTTCATGAAATATTGCTAAGCTCAACTGAAAATATTTATCACAATATTTTTCATTCAAAGAAGAAAAATAAGTTGTCATGTTTATTGAATAAAATAATACTTTGAACTTTTAAAGATGAAAAGAAATTTGTCTTTGAATTAATCATGCTATCGTTACGTATTCTTTTTTTTTATATAAAAATAATACGTATTCCTTATTGCACTCTGTCTGCAATTAAACAGTCCGATTTTTTGGAGATGTCGAAAATTGGTCCTCCTGAGTTGTAGGAACAATCTTCGACTAGTGCTCGATAAGTTACATCCCTATGTATTTGCATACATTACTTAAAAAATATTGTACTGTCGAGCTCTGGGACATAATCAGCTGAACCGTACGATTAACTAATCGCGATTTTTGATTAAGTTCTCGTAACCAATCTATCAGCTAGGACAGTTTTTATACTCTGATGTACTATTAAATAAGGTAATTAATACAAATGATAACTGATTTATTCCTCAACGTGACCGAGCTGGGTAGAGTAGTGGTGACAGCATTAGACTCGCATTCGGAAGGTCCGGGTTCGAATCCCGGCGGGGGCAGACGTGGCTGAGACTTTTTTCTACTGCCTCTCGCCGAGAAACGGTAATTTCTGTACCGGCCATCTTGATTGAGGTTTTCCATGGTTTCCCTCAATTAATTCCAGATAAATATCGAGATGGTTCCTTATTTGAGGTCATGACCGATTACCTATCAAACTCCTAGTTCAAAAATTACCTTACTTATCTTAATTTTTTATAGTTCCTTCATTCACCCATTGCTATTACATAAGTTGAAGTTGTAAAAAATGTAGAAAATAACGGGAAGTGGTAGATGAAAAAATAGTAATGGCGCGAATGGCGTCTGTTATGACATAACGTCGAGAAACAGACGTTAAACGCATTATTATTATTATTATTATTAATATTGCAATTAAGAAAAAAGACATTATTTTATGGGTTAATTTTTTTATTTTTCTCTAAAACACACATCAAAAATCCAGACTGCCTGTATTAGCAAATACACTATCTATATTGTCGGCAGGGTTTTGGCACTGCGACCCGAGTTTTTTCCCCCCATTAATTCACGATATTTTGAAAAACGGATCTGGCAACACTAGTGAACACTAACAATGTTTTTCGCTATTGTTATTTTTTTAATGAAATAAATAATACGTAGGGAATAAATCACGATGAATTTATGAGCGCGGCCGCACAGCAAGTAACAGTATGGGGAATAGTGTTGTAATCAGAGGCCCGGTTTGACAAATAACGTATAGTAGGAAGGATTTACCGCCAACGGTGCAACCGCAGCAAACTACGCCAGCATTACGGTCAGCTATCAAATCGTTGCGGTAACAACACCATTACCGATATACAGGGCTGACGGAAATACAATATTTTCAAGTTGAACGATTGCGAAACATGGCAAAAAATTATTGTAGGCCCTTCCACAAACTTAACTGAGGACTTAGACTCAACAGGCCGACACTCAGAAAGGTGATTGGGGTTTTAATCGATCATGCTTTTCTGATAAAACACTTACATGTGATGGGCATTCAGCATGAGTCAACATTACGTAGATTTTGCGACATGGAAGATGAAACAGCCACCCATATCGTGTCCTAATGTGAGGCTCTAACTTGCAAGAGGACAACCATCTTTGACTACATTGATGACGATGGAATAGTTCCACAGGACTATCTAGTAGCCAATCTTCTGGAGCTCATATGACGATCCAGATTATTTGCTGACTATATAAAATAATTGTAGGCCCTTCCTCAAAGACTGAATTGGACTCAACAGGCCGACAGTCAAAAATGTGATTGGGCTTTTAACCGGTCATGCTTTTCTGATAAAACACTTACATGTGATGGGCATTCAGCATGAGTCAACATTACGTAGATTTTGCGAAATGGGGAATGAAACAGCCACCCATATCGAGTTCGAATGTGAGGCTTGAACCTACAGTAGGACAACCATCTTTGGCTACATTGATGACGATGGAATAGTTCCACAGGACAATCTAGTAGCAAATCTTCTGGAGGTCATAGGAGGATCCAGATTATTTGCTGACTATATAAAATAATTGTAGGCCCTTCCTCAAAGACTTAATTAGACTCAACGGGCCGACAGTCAGAAAGGTGATTGGGCTTTTAATCGATCATGCTTTCCTGAAAAAACACCTACATGTGATAGGCATTCAGCATGAGTCAACATTAAGTAGATTTTGCGAAATGGAGGATAAAACAGCCATCCATATGGTGTCCTAATGTGAGACTCTAACTTGCAAGAGGACAGCCATCTTTGGCTACATTGATGACGATGGAATAGTTCCCACAGGACAATCTAGTAGCAAATCTTCTGGAGCTCATAGGAGGATCCAGATTATTTGCTGACTATATAAAATAATTGCAGGCCCTTTCTCAAAGACTTAATTAGACTCAACAGGCCGACAGTCAGAAAGGTGATTGAGCTTTAAACCGGTCATGCTTTCCTGAAAAAATACCTACATGTGATGGGCATTCAGCATGAGTCAGCATTACGTAGATTTTGCGAAATGGAGGATAAAACAGCCACCCATATCGTATCCTAATGTGAGGCTCTAACTTGCAAGAGGATAACCATCTTTGGCTACATTGATGACGATGGAATAGTTCCACAAGACAATCTAGTAGCCAATCTTCTGGAGCTCATAGGAGGATCCAGATTATTTGCTGACTAGATCTAGTAAAAGAGGGAGGAGGATGTGGTGCATTTGGGCGAAGAGGCCACCTCATTCTATTTTAATCTTTTAATCTTTTGGAGAAGTGCATTCTCATGATAAGTTATACACCGGTTATGGGTACTTTGTGGTCATGTACTGCTAACAGAATACTACTGGTCACCCCTGTTTGAAGTAGTTTGACACAGGTGGCGTACTGCGAGCCTTGTATTATTTATTAAATATTATGCAATAAATTCTCTACATATGCGCGATGCCTTGCTTCCCTAAGCTAAAGAATATAATCATACAACCCGTGTACAACTGCCCGGTACCTACTTGCTTACATAAGCTACTTCACTGTCTGAAAAAAAACTTAAAATTTAGGTTTATGTAGCCTGTACTACTTTTCAACAGCACTTCAATACAGTCAGATCTCGCTTATTAACTAAAGATGGGAAAAACGGGTCTTTTTAGTGATCTGCATCTTTGCATCTGGATCCCGTATGTGAGCCGGCTCACTGAAAAAAGAGCCGACTTCTGAATATGTTACTGTAGTCTGCCACTGAGTTACCTAGTTCAGTCAATCATACCACGACCTGTATAGAATCAAGAATGCATAGCCAAACATGTGATGCATGAGTCATTTGAGCTGACAGATGCATCAAAGCAAGAACTGATACGTAAGTGTCAAATGTTTGTGACGTCTTTTTCCAAACAGTTGGAATAACATTTTTTATTTGCGAGATTTTGTGTAGGGTTTGCTGTTTTTGCAGTCGTTTTGTTTGAACAGAAAAACGGCTGGATCGATTTTGAAAAGAAATCTTTTAGATCATATTTACGTTAATACGCGTCGATAATATTTACACATACTTAGCAACACACTATAAACTTCTGTCCTTGTCAGTTTCATGTAACTTAGAAGATAAACTAACTTCTCCTTTTTATCCACTTCTACTTCCCCTCGATTTCTTACTTTTTTCAAATAGATACGTCGCTAGAGAAGTGAAACTTCACAAAATATCATTTTTTTACTATTTTTTGATCCATTACAATAATTTCCCAATGTACTAGGAGGTTATAAAGGTTCATTGATACAATGAGTCCTTTTCATTTAGTGAAGACCGCTGTCCCAGCAGTAATAACGTCCATGTCGCGTCGTTTTAGACGCTTCCGTGATTTTACCCACATCAGAAACACTTGTCAGAGATCAGTTTCGCGTCAGACGTAAACAATGTATGGAAAACATCAAGGGCGTATCCAGGATCAAAACTAGGGGGGGGGGGCAAGCCATGGTCGTTCAGGTTGTAACATTTTATCACGGAAAAGGTGAATGAAACCAAAATATTAAGAAAATTATGTATAATTATAGCAGTGCTTTATCAACTAAGTTATTACAATTATTTGCTTGAAAAAAAAAATTATTCTAGTTACATGTCTTATACTAGTATCATTTTTCTTGGATTTGTAGAAGTAAAGTTATTTCAAGAATTGTAAAAATTCCAGCAACAAAATTTAATATTATTATTTTTTGCTTTCAGGAGGGGGCAAATGCCCCCCTCTGCCCCTCGCTGGGTACGCCCTTGGAAAACATGTTATGTACAGACACGCTCGTGAAGAACAATGTTCCCTCTATTTTTAGTATATTTGCCATAAGGCACATACACTATTGGTGTCGGTCGGATGACGGGATCTAGAGGTCGGATCAAAATTTCTCGACGTGTCATAGCCTCCTGAACAATTTGGCATCATATCTAAAAATGTTTGTGTTTGCGTGCTAGCACAGTAACTCTCAACCGACTTACTTGATTTAAACAAAATTTGGTGCACATGTTGGAATCAATCATCACACGAAGCCTATTTAAAATGGGCGTAATCGGGTCATTTTAAGGGTAGTTTTGAGGGGTTGAAAAATGTTTTTGGGCCTCAAAAAACCGAAAAAATTCTCAGAATCGTTTCAAAATTGACATTTAATCCGTTAGTAGGAATTAAAAAGTGCCCCTAAAATTGGGCCAATTCGAACCATTTTAAGAGGGCTGAAAAATGTTTAGGAGCCCAAAAATACCAACAAAAATATCAGAATTGTTTAAAAATTGAAATTTGACCTTTTAGTGAAGATTAAAATGAGCTGTTAAAATGGCAATAAAATCGGGTCGACAGGGTCGGACTTGCAAATTTTAATAAAACACTAGTTTGAATGTTTGTTGTAATCCATCACCACGCGATGTCTGTTTCAAATCGGACCATTTTAAGGGTGGTTTTTTGAGGGCCCAAAAATAACAAAAAACGTATAAGAATGGTTTCAAAATTGAAATTTAACCTTTCAGTGACAATTAAAATGCGCTGTTAAAATTTTAATAAAATCGGCCCGACAGAACCGGACGTACACATTTTATGAAAACACTAGTCTAGGTAACCTACTTATACAAATTTACTTACGGAAGGGTCTACTTTTAATTTGGTGGAGATTTTGGATTGATAACAATATTTCAACAGAAAAAAATATTATTTTAAAGGATGTACTAAGGGGTTAATTTTTTTTATTTGATCGAAAAACAAACCTTAAGTTCACATAGTAAAGTCACACTGCCTGTATTAGCAAATACACTATATTGTCGGCAGGGTTTTTGGCACTGCGACCCGAGTTGTTGTTTTTAAGAACAATAAGTAAAAGAAGCACTGCAACTTCTATTATACATATATTTTTTTCAGATTGTTCTCCAACCTTTTCATCCTCAGTACAATGTCTACATAAACTTGTGCTGAATTCATGAGTTTATTTTTTCCACGTAATTTGTAGAGGGGATTGCTTTACTGGAATTCTTACTTGTTAAGAAAATAATAATAATTATAATAACTCGCATTCGGGAGGTACCGAGTTCGAATCCCGGCGGGGGCAGATGTGGCTGGGACTTTTTCCTACAGCCTCTCGCCGAGAAACGGTAATCCTGTACCGGCCATCTTGATTGAGGTTTTCCATGGTTTCCTTCAATTAATTCCAGATAAATATCGAGATGGTTCCTTATTTGAGGCCATGGCCGATTACCTATCAAACTCCTAGTTCAAAAATTACCTAACTTATCCTAATTTCCTATAATTCCTTCATTCGCCCATTGCTATCACATAAGGTGAAGTTGTAAAAAATGTAGAAAATAACGGGAAGTGGTAGATGAAAAAATAGTAATGGTGCGAATGGCGTCTGTTATGACATAAAGTCGAAAAACAGACGTTAAACGCATTATTATTATTATTATTATTATTATATTACAAATTTCACTTTATTTGGAGTTGGAATGGTTCCGTCATCCAATTGATTAGATTTTTTCAAATATTAAATGAACAATAAAATTTCACTTTATACCTACGTACTTATTGTAGTATTGATAT
Source organism: Venustoraphidia nigricollis (assembly GCA_034508555.1). Taxonomy (NCBI): domain Eukaryota; kingdom Metazoa; phylum Arthropoda; class Insecta; order Raphidioptera; family Raphidiidae; genus Venustoraphidia; species Venustoraphidia nigricollis. Next base: position 1,546,357 of record JAVRKA010000008.1, read on the forward strand.
TTAATATTGGTTAATGTACTTTAATTTGTATAATTACATCAAAACATATTTTAATGTAAATACTAATTCATTAAAATTAACCACATTATTCAACGATATTAACTGCACCATTTATTTTGTACATCGACTGTATATAATACACCTGCCTGTTCTGTTTATTATTATATCACGTTTTACATATGTTTATGTTTTACATTTAGGTTTTGTAAAATACAAAACTCATTACTCAACATTTAACAAGCCAATTAGCATAAAAGCTTCTTTTTGTTTTCAAAATACTTTTAATTAATACATACTTATAAATTTTCTTTATCATGAGAGGTCGAAACGGCGTTTGATCTGAAACAAAAAATAATTTACGTCAACAATAATATACAGTGACAATGTTGTTATTCTGACAATAGTTTATTTTAATTAGTTTAATTGGGGAAAACGAGCATGGTATCAGATAATATGTTGCTCCAATCTATGTATTTAAATTCAAGAGCGTTCGGGTTAAATTACCAAGATAAAACAACCATGACAAAAACAATCTCGAATCATAGCAACCCCTTCAAGGACGACCCCGTTCAAAACAACCACAGGACATAACAACCATAAGTCGTAACTAGAGATGGGAAAAACGGGTCTTTTTAGTGATCTGCATCTTTGCATCTGGATCCCGTATGTGAGCCGGCTCAGTGAACCGGTTCAAAAAAAGTCGAGTTCTGAATATGTTACTGCAGTCTGCCACTGAGTTACCTAGTTCAATCATATCACGACCTGTATAGAATCAAGAATGCATAGCCAAACATGTGACGCATGAGTCATTTGAGCTGACAGATGCATCAAAGCAAGAACTGATACGTAAGTGTAAAATGTGCTTCTGTGTGTTAAGTGTTTCACTGAGCTAAGCGGATCCGTTGATCCGTCGGCTCAAAAAAAAGTGAGTTGGCTCTCACGGATCTTGTCGGAGTCGGCTCTTTGAACCGGTTCAGATCTGAGTTACCCAACTCTAGTCGTAACAAATATATTTATTTTTATTTAGTAGTGTGATCTAGTCTTTTAGTAGTGTAAACTTTATATAGCCACGCTGAAGAAACTTCTAGCGTTATAGAAAATTGTCGTTATATGGAGAGAAAGAAAAATAAATATTGTTTTTACTATTGTAGTATTATTTAACGCATATAATTCATAAACAAACATTACTATTAACATAAATAAATACGGCCTAGACAATAAAACTGCAGTTCTTATCAATTTCGACACTAAAGCCGGGTCCAGACGTGTGTAACGCGTAATGTAATCTATCGTGTAATGTAACACGAATTCTGCTTGTGGATGGCACTACGAGCATTACATGTAACGCTCGCGCCGGCGCTCGCCGTGATCCATCGGCTGTCAGTTTTTAGCGCGAACACAAAGGCGCTCGCAGCACTTGTTTGGACGGCGTTCGTGACGACTGTGTCGTGTGTACGTTCATGATACGGACAATCGCTTGAACTTATCAGTTTGTATCAAGAAAAACGTGTTATTTGGGATCCAAAAAATCCAGATTACTTTAAAAAAAATCTGAAATCTTCAGTTAATAAATATATATAAAAAAAGTTAATAAATATATATATATATCATGACTTCCCTATTCGGCATGTTCGTAACAATTGAGTGGAAACAGCTCTTGACAAAGATTCGCTTTCACGATTCGCGGTGAGTTCGTGTGCTGTCCACACTGTTGACGCTAAATTACACGTAATCTTACATTACACGTTACACACGTCTGGACCCGCCTTTAGAAAGTACCTACAAACAGTAGATGCTTTATAAGTTGCCGAAATTACTTGCTTCACAATGACATATGGTCATTATTAGAGTTGTGATGCTACTTAGAGTGTATCATTGTATAGACAATAGGGCAAACCAACCAAAGTTGAATAATTTCGACGTTTTAGGGAGTTTTGATGTTAAATCGAATGACGTTACATGGAGTTTACACTGCATATTGTTGTTATTATTATTATTATAGGGAGTCGTGCAAAAATGTTCCTTAAGATTTAAAATACTCGAAAATATAAAAATATCGAGTAATTTTCACGGTTACAGGGATCTTCAATTTAACTTTAACGCCGTGGAAACATTAACGGCCTTAATTTGTAATAATTTATCAAAGATAAACTGCTCGACTGTCGAGCGAACATAGCACATGTGTTAAGGCATCTTATAAGTAGAAAGTTGGTCATGATAATTAAGTAATTACATTCTGTGTTTGAATCAAGTGGATGCCCCAGGGCTTACATTGTGGTGGGCGTAAGATTACTGTCCGCAGGGCTGGACAAATTTACATCAATTCTATATTACTAGGTGACTTCGCACCGTTAATGATAATAATAATAAAAAACCCGGGTCGCAGTGCCAAAACCCTGCCGACAATATAGTGTATTTGCTAATACAGGCCTTGTGGCTTTATTATGTGAACTTAAGGGCAAAATAAAAAAAATAGCTCCTTAATACACCCCTTTAAATTACATTTTTTTTTAATTACATCATTATTGTCGATCGAACGTCTACACCAAAATTAAAAACAACTTTCAGGAAATAACTCACTATCTGCAAACTAGTGTTTTCAGAAAATTTTTAAATCCGGTCCAGTCGGGCCGATTTTATTGAAATTTTAGGAACACTTTTTAATTGCTATTAAAGGGTTAAATTTCAATTTTGAAACGATTCTGAGAATTTTCTTAGGTATTTTTGGGCCCAAAAACTTTTTTCATCCCCTAAAAACCACCCTTAAAATGACCCGATTGGGCCCATTTTAAATAGGCTTCATGCGGTGATGGATTCCAACATGTGTGCCAAATTTCGTTAAAATAAATTAACTCCTTCGAAAGTTATTGCCCGTACACATATATACCTATATATATATATATATAAATATATATATATATATATATATATATATATATATATATATATATACATATATATATAAACATTTTTAAAAATGGTGCCAAAGTGTTTAGGAGGATATGAAACGTCGAGAAATTTTGGTCCGACCCCTAGGTCCCGCCATCCGACCGACGCCAATAGTGTATGGTGCCATATGGCAAATACACTAAAAATAAGCCACAAAGCCTGACATAGTTCTCGTTGATAAACCTGCGCGAACTATGTATGTTATCGAGTTTTCAGCCCCTGCTGAAACGAACATAGCCGCAAAGGAGACTGAGAAGCGGACAAAATATCAAGATCTTCTTTTTGAGCTCAGAAAGCAGTACCCAGAGTATACTGTTAAATTAATTGTCCTTATAATTGGTGTTCTTGGAGGGGCAAAGCCGTCACTGTTAGAGTCACTAATTTGCCGTATGCAAAGGGCCGTGCTTATTGGGTCGCTCCGTGTTCTCCGTGCGCACGACCCAAACTCACTGTAATTGCCCATTTCATGGTTTGAGACGCGGTTATAGTTACAACTTGCTCCACAAGTATCCCTAGTATGACGGTGACGAACCCGAAGTTTGGGTGCTTGTGGATGCAAATTTTTATAAGGAATATTTCCCTCACAATAATAATAATAATAATAATAATAAAGTTTATTGCAAGCAGGCATAATAATAATGAGTTACGTAACGCCCAATCGCGATTATTTTGTAGTCTTTCAAGAAATATAGATTAGAGATGCTTTTCCGCGATCGACTTCAACAGCTTTCACGATCGTTTGAGCACCCATGATCTACACCAAAAGGGGTGCAAAATAGTTTCAAATTCATCTTTTGCAGTGATTTTAAATAATAATAATAATGCGTTTAACGTCCATTTTGTCGACTTTTATGTCATAACAGACGCCATTCGCACCATTACTATTTTCCACTTTACCACTTCCCGTTATTTTCTACATTTCTAAAACTTCAACTTAACTCATAGCAATGGGGCGAAAGAAGGAATTACAAGAAATTAGGATAGGATAGTTAATTTTTGAACTGGGAGTTTGAGAGGCAATCGGCCATGGCCTCGAATGAGGAACCATCTCGATATTTATCTGGAATTAATTGAGGGAAACCATGGAAAACCTCAATCAAGATGACCGGTACAGGAATTATCGTTTCTCGGCGAGAGGCAGTAGGAAAAAATCCCAGCCACATCTGCCCCCGCTGGGATTCGAACCCGGTACCTCCCGAATGCGAGTCTAGTGCTGTCGCCACTACTCTACCCAGTAAAACATTAATTATCAAACTCATAGCAATGGGCGAATGAAGGAATTATAGGAAATTAGGATAGGATAGTGAAAATAACTAGATACCAGTTGAGACTGTGGAGTAGTGGATAAGACGTATGCTTTTGGTCCATTCCAAAGGGAAGTATAGTATTTGGTTGAACTTGGACATCCCTATCAGTAGGTAGTAAACTCTACATGTAGTAAGTAGAACGAGAGATCACCACCCACGGCTGAAACCACGGGAACAACAAATAGGCCAATCTCTTACACGAATGTCTTCTTAAGTAAACCCCAGACAAATTGTAAGCGCTACGCTCTCAACTATTTTCAGCTAAAAACTTCATTAACCCCGTTTATAACAATATTTGCGACAATTCGTACTGATTTATAATAATAATAATAATAATAATAACCCCGAGTCGCAAAGCCTCAACCCTGCCGACATTATAGTGTATTTGCTAATACAGGCAGTGTGGCTTTATTATGCGAACTTAAGTTGGTTTTTGGGCAAAATAAATAATTTGACTCCTTAATACACCCCTTAAAATAACATTTTTTTTCTTAACTGCAATATTATTAATTATTATCAATCTAACGTCTACACCGATTTAAAAATACCCTTCAATAAATAAGTCACTATCTACAAATTAGTGTTTTCAAAAAATTTATAAGTCTGGTTCTGTGGGGCCGATTTTATTGAAATTTTAGGGACACTTTTTAATTATTACTAAAGGGTTAAATGTCAATTTTGAAATGATTCTGAGAGTTTTTTCGGTATTTTGGGATCCAAAAATATTTTTCAACCCCTAAAAACTACCCTTAAAATGGCCCGATTACTCCCATTTGAAATAGGCTTCTTGCGGTGATGGATTTAAACATGTGGACCAAATTTCGTTAAAATCAATTAACTCTTTCGAAAGTAATTGTCCGCACACACATACAGAAATTTTGGTCCGACTACTGGGTCCCGTCATCCGACCGATGCCAATAGTGTATGTTGCCATATAGCAAATACACTAATAAACAAAAATAGCTATAGGTAGGTACATAAAAAAATTATGTAACCTCTATTGAACTAAATACATCCTCTATAAAATCCACAAACCTCGGTAAGTTAAAAATTTTACTCTGACAACCTTTCTAACTTCAACTCTCGATAAGTAAAAAACTCGATAACTTAAATTTTTTGAACGTTTCCCTTGGATTTTAACTTATCGAGGTTCTACTGTATAATTCTCTATCCGCAAACGTCTTCATAAAATTTATAAGTCCAGTCCTGTCGAACCAATTTTATTAAAATTTTAAGGACACCTTTTAATTAATACTAAAAGGATAAATTTCAATTTTGAATCATTTCCGAAAATATTTTCGGAATTTTTGGAGTCCCAAACAGTTTTCAACCCCTAAATACACCCCTTAAAATGATCCGATGATACATTCCAGCGTGTGGACCAGATTTCGTTTAATTAAAGTTATCGTGCTAACACTAGTGTTGGGTAACTCACATCTGAACCGGTTCAAAGAGCCGACTCCGACAGAAGATCCATCAGAGCCGACTCACTTTTTTTTAAGCCGACGGATCATCGGATCCGCACAACTCAGTGAAACACTTAACACACAGAAGCACATTTTACACTTACGTATCAGTTCTTCCTTTGATGCATCTATCAGCTCAAATGACTCATGCATCACATGTTTGGCTATGTATTCTTGATTCTATACAGGTCGTGATATGATTGACTGAACTAGGTAACTCAGTGGCAGACTGCAGTAACATATTCAGAACTCGGCTCTTTTTGAACCGGTTCAGTGAGCCGGCTCACATACGAGATCCAGATGCAAAGATGCAGATCACTAAAAAGACCCGTTTTTCCCATCTCTAACACACAAACACACACCCTATACTTTGTAGAATTTTTAACAAAATGCTTAGATGTGACATAAATAGCGGTAGTGTTTAGATGAAAACAAGTATTTTGGAAGTTTTCTATATATATATATATATATATATATATATATATATATATATATATATATATATATATATATATATATTGTATCGCAATGTTAGGATTATACCCTTTCTCATTATAGTCGATGATTTCCTGCTGGCGGCAAACGCAGGTTTCAGAAACCCACCGTGGCATATAATTCTCAATCATGGGGTTTAGTTTCCCCGGTAGGTAAAAATATAACTAAAAAACGTCGATATAAGAAGACGAAATAAAATGTAAAAATATATTTGAGTCGTCATTTACTTGGAAAAATTCAAATTTTTATATTACGGTGGCTGATCTCTGAGATTGTAAAATATGCTCTCGGGAAATTTCGAACTGTGGTCGTTAAATTCATGTTATTACTGTTTATATTAGCTGTAATTAATAATAATAATAATAATAATAATAATAATAATGCGTTTAACGTCCGTTTCTCGAGTTTATGTCATAACAGACGCCATTCGCACCATTACCACTTTTTCATGTACCACTTCCCGTTATTTTCTACATTATTTACAACTTCAACTTATGTAATAGCAATGGGCGAATGAAGGAATTATAGGAAACTAGGATAAGGTAGGTAATTTTTGAACTAGGAGTTTGATAGGTAATCGGCCATGGCCTCAAATAAGGAACCATCTCGATATTTATCTGGAATTAATTGAGGGAAACCATGGAAAACCTCAATCAACATGGAAGGTACAGGAATTACCGTTTCTCGGCGAGAGGCAGTAGGAAAAAGTCCCAGCCACATCTGCCCCCGCCGGGATTCGAACCCAGACCTCCCGAATGCGAGTCTAGTGCTGTCACCACTACTCTACCCAGCTCGGTTATTAGCTGTAATTAAGCATTATGCTTTACAAAATTTAGCTTGCTGCTCAAAAATTCCAAACGACATATATTTGTGTCATAAAAATTAAATAAAAAACGTGATATTCGTCATAAATGTTAGACTTTCTGCCTTAAAATCGAAGCTGAAAGTACGCACTTCCGACAAGGTGTAAAGAAAAATAGTATACACCAAACAAACAGAAAGTTTGAAGCCCTGAACAGTGCAGGAATTTCAACTTTCTGCGCTTGTGATATAATATATTATTTCAATTCACTATTCGTAATTGGAAAAAACTGGCCAAGTGGGAGTCGAACTCGCATACGGAGGGTTCTGTACCACCTGCACCGTACAATATTTATTAACTTTATTTTATTTTTATTATTTGTTGTTATATGCACATTATAGTGTATTTGCTAATACAGGCAGCGTGACTTTTTTATATATGAATGTGTTTGTTTTTGAAGAAAATATAAATATTTAAACCCTTAATACACCCCTTAAAATAATATGTTTTCTTAATTACAATATTTCCTCTCTGTTTTATCAGTTCATCATCTGCACTAAATTATATACAGCCTTCAGTAAGTAAAATTCTCTATCCGCAAACGTCTTCATAAAATTTTTAAGTCCAGTCCTTTATTTATTTTATTTTTATTATTTGTTGTTATACACACACTGAAATGCCTGAACTTATAGCTTTTAAGATATTCCGCTAGGATGCACTATTTTGTGTATAAAGTATATTTCTAAAGAAAATGAGTTTTCTCCGAGAAATGTAACGAGCACTAACACAAATTAAGTTTTATCCTTTGAGGTGTAAAACAGGAATCCCACTGAGATTTGAACTGTTAACTAGGCATAATATTAGCAACAGAACAGTAGTTAAAGGCATGCTATATTATGTGTTTTGAGCGATCCGTAGAGATTAAACACACGGAAATGTCACTGTCAGGCGTGGAAATCTTTGTCAAACAAACCCTTTTCAACGGGAAAGCGGGGCGATGATGAACGCTCGTTTAGAAATCATTGTTTCATCAACTCCTTTCTGTTGACGCAAACATGATGGCTACCAGACGATGCGATATCCTGGTGGATGGAAATATTTCTTTGCATATTTATAACCGATTTCTTTTTTGAAGTTATGCTTCTTTTGGTGCACTGAGGATAAAATTTTCCCTGTTACGGAAAGTGCAGCATGCAACGAATATGTTGCGGAAGTTGTTTTTGATAACGTCAAAGTAGTTATTTAATACAACAACAAAGTTGGTTATACTATAGCGACATCGGACGGAGCTTCTAAAAAGCTATTAGTTTATACTTTCTTTGTGCCTTAGTCGTTTTTAGGGTTCCGTACCTCAAAAGGAAAAAGGGGAACCCTTATAGAATCACTCACGTGTCTGTTTGTCCGTCCGTCTGTCACAGCCAATTTGTTCCGAAACTGCTGGACCGATGGAGTTGAAATTTGGTACACATATGTAACTCGGTGATTCCAAGACGGACGTGTAACGTAAATAAATGAATTTTTAACATGGGGGCCACTTTTAGGGGTAAATTATAAAATTAAAAAAAGTTTTGCAGACATATCAAATGAAAGGGCTTGTGAGAATCTCAAATATATATTTTTTTATAATTCTATTTACGAAAATAGGCGAAAAATGATCATCCCCCTATTTTCTCCGAAATTACAGAGCCTAAAATTTTGAAATAAATAGGGAATGTCGGGTCTCACCCAAAGAAAATAGGCGAAAATTGACCATTCCCCCCACTATCTCCGAAATTACGGAGCCTAAAATTTTGAAAAAAATAGGGAATATCGGGTGTCACCAATAGTTTACAGGAAAACCTGAACGAAAATCTTAAATCTTAAAGTACTTACGGAGTTCAAACTCGACTCGCACTTGACCAGTTTTTCATAGATATAGTCTGAATGAATAACAACTTTTTTGCTTATAGTGATGTCAAACGTCGAGAAATTTTGGGTCCGACCCCTAGGTCCCGCCATCCAACCGACGCCGCATATGGCAAATATACTAACAAGTAAAACTGAGGTTGTACATCCCGAAAATATACCTCTTTAAACACACTTTGATCTGTATCCTAACCAGCGTTGCCAGACGTCCCGATTTTGGCGGGACGTCCCGATTTTTACATCAAAATTAAATGTCCCGCGCGGGACAGGCTCAGTCCCGCTTTTCAGGGATAACTCGACCGTGCGTAAATAATTATTCTCTTATTGTAAGTTGCAATTTGTAACACTCACTCCTGAGACTATTGTTTGAAACGCCATATTTTTCTAATGAATAAAACTTTTTTGATTTTGATTTCTGTTTCTTTTATTTTTTTTATTCAGAAGACGAATAAGACTCACCTATTTAACGATAGGGCAAATCTGATTTAAAATATCATATTTTTATTAAAATACATTTTCTATGGCTATTTTTGCTATTTATTGTCACGTAAACGTAATTTGAACTCAAATAAAAAGATAAATATTTAAAAACTTCTGATTATATACGTTTTTTTACTATGTCTCGCTTTCGACGAAAGAATCCCACTTTTTTCACTCAAAATGTTCCAAAATCCCGACTTGGCAAAAAAAAATCTGACAACGCTGATCCTAACTAAAGATTCCTCAAGTCTAACCGATCGATACTGAAACATCTTCAGAACTTCTTGAACATACAGTACTGCAACTAAAGATATCTAGCTTGTTTAATTCAGCATAAATTGGACTGCTATCTTCGTTACTGATAAAAAAAAAGAACGAGACCTTTTCAATTTATCACAGTTGTGGTTTGAGGTTGTTAAGCGAGCGTCAAAACCAGACTAGCTTTTGATAAAAACTCAACCTCAACGTTTACTTCAACTGTTATACAGAAAATAAAATTTCACAAAGATGAGCAAAAAATAAAACAAGTTTTATTTATTTTTAATGCTGCACGTGTTTTAATTTCACGGCAGGCAAAACATCCCTTAAAAGCACCCTTACAGACAAGCAAAAAAAATATGTAATTATGAAGGCCGTATTTGACGACAGATGGCGTTGACGAGTGAAATTGACTTTACCATCGTGTACTGCAGACTTTTAAACGTCCTCGTTGTAGATAAACTTATAGGTTAGGTAATTTTTGACAGTTAGTTGCATCATTCGTGCTTTGTATTTTTCGATCCGTAATTCGTTTTTTAAAAAATTAAACTGAAGTTGGATGCTGTCTATGGGGACCCTTCAACATCTAAGACCACGATGAGATACTCGTATAAAAAACGAATTACGGATCGATATTGCTCTTATTCCATTTTGTCAAAAAATACAAAGCACGAATGATACAACAAGCTAGCCTAACGAAGTCGTTTAAAAGTCTGCAGTACACGATGGTAAAGTCAATTTCACTCGTCCACGCCATCTGTCGTCAAACCTCGTTTAGTTAGAGATGGGAAAAACGGGTCTTTTCAGTGATCTGCATCTTTGCATCTGGATCCCGTATGTGAGCCGGCTCACTGAACCGGTTCAAAAAGAGCCGAGTTCTGAATATGTTACTGCAGTCTGCCACTGAGTTACCTAGTTCAGTCAATCAGATCACGACCTGTATAGAATCTAGAATGCATAGCCAAACATGTGATGCATGAGTCATTTGAGCTGACAGATGCATCAAAGCAAAAACTGATACGTAAGTGTAAAATGTGCTTCCGTGTGTTAAGGCTGTCGGAACGCTCTGAATTTTGTTTGTGCTGAGATCCAGTGGTAAGGGACGAGGTAAGCAAAAGACATATTGTGGGTGTGACTTTCTTTAGCTCTGTCTCGCTCAAATCATCCGCACGTTTCAATTTTTGGCTGGTGCCAACTACGAGGCTAAAAAATTTTATTGCAAGGGTGCCGCTGTCAATTGATTACTCTAATTTTTGGAAATATTTTGAAGATTTAAAAAACTTTTCCGAAAAAGGAAGAGTCACTTTAGGTTTGTGATGGAACAATTTTGTGAAATAAGTACGAATAAGGTCGTAGTGTGACATTGAAAACGTATGTTTTTTAGCACAATTAATGCCAAGTGTTTTTCTAGTCAATCGTACATAAATTACAAAAGTAGTCCATTAGAGACCTAGATTTGTCCTTTATCTTCCTTACAGAGAAAGAATTTTTGCAGAATGTTGACGAATAAGTCTACAATCAGTTGACAGCCGAAGCTCTATTTTTGGCTTAAATTCAGAGCGTTCCGACAGCCTTAAGTGTTTCACTGAGTTATGTGGATCCGTTGATCCGTCGGCTCAATAAAAAGTGAGTCGGCTCTCACGGATCTTCTGTCGGAGTCAGCTCTTTGAACCGGTTCAGATCTGAGTTACCCAACCCTACGTTTAGTTTATGATTCAAAATATACATCCAATAATAGAATTGTTGTGCTATTAAAAGTGATCAAATCGTTGTTTTAACAACATTCTTATTTTATAAAATAATAGTGCAAATATCTCTCATACTTATTCGAGATTCTAGATTGTCCAAGTGAATTGACAGCTAAGCCCTTTTATGATTTATTACAGCCGCTCACCTTAAACGTATAAATTATTGGCAATCTGCAAACCTTACAAAAATACACAGAGGATAATGTTGGCATGAATTTATTTATTGAAGTTATACTTCTTTCCTACCTACTATAACAAGTAGTTATGGATACATATTTTCACCACACCGCGTTGGTATTCTAACAGCTCTACAAGTAGGTATTTAAATAAAATAACTGGCCCATTTCCCCTATAAATAATACACAGCCATCTAAATAAATCAGTGTCGGAAACATTCGCTCTCGTTTAGTTTTTTGTTGTTTTATTTAAAATAAAAGCATATACGGATTTTCATTATTAGTTAAACAGGTTCTAGTGACTGAAGCAATATAAAAATTCCAGTAAATTGGGCGCCAGAACCGTTCCAACTTCAAAAATTTTGACATTTGACATAATAATAATAATGCGTTTAACGTCCGTTTCTCGACTTTATGTCATAACAGACGCCATTCGCACCATTACTATTTTTCATCTATCACTTCCCGTTATTTTCTACATTTTTTACAACTTCAACTTATGTAATAGCAATGAGTGAATGAAGGAATTATAGGAAATTAGGAAATTAGGATAAGGTAGGTAATTTTTGAACTAGGAGTTTGATAGGTAATCGGCCATGTCCTCAAATAAGGAACCATCTCGATATTTATCTGGAATTAATTGAGGGAAACCATGGAAAACCTCAATCAAGATGGCCGGTACAGGAATTACCGTTTCTCGGCGAGAGGCAGTAGGAAAAAGTCCCAGCCACATCTGCCCCCGCCGGGATTCCAACTCGTACCTCCCGAATGCATTTGACATATTCTAATACATAAAATAAAATTTCAGATAACGTGCGCGGTGACTCGAGTAACGGCCAGTAACAAATATGATATTTGCTCTTCGTTTCCATGGTTACATAATATAATTTCACATGTAAACATTAGCCAAAGCAAGCTTGTCGGCTGCCTAATTAATTTCTTTTTGACAGAACGTCAGACCAAACGAACAGCTAATTTTTTATTTTCAAATATTCCGAAAAGTTTAGAAAAAATATTTTTTTAACAAAACTGTCTTGGAAAAATAAATAAACAATTATGAAAAGTATAGCATCATAATAAAAAAACAACGTTGCAACATATATCTCTTCTGCGCATGGGCCGGTTTCCCCCCAAAAACAATAGGGCTCTTCATATTCACATATTAAACAGCGTCCCAAAATTTGGTTTCGATTCGCTCATTCGTGCTTACAGACAAAGAGACTAACAGATGAACAGATTTTGCCTAAAAATGTGTTTTAAACAAAACGATTTTTTTCTCTCAAAAACAATAAAATTCTCCATATTTATATGTCAAACAACTCTTGTTTTTGATCCGCGCAGCCGTTTGACCTGTAGTCCACAGACAAACATTTTTTCCAAAATTGTTTTTTTGAGATTCAAGGGACCTCAAAATGAAAAAATATTGTAAAATTTTGAAACGTGAATTTGGACCTAAATTAGCACCATTCCCCACTTGTGGAGTTGGAAAATGTCAAATCAAAATTGCAAAAATGTTTACAAAATATTACTAAAAACTCGACATTCGGAGCCCTTAAAGTTATGCAATTTCCTCTTAAACTAAAAGCTGCATCGGTGTTACTCGAAGAGTTTATTTGTACATCGATACATCATCATTCATCATCGAAATTTGATGTAGTTTTTTGTTCAAGTTTCACCAATATATAAAACGCACCTATGTACAGCACTGGTCAAACAGACAGTATTGTTTTTTAAGGTTACTAAGTACTAGCTGTTCAATATGCTCCATTTTTCACCATCTATCAGTTATCAGTAGTAGGTGGATGTGAAATGCAAATACTCACGTTTGGGAAATCTTTAATTCCTTTGAAATAACTTATTCAATCTTTGATGTTAATGATTCAAAATAAACTACAAATATGTACCATGCTTTCCATATTATTATTATTAAAATTTTTAATAAAAGCCGCAAAGCCATACAATACAAATAACAAAATACAATAACAATATAAATAATAAAACAACAGTTTAAAATATAAAATAATACTATAAAATAATAGAACAAAATAACAGAGCAATAGAGCAGTAATCTGATTTAAAATTAAATAAAAAGGAGAAAATTAGCATCAGTTTTACACAAATTTTTGTACAGAAAAAATTAATTTGAAAAAGATTATTGAACAAGTCAAATTTGCTGGTATTTTTAACATGAGTTTGCAAAGAAAAAAATTCAAAATGTTAAAATGCCTTCCCGTAATTCAAAATCTTGTAACGCACGTTCTTTGATTCAATTTTACGACAAATAATTATTAGTGTATTTGCCATAAGGCAACATACACTATTGGCGTCGGTCGGATGGCGGGACCTAGGGGTCGGACCAAAATTTCTCGCCGTTTCATAACCTCCTAAACACTTTGGCACCATTTTTAAAAATGTTTATATATATGTATATATATATATATATATTTATATATATATATATATATATATACGTATATATATATATACGTATATATATATATATATATATGTGTGCGGGCAATAACTTTCGAAAGAGTTAATTGATTTTAATGAAATTTGGCCCACGTGTTGAAATCCATCACCGCAAGAAGCCTATTTAAAATGGGCGTAATCGGGTCATTTTAAGGGTAGTTTTTAGGGGTTGAAAATTGTTTTTGGGCCCCAAAACACCGAAAAAATTCTCCGAATCGTTTTAAAATTGAAATTTAACCCTCTGGTAATAATTAAAATGTGTCCCTAAAATTTTAATAAAATCGGCCGGACAGGACCGGATTTACAAATTCTATGAAAACACTATTTTGCAGATAGGGAATTTTTTACTGAAAGGTGTATATAATTTGGTATATAGGTTCGATTGATAATAACAGTGCAATTAAGAAAAAAAAATGTTATTTTAAGGGGTGTATTAAGGAGTAAAACTTTTTATTTTGCCCAAAAACCGACTTAAGTTCGCATAATAAAGCCACACTGCCTGTATATCAAATACACTATATTGTCGGCAGGGTTTTGGCACTGCGACCCGGGTTTTATTTTTTCTTTTAGTTTTAAGCAGCAATCCAAATTTTGTGAAGTTTAATATGCTTAATCACAGCTAATAAAAACAGTTAAAATGAATTTTCGATCACAATTCGAAATATCTCGGGAGAATATTTTAGAATCTGAAGAGTCAGTGCGATGTTGAATTTCTGTACAAAGAGTAACATTATGCTATTATGTTAACATTGAAAATTCCCAAAAGAAAAAAAAACCCGGGTCGCAGTGCCAAAACCCTGCCGACAATATAATGTATTTGATAATACAGGCAGTGTGGCTTTATTATGCGAACTTATGTTGGTTTTTGGGCAAAATAAAAAATTTGACTCCTTAGTACACCCCTTAAAATAACAATTATTTTCTTAATTGCAATATTATTATCAATCGAACTTCTACACCAAATTATATACAACTTTCAGTAAATAATTCACTATCTGCAAAGTAGTGTTTTCATAAAATTTGTAAGTCCGGTCCTGTCTGGCCGATTTTATTAAAATTTTAGGGACACTTTTTAATTACTACTGGAGGGTTAAATGTCAATTTTGAAACGATTCTGAGAATTTTTTCGGTATTTTGGGGCCCAAAAACGTTTTTCAACCCCTAAAAACTATCCTTAAAATGGCCCGATTACGCCCATTTTAAATAGGCTTCTTGCGGTGATGGATTTGAACACGTGGGCCAAATTTCGTTAAAATCAATTAACTCTTTCGAAAGTTATTGCCCGCACACACATATATATATATATATATATAAACATTTTTAAAAATGGTGCCAAAGTGTTTAGGAGGTTATGAAACGTCGAGAAATTTTGGTCCGACCCCTAGGTCCCGCCATCCGACCGACGCCAATAGTGTATGTTGCCATATGGCAAATACACTAACAAAAAATATTAAAAACATATAATAATGTTCCACGCTACTGTATATTACACTCAGATTTACTTTAATATTATGTATTCCTTTTGCTGTTAGAATAAAATATAATCTCTATAATGGATATCGTACATTAAAAAATAAATCCCATCAAAAACATTTCACGTAAAAATGTAGCCAAATCTCGAGTTGATATTCCACTAAATCAAAAACCATACTCGGTACAAAAAGAATTGAGATCTAAAAAACTGTCAAAGTTTTTACTTGGCAAGTTTTGATGGTTTATATTATAAATAACTGAGTCGTGTGTGAAAACTTGGCACATTTTTAGGTCTCATTTTTTTTGTCCCTAAACGGTTCCAACGGAAACCCTATTATTAAGGCACCGCTGTCTGTCCGTCCGGCTGTCATAGGGCTGTATCCTTTAAACCGCAATAGGTAAACATTTGAAATTTTTAACAGATTGTATACTATGGCCGCTGTAACAAAAAATAATAAAAATCAAATAAAGCTAATATACATTATACGGTGGTACAGAATCCTTCGTGTGCGAATCCGACCCGCACTTGGCATGCTTTTTGATATTTATAAATGTTTTTGATAAAACCACATGAAATCGCATAAGAATTAACCCTTCAAAAATCATTTTTGCTTCGTTAGTAACTAAAGAATTATATATGTTATGAGTTTAAGAATAAGTCTAAGATTTCGCTAATTTTATCGTAAGATAAATGACTTAATTTTGTTAAAGGCGTTATTTTAAACGAATATAAAATTAGTATAGAAAAACTATAGTAAACTAGCGGCACAGTCCGGCTTCGCCCGGGTGTAAATGTAATATATAGGATATAAAAGATGAGAATCATTATCATTAAATTCTCAACGTGTATTGAATTTGCGCGAATTCAATCGCTTTTATTTGTGAACGTTCAAAAATCGAAGAAAAATCTTATTTCTCAAAAAGAAATTTAAAAAATTCTGTTCGCTACCAATCGCTACCAAACTTCAGAAGATCACCCGCTGGGCTAATCTAAAGACTGTCTGAAAATTTCATCAAAAATAGTCTTCCCGTTTGGAGTCCATAAATTACATATACATCGTCTTTTATCTATATAGATTATTAAAATGTAAAAAGTGGTTACTGTGACATAACGATAACAGTTGGACATATAGTATCGCGAAGTATTTTGTAGTTATTGATACGTTCTTTAATATTGTAGAACATACTTTTGTTCTATCATTAATAGTTTCCGCAGCGCATGCGACGAAAGATGTTTTATGGCATTTTTTTACACCTTGGGTTACGACGTTACGTTACTAAAGTTTTAGTAAGAATCCCTAATATTTTCTAGCAATAAATATAGCCTATGTTACTCAGGGTGAATGTAGCTTTCTAATGGTGAAAGAATTTCCTCTTTATAATATTAGTGTAGACAACTTAATATTCGTTACGACACAAGAACGTAAAGTTTTAAACATACTATAGCTATAGTTTGCTATTGTATTATGAACCACCCATCGTTGATATTATAATGCAATCGCTGCTGCGATAGTGAAAGATTTGGGTTTGAGTCCCGTCAGTGACATTGTTTGAATAATAAATTTTTCTCTTATTGCATTATAATGGCAACAATCCGTGTTTCATAATACAATAGCAAGCTATAGCTATTTCTTCGTATATTATGGTAAATGTTTAAAGTGAATGAACAAAAATAATATAAAATCCTTTCGTTCATATAGGTATTGTATTGTTATCATAAATTATTGTAATTTTTGAGATGTTCTAAATATACAATTTATTTTCATTTCCAAACAAAGTAGGTCACGCGTATAATTATACTAAAATAATAAAATCGTACTTTTATTAGTCGGAGAGCTCATGACACTCGTTTCATGCAGTGTTTGATTCAGGAAGAAATTTTATACAATATTATACATAGGTAATATGTATAGATAAATGAGTGTCCTACCTGGGTACGCCAGGTACTGCGCATACAGGAAAGGTGTAAAAAAAAATATGTGCCAAAAAAAGTGTTTGATTCAAAAGCCAACAAGTACTATTCGAAAGGTAAGTTGATTTTAAATAAATAAATCAATGAGCCAGGGGTTAACATTAAACCAAAATACCCTAAAGTTGAATTTACAAAAATGAATGACTATTTTTGGTAACGTGTTTTAAATCCCGGAAAATGTGTCTGGCTTTTTGCAAATATTTTTAAATATATCTAATGAAGCTGCTATAAAAATTTCAGCGTGAATCAATCACTTATTTTTTCATGTTTGAAAATTCAACTTTGGGCTTTTTTGGCTTAATGTTAGCCCCTCCAAAAGTGTCTGCCTCATTTATTCATTTGTTTGAAATCAACTTTAAACTTTAATTATTTATTCAGTGGATGTACATTTCGAGAGTTAAGCTCCTATCTTCAGCAAAACATTGAATAAATCTGTTGTGGTAAGAAGTAACTATTCTTTTATTTTTAGTGCTCTTAATGTTTATATTAAAATTCTAGTTTAAAAAAATTAAAACACCACGCTTTTATGAACTAAAAAATGCAAAATAATATGACAACAAAATTAGCTTTACTGTAAAAAAGCATGGGGTGCTATCTACTTAAATTTTCATAATAGCTCTACGTTTACAGTTAGCTAGTAAATGAAAAATTTATTACCGATATTAAGCATTCCACGCTTTTTACAGTAAAGTTAATTTTGTAGTAAAATTATTTTGCATTTTTTAGTTCATAAAAGCGTGTTGTTTTAGTTTTTTAAACTCTAATTTTAATTATAAGATATTGCATTTGACTATGAGGTAGGCAACGCAATGTACGTCACTGTACAGCGTGTTAACTTGCTGTAACACATCTTTGAATGACGTATGTCCGAATAAAAAAAGGAAAAAAACATATAACAAGCGCCATAAAGCAAAACTAATTAACAATAAAAAAATATTGACGCCGTGATACCATTTTTCTAAGAGAACTTTTATAGCAGCTTAAATTCTTATAGCAGCGATAGATCATCAATAAAAAAGTATTCGGTTACCAATCTAGTGTAAGTTTTATAGTACACGATGCGAGTTCGTTCGCTTCGTAACGACTTTCACCAAGCCGATGTAGGTTGGCGTCGCGACGCGCCATCAGTGCTTTGGCGGCGGCGTCTCCGTTGTCTCAAGTACCTACTGTGCATGTCGTCTTGTTTGTGTTGTCACGTTGCAAACGTAACAGGGAATGCTGCCGGGATGATTCATTGGCCCTTGCTACAAGAACAGCGCCTGGTTATAAATTTGGCTGTCATAAATTAGCCTTCCTCATAAAAAAGCAAATATGCAGTTGATTAATTAATAATAACAAAAAAGTACTTGCTAGTGCAGAAAAAATTAGCCAAGTGCTTGTCGGACTCGAACCAGCGCGCAGCGTATAATATTTATTAACTTAATTTTATTTTTATTAATAATAATAACAATAAAAAAACCGGGTCGCAGTGCCAAAACCCTGCCGACAATATAGTGTATTTGCTTATACAGGCAGTGTGGCTTTATTATGCGAACTTTAGTTGGTTTCTGGGCAAAATAAAAAATTAGACTCCTTAATACACCCCTTAAATAACATCTTTTTTTTTCTTAATTGCAATATTATTATCAATCGAACCTCTATACTAAATTATATACACCTTTCAGTAAATAATTCATTATCTGCCAACTAGTTTTTTCATAAAATTTGTAAATCCGGTCCTGTCGGGCCGATTTTATCAAAATTTTAAGGACACTTTTTAATTACTACCAGAGGGTTAAATTTCAATTTTGAAACGATTCGGAGAATTTTTTCGGTATTTTGGGGCCCAAAAACATTTTTCAACCCCTAAAAAATACCCTTAAAATGGCCCGATTACGCCCATTTTAAATAGGCTTCTTGCGGTGTGGGTTTCAACTCGTGGGCCAAATTTCGTTAAAATCAATTAACTCTTTCGAAAGTTATTGCCCGCACACATATATATATATAGGTACGTATATATATATATATATATATATATATATATATATATATATATATAAACATTTTCAAAAATGGTGCCAAAGTGTTTAGAAGGTTATGAAACGTCGAGAAATTTTGGTCCGACCCCTAGGTTCCGCCATCCGACCGACGCCAATAGTGTATGTTGCCATATGTCAAATACACTAATAATAATAAAAACCCGGATCGCAGTGCCCAAACCCTGCCGACAATATAGTGTATTTGCTAATACAAGCAGTGCAGTTTTAATATGTGAACCTATAAAGTTTGTTTTTGGGAAAAATAAAAAATTTAACCCCTTAATACATCCCTTAAAACATTTTTATTTTTAATTGCAATATTATTATCAATCAAACATCTACACTAAATTAAATACACCTTTCAGTACATAAATCACTATTTGCAAATTAGTATTTTCAAAAAATGTGTAAGTCCGGTCCTGTTGGGCCGATTTTATTAAAATTTTAGGGGCATTTTTTAATTGCCACTAAAAGGTTAAATTTCAATTTTGAAACGATTCTGATAATTTTTTCGGTATTTTTGGGCCCAAAAACATTTTTCAACCCCTAAAAACTACCCTTAAAATAGCCCGATTAGGCCCATTTTAAATAGGTTTCGTTTATAGAAAAAGAAATTATTTTTGTAATTTAACTACAAATACGGTTTTCGGATTTTTCCCTTTACTTCTGCTATAAGACATTGCTTCTTGCCAAATTTGATTATTCCAGGACAACGGGAAGTACCCTATAGGTTTTGATTCCGTTGCGATTGTCAAAAACGCCACATTAAACTGAAACTTTGCACACTTATCAAGGACCGATGACGGTACAATAATTTAATAAGTTTGCCCCATTATCTTGACCAGGACCTTCAAGATATAAAAACTTGAAAAATTACAGCAAGCAAGCTAACACGCTGTACAGTGACGTACGTTGCGTTGCCTACCACATAATCAAATACAATAAAACTAAAACAACACGCTTTTATGCACTGAAAAATGCAAAATAATTTGACAACAAAATTAACTTTACTGTAAAAAGCGTGGAGTGCTTAATAAATTTTTCATTTACTAGTTAATTGCAAAGATAGAGCTATCATGAAAATTTAAGTAGATAACACCCCACGCTTTTTACAGTAAAGATAATTTTGTTGTCGAATTATTTGGCATTTTTTAGTTCTTAAAAGCGTGTTGTTTTAGTTTTTTTAAATTCTAATTTTTTGTATAATAAATCGGAACCAGTTGATGTATGTGTAATATTAAATTGTGGACGAGGTCGTTTGTCAGATTGATTAAAGTTTTTTATGGAGCATAAAATGATTGAAATTGGTTCTTTTGACCTGTGAGCTTTGTGACTAGACGGAGGCCAGACATGAAACAAAACTTGCCGCTTGACTGATTCTTATCAAACAGTTTTTGTTACGATTGGACCGAATCGAATACGATTTAATCAAATCACAAAGCTTTCCTGCAGACAAATGTGTACCAATTTAATATAACAGACTGGCAGTGCACAGAATGTACATTCATCAACAAAATTGTCTAATTGTTAAACATTCATTGTTACAATGCTAAATCAGAAAAAATTATTTTTATCCACCAACACCGTCGGGATTCCAAACCCGAATCTTTCCACTTTCGCGGCGGAATGGGTTATCAGTTACTCTACGGTGCGATATCTAAATAATCAATTCTCCATAATAAAGCAAATTGTAACATTAAATTCACTACATACGATAGCTGATTATTTTAACTAGGTACCGCTAGACATGAATCATCTCAATAGCGAGAGTTATGAATGTACAGGTAAGTTAAAATAATCAGTTCTCGTATGTAGTGAATTTAATGTTACAATTTGCTTTATTATGAAGAATTGATTGTTTAGATATCGCGCCGTAGAGTAACTGATAACTCATTCCGCCGCGAAAGTGGAAAGATTCGGGTTTGAATCCCGACGGTGTTGGTGGATAAATATATTTTTTCTGATTGAGCATTGTAACAATGAATGTTTAACAATTAAATAGCCGTTTTGCAGCTTGTATAAATTAAAACTTATATCTTAAACAAAACTGTCACGTGAAAATACATGGTTGATCAATAAGTACCCGTGTCTGACGACACAAAGGTTATGGCTACGATTTTTTAAGATTCTATCCTCATCGACTTTCTGCAGAAAAGAAAACCAATCACCGGGCAGTACTGCAGTGAGTTGTTGGACAGATTCAATGAGAAATTGAAGAAGACACGGCCCAAAATGACGAAGAAAAAAGTGCTCTTTCATCACGACAACGCACCAGCACATTTGTCTTTGATTGTCGGAGCTAAATAGGGATGTTGACTGTATTTAAATAAAAACATAATTTTAACGAAAAGTAGTAGTTTCTATGATAGAAATACTAAAAAACACTATATTTTTCCTTATTTTTAATGAATTTAATTAATATTTAATAAATAAAACTTAATTAAATCACTCTCAAGTCAAGTGATAACAGACACCAATCAGAGCGCATGACGTCATATGTTCAGCCGCTGTCAAAAAACTTCATTGTTTGGTTAATATTTAGTGTGTAATTAATGATTATTTGTTTATAGGAAACGTCAAATTACATGTAACTATAGCAACGACTACGAAACAACTTTTCATCACCTCAGTTTACTAACGTTTATGAGCACAGAATACGCATCTATAGGATGGTAGCTCTCCCGAGTAAACTTTTGAGCCTCCTTTGGTATGAACAGGTGACGTCACGCGACTACTATTGGCGTTTTGGACCGAAATTTGAAACGGGATTTAAAATACATGATTTTTAAGGCTTGAGTTGTATTTAAATAAAAATAATAAATATTTGTAGCAATATTAGGTACTTATGCACGATTTAAAATACTTTCCCAAAAATAGTCAACATCCCTATTAACTATTTTCGTTCTAACAGATATAATTCTCTGAAGATATGATGATATTACATTAAATGTAGTCGCTTAATGCGGTATGTCGTAATAAGCAATGCTTTTTTATAAGGCGGTCATATAGCATTCAGCCGGTACTTATGGTTTTGGTCAATATAACCGGTATGTTGTTCTAAACGATGTCGTCGTAAACGGTTTTGACTGTAGTTGGAAAACCATTTTTAAACACAGGTTTATTGTCGTTGAAATTTGTATTTAATATAATTCAATAATAAATCACAGGTATTTGGATAAAATAATATAAAACAATCGTGTTATTGTTATTCTTGCAACGCTTCGACTACTTTATTTAGTCTTCGTCAGGCTCATAACTAATAAATGAAATAATCTATCAAATGATTTATGTTTAAAATTTTTATAATATTGAACACATATTATATTTAAAATTAATTAAATAATGTTCAAAAGATTGTTTTATATTATTTTATCCAAATACCTGTGATTTATTATTGAATTATATTAATAATTTTGGATGCGATATATTGTCTAATTTGTATTTAATGTTAAATACAAATTTATTGTACTAAAATAGTTCAAAACTAAAATAGTAAATAAAATAACAAAATACTTCCGCGCTAAAAGAAGTTTCACTTCAAAAATCTATTTGCAGAAACAGGAAAACACCTAAAAATCTGACATGAGAAGTTTTGCGTTCCGACCTCAGGTTGGCAGTTCTGTATTCGCTAAAGACCTGCATTATATAGGAATGCGGTGTCGTTGCCACGGTAACGACGCCAACCGCTTTTCTCCAACGCACACATGGAACGACAGGCAGCGCCGGGACGCCCGACAGAGAGAGTGAGAGAGACACACGTAGTCTGGATACGCACCCACGGACGACTCGATTCTGTGACGCGTGTTATTCGTTAAAGACGGTTTATCAACGATGATACGGTAAAAGGTTGTAATGTTTAAATGTAAAACCGATACTACTGGCTGGCGGCAGTGCGCACGAGAAAACTCTTTCGTCCCGCTGTTACTTTCATTCGACCTGCTGTTATAGGTGGCGTGCGCGGTGCGAGTTCAAGCAGAGCATAAATGTCAAACTTTCTGCCTTAAGGTAGTTGTCGTGGTTCAGGTACACCGTCAGAAAATTCTTAATTTTTGTATAATTATTAAGGACATGATAATACAATTACCCTGAAAATTTCAAGTCGATCGACCGTATATAATCCGAGATAAATTCAATTAAAAATTGGATAGTTAACATTGATTGTATACGATCTCTGTAGTTCTGAACCAGTTTCTTATTTATAAAAAAAGAACTAACTGTTATGAGTTTAAAAAAAATAAGAAAATTTTTTTGACCGTCTAATTATTTACAAATAACGGTTTAAAGTTCAACAGTTTATAGAAAAGTATACATGCATATGAATACTGTATGGGTTACGTTACCACGGGTACAGTCTTGCGTACAAATTATGGATCACTTAGCTACAAGCTAGTATACTTTTGTGGCGCGTATAATCTATAACTTTTTGACAATATTGTACCACGACAACTACCTGAAAATTGAAACCGTTTATAAAGAAAACATTTTTAATTCTATTGAAATGTAACAATAATTTTTTTCTGATTCGATTTTAAAGCAAGTAGTATAACATTTATGCACTGTTGTAATAACAGCTGGAATTACTCGCAATATAGGTGAGCTTAAACAGTTTTGTCATGCGCACTGATACGTGAGACTGCCGTTTGTCAAGTCACGTGTTCGCTAGTAGGCAGTAGTAGGTAGACAACTGCTGTTATAGACATTATTGGATGCATTACGTATAACCTCAACATTGCTCACTTGAAAGTAATTAGTCTTTTTATATATTGGTGAAAGTGCGTACTTTCGACCGGGTACGAAGAAAAGTAGCATAAACCACACGAGCAGAAAGCTGAAAATCCTGCACTGCGCGACATATGATGTCCTCGACTTCATCATTTGGCGCAGTGCAGGAAATTCAACTTTCGGCTCTTGTTTTTTTATCAAAAATGTAAAGTGTTGAAAAGTTAATTTTGCTTTAAATTAGTACTGTTCCCCACTAGTTGAGTCGGGATGATAAAATAATAGTTGTGTCCTTTTACCTTAGTAGTATCGATTTATTTTATTTATGTACACAAGGTCTGATTTTTTATCTCCAACTAGGCATGGATTCTCTACTACTGTGACCTCAGCTGTTGAGCGTCTATAATCTATAATCTCTCGCGCCCTCTGTGACTTGTTCCACCTCAATCGAGATACTGCAAATTCCATGTAAGTTCAATTATTTAATTGTTCGTACAAAGTCTAAATAATTTTGTGATGTTAACTTTGTTTATTTTTCTGCATAAACAATGCACTCGTTTTTTACTTTTGACTTAAAGCAGCCTAGAAGAGCACTTCGCCCGCTACCACACCGCCTTTGATAATGTCCGCCGCAGTTGTAGACGAAACGTCAGGTGAAAATACCAATGGACCACGGCATACAAGCCCGGAAACCAAGAAGTGTTTTCAAATATTTAATGTTAATTTTGTGTAAGTATTCATATACTTTTTGAAGATTATATTTCAATAAATTGTTTGCATATATTTTAAGATTATTTTTTAATCACGCTAAAAAAGTATAACTGCTGACGTACCCATTATTTTAGTTCTTAAAATAGCTTTATAAGAATTTGTGAAACACATCATCAATACAAATTTTACATTTAATTTAGACATATTAAAGTTCGATATCCGACTATAATACACTTCCATATCGACATTTAAGATGACATTGCTTTTTATTAAAGAACGCGTGACTGGAGTATTGCAAAAAAAAATAGATAGAAAATAGACAGAGATGTCATTTACTTTATTTGACTATATTTTACATAAAAAAAACAACACGCTTTATTAGTGTATTTGCCATTTGGCAACATACACTATTGGCGTCGGTCGGATGGCGGGACCTAGGGGTCGGACCAAAATTTCTCGACGTTTCATAACCTACTAAACACATTGGCACCATTTTTAAAAATGTTTATATATATATTTATATATATATATATATATATGTGTACGCGCGATAACTTTCGAATGAGTTAATTGATTTCAACGAAATTTGGGCCACGTGTTGAAATCCATCACCGCAAGAAGCCTATTTAAAATGGGCCTAATCGGGCCATTTTAAGGGTAGTTTTTAGGGGTTGAAAACTGTTTTTGGGCCCCAAAATACCGAAAAAATTCTCCGAATCGTTTCAAAATTGAAATTTAACCCTTTGGTAGTGATTAAAAAGTGTCCCCACAATTTTAATAAAATCGGCCCGACAGGACCGGATTTACAAATTTTATGAAAACACTAGTTTGCAGATAGTGACTTATTTATTGAAGGGTGTATTTAATTCGGTGTAGACGTTAGATTGATAATAATATTACAATTAAGAAAAAAAGGTTATTTTAAGGGGTGTATTAAGGGGTTAAATTTTTTATTTTGTCCAAAAACAAACTTAATTTCACATAATAAAAGTATAAAACCACACGGCCCTATACAAGCAAATACACTATATTGTCGGCAGGGTTTAGGCACTGCGACCCGTGTTTTTTTTATTTCTGTTATTTCATTTCTCAATAATCATGTGCTTGTTAGACCGAGAAAAGATTAAAACAGGCAATACTTTTTATGTTCAATTTAAGGTTCGTATTTACCAGATGTTCAATATGTTCCCTTTTTCAGCCCCTTAGCTCTATCGGACGAGCAGTCGGATGTTGCATGTCAATTACACTTACTCGCATTTCGGAAATCTCTATTTTATACGTGCGTGGCCATTTCTTTCTGAGACGAAATTTCGAGAATAAAAAATGACATCGACAACGTTAAAATGCCGATTAAAGCGTATTAATAATAGACATTTATTAATTTTAGACATTTTTTGGGTAGGTATTGGAGGCTCTGTGAAAATTTGTACAGTATCTCTTTAGTAATATCTCAATACAAAAACACAGACCAAGCTGAAAGGTAGCGGGGTTTAAATGACCCTCCAATTTTTAAATTCGCAAAAAAAATTTTCAATAAAAAGCCCTGGAGCAATTTTGAAATTTTAATACCTTCAAATTTAGTTTTAATGAGTTAAGAAGTAAATAAGCCAGATTTCTTAATCGGGTCTAAAATTCAACCAGGTGTTCGCAAAATTATATTTTTGAAAAATTTAAAAATTATAGTTCAGGCACGTTGAAATTTAAACAGAATAGAAAACAGGATCACGGGTAATTGGATCAATATAGTTAAATCAATTTTAGACAATAAGTGTTTAAATTGATTTAACTACATTGTTCCAATTACCCGTGATCCTGTTTTCTATTATAACATTTCTGGAATTGAACTTTGAAGATGAATTTAAACAGAATAATATTGGTAACTAAAATAGATATATTAAGAAAAGAAAAACAGGTCGTTTCGATGGGACATTCTGCCAGGTCATTAAAAATTTGAGGGTCGGTTAAGCCCCGCTACCCTTCAGCCAGGTTTGTGTTTTTGTATTCACATATTACTAAAGAGGTATAAAATTTTCACAGTGCCTCAAATACCTTCCCAGAAATGTCTAGCAGCTCTCAGGTTATAACAAGTTTTATCAAAATCGGTCCACTCGTTTTTTTTTTAAACAAAAATATTGCAATCAAAGTAATTTTCAGAATTGTTTGAAAAATATTTCTCAGGTCTAATTTGTTAAGATCATACGGTGAAGGTGTTTATGTGGACCTCAAAGGTCGCATTTGTCCTAAATATACGACCCACCTCAAGGCTTATTTTGTCCGTAATATTTAAAAAATATTTGCAAAAATGACATATTTATAGAAAAAATGTTGTAGTCTAAAAACGAAAAGGGCCAAACTAAAGGTTGTCCCATGTGAAAAAACGCTATAAGCCACGACGGTATTATTTTTTAGTACGATGAACCCAAAAGCTAGGATTCGCGCAACGACATTTATACACGATTTACGTATATGGATAAAGCTCGGTTTCCATCGCATTTATAAGTTGATTTTCGCGTGAAACTGATGCCACAGATAAGTCACAGTTTGAGTCCCGACGGTAACAGTTGCTTGACAATATTTTTTTTTAATATAGCGTTGTAACAATGAGTGTTTCTTAACAATTATAAATAAATAATAAATTTAGTCTAAAGGTGATATCAGACGGTTCACTCGAATGAATGTTCATTTGAGTGACTGTTCATTTTTATTTCATTCCACGGCACAGACAGAATGACATTGAAATGAACGTTCGTCCAATCTTTTCCTCGAAGATGTCGTCGACTGAAATTGTACGTCTTATTCGTTTGATTTGTGATAATTTGATCGAAGAATTGACAAAAAAAAGCAAAGTCTAAGTTTAAATCATTAATTAGAGATTTTACAGAATTTGTTCGTATTGTTATGTGTTTGTATTCGTCGAGTTTGTGGTTCCAAAGATATTGATAATTTTTGAAATTCTTAAAAAAACAGCAGCGTGTTTTGGTCGTTCAACTTAAATACAATTTTGTCTCATACACAGACAGAATATATTTACTATGCGCTATCAGTCTTAAGTCCGTTCGTTACAAGACGTGAGACAAAATGGCAAAACCCGAATGAATGTTCTCTTCAAGTTCAGACGTCTCATTTTTCGTTCATTCGGAGTGCGAATGAATCATGCCGAATGCCGATATCTAGCGTTGTTGGATCGGTTCATTAATGAATTCATTCGTCACTCTTGTTTCATTTTGTGTTCAGACGTTTCACTTTGAGTGAAAGATGCTGAATGAAAGACACCTTTACAAACACCATATTCCATAAACATTTAATAATAATTATACTCGTATTTACATGGTCTGCCAAATACATTTTCCTCGTAATGTATTATGTAATGTTAACAATGGTTTTAAGTTATACGAATTACAAAATGGCTATTTATTTATTTCATTGTATTTTGACGCTTTTGTAAACCATGCTTGGTCTACAAATAAACATTACTATTATTTGTGGTTTCAGATCCAGTATATATTATAATTATATTGTGTGGATCAATCAATTAATAATGCATTAATATCCAATCGCAACGTTTCGTTTTTATTTTAAAAACTTCATCAGGCTCTTAGATAGTAATGAAAATATTCATTTTGATAAAAATTACGAAATGTTTTTTACCATAATCCAGATAAGAAAAAAACTGTCTTATCTGGATTATAGTAAAAAACATTTCGCAATTTTTATCAAAATGAATATTTTCATTATTATCTATGAGCCTGATGAAGTTTTTAAAATAAAAACGAAACGTTGCGATTGGATATTAATGCATTATTAATTGATTGATTCACAGTCCTCTAAAAATATAATTATTATTATTATTGTAATGTGGGCGCCAGACGCACAGACAAATATTTGAACAAAGACTTTGCTCACACATTTGAACGCATGTTTGCTGCACCAGCCAGACATGCTTTGCAGGCACTTTTAGCAAACGTGTCTGCAAAGTATTCAAATAAATAACAAACAAGATGGACGACGATTTTTTATGATTTTTACTTTTTGGGTTCCATATACATGGTTCTTCTTCAAGTAACTCAATAAATTCAAGGACACTTTCGTTGCTCCAGTCCATCTTGCGCCTGAACAAGGCGACCGTTCTACTCAGTGATTTACGAGTAACTGAACTTTGCGCAAGTGTAGCAGGCTACGCAAACCTTTGAACTTTGAACGCTTTGATTTGCGCTCGAAAAACCGACACCGAATGGCAAAGTATAAATGTGTGATCAAACTTTGAACAAATACCCAAATACCCGTGCCTCACAAGTGTTCAAATATTGTTGCTATGTCTGGCGCCGACTTAAGGGGGTATTCTGGTCTAGAAATTTGAAAAAATCTTTTTTTTTGCATATTTTCAAAGTTTAGACCTTCAAAAATATGCCCTTAAACGGATTTTTCAAAATTCGAATTATTTTCGGAGATACAGCGGATTTTGTATTGAGTATTATTATCTGAGTGAGAATTGTTTTTCAAACTTCAAACGCGTTTTTCTCAAAACTACTTTTTTTGAGGTGGTTGTCATGATATCTCAAGTTCTCCTTAACCGATTCCTTTGAAATTTGAAAAAAATCTTTTTTATACATCGCTCTATCGGCTCTGCCTCGGATTTTGGAAAATTTTAATATTAAGCATTTTTAAAAAATTCGAAAAGGTCAAGAAAAGGGGGTAAAAAAAATTGTTTTTTTTTTAAGTCGACACCATTTCATGAATTTTTTTTTTTTGGCAATGGTCAATCCGATAGCGACATCTTTACTAATGAAGAATTTTTTTTAATTTGTTTGTTTTAGATCACTACAAGGGTTGGAAACATGTCAACTAAGGAGCACCGTTTTTTTTGTAGCCCCCACTCCACCGGCCTGTAATTCGACGATTTTTTGATTTTTTTTTTTTAATTTATTTTTATATTCTTCAAATGTCAATAAAAATCATATAAAAAAATGGATAGTAAAAATGTTTTTCATTTTTTTTTATCTTAGTTTGAAAAATGCCTAAAATTTAGGCCTCTAGACCAGAATACCCCCTTAAACGAAATGTTTGGCCCAAAGTATTCAAACGAATGTTATTCAGCATTGACTTTTTTGCTTTTTTGTCCTTGGTAATTAATATAAAATTTATTTGTTGGGAAAAAAGGACACTTTAAGTAAACACTTACTTGTTAATTTGCGACGTTTCGTTCCTTTATTGGAACTTTTTCAAGCTTGTAACATGTTAACTTTTATATCTACTTAAACAGAACATTTAATGTTATAAGCTTGAAAAAGTTCCAATAAAGGAACGAAACGTCGCAAATTAACAAATAAGTGTTTACTTAAAGTGTCCTTTTTTCCCAACAAATAAATGTTATTCAGGATTGTTCAATGAATTGTGTAATTGTTTATGTTATGTAAGCAGTAGTATTCTGTGCTGAGACAGGATGGAGTTCACATTGCTTGTATTGCTGAATATACTTTATTTAATAATTCTTTACGTGTTTATTTAACGGTTTCATCATTTTATTTCCTATACATTATACCGTAGTGAACATTTTACTAAACATACATTTTGTATCAACTGACTCGCGCCGTGTAAACGTAGCTTTATTTGTGTGTGTAGGCGTACAAATGCGACGTATTGGCAGCTTTATATCCACTACATATTTCATGTTTTGCTTTTAACCCCTTTATATCCGGTCCCCCCGTGATATATTGTTCTTTATGCCGCTGCATGACAACGTTCAAATCACTGGAAAGCTTCAAAGCTTTCCTCTCTCTCTTTGAAGCTTTACAAACAGATTTAAAACATCCATAGGCCACCTACATATTACCGATACCTGTACCCCAAGGTTACAAGAAACTAAGGTTGGGCGTTAGGAGACGCGAGAGAGTGAGGGAAGTTGGCTTGTGACGTCAAATTCGACTAACAGAAACTCGTCACCATTTACCTGTCAAAACTATTCAACCAGTTCATCAAAGGTTCGTTGAAATACATAAATATATTTTATGAAAAAATCATTTAGAGGAAGAAGCTTTCGATATCATTGTAATTACGAAAACACGGTTCTTAGGTTCACGGGGTCCAAGGTTACTAGAAACTAAGGTTGGACGTTAGCATTGTTGAAGGTGTGACAGGGCGAGACGCGAGAGAGAACGGGGAAGAAGGCTTGTTACGCCGCATGGAGTCTTTTTTCAAACAGTTGGGATAACAGCTAAATGAAAAACCAAACCATGGGCATCGGTGACGTAAGCAATCGAAGGTTGAGCGTTAGCATTGGTGAGGGTGTGACTAGGCGAGACGCGTAAGAGAGCGGGGAAGAAAGCTTGTTACGCCGCATGGAGTATTTTTTCAAACAGTTGGGATAACAGTTAAATGAAAAACCAAGCCGTGGGCATCGGTGACGTAATCAATCGAAGGTCGGGTGTTACCATTGTTGAGGGTATGTCTAGGAGAGACGCACGATAGGGCGGGGAATTGAGCTGGTGGCGTCACATGGAGTCTCTTTCCAAACAGTTGGGATAAACATACTTGAATAACCAAGCCATGGGCATCGGTGACGTAAGCAATCGACTCAACCAATCACAGACGTGACCATGTTTATAGCCTCTTACGCCAAACCTTCTAGTGTTTCAATAACCTTGCTTGTACCCCAATTGTTTGGACTTGCCTTTTGTAAGCAAAAATCAATCAACGTTATAAATAGTAGAAGATTAGAATGAAACAATATATAAAACGCCCACACCTGGTGAAACTTCGAAAATGGACTTGGCCAGTCGAGGAAAGGTAAATATAAAAAATTACGGCCAATCGGGCAACCGGTCAATTCCAACTTCAAAAATATTGACATTTGGTCCAAATTGGCCCATTTTAAATAGGCTTCGTGCGTCGTTGGAATGCAATATACATGAACCAAATTTCTATTTAATTAATTAAGTTTGTCGAGAGTATAACATAACGCCAGGACCGACCTCAAAATTAAATAAAATTTAATTAAACTTCGAAAGGCTGTTTCTCTTTTATTTTTCAGGTTTGATAAAAAAGTTACTTGAAATATTTGATCGTCTATTTGATTTCTACACGCTGTTAAAAAAAGAATCAACTTAAAAATCACCCCCTGTATATTTATAACTGCTTGATAATTATTAAAAGCTGCCAATAGTAACTTTCATTTAAAATTAATGAAAATTACTAAAGTAATTTCAGCATATATATACGGACGTGTGTTTAACAAAAGAGTAGAATGAAAATAAAAATATATAATATTAATAAACAAGTCTGGAAATTTCGCCTTTTTGTATCCTGAATAAAAATGAAATAAGGAAGAGAAATCGTATAACATAAAAGAGAAACATAAAAGAAGTCTACATTATTTTATGAAAGGAAACTTCATTAGGTGAGATGCTGTTAATTTTCAAATCTAAGTCCAGAAAAAAACGTAAAAAAGTAATCTCAAGGTTATCTTTCCATTTTATTGATCAAACATTATTCAGGCAATCTCTATAAATGGAAAATTTTATTATCTTTACATTTTTATTGTTTTTTTATTATATTTTTGATAAGCTTTAATTTTATATAATATTCCGATTAAAAAAGCTGTATTCTCAATAATTGAACATTAATCATTTTTTATAGGGTCTCCAAGGGGGTTGAATATAACTAACAGTTAAGCTTTGCATCTTTTGAAAAATAGTGTAAAAATCCACTAAATAGTAAAAAACAAAAAAAAATTTAAAGTCGGACTCGCGCACGTAGGGTTCCGAAACACCGTACAATATTTATTAATTTCATTTTATTTTTATAATTTGTTGTTAAGCGGCATTAAGGCGCAAAAATGCCTGAACTAATAGATTTTAAGAGATTACGTCTAATGGCGCTCGTGTGCACTATTTTGACGTTTATAGAAAAAAAAAAAATTTTTGTGACGTAACTACAATTTTTCGATTATCGGATTTTTTCCTTTATTTGTGCTATAAGAAATTGCTTCTTGCCAAATTTATGTAGGATCGCCCTAAAGATATATCCTATTTAAAAAAAATCAAAATCGATTCACAAATGCTGGAAGTATGAGGTAATATATACATAAAAAAATATTTTTTCGAAGTCGTTTGAATAACCCAATTTTTGGAAAAACTACATTAGTATTAATCCTATAACATTCTGAACAAAATGGAGCAGAATTTTATCAAATCAGTTCACAACTGGCGGAGCAATCACGGAACATACACAAAAAAAAATTTTAAAAAAATACGTGTCGAATTGTAAGTCGGTTAAAAGTATATAAAAAATTGGAAATTTTTACGTCAAAAGCATTTTTAAAATTTAACGATGCCGTCAAATAGTCTTTCCACTAATCAGTCAGTAAAACAATCAAATTGATTTTTTATCAAACCACGCTGAACAATAATTCTTAACGTGAACTCCACATAACAATCATTTTATAATATGATTTCATTGTGTTTGAACATTTCATTTACTTGAATTTATAGTCTGCCTCGTTTTAAATGGATATCGGTTTATACTCGTATTATTTCTCAAAGGTGTTTTTTGTCGATATGAAATTAATGTTTGATACGCCATTTTGGAGATTAAATAAATAAATAATAATAATTCATCTTTAAAGTTCAATTCCAGAATATGTTATAATAGAAATAAGATATTATTTTCTACAATTTTCAATTTTTATTGATTTTTGTAATGCGAAATTGCTATTTATATCATAGTTTTATTATAATTTAAACATATTGAGAGCTTGAAAAAGTCTTGATTGAATAAAGACGAAACGTTGCAATCAATGAGTGTTTAAATTGATTTATTTTTATTCCAATTACCCGTGAAACTGATTTCTATTAATAATAATGCGTTTAACGTCCGTTTGTCGACTTTTATGACATAACAGACACCATTCGCACCATTACTGTTTTCCATTTTACCACTTCCCGTTATTTTCTACATTTCTAAAACTTCAGCTTAACTAATAGCAATGAAGGAATTTTAGGAAATTAGGATAGGACAGGTAATTTTTGAACTGGGAGTTTGATAGGTAATCGACCATATGGCTTGAATAAGGAACCATCTCGATATTAATTGAGAGAAACCATGGAAGACCTCAATCAAGATGGCCGGTACAGGAATTACCGTTTCTCGGCGAGAGGCAGTAGGAAAAAGTCCTAGCCACATCTGCCCCTACCGGGATTCGAACCCGAACTCCCGAATGCGAGTCTAGTGCTGTACCATTACTCTACCCAGCTCGGTGAAAAATCGATTAATGCTGAATCTACGCTGGATCCAGCTGGATTTGCTTTAATCCAGCTGGATTGAAAATGCCGCTGGATTGCATTCCCTAGTTGGAATGGTAAAACGATCCCCATTTAAAACATGCACACATAACAATCACTTCAGTGCTGCGCTCTATAATACGTAGGTAGAAACTAAAGAGGAACAATGAAATCAGCAGGGCATAACTCCAGTAAAAGAACTGAGAGAGAATACTCTCTATATATACAAGTATACAATGTGCTTTTCATTCCTGCCTTCTATAACGCTGGTCCTACCTCTATATATGGCCCCATCTCCAGTTTAAACTCGAATGATCACAAACCGCCCCATCTCAAACCCCCACGCGTCCTGCGTTCTCTGCATAGGCGTTCTGTGCACAGGCGGGATTTGTGGATTCACTTGGGACACTTCCTTCTAACAAAAAAGAGACGTATGATCCTACTTCCACGTATGTGACATTTCAAGTGGAATGAAAATGGAATTTGGAAATTATATTTATACAGGGCGGAGTAGTTGATCAGCAGAATAGTATATTGGATCACAAGAGCAGAAAGTTGAAATTCTTCAGGAATATAAAACATAGGTACATCTTTGATGAATATTTCAAACGTTAGTCCGTAAGAATTTATTTCTACATTAGCTGTAGATGTCTAATATAATAGGGATGTTGACTATTTTTGGGACAGTTTTTTAAATCGTGCATAAGTACCTAATATAGCCACAAATATTTATTATTAGTGTATTTGCCATAAGGCAACATACACTATTGGCGTCGGTCGGATGGCGGGACCTAGGGGTCGGACCAAAATTTCTCGACGTTTCATAGCCTCCTAAACACGTTGGCACCATTTTTAAAAATGTTTATATATATATGTATATATATATATATACGCGCGATAACTTTCGAAAGAGTTAATTGATTTCAACGAAATTTGGGCCACGTGTTGAAATCCATCACCGCAAGAAGCCTATTTAAAATGGGCCTAATCGGGCTATTTTAAGGGTAGTTTTTAGGGGTTGAAAACTGTTTTTGGGCCCCAAAATACCGAAAAAATTCTCCGAATCGTTTCAAAATTGAAATTTAACCCTTTGGTAGTGATTAAAAAGTGTCCCCACAATTTTAATAAAATCGGCCCGACAGGACCGGATTTACAAATTTTATGAAAACACTAGTTTGCAGATAGTGACTTATTTATTGAAGGGTGTATTCAATTCGGTGTAGACGTTAGATTCATAATAATATTACAATTAAGAAAAAAATGTTATTTTAAGGGGTGTATTAAGGGGTTAAATTTTTTATTTTGCCCAAAAACAAACTTAATTTCACATAATAAAAGTATAAAACCACACGGGCCTATACAAGCAAATACACTATATTGTCGGCAGGGTTTTGGCACTGCGACCCGGTTTTTTTTTTTATTTAAATACAATTCAAGCCTTAAAAATCATGTATTTTAAATCCCATTTCAAATTTCGGTCCAAAACGCCAATACTAGTCGCGTGACGTCACCTGTTCATACCAAAGGAGGCTCAAAAGTTTACACGGGATCTACCATTCTATAGATGCGTATTCTGTGCTCATAAACGTCAGTAAGCTGAGGTGATGAAAAGTTGTTTCGTAGTCGTTGCTATAGTTACATGTAATTTGACGTTTCCTATAAACAAATAATAATAAATCACACACTAAATATTAACCAAACAATGAAATTTTTTTGACAGCGGCTGAACATATGACGTCATGCGCTCTGATTGGTGTATGTTGTCACGTGACTTGAGAGTGATTTTATTAGGTTTTATTTATTAAATATTAATTAAATTCCTTAAAAATAAGGAAAAATATAGCGTTTTTCAGTATTTCTATCATAGAAACTTCTACTTTTCGTTAAAATTATGTTTTTATTTAAAAATCACGGGGAGTAAGAAGTTTTATTTCAAAATATTTTGCCCCCGCCACTGGTATAATAAACTGACCCATACTGGCGACATTCATTGTAAAATGCAATTACAGTTCTTTGTCCAATTCGCCGCTTATTCGATTCTCACTTCTTCTCGCCAAAAGACATCTCATCATCTCAACTAACGAACAAGAAAAGTCGATAGATACCTTTCACGCTTATAGACGTGGCCTCTTATCATAATCGAATGACTTTACGTTAAATAAATGGGCTGTTGAATTTGGATTCGTTCGCTCAAAAACATCAAATCATGTCGCTGAACTAATATTGGAAAATTTATTTTGTAGTAACGTATACCCAAGGTTACTAATAACTAAGGTTGGGCGTTAGTATTGTTGACGGTGTGACTAGGCGAGACGCGTGATAAAGCGGGGGAAGTAGACTGGTGACGTCACATGGAGTCTTTTTCCAAACAGTTGGGATAAGAATTATATGAAAAACCAAGCCATGGACATCGGTCACGTACGCAATCGACTCAACTAATCACAGACCTAACCGTGTTTATAGCATATTACGCCCAACCTCGTTGTTGAAGGTGTGACTAGACAAGACGCAAGAGAGGGCGGAGTAAGTAGGCTTGTGACGTCACATGGAATATTGTTCTACACAGTTGAAATAACAATTAATTTCTATTAAAATAATGGGACAAACTAATTAAAGTATTGTATTGTCATCGATCCTTGATAAGTATGCAAAGTTTCAGTTCAATCTGACGTTTTGAAGTGGATTCCATTACAAACAAACAAACATACATGTGAAGCTAATATAAGCGTATTAAAAAGAGACAGTAATAATAATAATAATAATAATAATAATGCGTTTAACGTCCGTTTCTCGACTTTATGTCATAACAGACGCCATTCGCATCATTACTATTTTTCATTTTACCA
This sequence comes from Venustoraphidia nigricollis, assembly GCA_034508555.1. Taxonomy (NCBI): domain Eukaryota; kingdom Metazoa; phylum Arthropoda; class Insecta; order Raphidioptera; family Raphidiidae; genus Venustoraphidia; species Venustoraphidia nigricollis. Next base: position 1,583,429 of record JAVRKA010000008.1, read on the forward strand.
CTTCCCGTTTTTTTCTACATTTCTTAAACTTCAACTTATATAATAGCAACGGGCGAATGAAGGAATTACAGGAAATTAGGATAAGGTAGGTAATTTTTGAACTAGGAGTTTGATAGGTAATCGGCCATGGCCTCAAATAAGGAACCACCTCGATATTTATCTGGAATTAATTGAGGGAAACCATGGAAAACCTCAATCAAGATGGCCGGTACAGGAATTACCGTTTCTCGGCGAAAGGCAGTAGGAAAAAGTCCCAGCCACATCTGCCCCCGCCGGGAATCGAACCCGGACCTCCCGAATGCGAATCTAGTGCTGTACCACTACTCTACCCAGCTCGGTAAAAAGAGACAGTACCGTTAAGACTTTTTACTTGAAAAACGCTGATATTAAAAAAAATGATAAGTAGGAATTAATAATCTAGATAATATTAAGACAATAATTTTCTCTCGTGTTTTATTTAAGTGTTTTTCTGTCTATTGTGTAAGAGTTTTATTTCATCTTCTGTCTTTCTTTTTCTATACAAGTCTCCGCCACAGAAAGGTCTTACATAAGTGGTTTTAACTTGAAGAGCTTATTGTATTAAATCTTACAAACTCAACCTCCCTACCTCGTTACAATCTTTACATTATTGTGCAATACTTTACAGTGGATCGCTAAAAACGCGCAAAGTACGCAAAGAAAATTAACGTTTTTGGGGTTCCGTACATCTGTTGCAAAATGCAAAATAATCTGACAACAAATTACTGTAAAAAGCATGGGGTGCTATCTACTTAAATTTTCGTAACAGCTCTATGTATACAATTAGCTACTAAATGAAAAATTTATTACCAATATTAAACACTCCACGCTTTTTACAGTAAACCTAATTTTGTTGTCAAATTATTTTGCATTTTTTAGTTCATAGAAGCGTGTTGTTTTAGTTTTTTTAAACTCTAATTTTAATTATAAGGCTAAAAAAACAATATTGCATTTGGCTATGTGGTAGGCAACGCAACAGCGTGTTAGCTTGCTTGTAATTTTCCAAGTTTTTTTATCCTAAAGGACCTGGTCAGGATAATGGAACAAACTTATTAAATTATTGTACTGTCATCGGTCTTTTATAAGTGTGCAAAGTTTCAGTTTAATTTGACGTTTTGAAGAGGATGAATTTCACGTTCAAAGATTTTTTTACTAACAAACAAAAATAGGTAATTGAGAAATTTCTTAGGAAGAACCTAGGTGGTACAGGATCGAAAAAAAGCAAATACTGAGATATGTGAATTGCATTTATTCTAACGTTTCGGCAATCTTTTTGCCATCTTCAGAGAGTCCGGAATTATATAAATAGATTGTAAATTATACATTATATCGCATCCAAAATTATTAATATAATTCAATGAAAAAATAATTCAATTTGATACGCTACCAATCTTTTGAACATTATTTAATTAATTTTAAATATAATATGTGTTCAATATTATAAAAATTTTAAACATAAATCATTTGATTGATTATTTCATTTATTAGTTATGAGCCTGACGAAGCCTAAATAAAGTAGTCGAAACGTTGCAAAAATAACAATAACACGATTGTTTTATATTATTTTATCCAAATACCTGTGATTTATTATTGAATTATTGTAAATTATTATTATATTTGTTTTGTTCAGTTTTTTTGGTTGTTATCTAGTTGTAAGTGTTTTTGATTAAGTTAAAAATGTTATTACTTATATAATTTAATTTAAAGAAACTCACCAATGCTGTCCAGTTGTTCACTGAACAACTGGACGAATTTTTTAGAGTTATCTTTTGAAAAATAGGTAATGCTCTTAGTTTGGAAATTCACTTCTGGACATAATTCATTTATCAATTGCAAAATTGGTATATTTTCTGGTATGCACTAGACAATTAAAATAATAAGAAAAACTTGCCTTTTGTTTTTATTTATAACTCCAACGTCACCAAATCTCGTTTCTCTGAAAAGAAAGAAAATTAAGTTTAGATGTTGCATTGTTTTTTTTTAATTGCGATAATTTTAAAAATGAAAGTTATAATTAATATTTTACGTTCACGTCCAATATAGTTCTCAAAGTAATCAGACATGTTTTTTAGGATAAAACTAAATAATTCTAGCAGACAGTAGTATATTACACCACAAGGGCAGAAAGTTAAAATTCCTGCACTGCGCACAGTGTAGGAATTTCAATTTTCTGACCGTGTGGTGTATACTATTATTCTTTATATCCGGTCGAAAGTGCGTACTTTCGTATCAGTATGCACGAGAAAACTGTTTCGGCCCGCTGTTACAGATAGCGTGCTAGTAATTCCAGCAGTGCATAAATGTTAGGCTTTCTCCCTTAAGAATCGAAGCCGAAAGTAGGTAGATATGAAGAAAAATATATTTTCAAACATTGTCACCGTCGAGAGCCTCGAATCTTTCAACTATCGCGGTGGAATGAGTTATCAATTTCTCAACAGTGACATATCTAAATAGTCAATCTTATTTGTAACTGTTAATTCACACCATGCGAGAGCTAATTTTTCTCTTAGGTAATGCTAGGCAACGAACCTTCGCAGTAATGAGAGTTTAATTAATTTAATTAATTATATATTTGTTTGACTTATAATGTGTAATGTCGTCACAAAATTAAAAAAATATCCTGTATACAATACGGAAGTACAGAATTTAGCAAACTAGATGGCACGTAATAAATTATCTCTGGACAAGTTAATCTAACCTAAATTGCATCTTCCGCTTTGTCTCTGCATCAACTCTTTTTGGCACAACAGTCTATTTGTTAGACGACTTCTTTTGTAACACATTAATATTATATGAAGATCTTACTTAATTACTAAATCACTGCTTTGTTCATCTCAAAAACAGTGCAGACGTTTGTAGGTCATAGTAATAATAAAATTGCATGCATGCAGCCGACTCTTCACGAACAATAAAAAAATCCGATCGAATGATCCGAACGAAATGTATTTTGTTTAACCTAACCAATTTATTTTTGACAAAGCTTCAGAACAAAAGAACAGATGATTATTTTTATTTTCAAAATATTTCCTAAACTATAAAGATAATAATAATAATAATGCGTTTAACGTCCGTTTCTCGACTTTATGTCATAACAGACGCCAATCGCACCATTACTATTTTCCATCTACCACATTATTTTTCTACATTTTTTTTAAAACTTCAACTACGTAATAGCAATGGACGAATGAAGGAATTATAGGAAATTAGGATAAGGTAGGTAATTTTTGAACTAGGAGTTTGATAGGTAATCGGCCATGGCATCAAATAAGGAACCATCTCGATATTTATCTGGAATTAATTGAGGGAAACCATGGAAAACCTCAATCAAGATGGCCGGTACAGGAATTACCGTTTCCCGGCGAGAGGCAGTAGGAAAAAGTCCCAGCCACATCTGCCCCCGCCAGGATTCGAACCCGGTACCTCCCGCATACGAGTCTAGTGCTGGCACCACTACTCTACCCAGCTCGATTCTTGTGGTGTAATACACTATTAAAAATCACCGATGACATTATTAATATTACCTACATTGATGATCTTTGATGCGTTCATAAATAAAATTACATCAAAAAATTTATTAGATACTCGGCCTAAAGTAAAGTACATCCGTTTTGATATACGATATTAACGTATGCCACGCAAACAAACAACTTCCTCATTTGTTGACAACACACAATTAACACGTTTTCAACGGACTAATTATCATTGTATGACAATATTAAACTGGTACAAAGTTAAATATAGAAGCCTTTGTACATTGCTATCCGTGCATTAAACCAGTTGTAAGTTTTAGCAGACGATTAAATACAGTAATAATTGTACTTAATTTATACTAATTAAATATTCAAATATATGTTTAAAATATTGTACATTATACATATTATAATCAAACGTTAATATACATTCTGCAACTTAACTAAGCGGACACATAAAATATGTTGAAATTTTGATAATTTTCAAATTGCTCATTTGATCGGATTTTAAAAAACGATAGCTCATTTTAAAGCCTGTACATTCTAGTTTTTCATTGAAAATTTCAAATTTTTTTATCATCCTTTAGCGAACCGTGACAACTGAAAAAAGAAAAATGTCCCTTCAATTTTTTATAAAATTGCATCATATCTGTGGGCTCCAAAAAAAATTTCAGATGAATTTCGAGTGGTGTCTTAACAGTGTTGGATCACTTTCACACAGTTTGTGTTGAGACCCAGCGGTAAGAGGCGAGGTAGGCAAAAGACATATTGTGGGTGTGACCTTCTTTAGCTCTGTCTCGCTCTAATAATCCGCACGTTTTAAATGTTAGCTGGTGCCCACTATGAGGCAAAAAGATGCTATTGCAAGGGTGCCGCTGTCAATTGATTACTGTAATTTTTGAAAATATTTTGAAGATTTAAAAAACTTTTCCGAAAAAGGAAAAATCACTTTAGGTTTGTGATGGAACAGTTTTGTGAAATAAGTACGAATAATTCCACCTTTTTTCCAGTAAATCGTACATAAATTACAAAAGTAGTCCATTAGAGACCTTTTGTCCTTTATTTGCCTTACAGAGAAAGAATTTTTGCAGAATGTTGACGAATAATCAGTTGACAGCTGAAGTTCTATTTTTGGCTTAAATTCAAAGCGTTCCGACAGCTTTAAAGTTGGTACTTTTCTCTTTAAAATGCACTTTTTAAAATTTTCCTATAGATTTTTATTCCCTTGCGAGTGTCAAAATATGTGATATAAAAAGGCCCTATCTTTTGATTGAGTTGACAAGTTCCAAGGGATAGCAGACCTAAGTATTTGATATTAATTTCAGCTTGGAGGAAAAAAGGTTCTGACAGACAGACGGAAAACGAGGTGATCCTATAACGCTTCCTTTTTCCTTTTGAAGTACGGAACCTTAAAAATATTGTAAACTGGTGAAAAGTAAATTTTGACCTAAATTTAGTACCATTTCCCACTATAGTGAGTCGAAATGATAAAATAAATATTATGTTGCTTTTGTCGAAATTTAACCGCTCTATCTGCATAGTACCATGTTTGCAAGTCTATACGTGGATGATTTACGACTGCAGAAGTGGGATCAAGTGAAGTGGGAAGTTTTTGTGTTACCGCACGGATACACGCACACACGAGCAAACAAACACTTTGGATACCGCTGCTTGACATTGCGGCTTTAACGCTGTTATTTATCGTTCTAAATTACATTAAAACTGACAAATGACTCTACAATACGGTACACGACCAGGCCCTCCGTCTCCAGCGCCATTTCAATATGTCTTTTCAAACTGCTAATCAAATGTAGATGTCAATTTTATTTGTTATATTTTGATTTCTTTTTATTTTATTATGCGTATATTATAACCAGGGCTCTCTTTTCCACTGGGCACGTGCTCAGGGCCCCGCGATCGATGGACCCCCCAAGTTCTTGCCAAATCAGCATTCGCTAACCGATACTGCCAACATATATCGAATTATATAACGTATTTGTTAAAATATTACTGACCAGTGGCCCAGTCCGGCTTCGGCCGGGTGTAAATGTAATATATAGGATATAAAAGATGAGAATCATTATCATTAAATTCTCGACGTGTATTGAATTTGCGCGAATTCAATCGCTTTTATTTGTGAATGTTCAAAAATCGAAGAAAAATCTTATTTCCCAAAAAGAAATTTAAAAAATTCTAATTGATCCGATCGCTACCAAACTTCAGAAGATCACCCGCTGGGCTAATCTAGAGATTGTCTGAAAATTTCATAAAAAATGGTCTACCCGTTTGGAGGCCATAGATTACATATACATCGTCTTTTATCTATATAGATTATTAAAATGTAAAAAGTGGTTATTGTGACATAACGATAATAGTTGGACATATAGTATCGCGGAGTTTTTTGTAGTTATTGATATGTTCTTTAATATTGTAGAACATACTTTTCATCAATAGTTTCCGCAGCGCATGCGACGAAAGATGTTTTATGGCATTTTTTTACACCTTAGATTACGTTACTAAAGTTTTAGTAAGGATCCCTAATATTTTCTAGCAATAAATATAGCCTATGTTACTCAGGGTGAATGTAGCTTTCTAATGGTGAAAGAATTTTTTAAATCGGCACAGTAGTTTTTGAGTTTATTCATTACAAACATACAAAAATACAAATCTTTCCTCTTTATAATATTATATTTGTTACATACAGTCTTGAATGAATCTCGAGTTGCTTCAGAACGAAACGTAAGAGAATGAAAATAGTCACTGATAATAATTAATTCTTAATGAATTATTGATCTTGCCGTTATTTCGTATTTTGTTATAAGTTATACGGACAGCAGCTGTGCAAACATGTTTTATCTGATTTACATAACGATCATTTGAACGATTTTCGTTTAATTTAATTAAAATTTAATTTTCATACCCTCTTTCCACACGCTCAAGCCAGACACTTCGCTGCTAAGGTTAAGTTTAACGGTCGTTCAAAGTTAATCTTAGTAGCGTGGACTATAAAATTGTTGTAAATCATGATATCTAAAACGTTTTAATGTGATCTTTGTAATATTAAATTCAGAGTTGTACAAAACACCAAACCTAAATACTTGAAACACCGAGGACTTTCATAAATACTCGGTTTATTCAAGCGACAAGCACTTTTATTTTGAAAAATGCTCAAAAGCATCGATCACTTACTAAACTGTTTAAAAATGGAGCAACAAACATTAAATATTTTAAAGTAATTTCTTAAATCTTAGATTTAAATTAGAGTCTAAAACCACACGCTTTTATGAACTAAAACATGCAAAATAATTTGGCATCTTTACTGTAAAAAGCGTCGAGTGCTTAATATCGATAATAAATTTTTCATTTACTAGCTAATTGTAAACGTAGAGCTATTATGAAATTTTAAGTGGATAGCACCCCACGCTTTTTGCAGTAAAGCTAATTTTATTGTCAAATTCTTTTGCATTTTTTTAGATCAAAAAAGCGTGTTATTTTAGTTTTTTTTGACACTAATCTACAGTAATATTATAAAGAGGAAATATTTGTATTTTTGTATGTTTGTAATGAATAAACTCAAGAACTACTGTGCAGATTTACAAAATTCTTCACCATTAGAAAGCTACATTCACCCTGAGTAACATAGGCTATATTTATTGCTAGAAAATATTAGGGATCCGTACTAAAACTTTAGTAACGTAACCCAAGGTGTGAAAAAATACCATACAACATCTTTCGTCGCATGCGCTGCGGAAACTATTGATGACAGAACAAAAGTATGTTCTACAATATTAAAGAACATATCAATAACTACAAAAAAACACGATACTATATGTCCAACTATTATCGTTATGTCACAATAACCACTTTTTACATTTTAATAATCTATATAGATAAAAGACGATGTATATGTAATCTATGGACTCCAAACGGGTAGACCATTTTTGATGAAATTTTCAGACAATCTTTAGATTAGCCCAGCGGGTGATCTTCTGAAGTTTGGTAGCGATCGGATCAACAGAATTTTTTAAATTTCTTTTTGGGAAATAAGATTTTTCTTCGATTTTTGAACATTCACAAATAAAAGCGATTGAATTCGCGCAAATTCAATACACGTTGAGAATTTAATGATAACGATTCTCATCTTTTATATCCTATATATTACATTTACACCCGGACGAAGCCGGACTGGGCCGCTAGTGTTATTATAAAAGCAAGTAATATGCAATATTTTATGGCATAAACTATGTAAAGTGAAGAAATGAGACAACCTATACATTTATTAGGGAACATATGTCTACACATTTCAGTGGTTTACAGTCTTTTCACACAGCTGTTCTGAAGTGTTTCTACTTTCTGCTGACATATTTTTTTTTATTTCCTCCACTTTTATTGCGAATCAGTCTGTCATAACTCAAACCTCAAACTTGTTTTCATTCTGCAATAGATTGAAGCAATCAGCAGCTGTCGGGGGATTACCGACCATGTTTGGTTTTTATATCCAATTGTTTTGAGAGAAGCCTACATCCACGGTCACACTGAACCCAATTTATCCTATACTAGACTCCAAACGAGGGCGGTATCGCCCCTTAGTGAGGGTTGAAGCCAGCGTTGCCAGATTTTTGTTTGCCAAGTCGGGATTTTGGAACTTTTTGAGTGAAAAAGCGGGATTCTTTCGTCGAAAGCGAGACATAGTAAAAAAACGTATATAATCAGAAGTTTTTAAATATTTATCTTTTTATTTGAGTTCAAATTACGTTTACGTGACAATAGATAGCAAAAATAGCCATAGAAAATGCATTTTAATAAAAATATGATATTTTAAATCAGATTTGCCCTATCGTTAAATAGTTGAATCTTATTCGTCTTCTGAATAAAAAAAATAAAAAAAACAGAAATCAAAATCAAAAAAGTTTTGTTCATTAGAAAAATATGGCGTTTCAAACAATACTCTGAGGAGTGAGTGTTACAAATTGCGACTTACAATAAGAGAATAATTATTTACGCACGGCTGAGTTATCCCCGAAAAGCGGGACTGAGCCTGTCCCACGCGGGACATTTAATTTTGATTTAAAAATCGGGACGTCTGGCAACGCTGGTTGAAACCTTCCATGCATGATGATATTATGTCTCATGTTTAGATAAAACATTTGAAGTTCGGTGTGGTCGTGTTCTTTATGAAAGTAACTGAACTCTATTTTAGCTACTGAACTGGAGTTTCAGTGATTACAACAGAAATACAGTAAGACCCCGCTTAATGACGGAGGTATGTTCCAATAATTAACAGCGCTAAACGAGGTCATAACTAGGCATAAGTGAACCAGAACCAAGAATAAGAAAATTTGTTAGTTTTTTTGCTTAATTTTGTAACATTTATTGTTAACCCATTGTGTGCTAGTGGTACTCAAAAGTACCGCTTTTTTGAACCTTTGTATTCCCACAAACATATTTTCGTCATATAGTTCCAACTAATTTCCAACTAATAAAACTTCAAACAATAGTGACACCAACCTAACATAATATACGTACAGGGTCTGTAATACAACTTTAAAGTACCAGTTATACGAAATCAACGATTTAGTGAGCTGTGTTAGAGAAATTCGTACCACTAGCACACTGTCAGACTTTTAGGTCTGGCACACAACGGGTTAAATACTTTTTTTTCACATTCAATACAGATTTATTTATTGCTAATATAGATTTCTGTTCATAAAATATTTATGAAAATCAAATAAAAGTTCGAGTAAGAAGTTATATTTGTGATGAGGGAGGTTCCTCATTTGGCATATTTTGTTTTTTGTGAAGAAGTCATCTAACGTCGTTTGCCTTTTTCTGTTGCGTTCAGCAAGATATTACATCAATTACACTTCGTCTTGCCTTTGAACTTTTATCAACATTTGAATCATTTTGTATAAATTGATCCATAATTTACATTATAGTGGCTAACTTTTTTTAGAAACCGCGTAATACTGAAACAGCGTTAAACGGAACAGCGTTCAGCGAGGTCTTGCTGTATCTATAATATTATGACGCTGTTGTAACCCTCATGACGTCACTAAAAGAGTGTGCGATACGGCAGCAGATGGCTGTTGATGGTCCGAACAGACCGGCAAACGACCTTGACCCGTTAACAATACACGCTATTTCGCCGAGAGCTGTTAGACATTTTTGGGTAGGTATTTGAGGCACTATGAAAATTTGTACAATAGGTACCTCTTTGGTAATATCCGAATACAAAAACACTGAATCTGACTGAAGGGTAGCGGGGCTTAACTGCCCTTAAAATTTTTTATCACCTGGCAAGTAGAATGCCCCACCGAAACGACCTGTTTTATGAGTATATCTATTTTTAGTTACCAATATTATTCTGTTTAAATTCCAATGTGCCTCAAATATATTTTTTAATTTTTTAAAAATGTAATTTTGCTAACACTTAAGTTTTAGACTCGATTAAGAAATCTGGCTTTTTTATTTTTCAACTCCTTAAATACTAAACTTTAGAGATGGTATTAACGGGTCTTTTAGTGATCTGCATCTTTGCATCTGAATCCCGTATGTGAGCCGGCTCACTGAACCGGTTCAAAAAGAGCCGAGTTCTGAATATGTTACTGCAGTCTGCCACTAAGTTACCTAGTTCAGTCAATCATATCACGACCTGTATAGAATCAAGAATGCATAGCCAAATATGTGATGCATGAGTCATTTGAGTTGACAGATGCATCAAAGCAAGAACTGATACGTAAGTGTAAAATGTGCTTCTGTGTGTTAAGTGTTTCAATGAGTTATGCGGATCCGCTGATCCGTCGGCTCAAAAAAAAGTGAGTCGGCTCTCACGGATCTTCTGTCGGAGTCGGCTCTTTGAACCGGTTCAGATCTGAGCTACTCAACTCTAATCAGAACTAAATCCAAGCGTAAAGCGTATAGCCCTTTTTTGCATTTAAAAACTCTTTGTACCCCAGAAGCATTTCCTCAAGCAACTATTCCATACGTTAAATTACATTGACAACGATCTAAAACTACAAAATTATATATATATCCGTTGGTAATTTCTACCAGTCCAATGTAATTTAACTTATGGGATAGTTGCCATACGTTAAATACCATTGGATTGGTAGAAATTACCAACGGATATATCTAATTTTTTAGTTTTAGATCGTTGTCAATGTTAAGAAATGAAAAGAGCCAAATTTGCGATTTGTCGCCCAAATTTATTTTAAGGAACACAGAGAAAATCGCCCAATTCGCGATGAATCGCCCAATCTGGCAAGCCGGTGCATGTATTTTTTTACTCGTTACTGTGTCAAAATACGTTTCATCACTAATTAGTTAAATAGTTAAACCCACATGATGCATATTTAGGGTGAACGTGCAAGGATTAGAGGCTATGGAGTAGAAAAAAATTGCAGTGACAGACCTAAAAACTAGACTTTAAAAAAACTAAAACAGCACGCTTTTATGAACCAAAAAATGCACAATAATTTGACAACAAAATTAGCTTTACTGTAAAAAGCGTGGAGCGATAATAAATTTTTCATTTACTAGCTAATTGTAAACGTAGAGCTATCATGAAAATTTAAGTAGATAGCACTCCACGCTTTTTACATTAAAGCTAATTTTGTTGTCAAATTATTTGGCATTTTTTAGTTTATAAAAGCCTGTTTGTTTTAGTTTTTTTAAACTCTAATTTTATTTAGAAACTATTCCCAACACGGCACTGGCGTTCGTTGCGTGGGGTCTATAGGATAATTGATTTACGCATACCTCAGTGCCATTTATAAAACACCGCAATATAGAACGGCACATTAATATTCACGTCGTTATTTGCACCCGTAACATAGTACAAGTGTCTACTGCTGCAACCTGACCGGAAACCGGAAATGTTATGTTGTAATTGTTATATGCCGATAATTAATTAATTGATTATTCAATTCAACCTACCGCCGATCATCTCATTGGACGACTCTAACACTGTTCAAGAAGTTAGCATCTTAACGCACACCCACTGAATCGGATCGGACCGGCTCGGCGCGGCAGTGTATTAAAGTGACTATATCAGAGGTATAAAACTTCTTGATTTCCGGGCTTGTACGCTCTGGTCCATTGGTATTTCCACCTGACGTTTCGTCTACAACTGCGGTAGACATTATCAAAGGCAATGTGGTAGCGGACGAAGGGTCCTTCTAGGCTGCTAGCGTATCGACGACAGCTGCTCCTTCTTCTTTTTTGGGGCACCAGAATTGAGGCCATACTAAGCTAATAAGCCTAACGACCAATCAGAGAAGAACGAACTACGACCGAGTAGAGAACACTGACTCACGTTGCATACAAGAAGGAGGACACACTTTGACCTGTGAGCTGCCTAGGACACTTCGTCCGCTACCACATCGCCTTTGATAATGTCTACCGCAGTTGTAAAAATTATGGGATTTTAATGAACGAACTACTAAACAAAATAATCTTTAAAATGAGTCCAAGTTCATTTATTTTATTCTATTCTATTCAGAGACTTCAGCGCCACTACACGTCATATTACCGACAGACTGCCACAAGATGGCGAGATTCGTTTCTTCTGAATGTTTTTTTCTGTAATGAAATTGCAAAAATTTTTAAACTGTAATTTTTTAATGAAAACATTAATTTTAAGTTAAATAATCAGTTTGATCAGACCAAAATTTGTTTTAATGTTGATTACACCTTCATTACATTACAACGTTTCATCGGCCATCCCGACTTCATCAGGTAATCTATAGAAAAAAATTATAAAAAAAGGCAGGTGTCTTCATTTAATCAACTACGATGTACTTATTGATAATGTGTTGATGTAATTTTCATGGTATGATGATTTATATAATTAATTATTTTCAATTATTTAATTTAAAATGTTAACTGTAAAACAATTTTTTTATATATGTGTTCTATAGATTATTACCTGATGAAGTCGGGATGGCCGATGAAACGTTGTAATGTAATGAAGGTGTAATCAACATCAAAACAAATTTTGGTCTGATCAAACTGATTATTTAATTTATATTTTACATAGACCTGAATAATACCACTATGGATGAAATTAATTTTAAAATATTAACTTATTTGTAGTCGTTAGAGAGAAAAATAATCTCCAAAATGACGTATCAAACGTTCATTTTGATACAGTATATTCCATACCGACAAAAAACACCTTTGAGAAATAATATATACCGATTTTATTTTATGCTTGGAGACAAAATACACGGTTATATAAGAAAACTCATATCCTTGTGTAATATCGTTTCAGGGTTAATATTACAGATTTATCTGTAAATCAGAATTCCGTTCGCGTTTTGCCAATTCGGTAACCATCTGCAACATAGCTGTGTACGTTTCAATGTTGTAGATATAACAAATATGTGTGTAGTAGAACAATGTTTAACTCAGTGGTTTTCCACTGGCTAATTTATTATTCTGACAACAAGGTACTTTGCTTTGAGTACGTTGTCTATTGTTATGATATAATACATTTTCAACTTAATTAAAATATGTGATATTCTGTTTCAGTATTATGTCATAATTTATTTGGTGCAATATATAAAAAAAAATTGGAACATACAAGTAATTCAAGAATTACAAATCGCGAAATTTTCCATAAATCACCCCGGCATTAAAGTATAAACATCGATATATATTTTTAAAGACACTTTGGAGCTAATACAGAGTGATTTTTAGGTTGATTCGTTTTCCGCCATCTTGGAGCGTACGCCATTTTGGGTTTACAATGACGCCTCATACCTTATCGTAACCCACTCCTGAAACTCTTTCAATTGATGCTCATGTCAAGAGGGTTATGAAAAAAAAGATAATCCGCCATCTTGGAGCATGCGCCATTTTGAGTTTACAATGACGCCTCATACCTTATCGTAACCCACTCCTAAAACTCTTTCAATTGATGCTCATGTCATAGAGGGTTATGAAAAAAAGATAATCCGCCATCTTGGAGCATGCGCCATTTTGGGTTTACAATGACGCCTCATACCTTATTGTAACGCACACCTCAAACTCTTTCAATTGATACTCAAGTCAAGAGGGTTGCGAATAAAAATAATCTGCCATCTTGGAGTGTGCGCCATATTTGGTTTACAATGAACCGGTTCAGATCTGAGTTACCCAACTCTAAGCCGAGCTAATATTTGCTCGGAAAACAGCTACCGCTATGTTGATATTTTTGAATGAAGTCGGAAAAAATCATCCCTTCTGAGAGCTTCCGTGATGTGCGCTGCGTTAAAGTAACACGAAAATAATGTATGGTAGAAGAGTCCTACAAATAAATAAATTAATGTAACGTAACCAATAATCGTTACGTAACTCACCTAGTTGTTATAATTTTAAATCAAAAATAATATTTCTTTATGAAATAATCGATTTACTGTCTACGTATTAATGTTTTTATAACATACAAAATAAGTAAAAATTGTTCTTGATATTTATATTTTACTTAAAATGAAATGTCAAAAGCAGTGTTCTATTTTTAATAGAATACCGGCGTTTTAAATCTGCTCTTTTATAGTTTAACACGTAAATTTTCAAACACAGAACAGATTTTGAACAAACATAATGCTGTACACTACTGTAAAAGGCAATCGATTTTTGTGTCAAAAACATGGAGTTTTATAAAACTACGTATAACAATAAAGTATTGTGTTTACAATGATTTAGTGGCAGAAAACTTCCATTTTATTTTAAATTTAATAGTTTTTTCTCAACTTTTATATTTGCAGTTGATAGTTATAATCCCATAAGTATTTACTTTAACCCTCTAGTTGACACTTTTTCATTTTGTTCATTTAGCGACACACTTTAAAATGGCATTACTGCTAGTTACTCAAAATTTATTTTACACGACCCGATGACCGGAATTTATTTATTTATTTCCCGACAAATCATTTTTATATTAATTACCAAGGACAAAAAAGAAATAAAGTCAATTTATTTACCAACGATTTGCATTTTAAATCAATAAAAATCGAAATGGCGTATCGAGGAATCTATTTAGTTTTAAAATGTACAACCAATATAGCGGTGTTAATGAACATGCCGTCGAACAACTTTATTAATAAAAAAAAATACAGTACGGTGACATTATTTTTTCTAATTCATCTTTAAAGTTCAATTCCAAATATATGTTATATATATGTTATATATATATATATATATATATATATATATATATATGTTATATATATATATATATGTTATATATATATTTGAAAATTGAAAAGGACCAAAACTGTTGGTTGAAACGTCTTTTATATAAATAAAAATCAATTGAACAGTATTGCAAGTAATTTTATTTAAGATTAAACAGCTGACGAGCAACGCGAACTAGATTTCACCAATAATTTGTATGTTTCATCTTAAAATAATAAATTCACGGTATATAAAAGTAGTCTAACGAAGACAAGTGATCGGAAACTGTGGCCATTACCCTATACAAAGGAATTTAGTGGATTGTAGTATATTAAAGGGACACAGCAATAATTAAAAACCCGGGTCGCAGTGCCAAAACCCTGCCGACAATATAGTGTATTTGCTAATACATCAGGCCTTGTGGCTTTATTATGTGAACTTAAGGTGATTATTGGGCAAAATAAAAAAATTAACTCCTTAATACACCCCTTTAAATTACATTTTTTTTAACTACATCATTATTGTCGATCAAACGTCTACACCAAAATTAAAAACACCTTTCAGGAAATAACTCACTATCTGCAAACTAGTGTTTTCAGAAAATTTTTAAATCCGGTCCTGTCGGGCCGATTTTCTTGAAATTTTAGGAACACTTTTTAATTGCTATTAAAGGATTAAATTTCAATTTTGAAACGATTCTGAGAATTTTTTAGGTATTTTTGGGCCCAAAAACTTTTTTCATCCCCTAAAAACCACCCTTAAAATGACCCGATTGGGCCCATTTTAAATAGGCTTCGTGCGGTGATGGATTCCAACATGTGTGCCAAATTTCGTTAAAATAAATTAACTCCTTCGAAAAGTTATTGCCCGTACACATATATACCTATATATATATATATATATATATATATAAATATATATATATATATATATATATATATATATATATATATATATATATATACATATATATATAAACATTTTTAAAAATGGTGCCAAAGTGTTTAGGACGTTATGAAACGTCGAGAAATTTTGGTCCGACCCCTAGGTCCCGCCATCCGACCGACGCCAATAGTGTATGTTGCCATATGGCAAATACACTAATAATCCATTTTATACATTTTAGAAGCGCCTGATTGATAGTCTTGCTTCTAAAATCTAAATGATAGCGTATTGATACAGCAAAGTGGCGGCTTGTAGTTCGACCTATAGTAATAACGATCGCACGTATTTGCCGGAACTAACAAGTAGAACGGAAACCGTGTGCACGACGGTGTAACAATACGTCTGGAGACAATACGGCACCGCGTACGTCAATGTCGTCCTCTTCCACTTCCGTTCACCTGCGGGAAGATAACGAGCGTCGCGGTCTTTTTGCCCGAAGGTTGGGTGGAATTCCTGCCGGCGCCGGCCATTCGAACAAGTGGGTGGGTCGTTTAATTCACTCAGCGGACTTACAAAAAACACATTTCCTGACGTTTCGTAAAATCATCAGAAATATATTTGACGGTCTGGTCCGGTTTCGCCCGAATTTCTAGATTACCTATTATTACCAAATGCATATTATATCATGCATGTAACATGTTGTTCTGTTTTGGGTACTGTTTCAGGATAAGAATATGTTAATTCTGCAGTGCTTCAGAACGAGCTATATACTTGTTAGAAACATTCATTGTTACAATGCTAAATTAGAAAAAATTATTTTTTGTCCACTGTCACTGTCGGAACTTAAATGGAAATTTCCTTGATTCATTCATACTCTCGCTACTGTGATGATTCTTGTCTAGCGATACCTAGCGAAATAATCAGCTCTCGCATGTAGTGAATTTAATGTTACAATTGCTTTGTTATGATGAATTAACTGTTAAAATATCGCACCACAGAGTAATTGATTAACTCATTCCGCCGCGAAAGTGGAAAGATTCGGGTTTAACTCCCGACGGTGACAGTGGACAAAATATAAATTTTTCTAATTTAGCCTTGTAACAATTAATGTTTATAATAACTGTTTCAGGACATGTAAGTTACTTAGTAACTCTGCTATAAAAGGGCGGTTTTGTGAGCATATCTCAACTCTGCACTATTTTGTGACGCTATGAAACGTTGATATTAAGGCAGTCGGAACGCTCTGAATTTAAGCCAAAAATAGGGCTTCGGCTGATAGCTGGTTGTAGACTTATTCGTCAAGATTTTGCAAAAATTCTTTCTCTATAAGGAAGATAAAAGACAAATAATAATAATAATAATCCGTTTAACGTCCGTTTCTCGACTTTATGTCATACCAGACGCCATTCGCACCATTACTATTTTCCATCTACCACACTTCCCGTTATTTTTCTACATTTTTTAAAACTTGAACTAATGTAATTATGGGCGAATGAAGGAATTATAGGAAATTAGGATATTAGGATATTTATCTGGAATTAATTGAGGGAAACCATGGAAAACCTCAATCAAGATGGCCGGTACAGGAATTACCGTTTCTCGGCGAGAGGGAGTAGGAAAAAGTCCCAGCCACATTGCCCCCGCCGGGATTCGAAACCGGACCTCCCGAATGCGAGTCTAGTGCTGTCACCACTACTCTAGCCAGCTCGATTGATAAAAAACAAATCTAGGTCTCTGATGGACTACTTTTGTAGTTTATATACGATTTACTAGAAAAAAGTTGGCATTAATTGTGCCAAAAAGACACGTTTCTAATGTCACACTACGACCTTATTCGTATTTATTTCACAAAACTGTTCCATCACAAACCTAAAGTGACTCTTGCTTTTTTGGAAAAGTTTTTAAATCTCCAAAATATTTCCAAAATTTAGAGTAATCAACTGACAGCGGCACCATTGCAACAGCATTTTTTAGGCTTGTAGTGTGTCTTAAATTCAGAGCGTTCCGACAACCTTAAGGGACATTTTTTTTTTGTCCAAAAACATTTTAGTTCACATAATAAAGCCACGCTGTCCATATTAGCAAATACACTATATTGTCGGCAGGGTTCGGCATTGCGACCTGAGTTTTTAAAGTTTGCAACTGAAATGCACTTTTGTCAATTGCAATATGCGGTTGGTAGTGATCCAATGGAGACGCGAGGGTATTCCCCCTATCAACGTATGCACACTAAACTAGTTTCCTTTATGTCCACAGATTTCAACTAAAGTAGTTATTTGCAACTCCGTATGCAAACTTGTGTCTTTTCTGTGTGGTTCAAATTATGTTTGCTTCTGTTTAGATAATAACTTCTGTGACTCTGCATTTCGTTTTACGTGATATGATTAAACTTCACAAACTAACAACGATTTATTGTTCTTGTAAATTGCTTGCAGTACACATTTCAAAATATCTTGTGTTTATTAGTGTATTTGCCATAGGCAACATACACTATTGGCGTTGGTCGGATGGCGGGACCTAGGGGTCGGACCAAAATTTCTCGACGTTTCATAACCTTCTAAACACTTTGGCACCATTTTTAAAAATGTTTATATATATATGTATATATATATATATATATTTATATATATATATATATATATATGTGTGCGCGCTATAACTTTCGAAAGAGTTAATTGATTTTTACGAAATTTTGCCCACATGTTGGAATCCACTACCGCAAGAACCCTATTTAAAATGGGTCCAATCGGGCCATTTTAAGGGTAGTTTTTAGGGGTTGAAAAAAGTTTTTGGGCCCAAAAATACCTAAAAAATTCTCAGAATCGTTTCAAAATTGCAATTTAACCCTTTAATAGCAATTAAAAAGTGCTCCTAAAATTTTAATAAAATCGGCCCGACAGGACCGGATTTACAAATTTTATGAAAACACTAGTTTGCAGATAGTGACTTATTTATTAAAGGGTGTATTTAATTCAATGTAGACGTTAAATTGATAATAATATTACAATTAAGAAAAAAAATGTTATTTTAAGGGGTGTATTAAGGGGTTAAATTTTTTATTTTGCCCAAAAACAAACTTAATTTCACATATTAAAAGTATAAAACCACACGGCCCTATACAAACAAATACACTATATTGTCGGCAGGGTTTTGGCACTGCGACCCGGGTTTTTTTTTATAAACTGCTAACGGCCCGATCCCGATTCCCCTGGATGCAATTAAATGTATGGGGAAGTGTCTATTTATACGGGTACTGCATAAATAAAATAATCACTATTTATACGGGTACTGGATAAATAAAATAATCACTAATTTATACGGGTATAGTTATGTTTTTTAGTGTATTTGCCATATGGCAACATACACTATTGGCGTTGGTCGGATGGCGGGACCTAGGGGTCGGACCAAAATTTCTCGACGTTTCATAACCTCCTAAACACTTTGGCACCATTTTTAAAAATGTTTATATATATATGTGTATATATACATATATATACATATATATATATATATATATGTGTGTACGGACAATAACTTTCGAAGGAGTTAATTCATTTTAACGAAATTTGGCATACATGTTGGAATCCATCACCGCACGAAGCCTATTTAAAATGGGCCCAATCGGGTCATTTTAAGGGTAGTTTTTAGGGGTTGAAAAAAGTTTTTGGGCCCAAAAGTACCGAAAAAATTCTCACAATCGTTTCAAAATTGAAATTTAACCCTTTAGTAGCAATTAAAAAGTGCTCCTGAAATTATAAGCAAATCGGCCCGACAGAACCGGACTTACAAATTTTATGAAAACACTAGTTTGCGTATACGAATTTACTTACTGAAGGTCGTATTTAATTTGGTGCAGATGTTAGATTGATAACAATATTTCAACTAATAAAATTATTATTGTAAGGGGTGTATTAAGGGGTTCAATTTTTTTTTATTTTGTCCAAAAACAAACTTAATTTCATTTAATAAAGCCACAATACCTGTATTAGCAAATACACTATATTGTCGGCAGGGTTTTGGCACTGCGACCCGGGTTTTTTTTTTAATTACGAAAATTATACAAAATAAACGCTAGAAATCGGAGTTATTATAGAATAATTATCAGTAAAAACTTTATATATAACATTAGTTAAACTTTTTTATGAGAAATTAAAATAAAATTAGCCGTAAAATTGGTTTATTTTCCCTCTTTTTCTAAAGTTTATCTGAAATTCGTGTGTAGGTATTGTTACCACCGATACGAACTGAAAAAACTTAAAATTTGTTTAGTAGCTGCCAATATAATTCAGCATTTAATTCTTACATTGGTCAAAATATTTTTTTGCAAATTAATTGAAATTTGAACATTCAATTTTTTTTACAATGAGTACCTAATAATTTAATAATATTGACTGTACCAACAGTAATAGAATATTAACAAAATAAAATTACTTGCAATACTGTTCAATATTTTTATTTATATAAAAGACGTTTCGAAACGTCTTTTATATAAATAAAAATTTTCGGTATTTTAGGACTCAAAAACTTTTTTCAACCCCTAAAAACTACTCTTAAAATGGTCCGATTGGGCCCATTTTATATAGGGTTCTTGCGGTGGTGGATGTCAACATGTGCGCAAAATTTCGTTAAAATCAATTAACTCTTTCGAAAGTTATAGCGCGCGCGCCATCCCCGTCATCCGACCGACGTCAATAGTGTATGTTGCCATATGGCAAATACACTAATAAGAACGATACTAAAGCAGATTTGAATGACTCATTTTATGACCTGCTTTAGTATCGTTCTTATTCTTATTATAGCTAATGAAAATGTGTTCTGACCAATGACGAGTAATGTCCAATGACTAGTTATTTACCCTACGTCCCTTCATCTCTGAGAGCGTCGATATATCGGTTGAGCTATATAATCTGTATTTTATTCTCCAAACACAAAAGTTGCATTGAATAATAATGAGATGTGGGAGTAAAACAAACGCGTTTTGTTATTGAAAAAGCGTTTTATATGCATACATGTCCTGTCAATCTGCAATATACAAGATGGAACAAAAACGTGTCATCAAATTTGATTTCCCACTGATCCCTAAGCCAAGCCAAAATGTATATTAATGAACAATTTTATTGTTTTTAGGATTCCGTATCTCAAAAAGAAAAAAGGAACCCTTATAGAATTACTTCATTGTCCGTCTGTCTGTCAAAACCCTTTATCTCAGGAACGAGCGGAGGTATCAAATTAAAATTAATACGAAACACTCAGGTCTGCAATCCCTTGGAACTGTGAAAAAATCAAACTTCTAAGTCAACGGAATCAAAAGATACGACCGTTTATGTAGCATATTTTGACACTCGCAAGGGAATCAAAACCTATAGGGTACTTCCCATTGACCTAGAATCATGAAATTTGGCAAGACGCACTATTTCTCATAGCACAAGTATAAAGGAAAAAATCCGAAAACCGTAAATTTGTAGTTACATCACAAAAAAAAATTGTGTTTATAAACTGCAGTTGGTAAACAATTTTATATTTTTATTTATTGTAGATTACAGACGCTCGATAACTTAGGTCATTAGTGTCTTTGTTACATCAAATGACATATTGACTTAAAACTAAACATCCATGAGTCGAGGTAGGATTCGAACCCACGACAGTTCGGTCAAGAAGCCAGCACGCTAATCATGCAATTTTATAAAGCAATGGTTTGAAACATATTGTAGCGCGTCCCCAATTGTTACGCCACTGGAAATGACAAAGGCTTTTCGAACTTGACAGAAGTTTCTGGAATGATCGAGAACGGAATGTACGCGCCTATAAATACAGCGCGCGACAGGCAGTCAATTGCTTGCTTGCTACAGGGAGAATACATTCAGTGGATGCGTCAGTTAGTTACATAAATAGTAGTGCGGTAGTACATAAATTTGTGTGTGTGCGTTATAGCAGTGTTTTGTGTACATAGTCATTGTTGCGTTATTATTTATAAGAATCCGTTTGGTTTATTTCATTATTAGAGAATTACGTTTAGTTCATTTCATTGTTATAGTTCTTTTTGTCATTGTTATTAGAGAAGTACTTTTTAGTTTGTTTTATATTTATTTCGTTTGTTGAAAATAAATCAGTTTTAAACCACCACACAGAACAGTTTTGTTACAATATTATATAATATCAGTATAAGCTGTATACAACGAATATGAAATATCATCAAGGTCAGAAAAGCTAAGATGCAAAAGTATAATTACAGTACACAAGAAAGAAGAACACCTTTTTGAAAAGCCATTCAGTGAAAAAGTTACTTAATGAAAATAAAATCGATACCGCAGTTTTCCGTTGCAGTCTTTTTTCATTATTAATTTTTTTTTTATATAATCTCCCCCCAGAGGAAAGTACAACTTGTTTCTAGCAAAAGGCGCAAGGAGAGTACCGTTATTGACAAGAGCTAATGGTCCTTTTAAGGGCAATAAAGACATACATAGGCACACGCATACTACATAATACATTGAACATAAGAGAGCTGGGTAATGCTGAGAACTTTGTGCTTGCAATATTGCTTAAGCGCTTATAAATGAAGCCAAACCAGCCGCGCTACCTGCCGACCTGCAAGCAACATCCCATGCACAGCAACCTGCAGAAAAATCCAGCACGCGAACTTGCATAAAAACTAGCATCGTGTGCGCCATACTTTATCATAAAAAAATATGTTATTTTGCTTCAAAACTTGGAAAATTGCCAAATGTGAGTGGTCGTGCCATTTTACCGTATCTTCACAAGTTTAACGTACTGCAAACGACTTCAATACACGAGAAATGCTAATGACTTAAATATCAATATTGCAATTAACCACAACAAAACGTCGAAAGAAAATAACAAATCAGCGATCGTAAAAAGTAGGGCTGGACGATATTGATAGACAGATTCTAGATTATAGACGCTCGACAACTTAGGTCATCAGCGTCAAGGCGCTATAATATAATATAATATTTATTGAAGCCGTTAGACATAAAACAATGTGTAGCCAAAGTCAGTTTATAGTGAAAAAAAAATCACAATTGAATTAGAATTAATTAAAATAATTTAAAAATGCATTAAAAGAATAATATGCTTTTTCAGATAAAATTTCGGCAAAACATTTCTTGAATCTCTTAGTATTCATGGTTTTATACTCAGCAGGGAGTTTGTTATAAGCAATTGTACCTAGGTAACAAATACTTACCTCTTTTATAAAAAGAGTGTTTATGTTTGGGAACTGATAATAATTATGAGACTGCTGTAATGTTTCAAAATCTTTAATATTACGTCAAAGCCCTCTAAGCGCACGCTCTCTAAATGCACACGCTCTCTTACTGCACACGAACTCGCCCTCTAAGTGCACGTTCCCCAGCCCCCACTTCGAATAATCTGCGACCAATCACGTGCGACCGTAAGCGCGCTTATGTCAACACATGTCATATGATTGTAAACACAGTTTGAGTTTGAACTCATTTTTAAATTCTGCGCAATGTTTCGCGCAGAGAGAGAGAGCATCTGATTGAATAAAGATAGCTATAGGAGTTAGAAGAGTGGGGATGAAAAAGATCGTAGGGGAAGTGTGCACTTAAAGGATGGGCCTCGGTTCCGAGCTGTGCACTTAGAGGGCTTTGACTGTATGGTATATAGCAGGCCTGGGCAAATGGCGGCCCGCGGGCCGAATCCGGCCCGCGGTAGAATTTTGTCTGGCCCGTGAAGCATTGTATATATTATTATTAAAAACACAAATATTAGTTTTTGTCTAACATAAATTGATGCATAAAAAATTTTAGATAAAATATTAAGCAATACTTATACACATTATCAGAGCCGGTGGGAGCCAACATTTTCTCCCGGACACCCGCTCTTTTCAGCGCCTCCTATTCGAAAATATAATTATGATAATTGAACAATTACAGTATGTATAATAGTCGCACAATTTTATTAGTTATTATACTTATTGATCTAAGAAATTAATAGTTTATGTAAATCACCACAGTGTTGCCAGCATTTGTTTTTTGTGACTGTTTGTGACTCAATCTATTAAGCATAGATGATAGTTGTAACACTTTTAATAACGCCTTTGTATGATAATTGTACAGTTTGATAATAATTATCTGATATTAATGTTTAAAAATTTTCTTTTCAATTTTTTTATTCAAATGACTTGATAAATAAATATTTTGATTTAAAAATGTTGGTTTTAAAATTCATTAATTGACATCCTTAGCAAAAACTAGACTTAAAATTAGAAAAAAAAACTGTTTGGCCCGAGGTCAAATTTTCATCTGCAATGTGGCCCGACTATCAAAATATTTGCCCACCCCTGGTATATAGGCACAAGTTTAATATATATAAACGTGGTAAAGTCAGTATCTTATACTTTTTAAAATAGGGTTTGCAGCTAGTATCAGAACGAAGTCGAAGCATAAAGCGTATAGCCCTTTTTTGCATTTTAAAGACTTTTGCACAACAGAAGCATTTCCCCAAGCAACTATACCATACGTTAAATTAGATTGGAAATGTGCAAAGTAGTACATTTTAAGAATATCAAAATTAACGATATGTCTTAACTGCTTTAAGACATAACATAATGATGCAAGTTTATTACATAAGTTGTCAATATGATAAGTCCAACTACATTTTTGATCAATTATAGCACCAAGAAATTTAGTGTTAGATACTTGAGTATAAGATCTTACCAATAAGCTATGATCATAATAATTTTTATTTAATAAATTGAATTTAATGAAATTTGATTTTTTAGAATTTAAAAACAGATCGTTTTCAATGAACCATCTCTGTAAAAGACATTGTTTCTTGCCAAATTTCATGGTTCTAAGTCAACGAAAAGTACCCTATAGGTTACGATTCGTTGTTCCTTGTGGAACAATAAATTCTAATTCTAAATTAGCAAATTATATTGTCGACAGAGTTTGGAACTGCGACCCGATTTTTTTCTAATTTGTCCCACTTCTTGACCCTACTTTTTTTTTAAATTGCTGAAATTCCCGAGGTGGTAAAATAAGTACTCGTCGTGAAATCTGGGTGCCTGTCTTTTCTGAAGATGCAAATCAGTCTTCGAATTAAACGATGTATAAACTGCCCTTAAAGTTTTCAATAGAACCCAAACCCATTACAAGCGAGCATTAATACAACACCGCATTTATTGACGTCGCATCGCCCCCAACAAATTCTGACGAATGCCTCTACCTTTTTTTTCCTTTAAGGTCCGTATTCACCGAACACTATTAAAGTTAGAAGTTACTAATCTTGGGACAAATTTATTCCATAGAATAAAATTTACTTCCAATTCACTATTCCAAGAGCTATTAACCATTTTTGGGTAGGTATTTCAGGCACTGTGAAAATTTGTACAATAATTCTTTTGTAATATCCGTATGCAAAAAAACGCAGGCCTGGCTGAAGGAAAATAAAAAAGCCAAATTTTTTAATCGGATCGAAAACTTAGCCAAGTGTTTGCAAAATTATATTTTTTAAAACAACTGGCTAAGTTTTAGGTCCGATTAAAAAATTTGGCTTTTCTATTTTTCAGCTCCTTAAACACTAAATTTCAAGGTATTAAAATTACAAAATGCCTCAAGGATTTTTTATAATAATAATAATAATAATACGTTTAACGTCCGTTTCTCGACTTTATGTCATAACAGACGCCATTCGCACCATTACTATTTTTCATCTGCCACACTTCCCGTTGTTTTTCTACATTTTTAAAACTTCAACTTATGTAATAGCAATGGGCGAATGAAGGAATTATAGGAAATTAGGATAAGGTAGGTAATTTTTGAACTAGGAGTTTGATAGATAATCGGCCATGGCCTCAAATAAGGAACCATCTCGATATTTATCTGGAATTAATTGAGGGAAACCATGGAAAACCTCAATCAAGATGGCCGGTACAGGAATTACCGTTTCTCGGCGAGAGGCAGTAGGAAAAAGTCCCAGCCACATCTGCCCCCGCCGGGATTCGAACCCGGACCTCCCGAATGCGAGTCTAGTGCTATTAAAATTACAAAATGCCTCAAGGATTTTTTATTGCGCAAAAATTTTAAAAATGGGTTAAGTCGATAAGTGCCGCTATCCTTCAGCCAGGTCTGTGTTTTTGTATTTGGATATTATTAAAGAGTTATTGTACGAATTTTCACAGTGCCTCAAATACCTACCCAAAAATGCTTAACAGTTCTGCATTATATTCGGTAGAATGGTAACGTGAGGAACAAATTTACTTTATACCAAGCGCCTTGGAGATTGTGTTGATAATTTGGTTGTAAGAATCTTTACTGAAAATAACTAATTACGTTCGGTGAATACGGCCCTCAATAAAGTATACGTACGATTTCTATGGCGAGCATTTACTGCATATAGGAGTATAATGACAGTATGAAGAGAACACTCTTTTGATAAAAAAAACGAATGAAAGCAACGTTACATTTTCTTCTACCGTTTTTTTATGTCGCGAATTTTATTTGTCACTCAACAAATATTTGAAGAATGTCAGCCCGTTTGTAGTTACTTGCTTACAAGTCTACTATTTTAACTCTAGTGTTAGGTTCTAACTAAACGCAAATAAAAAAATAAGGTCGCCATGCCAACCTTACAGACAATAACTAAATATAAACTTTGTTTTTTGGTAAAATAAAAAAACTAACCCCTTACAACAACATTTTTTTAATTGCAAGATTATTATCAATCGAACACCTACACCAAATTAAGTGTTTTAATAAAATTTGTAAATCAGGTCAAACGGATGAGCAGATTGAAACTAAATTTTGCAAGGATACTTAATATGCTAATATGAAGAGCCTTATTGTTTTTGGGGAAATTTGACGCATGCGCAGAAGAGATATATACTTTTAATAAAGGTTTAATATTCTATTCATTTATCCAAGAAAGTTTCGTAAAAAAATTCTAATTTTCGGTGTTTTGAAGTATTGTGAATATAAAGAAAAATTCTAATCTTTTGTTCTAAGAATATGTCAAAAATAAATGAACAGCATGCTTTGGTTAATTTGTACATGATGAAACCATATTATGTAACTATGCAAACGAATAGCAATGTTCATAATATTTATTACTAGTCATTACACGCGTCACTGCACGCTTTAACAGAAATTTTCTTTTATTGATTATATTGTATCAATGGAACGGTTCTGTCGCTCAATTGGTTGGAATTTTTTAATCTCTATTGGCTAGACTCTCAAGAATACAGACAAAAAACTCACCAAAGCAGATTCTTAACAAGCAGCTATCTGAAACAAAAAAAAAACATTTTCTGTTAATTTGTCTGTATTTTTGTATTCGGATATTAGTAAAGAGGTATTGTACAAATTTTCACAGTGCCTTAAAAACATTCCCAAAAATGCGAGGTTGACTCGAATTAAAAGGAATTAATTAGAGTGGTTGTGATCCTTGATGAATGTTGGATAAGTTTGGATAAAATCCGTGGCGCAGGATTCAATAAAACAGCAATGCTGGGATTAAATTTGCATTTTCACTAACGTTTCGGTACGCTTTGCACCATCTTCAACTCTGAAGATGGTTTAAAGCGTAAGTATCGAAACGTTAGTGAAAATGCAATTTTAATCTCAGTATTGCTGTTTTATTGACCCTGCGCCACGGATTTTATCCAAACTTATCCAATACCCAAAAATGTCTAACAGCTCTCGGGCTAACAGACTATAGAGCAATCCGCAAACTGACGCCACGCAATAATAACTACTTCCGACATTCACTTCTCACTAATATACAATTTCCGGAACGCTAGTTACAGATATTGAAAACGTCGAATTCACCAGGTCATACATAATAGCGCTATGACTGATGAAGACTAAACGATTGAAGGGGAAAAAAGCGCAGTAGAATAATTACCGTCTATAAGCCTCCGGAAATTGTTTAGGGCAGACATTCTTAAACTATAATCAGTGCCATAACTAGCTTTATTGCGCCCGATGCGACCTTGAAAAATGATCTGATCTTACCCGGCTCTGCAGACAATAAAGTTAAACAACTGATAGTAGGGCGCGTCTACTGCACCGCAATAAATAATCGACCCGTGCGAATACTTCGCACCGTTAGTGGTCAGTTACGAAATATAAAAACCCGGGTCGCAGTGCCAAAATCCTGCCGACAATATAGTGTATTTGCTTGCATAGGGCCGTGTGGTTTTATACTTTTATTATGTGAAATTAAGTTTGTTTTTGGGCAAAATAAAAAATTTAACCCCTTAATACACTCCTTAAAATAACATTTTTTTCTTAATTGTAATATTATTATCAATCTAACGTCTACACCGAATTAAATACACCCTTCAATAAATAAGTCACTATCTGCAAATTAGTGTTTTCAAAAAATTCCTGTTGAGCCGATTTTATTAAAATTTTAGGGACACTTTTTAATTGCTACTAAAGGGTTAAATGTCAATTTTGAAACGATTCGGAGAATTTTTTCGGTATTTTGGGGCCCAAAAACTTTTTTCAACCCCTAAAAACTACCCTTAAAATGTTCCGATTGAGCCCATTTTAAATAGGCTTCTTGCGGTGATGGATTTCAACACGTGGGCCACATTTCGTTAAAATCAATTAACTCTTTCGAAAGTTATTGCCCGTACACACACACACACACACATATATATATATATATATATATATATATATATATATATATATATATATATATAAACATTTTTAAAAATGGTGTCAATGTGTTTAGGAGGTTATGAAACGTCGAGAAATTTTGGTCCGACCCCTAGGTCCCGCCATCCGACCGACGCCAATAGTGTATGTTGCCATATGGCAATTATACACTAATAAGGTGGAAATATATTTTATTCTATTCTATTCAGACTTCAGCGCCACTACGTCACTTAATATTACCGACAACTGTTAAAATAAACAGGGTTGTCAGCAGATGACGACATTTATTTTTTGAATGTTTTTTTCTGTAATGACATTGTTACAATTTTTAAACTGTAATTTTTTAATGAAAACATTAATTTTCAGATATTAACTTATTTGTTGTCATTAGAGAGAAAATAATCTCTAAAATGGCGTATCAAACATTAATTTTGATACAGTATCAAGGAAGATATTTCATACAACTTTGTAAAATAATATATACCGATTCTAAACCACTCCAACTTTAT
This sequence comes from Venustoraphidia nigricollis, assembly GCA_034508555.1. Classification (NCBI taxonomy): domain Eukaryota; kingdom Metazoa; phylum Arthropoda; class Insecta; order Raphidioptera; family Raphidiidae; genus Venustoraphidia; species Venustoraphidia nigricollis. The sequence continues at coordinate 1,612,115 of JAVRKA010000008.1, forward strand.
ATTTAAGCTTGTTCAAAGCATCTGTACTGATTTTGTGACTGTTTAGCAATTAATTAATTATAAACGCTTGTCAGTTCAGCACGGACAATTATTTATTCATATGCGGGTGAAATAGAGTTGGGTAACTCAGATCTGAACCGGTTCAAAGAGCCAACTCCGACAGAAGATCCGTGAGAGCCGACTCACTTTTTTTTGAGCCGACGGATCAACGGAAACACTTAACACACAGAACCACATTTTACACTTACGTATCAGTTCTTGCTTTGATGCATCTGTCAGCTGAAATGACTCATGCATCACATATTTGGCTATGCATTCTTGATTCTATACAGGTCAAGTTATGATTAACTGACTGACAGACTGCAGTAACATATTCAGAACTCGGCTCTTTTTGAACTGGTTCAGTGAGCCGGCTCACATACGGGATCCAGATGCAAAGATGCAGATCACTAAAAAGACCCGTTTTTCCCAACTCTAGAGGGTGAAAACGGGAGCCTATTTAATATTATGCTGACAAACAGTCATCTTACTAAAACTGAAATTCAAATTGCTGACACACTTTAGCGGGTGCTCTTCTCTGTTCTCCAAAGATAAAACATTCACTCTATATTATGCACCATACGTAATGTCCGGATCAGCTATCTATGTGAGTTATTTTATATCCGGACGAGGATGGAAAGTAATAAAAATTAAATGGCAGGACTCGACAAACCGGAACATGGCACCATTATCGCCTATGTAATGACTCATTTATCGACAGCCATTTGTAAAAATATTGGGTGCAAAGCTGTGTTGTACATGATGTAAGAACAGGTCCGGTGTGGCCGGTGCAGTGTTTCGAAAATCACGTAGGAGAACTATTAAGCATTTTTGGGTAGGTATTTGAGGCACTGTGAAAATTGGTACAATACCTTTTTAGTAATATCCGAATACAAAAACACAGATCTGGGTAGCGGGGCTTAACCGACTTATACCCGATTTATCAAACATATGATCGCCTGGCAGGTAAAATGTTCAACCGAAACGACATGTCTTTTTGATTATATCTATTTTTAGTTACCAATACTATTCTGTTTAAATTTCAACGTGCCTCAAATATATTTTTTAGGTCTTAAAAAATATAATTTTGCAAACATTTGGCTAAGTTTTAGATCCAATTAAATAAACTGGCTTTTTAGTGTATTTGCCATGTGGCAAAATACACTATTGGCGGTGATCGGATGGCGGAACCTAAGGGTCGGACCAAAATTTCTCGACGTTTCATAACCTCCTAAACACTTTGGCACCATTTTTAAAAACTTTCGAAAGAGTTAATTGATTTTAACGAAATTTTGACCAGATGTTGGAATCTACTACCGCAAGAACCCTATTTAAAATGGGCCCAATCGAACCATTTTAAGGGTAGTTTTTAGGGGTTGAAAACAGTTTTTGGGCTCAAAAATACCGAAACAATTTTCTGAATCGTTTCAAAATTGAAATTTAAGCTTTTAGTAAAGATTAAAATGTGCTGTTAAAATTTTAATAAAATCGGCCCAACAGACTAGGACTTACAAATTTTATAAAAACGCTAGTGTGCGTATAATGATATAATTACTGAAGGTTGTATTTTATTTGGTTCAGATGTTGAATTGAACAGTATTTTAACTAAGACAAAAAATATTATTTTAGGGGGTGCAATAAGGGGTTATTTTTTTATTCTGCCCAAAAACAAACTTAGATTCATGTAATAAAACCACACTACCTGTATTAGCAAATACACTATATTGTCGGCAGGGTTTGAGCAATGTGACCCGAGTTTTTTTTATTTTTCAACTCCTTAAATACTAAATTTCAAGGTATTAAAAGTTCAAAATGTCTTAAGGATTTTTTAGTCCGCAATAGTTTAAAAATCGGTTAAGTCATTTGAGTCCCGCTACCTTCCAGCCAGGTCTGTGTTTTTGTATTCGGATATTACTAAAGAGTTATTGTACAAATTTTCACAGTGCCTCAAATACCTACCCACTACCTCTCCTACTCAGAAGCGTAGCGTGCCTTGGCGGGGCCCCGTATAAAATTTTTTTTGGGTGCCCTTCCCCCGTTGAAGTAAATGACTTAAACAGGGAAATCCCGCAGCCCACGATAACCGATGTAAGGTGTTGCCAACTTTTGAACGCACGATTTACGCGGGAAAAAAAGAAATTGCTTTTTTTGACTTTTGTCATTTCTGAAATAAAAAAAAATTGGGAATTTTTTATTAATTTTTGCTAACACACGTTGGGGGCCCCCGTGGCCCGGGGGCCCCGTATAATTGATACGGCAGATACGGCGGTAGCTACGCCCCTGCTCCTACTATAATCTCATTGCCAAATCAAATATTTTGACAATGCTTTCTGCAACCCAACAAAAATATCCAATACAACGGTGGCAGAATTGGCTATCTCACGTTTCCGATCCTAAACATAACATTTAGACCTGTTTCATATTTCAGTCACAACAACTAATTTAAGGTTAGAAATCTGCAAGTATAATAAATGAAGACACAAGGTAATAATAATGACGTTTTCATTTATGTCTGCTGACTCTTGATGTTTTCGTCCTTTTATTATCCTCCTTGTATATTTATATAATGTCACACAAACAGCCATTAATCATTTTAAAGTGTCACTTTCTACGCTGCACACACTTCGGGGTCAGAATGTTAACTTTTATATTAGAAGTCACGTTGAATTACGTTTAATTTAACGACGGCCCGATGACTCGCCTAAATGTGCAGTTATTTTTCATATTATTTGTTGTTATATTCTTTTTATTTTTTTTTTAATATTCTCGCAGATGCGTATTGTGTAAATACTTCGATCCAAGGCATAATACAATCAATATACATACAATAAGACCTCGCTTAACGCTGGTTCAATATTACGCGGTTTCAAAAAAAAAGTTTAGCCACTATAACGTCAGTTATAGATCAGAACTTCAAAAAAAAGGATTTTTTTTTATTTTTTTTATGTATGTTCCCCGATTACTCGAAGACGCCTGAACCGATTTGGAAATTTTTTTTTTGTTTGAAAGGGTATACATCCCAGATGGTCCCATATAGTTTTTATTAAAATCGGTTCATCCGTTTTTAAATGACGTCAAAAAAACACATTTTTTAATGTATGCTACCTCATATCTCCAACATTTGTAAAGCGATCATGATGATTCTTTTCTTATTTAATAGGGCACATCTTCAGGGTGATCCCACATAAATTTTACTTAAATCGGCTCAGTAGTTTTTAAAAATGTGCGAAAAGCAAAAAATAAAAAAACTTTAAAAAAAAAAATATTAACCTCCTTCAAAACAATCACTAAAAAGATGAAAATAATGAAATTTTGAGGTCGGAGCTAATTTCATTACAAAAAAAATCATATGAAATTTTGAGGTCGGCGCCTATTTAATAAAAGTAGATATGTAATTAAAAGTTTTTGTAATGAAATTAGCTCCGACCTCAAAATTTCATTATTTTCATCTTTTTAGTGATTTTTTTGAAGGAGGTTAATATTTTTTTTTAAGTTTTTTTATTTTTTACTTTTTAGTGGTGGATTTGATTTCGCACAATTTTAAAAACTACTGAACCGATTTAAGTAAAATTTATGTGGAATCACCCTGAAGATGTGCCCTATTAATTAAGAAAAGAATCATCATAATCGCTTTAATATATTTTTTTTAAGTTTTAACAAAATGATTCAAATGTTCAAAAGCAAGACGAAGTGTCGTTGATGCAATATCTTGCTATCGACAACAGCTTGCTGAACGAAACAGAAAAAGGCAAACGACATTAGATGACTTCTTCACAAAAAACAAAATAATGTCAAATGACGAACCTTTCTCATCACAAACATAACTTCTTACGCGAAATTTTGTTTGATTTACACATAAATGTTTTATGAACAAAAATCGATATCGGCAATAAAAAAATCTATAATTAATGTGATAAAAAAGTATTTAATAATAAATGTTACAAAATTAAACAAAAATGAACTAACAAATTTTCTTATTCTCGGTTCTGTTTCACTCATGTTTATTATCTACGTATTAAGATGACCTCGTTTAGTGCTGTTTTTAAAAACATTCCGGTAGGTGATAACGAATATTGCGACAATAAAATTAAGTACGAATAAATATTTGTTCATGTAAAAACAATTTCAAGCGAATAATTAAACAATTTATATCTGTTTAAAACTGAAAAGAAATATGAAGTGACTATTAATATTTAAACCGTACGTCAAATGTTTCAAAACAAAAGTTATCGTTGTACCCAGAAGACAAATGATGTCTAACTGTCATAAAAGCGGTGGAAAATTTCAGGAAAGCATTCTAGCCAAGCACACAAATGGCATTCCTAACAAGCCAAAGCCTTTCTTATACTTCGTACGTATAACGTTCTCCAAGTATTCAAGGTTAGTATTTCAAAATGTCAGTTTTCACAGTTGAATTATAACAACAGTAGGCACCTAGCGTATTCTCATACATTTTATCTTACTTAGTTACGTAATTACTAGATAGGTACTACTTTAAAAATTAAAGTTTAAAAAACGAAAACAATACTTTTTTATGAACTAAAAAATGCGAAATAGTTTGACAACAAAATTAGCTTTACTGTAAAAAGCGTGGAGTTCTTAATATCGGTAATACATTTTTCATTACTAGTTAATTATTAACCACTCGACCACACTGCTCTCGAGGCCCGGATTCACCCGAGTACAAATTAGGTTGCTTCTAAATTGAAGAGCGAACGAACGATACAACTTAATAATTATTTATAAATTTGAGCAAACGGTTTAGATGGCGAGTTACAACAAAAATCTTTTTTATGAAAAAATACATTTATGTGGGAACTTTCATGGTCAAGCGGCATCGAAATCTATTAATCTCAAAAAGACCAACATCCGTTTTTATATATAAACGTCCAGATCGACAGATTTTCAATTTGAATGTTTGTTTATAATTTGCGTTTTATATTAATAATTTAATAAAATTCTTTATTACATCAAATGAAAAATTATTATAAAAACGGGCATAATAATATTATTTATCCACGCATAAAACATCAAAGACAGCAAGGGCGAACGGTATATTTTTTCGCAACGAAACATCACCGTGCAGTATCTAAACCTCTTTCCTCCATTTTACATCACATAACCCAGCATCACCATCCAAACATACCTACCTATATAAAATACAGGTGATACATATAACATTCCACACCTCCTAGCGTAGGACAGACAAAACTACCAATCTAGTATAAAATACGACGGGTAAACGATAAAGACACGACAAGATTACTTATTGTGCGGTTACACTAATTGGGTTTTTGAATTATTTTTTTTTTACATAAATGGAAAGATCACATACAAGTTTTATAGG